>OX453269.1:3983890-4694704 GCA_949709985.1 Luffia ferchaultella
AACTACGTCACCAGTGAGCCGTCAGTTGGTAGCACGTCGGAAGCCATTAAATTGTCAATTTTGAACGAGCCAATGAAAACTAGCCGACCTCTCCCCGCACCCCGCCACTTTTTGGCGATTTCGTTTTCGTACTGACGTTTATCAAAGCGTGGTCTAAAGGTTGACTTGTCTGTGGCTCAATAAGACGTTTCAGCCAGGATCGTTTCTTCACGAAGGAACTCTTTACTGAACTGTGACATTCAAAGACGATCACTTGTTACAATAAATTAAAAACTATTCTTTAAACTGTCTGTAAATAAGTAAAGCCTTAATAGATA
Organism: Luffia ferchaultella; assembly: GCA_949709985.1. Lineage (NCBI taxonomy): Eukaryota > Metazoa > Arthropoda > Insecta > Lepidoptera > Psychidae > Luffia > Luffia ferchaultella. The sequence goes on from OX453269.1 coordinate 3,984,208, forward strand.
AGTAATTATTATCGAGAAATCACTCAAAAATTATCTCAACCCCTATTCCCCTCCATTCAAAAGTTTTTTACATCCGTAACTTACTGCTTTACAGGCATTTAATTTTTAAATTCGACTACTACAAATCCCATTTTAAATCCACGCAACCCAATCAGTGATTTAAGGAAGCCGAATTAAATAAAATAAAATGTTACAAATGCGCACACGCAGTTTTACACATCAATAGATCTATAGATCCGATCTACAGATTAGTTAATAGTATCAAATACATCTATTCGACTATTACGACTCTGTTTGTTTAATAACTTCGTTCGATGCGTGTTATTTGTGTAAATCGGAGTTTTCCTAAGTATATCTTTAATTACCTATATAATGTTTGGATAGCCCCTCGCAATATCAACAAAAATGGTAGGCTAACTTTTATACACTTTTGTACGCGACTCGAGATACCACATACTCTCGCCATACTAACCATATATAAATCGTCTCTGTGGACGTAAACTATAACCGAGCGATTAGGTGATATTTTTATCTACGTTTTATGACGCCCACTCTTTTTCCTGATATTATATAATCAAGGATCCTAAGAATCTCCTTAATTATATAATGTCTGTATAGACCCTCGCAATATGGTAGGCTAACTTTTATAAACTTTTGTGTGCGACTCGAGATACCACATACTCTCGGCATATATATAAATCGTCTCTGTGTGCGTAAATTATAACCGAGCGATTAGGTGATATTTTTATCTACGTTTTTTGACGCCGACTCTCTACCCAGATAGATATTTTATAATCATAGAAGTATCTATAGCAAAAAATGAAAATAATACATCCCATCCATGTGGTACTGAGTACTGCTACTAAAAATGTAATTTATAGTTTACGATGTTTAGGTTTTAGTTAAATATGGTTAAAGATGGCTAAATTTTAGGGAAAATATAACTAAGAAAGTGAAACTTGATTTTATTTCAAGGGAAAGATATAAATTTGTGTATATTTTCGGAAAAAAATATTAATGCTATAGGTGTTAAAAAGTTTAATCGAAATTTATAACAACTTAAGAACTGATATTAAAGGTTTGTGTTATAAACTGTTATAAAATATTAAATAGAGGAGAAAGTTTTTTTGTATTTCACATACAAAAAAGCTTTTTTTTATATATAGTTTAATTCATTTAATTGAAGTATAAATATGTCGTTTTGTTGGATAAGTTGCTGCCATAATGTAGAGTGCATTTTGATAATTGTTGTAAAAGTTTTGAGAGGTTTGTGGTTAAAAAATTCACAGATCTCGTGCCTTACATGACCTTCGGGGTACACTGGAAATGAATTTAGCCAAACCAATATTTTCAGAATATATTTATTTAAAAAAAAATTGTACGAGAAACATCTTGATATTACAATGGATACGAATATAGATCATATAACTCAAAATGACACAGTTAAATTGTTAAAACATAATATTCTCATCGTTACGAACGCTAATCAGCAATTACACAGAGAAAAAAATAAAAAAGATAACATGAATTTAAAAAAAATTACATGTATAATTATAGCTCTACTGGCGTTAGCGTACAAAGCGATACTGGTGCACAAAAGCTTCAACCACGCCGATTTTGGTGTGGTCTAACTGACTTCAGTTTTGTCATTTAGATATGGCATCAATGACGAGCGCGCCGCGCGCCGTCTAATAATTAATCTATGAATACAACTCATAGGAGTGCCCCTAAACTATAAAAGATAATTTAATTCTGTTTTTTGCAAATTGTACCCTAATTAATCCCCTCAAAACGTATTTTGAATTAAGACTCTATCTCTATTAGTTTCCGAGAAATCGACAAAACAAGACGGCAAGTCGACCGAAAATCGTAACATTTTTATCATTTTTTGCGATTATTTCAAAAACTTTCAAAAAATTTCAATTTTTTTTTACCCCATATTGTAGATCTTGTCGATACGCATCTTTTGATGCCCTATTCGTTTACGTAGCTTTAGAATTGATTGCCCATCATGACTCATCGGTCAGCGCGCTAAACAAGATCGCTACTGAAAGGGCGCTACTAAAACCTAAACTATAAAAGATAATTTAATTCTGTTTTTTGCAAATTGTAGCCTAATTAATCCCCTCTGAACCTGTTTTGAATTAAGACTCTATCTTTATTACTTTCCGAGAAATCGACAAAACAAGACAGCAAGTCGACCGAAAATCGCAACATTTTTATCATTTTTGGCGATTTTTTCAAAAACTTTCTAATATTTTCAAATTCTTTTTACCACATCTTGTAGATCTTGTCGATACGCATCTTTCGATGCCCTATTCGTTTACGTAGCTTTAGAATTAATTACCCCTCATGACTCATCTGTCTGCGCGCTAAACAAGATCGCCACCGAAAGGGCTCTACTAAAACCTAAACTATGAAAGATAATTTAATTCTGTTTTATGCAAATTGTACCCTAATTAATTCCCTCAAAACGTGTTTTGAATTAAGACTCTATCTCTATTAGTTTCCGAGAAATCGACAAAACAAGACGGCAAGTCGACCGAAAATAGCAACATTTTTATCATTTTTTGCGATTTTTTCAAAAACTTTCTAAAATTTTCAAAATTTTTTTAACCCCATATTGTAGATCTTGTCGATACGCATCTTTTGATGCTCTATTCGTTTACGTAGCTTTAGAATTAATTACCCCTCATGACTCATCTGTCTGCGCGCTAAACAAGATCGCCACCGAAAGGGCTCTACTAAAACCTAAACTATAAAAGATAATTTAATTTTGTTTTTTGCAAATTGTACCCTAATTAATCCCCTCAAAACGTGTTTTGAATTAAGACTCTAACTTTATTAGTTTCCGAGAAATCGACAAAACAAGACGGCAAGTCGACCGAAAATAGCAACATTTTTATCATTTTTTGCGATTTTTTCAAAAATTTTCTAATATTTTCAAAATTTTTTTCACCCCATATTGTAGATCTTGTTGATACGCATCTTTTGATGCCCTATTCGTTTACGTAGCTTTAGAATTAATTACCCCTCATGACTCATCGGTCTGCGCGCTAAACAAGATCGCTACTGAAAGGGCACTACTAAAACCTAAACTATGAAAGATAATTTAATTCTGTTTCTTGCAAATTGTACCCTAATTAATCTTTTCGAAACGTATTTCGAATTAAGACTCTATCTCTATTAGTTTCAGAGAAATCAACAAAACAAGACAGCAAGTCGATCGAAAATCGCAACATTTTTATCATTTTTTGCGATTTTTTTAAAAACTGTCCAAAATTTTCAAATTGTTTTTATTCCATATTGTAGATCTTGTCGATACGCATCTTTTGATGCCCTATTCGTTTACGTAGCTTTAGAATTGACGACACTAGAGTAGAATTTCACTATCGCTGAAAATGCCCCCTACAACATGATCGCAAAAACATTTCCAATGTTAGAAATGCAAAAATAAAACACCTGAATCGATGGTTGTTTCAGGTGGTAAAAACTCATACTGAAAGTCCAATTACAATTTTCAGAACAGCCCTTCCAATCCCACTAGACTAGACAAGAAGCCCTCTTCTGCGTTTACCCTCTAACCACTCACACTCTAGCTAGCTGGTGCAAGATGACGAGTTTTAGTCCGAGTTTCAGTGCGCCGGTCTGCACCCTCGTGAAATCCCCGTGCGCCAGTCTTCAACCCTGCAAAATTGCGTAATGGCACTTCGTTACTATGAATTGACAATTATGACCCTATTAAAACCAAACGCTGTTGTCAAATTAATTTACTATATGCCCACCATGCACTTAATAATATTTTGTTTTACGTTCTTCCTTAGAATCTATTTCTCATCGGAAATCTTAAAACTTTACAAAAATTGTAAATCATCACGTTCCAATATAGAATCACAAATAAGTACGGGGTTCATTAGCTTTCTTTCAGTGAGCTTATATGGCACTGTATGGCACCCAAACATCGAGCTTTTTGCATATTCATACTTTTTTATATAAGTCAAAACTGTTTAAAAGTCAATACTCAGTTCTTTAGCAATGTCGCAATTACAGATATTATAAACCAACTTTGTGCTCAAATTCAATTTTTTTTAAATTCAAAATTCAAATTCGAAAAGTTTTTATTCAATATAAGATGTTTACACACACTTATTGCAAGTCAAAATAAATTGATTAGGTACCGATTCAAAAACTAGAAGGAGAAGAACCGACAAGAAACTGCTCCCTGTTTATTTTATTTAAATATATGTTTTTCTTCATTGTTGTTGGTTTTTTTTTTAATTTAAAGTGTTTACAACTATTACTATAATGTCTTTATGCTTTATAAATTGATTAGAATTCAAGTCTAACATTTCTTTTGGAATTCTATTTTAAAAACGGATACAATTTCCCATGAAAGAATTATTAACCTTTGAGAGCCTAAACCTGGAAATTGATAACATGTGTAATAACACATGTTATCGATTCCTAGGTTAATGATACCGCATTTGGTCTATAAATGCATTTTTCTCTTTTAACATTGAAAATGTTTATCTGACCGTTTTCGTGAGGTAGTCTAATTTGGCTGTATTTCAGAAAGTTATAAAGGTAGACGAATAGCCTTAGTGTTATAAGATGCAAAAGCTCACGGGGCATCGTATAGTACCAAATTTTCTAAAATCTGTTTGTAACCTTTTTTTGGAAAATCGAAAAAGGTGAAAAAAAGGACAAAATTTCCCGATTTTTCGGATAAAAAGTTGATTGTTTCGAAAACAGGAGCCAATCTCGAAAAAAATTAAAAACAAAATCTCAAGGCAGATAGATTTTCTACCGTTTGAAAAAATAAATTTTGGAATCGATTGAAAATTGTAGGCTGGGCAGGTGCCATTTTCATTGAAAGATTTTCTGATCAGTTATTCCGAATAGAGAGATTCGGCTGAATTGCAGAAAGTTATAAAGGTAGACGAAAGGCAGTATTTGGAAATTGGTAAAAAACATGTTAAATCATTTCTTTATTAGATTGTTTACACAAAATTTTAAGTAGATATCTTTTATACCTCTTTTGATTCCTTTAGAATAAGAATTCCATTTTTTTTCTTAGTGTACCTTCAGGGTACTAAAGAAATACGAGGGCTGCTGTTTATTAATCCAGAACAACAAAAAGAACCAAACTTTTTGATTGGTGCACTTTGCATGGCAAATATATTGTGTATATTTGGAACCCTCGATGGGAGTTCGACTGCACTGTAACCGGTTTTTTCTCTTTCACATTACAGTCACCACGCTTCCATCACTCAGTTCTACTACTTTCAGATACTAATCACATTCGATATCTTGTACTCCAGCAGTACGCAAAGGGAGAATCGTCATTAGTATTGTTCATCTCATAAGTGCACCTGGTCAATATATTTTTCCATGTTAACAACGGAATCATCACGTACCGAGAAGTGAACCGTTGGACGCCCCCCGGCCAGAAGGACAGATGACCTGAAGCACCATACCGGGGGTAGTTGGATGCGAAAGGCGGAGGACCGTGTGTGGTGGCGAGCTTTGGGATAGGCCTATATCCTGCAGTGGAGACACATGGGCTGATGAGGACGATGAAAATAGTTTTTGAAGGTATTTACGGATTGTTCGGCTGAACGTTGTCCAAACTTATAGAGCGTATAGAGTTTACCGAACTAAACAAAAAATCAACTGATCTCCTGCTTTCGCACGAACTTCTTACGACATTGGAAATGACCCTGACGGAATAAAGTAAACACACATATTTTGGATAATATTTATCGAAATAATTTTTTTTCGCAAAAACAATTACATAACTGTATCTGAATAAGCTTAAAACTTCGGAATATAACATGCTGTACGACATTTCGTTCGAACAAACCGAATTAGTACGAAATGTAACACCGACGCATATCCGACTTCCAACTAAGGGCACCTTTAACCACTACTTCCGGTTGTCCGATTCTAACAATTTTAGTCTCAATCGATCCCCCGTCTAATTACCCCGAGCCGTTTTTTTATTTTTTTTTTATTCGGCCCTAGTTCTGGAGATATCGGGCTCCCAAAATGAAAATCGGGGAAAAAAAATAGCGATTTTTTTTCGTTTTTTACCGATATTTTTTTGGTTTTTGAACTTTTTCCAAATTGTTTTATGCAATCTTGTAGAACTTGCCGAGCTGCGTCTTTTGACATCAGATGCATCCCGATATCTCGAAAACTTTTCGTGCAATCTGCCTGTCTCACAAAACTCCCAAATGACCCCCTATACTCCAACGAAATGAAAGTCATTTCCAATGACAAAAATAAGGTAAAGGACTAAAAAAATACCCGCTTTTATAAGTGTACGTAAAACCAAATAATAAATTACAATCATTCAAGTTATCTCTATCTCTTGGTTGGATTTTAAGCCATGTGCTTATTTTAATGTATAGGTATTTTGATTGTAAAATCGTGGGGCGCTTTTTCATGACATCTCAAAGAAATGCAGTGTATTAACAATATTTGCTAATATATTTTTGTATAAAACAATGTTCTTTATTTTCACAATTTTCAATATTTACAACATAAAAATAACTTCCAAGTTGGCCCCATGCGGCATCGATCCCATTACGCTTGCACTGCTTCCGCGCTGCACAGCGATGCTCAATTGCTGTGCGAAATAGGCACCCGCTCTAGGATCGCCAGCAGTGCTGACCAGACGGGCATACAAATCCTTTACGATATTTTTTACGTATCAGACGACCACGGACCGAGTGTCTCTATTGCAACCGCCGCAAACTCTTAGTGAGGAATCAATTTATGTATTTATATTTATTTATTTGGAAAAACAACACACACAGAACACCAAAAATATTACATCAAACATATTAAATAGCATAAGATGGTCTGCAGCTTCTACGTTTTTCACTAAAAGTTTAGGTTAGACATAAACTGAATTAACAATCTTATTTTGATTCAAATCTAATTATCATCTTAAAATTGAGTTCTGCTCTCAGAGGACAATGTGCTCCGAGCTCAATTTATATGGCAAAGTCACATAAACATGACCGACCACTATATTATAAGAAACGACGGTAGTGATTGTTATTTTCTTACAGTTTATCCGAATAAAACCACCCCAAGCTTTTACAATCAAAATATTATACCTATACACTAAAATAAGCTTACTTAAGCTTACACTCCAACCCAAGGATAGAGATAACTTGAACGATTAAAATTTATTTTTTGCTTTTAAGTGCATTTATAAAAGCGTGTATATTTAGTGTTTTTTAAACTATTAATTTTTTTACATGTCTTTATATACATTTTATACATCATTATTTACACTATTAAAGTTTATACTTACTATTTACATGTTAACTTAATCATAGTCAAAGTTCACTGCAAGACCTTTCTAACAAGGCCAAACACGGCTATGATACGATGTGCGGTTGCGAAGTTCCAGTTCCTACCATCAGACCTTGAAACTTAATCATGGTCAAAGTTCACTGCAAGACCTTTCTAATAAGCCCAAATACGGCTATGGTACGATGTGCCGTTGCGAAGTTCCATTTCCTACCTTCCGGCTCCATCATCAGACCTTGAAACTTAATCATGGTCAAAGTTCACAGCAAGACCTTTCTAACGAGCCCAAACACGGCTATGATACGATGTGCCGTTGTGAAGTTCCAATTCCTACCTTCCGGCTCCATCATCAGACCTTGAAACTTAATCATGGTCAAAGTTCACTGCAAGACCTTTCTAATAAGCCCAAATACGGCTATGGTACGATGTGCCGTTGCGAAGTTTCATTTCCTACCTTCCGGCTCCATCATCAGACCTTGAAACTTAATCATGGTCAAAGTTCACAGCAAGACCTTTCTAACGAGCCCAAACACGGCTATGATACGATGTGCCGTTGCGAAGTTCCAATTCCTACCTTCCGGCTCCATCATCAGACCTTGAAATTTAATCATGGTCAAAGTTCACAGCAAGACCTTTCTAACGAGCCCAAACACGGCTATGATACGATGTGCCGTTGTGAAGTTCCAGTTCCTACCTTCCGGCTACATCATGAGATCAGGTCGACAGTACCATATTATTGTCATCAAAATTACATACAAATACCAATGTTCATGACGATAAGAATTGGAAGTGGGTTAATTTCGCTTCCTAAGATTCCATTACATCCTACATACAGGTCGACCTAATAAAAGCGTGTTAAAAAATGAAATTGAGAGCCTCCACCGATGCTCATCTCGTGCCGTGGTGGATGCCAACCTGACGACACCTGTAATAGACACTCGAGCAGGTTTTCACGCCACCACGCTCAATTTTCATCATCCGTCAGGCCCTCACTTGGTATTAGTCGAAGCGATGGTAAGTCCTGATAGCTTGACCCTCATACTCTGGGAGAAAAAAAAATAAATATAATCACTTTTACTTTTATTTGAAAAAAAAAAAACTAGGGCATTTAATTTAAATATTTTATTACATTATTTTAATAATATTATTAAAGTATGTAATTGTATATTAATAATAATAATTAAGTTTTTGTAAATTGACGACACTAATGACACACACCCTACCGCTTAGCACAAAATTACACACACACTGCACTTACATGACTTGGGCCCGTAAATGTAGTTTTTGCCAGCTTTATGCTGAGATAGGTTAATTTTCTTGAGAATAATAATAATAATAATAACGTATACATCACAACAACGTCTAGGCCCTAAACTAAGCATTAGCTTGTGTTTTGGGTACCAAGCGAAGACACCACATACATGTAACAACCAAGACCCGGTACCAGTATCAATATTCATCACATAAATACTGACCCGACCTGGAATTCGAACCCGGGACCTCCAGGCAGGGTCGCTACCCACTAGGCTAAACGTCGTATAAAGGAAAACACATCATCATCATCAGCCCATTTTTACCCCACTGCAGGGGCTTAGGCCTCCCCCAGGGTGAGGAGGGGGGCTTAGAGCTTAAGTCCACCACGCTGCTCAACTGCGGGTTGGGAACTGTAACGACCGCCATCTATTGACAGCGTCCGGGACCGACTGCTTAACGTGCCCTCCGAAGCACGGTGTCAGTGATATTGTGTACTTAAGTCAGAAAAACTCATTGGTACACGCCCGGATTCGAACCATGGCCCTGTGGAGCCTTATAAATTTAAGACAGGTTCGTTGTGGTCTGGGGTATCACGACACTTAAACACAAAGGAAAACACAATAAAAGTAGTAATAATTTTATTTCGGAAAAATAGTGGCGACGGTCGATAACAACGGAGTAATTACCGTTTGACATACAAAATGTTTATCCAGTTAGAGGAAAGCTTTCATATAATCTGAAATAAAAATAACAAAAATATAAAAATCTTTTTTAAAATAGCCCAACATTTTCAAACGTCGAGGTTCAAAGGTTTTTAAACCTATTTGGTCAATCTGGCATTAAATAATAATAATAATAACGTATATATCACAACGTCTAGGCCCTAAACTAAGCATTAGCTTGTGTTTTGGGTAGCAAAAAAATATAACAACCAAGACCTGGTGCCCGGTGCAGATCAATATTCGTCATATAAATACTGACCCGACCTGGGACTCGAACCCGAACCTCCAGCTTCGTAGGGATCGCTACCCACTACGCTAAGCGGTCGTCATAATAATGAAACTATCAAACTTTAATAAATTGTTTAGTATGTTGGGAATGCATTATCACGTTAATAATAATATATTAAAAATTATAATAAATTCACTAGTCGTCGTGGATTGTATTCATACACACAATTAAATATCTATTAATAAACTAAAATAGAAAAACACATCAAAATAATACAAATTGTTAATAAATCGACATGAATTTGATAAACGCTAGCTAGCGCGTCGGCGACTAGCACAATAACGTAGTTCAATGCGGCCGTTTGATATACAATACGGTACTAATCACCGCCGCGTCGGCATCCGTCCAACTTAAACAGACAATATTAACTTCAACTAGTCGTCATTTCAAAAGAAAATTATTTTTCTTTTTTTTTCACTTTGATTTTATTTTTAATTTTTTGATACAAATTAGACGATACATTCTCACATGTGTTCATAGAAGCTCTTTAAAAAAATCTACAGAGCGAAAGCTCTTCCGCGACTATCGAAGGACATTGAATATGGACATCACATAAAATGAAAACATATGTTTTTGTCAAACAATATAATAAAAATTTTGAAGACAAAAATTTTTTTTCGACCATTTGGTCGAAAATACGATGCCTCGCGAGCTCTTGCATTTTTTGACACAGTTCCCTTTCGTCTACTTTTATATCTTTCTGAAATCTAGCCGAATCCGGGGTAACTGATTTCATAATAATTCAATGAAAAGGGCAATTGCCTAGCCCACAGTTTTCGACCGATTCCAAAATTTCTGTTGTCATTGGAAATGACTTTCATTTCGTTGGAGTATAGGGGGTCATTTGGGAGTTTTGTGAGACAGTGCACAAAGAGTTTTCGAGATGTCGAGATGAACGCGGTGTCAAAAGACGCAGCTCGGCAAGCTCTACAAGATGGCATAAGACGCCAAAAAGTGGCGGGGTGCGGGGAGAGGTCGGCTAGTTTTCATTGGCTCGTTCAAAATTGACAATTTAATGGCTTCCGACGTGCTACCAACTGACGGCTCACTGGTGACGTAGTTATGTCGTGTCACTACATAGCCTTGGCGAATACTACCCCTTGTTAAAGCGTGGTCTAAAGGTTGACTTGTCTGTGTATTGAGCCTAAAATGCAATGTTTTTAAAACAAAACATGTTTGTAAAAGTACAAAAAAAGGAGGAACGAGGAAGTCAGAAAATGGTGGTAAGATTAAGATATGAGAGAAGATTAAGATATGAGAATCTGGGAAAGAAGAACATGTGTTGGATGGCAGATCCTCATCTGCCTACTCTTCCTCCTGATTCGAAATGAAAAATATGCGGGGGACAAGGAGATCCAAAGCACTTGATAAAGCGTGGAGGGTGGGAGTTGGGACTAGATGGCGTTGTGTGGGATGTCCCAGGTATATATATATACACCTGGGACATCCCACACATACATAACAGTTGTCTAGTACCGCATAATACAAGCATAATACTTGCTTACTTTGGGACTAGATCGCGCTTTATCAGATATCCCAAGTATTAATATTATTATAAACGAAACACGTATTTTTTAATTTCTGACCATAAACATTAATAATGAATTTAAAGGTTTCAAGTTTAAAAATAACAAAACTCTTTTAAAAACTTTCATCCCCTATTTTACTCTCTTAAGGGTTGAGTTATTAAAAATCTTGACACACGACATATTTAGTATTTAACCCTTCGTAATTTAGTTTACTTTGGTTGCCAAATAACAATTTTCATACATTTAACTTCAAAACCGACGAAATATTAGGTAAGGTTAATAAGTTAAAGTATTTTTTTTTCTCAAATATCTTTATTTCTGTTATTCAAAGTAATCACCCGTGCAATCGATGCACCTTTGCCAACGCAGTGGCAGTTTATTGATGCCCTTATTGTAAAAATCTACTGGACGGGAGGCAGTACACATCTACAGTAATGCTCATGCCAATTTGTAAAAAGCTGTAATGAATCACACCGGCACTAGACCACCAAACAGTGAACATCAACTTTTTAGGGGTTATTTTTCGTTTAACACATTGCTTTGGTGCTGAACCCGGATCTAACCTACTTGCTGAGCGCTTTCGATGGTCGAACAGAATCCATTTTTCATTACAGGTAAAAATCCGGTTCATAATTCCTTAAGTTCTGTGCCTGTTGAGCAACGCGAGGCAGCTCTCGACGCTTACGTTGCGCTGGCGATCGTTCGTGGGGTACCCGTAAATAAGTAAAGTAAAAGTAAAGTAAACAAGTAAAAAAGCTTGATAGATATTAAGCTTTTTACTTTGCTAATTTCTTGCAAATGGTCCAATATTGTTTTGATGCTAACATTAAAAGCTGCTGCTAGTTCAGCTGTAGTTTGAGTATCATTAGCTTCCACAATCGCCTTCAATTCATCATTGTTGGCCAAAGTGTCCGGACGACCACGAGGTTCATTATTCAAGTCATAATTTCCAGAATGGAAACGGGCGAACCAATGACAGGTTGAACGTTCGTTTGTTAAGTTCTCTCTTCAAACTTTGTTGATGTTACGTGCCGTTTGTGCCGCATTAGTGCCACGACGGAACTCATATTCCATAATTACATGAATATGTAAAGTGTATATTATGATGAAAAATGTTCAAATATACTTAATGAAAACACAACGCTAATCAATAAACAAAAGACTGACTTTGTAAAAAGAATGCCATGTTTTTAAAACAAAAATAATTTGAATTTAGAAGTCACAGCCAATCAATTTTTTTTTTAAATGGCCAGTACTGAAGAACGGCAACTTCATAGGTTAAGACCCAATATCAATACAAACGTTCATATTCTATTTTACGGGTTAAATTTCCGTAAATCCTGTAATACGTATTTCTTAATATCTGTCCATGAACCCAATTAATTTGTGTAATTAAATCAAATTAAATTATATTATGTCGTGATAGCCGTGTAGTGACAGTCCGCTCTCGTTTAGAAGGTCGTGGTTCGAATCCTAGGGCATGTCAATGAGATTTTTCTGACTTATACATAACTGTCACTGACTCCGTGTATCGAAGAGCGCGTTAAGCCGTCGATCCCGGTTGTCATATCATCAGAATCAGATAGCAGTTCTTAAAATCCACCACACAGCTCCAATACGGGTTACACTACTATAAAAATATACTTGGGTATACTAGAAAAATACTTATTCGGTTTTCTAAATAAGTGACTTAAAAAAAAAATTTTTTTTAATGGAACCTACAACATATCGGGTAACAATAACTGGACTTTCGTTTTTGGGATTATATTCGGGACCCTAATAGGTCATAGTCTATTCACAGTTCATAAATAATAATAATAACACATACAATCACAACAACGTCTAGGCCCCAAACTAAGCATTAGCTTGTATTTTGGGTACCAAGCGAAGACACCACATACATATAACAACCAAGACCCGGTGCCAGTATTAATATTCATCATATAAATACTGACCCGGCCTGGGATTCGAACCCGGGACCTCCAGCTTCGTAGGCAGGGTCGCTGCCCACTAGGCTAAGCGGTCGTCATAAATAGATTTTATACGTTACATTATATTTATTTTCCATACTAAACAGCGGCATAAAACTTGATTAAATAAGCCGATTTAATGAAGTGTCTGAAGTTATTACTTTTTGCTGCTTGACATAATTTATTTGAGTATTTTATTAAATTAAGATCGTTTCAAAGGGCGACCCCTATAGATTTCAAAATATGATTATTTAAAAAAAATATAGCGTGTAATTTATTTATTATTGCATATTATCATACAATTTTTTTTTTTCAGATTTCCTCACTTCCCAGTTTAATGATTAAAATTAATGGGGTACCTTAGCGGGCTTTGTTAAATAGTTTTTAAATAAGTAGCAGGCTTGTTAACCGACTTCAAAAGGAAGAAGATTTTATGTTTCCTCATGTTATGAGGGTGGCTGGTAAACTGAGCTCTGATGTTTTTGCAATGAGGCAAATAAGAAAACTAACCGATGTGCCTACAGCGAGGCTGGTTTATTTTAGCTACTTTCATAGCATAATGTCATATGGCATTCTGCTATGGGGAAAGGCAGCTGATATTCAAACAATATTTGCTCTGCAGAAAAGGGCTATTCGAGCTATATATAAATTAAAATCTAGAGATAGTGTAAAGGCTCATTTTAGAGAAAGAAACATTTTGACAGTCCCTTGTCAGTGCATTTATGAAAACATAATTTGTGTACATAAAAACTTAAATGCTTTCTCTAGGGTGGGTGATGGCCACAACTTAAATACAAGACAAGGTTAATAATTCTTTCATGGGAAATTGTATCCGTTTTTATATGGTTTTTATAGTAAAATTCCTAAAGAAATGTTGAACTTAAATTAAAATCAATTATTTACAAAGCGAGTTAAAGTCCAACTCATGAAAAAAGCTTACTATTGTATTATTCTAGAGTATTTAAATGATAAGTGGGCATGGACATCATTGTAATAGTTGTAAGTCCTTTATATTAAAAAAAAACAACAATGAAGAAAAACATATATTTAAATAAAATAAACAGGGAGGAGTTTCTTGACGGTTCTTCTCCTTCTAATTTTTGAACCGGTACCTAATCAATTCATTTTGATTTTCAATAAGTGTGTGTAAACATCTTATATTGAATAAAAACTTTTTGAATTTGAATTCGTTTATCTGTATGTATGTTTTTTTATGTATGTTCACCGATTTCTTCGTCAATCATAGAGAGAAACGAAATTTTTTTTATCGTACTCTCGAGGCGGTCACATTATCACTAAGTTAGGATTAGATGATGGAATTTTAGGAAAATTGAGGTATAATAATAAATAATAATAAATAAATAACGTATACATGACAACAACGTTTAGGCCCCAAACTAAGCATTAGCTTGTGTTTTGGGTACCAAGCGAAGACAACACATACATATAACAGCCAAGACCCGGTACCAGTATCAATATTCATCATATAAATACTGACCCGACCTGGGATTCGAACCCGGGACCTCCAGCTTCGTATATAGGCAGGGTCGCTACCCACTAGGCTAAGCGGTCGTCAATGCATGCATATAGGGTGTTTGAAGCTCTGTTTCTTAGTTTTCAGTCATTTGCGTCTGATAGTCATCATATGATGCTGCTAAGCTGATGATGGAAGCAACAGCGCTCCTTAACATTTAGAAGTTAGGCGATAATACTCGGATTTGGCTATAATTTTCTCCAAACAGCGCAGTCTCATTTGTGAAGCCCGTTTAGAAGCCGTATTCTTATTAAATACAAATGAAAAATTATACAAATTTAGAAATATTTTTACAAAACGAAAGTAAAAAGCGACTTCAAAAACTTAAACTAAAAACTGGCCAAGTGCGAATCGGACTCGCACACGAAGGGTTCCGTGCCACCATACTATATAAAAAAATGAGTTATTATTATGTAATTTAAGATTTAACGTCGCAAATACTCGGGGTTGATTCCTCACTACGAGTTTGCGGCGTTTGCGGTAGAGACACTCGGTCCGTGGTCGTCTGATACGAAAAAATTCGTAAAAGATTTGTCCACCCGTCTGGTCAGCACTGCTGGCGATCCCAGAGCGGGTGCCTATTTCGCACAACAACTGAGCATCGCTGTGCAGCGCGGAAATAGTGCAAGCGTAATGGGATCGATGCCACATGGGACCAACCTGGAGGATATTTTTATGCTGTAAATATTGTAAATATTGTTAATTAGTTCTTAGATTTACTTGCAATTAAAAATAAATCCCTATTAATCCTGAAAAAAAAAAAAAAGATATGAAATAATTAAATAAATTTAAGATTTATTGTATAAATACATTTCATTTTTATTTCGTTAGTTATTTAGAAGGCGCTCGATCCTCTATGGCTAATCCGAAAAGTGATAACATGAGTGCAGTTATAGCTAGAGACAATTTTTATTACTTATTTTATTACAGTGAACCTTTGACTTTTAGTATCGATTGTGAATTATAGTAAATTCATAGTACCTAGGAGTACAATGTAATTTTCATCATAAAATGTTTTTTTAAAATTATCTCTTACAATACTATGACAGAGATAAAATGCATCTATTTTTCGCTTATTAGCTAAACGCTATCTGTCATTTTCTATGCAATTTTTACAAAATTTTTACTCATAAAAGTACATTTTATAAGTTTATATATTACCCGTTAAATAATGCAGTCTAGTTAGCTGTGATAGATTTCCTTTTAACTATGTTATATATACTCCTGTCATGAATTTTTTCCACATATCCAAAAACAACGGTTTAGCTGATAGAGGGGGTGGGGGGAGAAGGAAACATGACTCTAACAAAAATTAGGACTTTAGGAGTACATATCTCAACAACTGTTGACTTAAATAAAAAAAATTGTTTGAAACCTTCAGTTACATGTATATGGCGACCTATCCCAAAAAAATCTTTTTCTTAATTTCACTACGTCTTTGTGTAGCGGTTCATAGATCACACCTACCTTCCAAATTTCATCTATATATTGCCAATAGTTTCCGAGAAAAACTACAGACAGACAGACGTACGGACGGACATGGCGAAACTATAAGGGTTACTTTTTTGCCATTCGGCTACGGAACCCTAAAAAGAAATTTTCGTGTCTGTTTATCTGCTTCTAGTTTTTCGAACCAATAGTCATAAAAGTAAGAATTGACTGGAAGCACTCTTCTGCAGTCACCGTTTAACCACTCTTCTTCTAGTTAGCTGGGTATCTTTGAAAAGTTTCAGTCCGATTTCAGTCCGCGAGGTCCCGTCGCCTTCATCACTGTGAAGTGACATTTCTGACTCTATTAAAACCGAACGCTCCTGTCAAATTTATTTGCTTTATGCCAGTGCTAATATTTAATTTGACGACCGCTTAGCCTAGTGGGCAGCGACTCTGCCTGCGAAGCTGGAGGTCCCGGGTTCGAATCCCAGGTCGGGTCAGTATTTATATGATGAATATTAATACTGGCACCGGGTCTTGGTTGTTATATGTATGTGGTGTCTTCGCTTGGTACCCAAAATACAAGCTAATGCTTAGTTTGGGACCTAGGCGTTGTTGTGATTGTGTGTGTTATTATTATTATTATTATTCAACTTGACTGTCAGTAAGTATTTAAACATCTTAACTTGAATAATATTTTTAAAATACTGGGTGGGGACTGCTATTGGTCTAATTAAATAAATTCAATAATATTAGTCAATTTCTTTTCATTTTATTTTGTATTAATAAAACCTTTTATTTGTTAAATTTTTAAATATCAGATAATTTCATTTAATTATGTATTTACATTGATAATAATGATAATACCCGGAACATTCCACACAGCGCCATCTAGTCCCAAACTAAGCAAAGCTTGTATTATGGGTACCAGACAACTAACATACATACTTAAATATCCTTTTTTTATAATATATACATATATAGATATTCTACACCCAGAAACGGAACAAAAAGACATTTTCATGCACACAAATATTTGTCCCGGGCGGGAATCGAAAATTATTGTTAATAATGAATTACTGCCCCTAGGCTTTTATATATTTAACACAAACAGAACACGAAAAAACCAGAGTGAAGATTACACTGATCTAAAGAACCAGAATAAAACATTCAACCCAAAAACGACCTCAAACGACGACCGATTAGTAACAAAGGAGTTACTTATCATCATCATCACCATCAGCCCATTTTTTTACCCCACTGCAGGGGCTTAGGCCTCCCCCGGGGTGAGGAGGGGGGCTTGGAGCTTAAGTCCACCACGCTGCTCCACTGCGGGTTGGGAACTGTAACGACCGCCATCTATTGACAGCGTCCGGGACCGACTATTTAACGTGCCCTCCGAAGCACGGTGTCAGTGATATTGTGTACTTAAGTCAGAAAAACTCATTGGTACACGCGCGGATTCGAACCATGGCCCTGTGGGGCCTTATAAATTTAAGACAGGTTCGTTGTGCTCTGGGCTATCACGACACTACTTATCAATGGAAACTAAATTAGTTTTTTTTATTTTTATTTTTCCATCGGAAATATCCATACTCATTCCGTTCGTCACTTAATTAATCTATTAGATCAAACGATACATAAAAAACTATGTTTAGTTTCCGATCTTAATCGATACTATTAAATTATTGTAAACATCTGCAAAGGCGGAAAATTAAAAATTATATACGCAACAGTTTTTGATACGTCCTCTGAGAATTGCGATGTGGTCATGTTGTGAGGGATAGCGGGTAGCGGAGCGATTTTTACAGTGGATGTAGAGGTTTTCGTTAATGTTTACTAGTAAATACCGGAAATATATATCGTCGTTTTATTTGGGGAAGAATTCATTTCTATTTGTTTAACTCAAAAATTATCCTTTTATCAAATCGATGGCGTTTAGCGGTATGGTTAATATATTATTAAAATGATATTTTTATTAATAAATATGTAAGTTATTGTCATGTATATTATAAAAATATAATTTTCTCTAAATAGTTTTAATTACATTTTAGTAATTTAGGTAGCCCGTTTAATCAATTAATTTGATGTTTACGACAATGGAAAACTATATATATTTTTCAAAAAAAATATTATTCAGCTTCACTGGTCTATTTAAAACACAATGCGGAAAAACTGAATTATTTTATGGTTTTTATATATAAACCTAAAAATAATAATTAATTAATAAAAAAACGTACTTAATAATTAATTGGTTTCCTAGAAATGCCAGACTGGTAACCACTAAACACGCCATAATTTTAATTAATTTAATTTCCACGTATTAATACAAAAACAAAGCTACGAGTCATTATCAGACCAAAAGTAGGAAGGACTGTGGCCACATATTATACCTAGTAGGTACAATTGCCTCGGAAAAAGATTGTATCGTTTGGATGCTACAAAAACGCTCCGCTTGTATGACATGTCCTCAGAGCGAACCGATCGACCAGTCCAATACAAGCCACCCTTATATAAAGCAGAATGAAACATGACCAAGCTCAGTCACTTGTTAGGGTTTTTCGTATTAACTTGCTTTTTCCCGGTCAGAAATCGAACTTGAGGCCTCGAGCGCTTTCTTGTTAGCGCTTGGCGATACTTCCCTGTTCCGCTTCCCGTTTCGTTCCGTAAGTATTTTTTCAATATTTTTTTTGAGATTTTTAGTCGTATTATTATTTAAAACATTTTGTTATTCAATTTAATTATTAAATTCTATATATTTAGACGTAATTAGATATTAAATTAATAAATATAAAAAATATGATAAACTGTACTTAAAATTGCATTTACTATTTCATTTAACGGATTTTTTTTTATTTTATTATTTAATTTATATTTTGTCAATTTAGTTATTATAAAATTAATTTCATAAAAATTAATTTTATATTTAAATTCAACTTTACTAAATAAAAAATACTCGGTAATATTGAATAATTATAATACTTAAAAACAATTTTTGGAAACTGCTGCCTAATATAACTTACATTTAATAAAAAAAATAAAAAAAGTATTAACCCAAAGGTTCCACAGTAAATAGGGAACACTATCAAATAAAGTCAAGTACTATATTGATACAATACAATGTATTGACCTTTTCAATGCATTGAGATTGATCGTGACAAACGACCCTTAGGTTATTTCAAAACATTTTCTATTTTCTCTCTCCGGAAAATATATTTTCATTTTACAAAGAAATAATATTTGTCCTTATTTGTTTTTTTATTTTTATAAAAGAATTATATTAAAATAATCAATCTAAAAGCTTTATAAACAATATAAAAGAAGTTTGACAAATAAATTTTAATTTCTTTTGCAAAGTTCTAAAATTACGCATTTTATATAAAGATATTTAATTCTTTCGTTACTAACGGTCAACTGATCAAATTAAATTAAACAAGTTATTAAGTTCTATTTAATTTTTTTATATTTTTTTCAAGTGAATAGAAAGCTCGCTAATAAAACAAAAAAAAATCCGTCAATTTCTTGAAAAGAAAGAAAAGCTTGGACAAAATTTTTTAACACATTTTCCGATAATATAAAAATTCTTGATTTTTTTTTTAGTAATTTTTACCAAAAATTAATTAATAAAATATCCCTGTAACGTCAACAGGATAGATGTTTACTAACTTCATTATCTGAAACTAAATAAAGTCCTAATATTTTTATAGATTCATGAGGATTACAATTTCATTTAACATACCTTTTTTTACATTGAAAATGTCTATCAGGTCGTTTTCGTGGGGGAGTTTAATTTGGGTATACTTCCAGAATTTATGATGGTAGATGATGTCAAAAGATGCTGGGGTTTATGGGGCATCGTATGACACCAAATTTTCTAAAATCGGTGTACAACTTTTTTTGAAAAATCAAATATGGTGAATAAATAGGCAAAATTTCCCGATTTTTCGGACAAAAGGTTGATTATTTCGAAAACGAAAGCCATTTATCGAAAAAGTGAAACAAAGCTACCGAAGCGAATAGATTGCCTACCATTTGGAAAAAGAAATTTTTGAATCGGTCGAAAACTTTGAGCTGGGCAGATGCCCTTTTCATTGAATAACTATCAGACCAGCTACCCTATAGAGTGAGATTCGGTTATATTTCAGAAAGTTATAAAGGTAGACGAAACGCAGTAGTGTCAAAAGATGCAGGAGCTTACGGCGCATCGTATGGTCACAAATTATCGAAAATCGGCTCATAACTTTTTCGAAAAATAAAAAAAATTGTTTAACAAAAATTTGTTAAAGTTTTTTTTTGAAGTTCAGTCAATATCCTCCTGTAGTTGCGAGAAGCGCGAAATCTGTAGATTTTTATTTAGTGTTAGCTGTGGATTTTTAGTGTGGAAAGCTCAACCGCCTAGATGACGTCACAAAAATAATTTCAACTTCAGATACATTTTCATATATATCTGGGAAATTCGTAAATAGAAGAAATTTATGTTTTGAGACGTTATTCTACATAGGGTTAATAAATTGGACAGAAGCCTTTGGTTATTTCTAGAACTTTATTTCTTTTAATTTTAATGATCACCAAATTTAAAATTTTGGTCCGAGCCCATTCTTTTTTTGGGTTCCATGATTCGACAAAGAACCTTCAAAGTTTCTCCATACCCGTCCTTCATGTATCTGTCTGTCTCCAATTCACACGTGAACTATTGGTGGCATATATCTGAAATTCAACAGTGTTGTAAATGTTTGATTAAACTCAAATGAAAGTAATGATTTAAAACAAGATTTTTTTTTACATGCCTACGAAACCTTCCGAGACCCGACATGCATTTAACCGATTTCAAACCGAAACGTTAACCTATGAATATGTGGACATTGAATCGCGAACTACCGAAGCACCCCTTCTAAGTCAGTTGGCTACATGCGCAACACTTAGTAAGTCCACTATATGAAGTTCCACTCACACATCCTTACGCGACAGCCATTGCAATGCTTCATTATTTGTTCAGTGACATATTTTTTTATACAACCTCGAGCGTGATGTGGGATTCAAAAGCAAGAGACCCAAAATGATTTACTCTTGTTATTTCACCTTCACACCAGACTATTGTACCCCACTGCAGGGCTTAGGCCTTCTATCGGAATGACAATGCTTAGAGCTTAATTCACCACGCTGTTTCAATGCGGGTTTATGGATTTTAACGACTGCCATCTAACGATGGCAATCGGGACCGACCGCTCAACGTGCTCTCCGAGGCACGGAGTCAGTTATAGTTATGTACTAAAGTCAAAAAAACTCCTTGGTACATGCCCTGGGATTCGAAACTTGTTCTTTTAAATAAAAAGCGGGCTCGCCACTACACGGATATCATTACACTTTTCACCTCACTAAGGAGAAACTACTATATATGTAAAAAAATAAATATTATGACTAAATTGAAAAATACATTTATTTTAATGGTTTAATAGCAAATTTCAAAATATTAATTAACATATTTCTTAAAATATTTCATATAAAATAAACTTTTAGGTATTTTTCATGTGACTTTTCCGGATTTTTTTTAGTTTAGCTTAGAAACTTGTTCCTGTAACACAAATAAATGGTGTTAAATTTAATCTTTGTCTGTAGGTTCATTCATTATTCTAACTTCTTATAACTTCATAGCAATTTACAAAAAATTTAAGTGCCATAGAAGTGAATAAAAGTGATTTCCTTCTTTTCCGTAATTTTTTATTTTGCGTGCTTTCGGAAAGTATGCCTTTATATAAAACCACAGAAAACGTATGTAATTTATATTTCCTATTTTACATTTGACGTTTTTTTAAATTATTAAATAATATTCAATAGATTCAATCAGACACAAATTAGTCAATAATTTAATAGATTTTAATGCATCATACGGCAAATAAAAATATTGCTCTTGACACAAAATGTATTTGAAATGCCAATTCATGACCATTTACTTTACTGAGGGAGTGAAACTGATTTTAGCTCACTGGGTTTATGAAACAAATAATAATAATAATACATGGGACTTCCCACACAGCGCCATCTAGTCCCAAAGCAAGCAAATATTATGTTTGTGTTATGAGTTACTAGACAACTGCTATACATACTTAAATATTATTTATAATATATACATATATAAATATTTTTGCAAAGACACCACCACACACATATAACAACCAAAACCCGGTACCAGTATCAATTTTCATCATATTAATACTGACCCGACCTGGGATTCGAACCCAGGACCTCCAGCTTCGTAGGCAAGGTCGCTACCCACTAGGCTAAGCGGTCGTCACAAAGGCTCGCTTTTCGAGCTAGTGAGGTGAAAAATATTTTGGTAGATGAGCCAAATTAATAGATTTTTTTTTTCAAGATTTTATGTTATGTTATCAAAGGAAACGTCATTAGTAATGGAGATGTAACTTTTTTTACAAAATTCTTCATTTCAGTAATAATAAATTCAAATAAAAATGTAGCTATACCAATAATTAAGAATTATTAATAAACTGTTTCGAGAATTGTTTTAAATAAAACTTAAATTGTACAATTGTACAATGAAATAAGCAAATAAATACTGCATGTTTATTATACTAAAATTAATAGTAATATGCTTTTGATTACTGTCTAACACCGCCAAGACATTGACTCCATAAATTTTTGACATTTTACAAAAGAGATAGAGTTCCATTCTTTAAAAAACAATAAACGCGGCACAGCTCTCTTAAATTGCAAGACCGTCGATTAGCACCAAAGATAATTGGGTTTAGATTTGGACTGTTAGCTGGCCAGTCTAAGACTGAAACTGAATGTGATATGAGGAACTCCTTGATTGTGCGTGCTGGAATCATCGTCGTGCTGGAATGTCTAAATAACCGGAAGCACGTCTTCAGCATAGGGTGACATTGTTTGTAGGTGCCAGTATATTTTTGTACACCAATTAATCCATGTTTCCTTCCTTCCTTCCTTCCTTCCTTCCTTCATTCTGTTATTTTTGTCTCATCAGAAAGTAACTGTCCAGTTTTAATACCTTCTTTGAAATGCAAAACGGGTTTGGCGCTGCTTCAAAATCCCCCTCACCCCGGGGGAGGTCTAAGCCCCTGCAGTGGGATAAAAATGGGCTGATGAAGGAATGGAGCTGTTTCAAAATGAACACCGGGTTTCAAATCTATAAGGCCACGTGACCATGGTTCAAATCCAAGCGTGTACCAATGAGTTTTTTTCTGACTTAAGTACATTAACTATCACTGACGCTATGCCTCGGAGAGCACGTTAAGCAGTCGATCCCGGCTGCTGTCAATAGATGGCGGTCGTTACAATTCGCCTACCCGCATTGGAGCAGCGTTGTGGATTTAAGCTCCAAGCCCCCTCATCTTGAGTGGAGGCCTAAGCCCCTGCAGTGGGGTACAAAAAGGGCTTAAGAAATGGAATAAAATGACCATCGCGTACAACATGGTTTTCCAATAATTTAAAACGAGCGAAATCAGGTTGGATAGCTCTTTTTTTATACGATAATCTCATATACGTTTTCAATTCTTAATCCGTCCGTATTATACGTTAACGTGAAGCCATACAACGTCGTCATGTCAGTCGAAGTAAAATCGATATGTACATAGAAGTTAGAAATCGGTTTTTTTAATAGATTAGGAATTTATTAAAAGTATACCCATAACGCATTACGTGTGATTGAAGAATCATCATCAGCCCATTTTTACCCCACTGCAGGGGCTTAGGCCTCCCCCAGGGCAAAGAGGGGGGCTTGGAGCTTAGGTCCACCACGCTGCTCCACTGCGGGTTGGGAACTGTAACGACCGCCATCTATTGACAGCATCCGGGACCGACTGCTTAACGTGCCCTCCGAAGCACGGTGTCAGTGATATTGTGTACTTAAGTCAGAAAAACTCATTGGTACACGACCGGATTCGAACCATGGCCCTGTGGGGCCTTATAAATTTGAGACAGGTTCGTTGCGCTCTGGGCTATCACGACATCATTGATTGAAGAATACATTTACTATATGTGGAAAAAAACATTTAGTACAAGATTCTGACGTATCTTGTGGTTCATAAGCTTAAAACTTCGAAATATAACATTCTGTACGACATTTCGATCGAAAAAACCGAATTAGTACGAAATGTAACACCGACGCATATCCGACTTCCAACTAAGGGCACCCTTAACCACTACTTCCGGTTGTCCGATTCTAACAATTTTAGTCTCAATCGATCGCCCGTCTAATTACCCCGAGCCGTTTTTTTTAATTTTTTTCTTATTTAGACCTAGTTCTGGAGATATCGGGCTTCCGAAATAAAAATCGGGGAAAAAAATTGCAATTTTTTTTCGTTTTTTGCCGATATTTTTTTTGAACTTTTTCCAAATTGTCTTTTGCCATCTTGTAGAGCTTGCCGAGTTGCGTCTTTTGATACCACGTTCATCCCGATATCTCGAAAACTCTTTGTGCAATCTGCCTGTCTCACAAAACTTCCAAATGACCCTCTATACTCCAACGAAATGAAAGTTATTTCCAATGACAATATATATAATGAGGGTTGGTCGAAATAGCATAGTGAGAGTCGTTATAGCCCGAGCGCAGCGAACCTTTAGTCTGGTTTAGAAGTCCGTGCGGCCGTGGTTCGAATCCTGGCGTGTAGTCGTACCAATAAGTTTTATATAACAATCACTAAAATCCGTGCCTCGGAGAGCACGTTAAGCGGTCGGTCCCGATTGCCATCCGTTGTTAAAATCCACCAACCCGCACTGGAGCAGCGTGGTGGATTGAGGTCCAATAGACGACCGCTTAGCCTAGTGGGTAGCGACCCTGCCTATAAAGCTGGAGGTCCCGGGTTCGAATACCAGGTCGGGTCAGTAGTTATATGATGAATACTGGTACTGGGTCTTGGTTGTTATATATATGTCATGTTTTCGTTTGGTACCGAAAACAGAAGCTAATTCTTAGTTTAGGGCCTAGACGTTGTTGTCATGTATACGTTATTATTATTATTAATCTCCCTACCCCTGAGACGAGGCCTAAACCCCTGCAGTATAGTACAGTCAATGAAGGCAAAAATCAGCTACAACCTCCGATTTCGGTGAACCTCCATAGATTTCGATGAAAATTTGGGATGGAGTATGTTTTACCTTCTACTTCAAAAGTGACATATGCTCGTCTTGTGCTTTCTGCATTTTAGGGGTGAAATCCACCCCTTTTTTTAAGAATGGGAAAAAATGCAGATTTAACCATTTTGGTTTAATTAATTATGTTTAATTAGATAAAATAAATGTTTTTTAATATTTATATGCATGATTTATGATTTTAATTAATTTTTCAACCCTTTTAGCAACCACTCCTCAAATCGAAAATCATGAAAAAATAATTTTTTGTATTTCTGAGTTTTAAAATCGCATATTAACATTACTTTAACAGTTTGTTTGATACTTATGATAAAATTTTTGGTTAACAGTGAAATTTCAACCCTTAAAAACTACCCCCTTATTTCAGAATCACTGTAAAAATTGGTTTTAAAAACTTTAACCTATTAAATAGTACATTACTGAAGTGAAATCTTATTTACTGAGCATTAAAATATTTATTTATTGTGAAATTTTTCACCCTTAAAAACTACCCCTTGTCATAATAATAATGTAATAATTTTTTTATCAGCTTTAATTAGTTACAATCTTTATTAATAGTTAAGATAAATTTTATCAATATATTTCAAACTTTATTAATACAATTCAATTAACATTCTTCAAACTACCTTTTACATATTATTTAGTCTTATATAAAATAAACCATTAACATCTATCATCTGAAAATTACTGAAAAAATTTCGAGAGTATGGTACAGATTTGTCTATCTATATTTTCGGAAAAAATTTAAAAATCATATGTTAAAAATTTTGGTCCACCTATTATGAAACTTTTATGCTACCATTTTGACATTAACTACAAAAAAAGAAAAATCCGCATCCAAATCGGTTCATCCGTTCGGGAGCTACGATGCCACGGACAGATACACAGATAAACAGATAAACAGATAAACAGATACACAGATACACAGATAAACAGATACACAGATACACAGATAAACAGATACACACACAGGTCAAACTTATCATATAACACCCCTCTTTTTGCGTCGGGGCTTAAAAAGAGCATCTTACTGTATAGGTCTCTTAGGGATATTACCTACACATAGGTAACTTTAACAGGATGATGCTTGCGTGTAGCCACCAGCTAAGTAAAACCGTAAAAAAAAACATTAGTTTTCTTCAGTTTAAAGAAGAAAATACAGTATATAAAATTTGTAAACCCGATTTCTATAATCTATGGAAACTGAAAAAAAAAAATTTCTTATGAGTATTAACTTGATGTTAAATAAGATATTGCAATGTAATGACAGTTAAAAATTGCAAAATATATTTGTAAAAAATAAAACAGATTTACACTCAAAGACAACCACCAAATATATTTTGTTAAATAGTTTGAATTAAGATATTGACAGGACAGGATATAACAATCAAGTCATATTTATACGATAGTGTATTTGGTTTACATTCTATAGATTATAGAGCTGTACAGTTCCAATCAAGCTTTACAGCGGATGTGAACATAGGCACAAGTCGGGTCGCAGTAACCAATTTCAGGTGTAGCGGGACGCAGTGGAGCGAGGGGCATATGACTGAAACTGCGCAAGCAGCATAAAGCGTTGTATTCCGATCCGCCATAAAGTTTGATTGGAACTATACATACTTTTTTCAGTAAAATATTTCCGTTTTTTTTTTTTAGTTTTAATGCTAATAGTTCAATTACCGCCAAACTTTATTTTATACAACTTTGATTTGCTTTAAAATCTAGGAAATTCTGAACAACGTACAGGTCAAATAGTTTTTAATAGTATATTAAAAGTTTGTCACCAATATTTTATAAAATACACCAAAAAAATTACACAAATGACGTACGGTGCCGAAACATGGACTCTCACGGCAGGACTGGTCCACAAATTAAAAGTCGCTCAGCGTGCTATAGAGCGGGCTATGCTCGGTGTTTCTTTGATGGATAAAATCAGAAACACTGAAATCCATCAAAGAACCAAAGTTGTCGACATAGCCGAAGCGATCAGCAAGCTGAACGGATAACCGATGGGGTAGACGAGTTCTTGAGTGAGGGCCACGTACCGGGAAGCGTTGGACGTTCCCGGTCAGGTGGACAGACGACCTGAAGCACCATACCGGGGTAGTTGAATGCGAAAGGTGGAGGACACGTGGAGGACCATACCATGGGTAGTGACGAGTCTTGGGAGAGGCCTTTATCCTGCAGCGGAGAAACACGGAGACAAAATTTTATATACCATTTTTTCAGTTCTTTCTGAGCGTTTCATGTAATTAAAATATGTATTTCATTGTTTATTATTATTATTAATATTTTTGTTGTAGATCCTACCAAAGTCACCAAACCATGGATCATAAAGAATTCCGAGTGAAAGGTGAGATTTTTTATTTATTATAATTTTTTTTTTACTTATGTTATATATATTATATTAAAAAAATCTGTCATTTAGAAGATTTTTTATTAATTATATTTTTAATAAAATTACGTCATTTATGTTATATATAAAAAATCTGTATTAATTTAAATATATTATGTAAAAAATCTTTATTTAATATTAAGTATTAATTTAAAAATTACAAACTTAACTGTTTGTGATTTTTGGCTGCAGGTATTGTTAAATAAATAAATTAAAAAAAATATTATTATTTACCAAAACGGCCTAGTGGCCAAGTTTTCATTATTGGCTCTAATAGCTCTTCCCCACACTAATTTTCTCTACCCTTTTTCTCTTGTAATTCATTAAATTGTAATTTGTAATTGTAATCAATAAAACATAAAGATAGATACAGGTGAACATAGCCTCCTCTTTTTTGAAATCGGTTGAATAGTAGCCTAAAATTTAATTTTTAAACGCTATCTTTCTGTTGACGATCGCTTGGCCTAGTGGGTAGCGACCCTGCCTACGAAGCTGGAGGTCCCGGGTTCGAATCCCAGGTCGGGTCAGTATTTATATGATGAATATTGATACTGGTACCAGATCTTGGTTGTTATATGTGTGTATTGTCTTCGCTTGGTACCCGAAACACAAGCTAATGCTTAGTTTGAGGTCTAGACGTAGTTGTGATGTAGGTATACGTTATTATAGTATACGACCATATGTGTAAATATATAATCTGGAATCAGACAATAGCAGCATCAGTAAACCACTTAAAAAATAGTGTGTTTTTGAAATTATGAAATGTGATACATTTTTTAAGAACTATGCAGAAATATTTAAAAAAAACCTCGCTCATTTCTGTGTTACAAAGTTGTCAAAATCGCATTATTTTCTATAAAGTTTTCAATTTATAAATTTTTGTTATTAAAAACAACGCGAAAGTTGCAGTACAAAACTCCATCGAAAATGGAGTAGGTAACGTCTGGCAGGTATCAAAGTACTTAGATCAGATTATATTGTAGAAATATCTCGAGAAATATACATAAACAAACTGATTTTCTTTGTATGACTTTACAAAGTATGACAAAACGTCTCATTGAAATTCAAAACACATTCGTACTTGATTATCAATTTATTATTGCAAAAATAATTGTTTATAATTATATAATAATTGCACTGTTGACGCTAAATTGACTTGAGAATTTTCCATTTTATAATATACATAATATAATAACACGGTAGGGCAAGGTTCGAAGCGAGGTCGTATATTGCCATGAAATCCAAATTTTATATTTAACTAGCGGTAGCTCACAGCTTCGCCTGTGTAAACTAAAAGTTCCTGTTAAAAGTACTATATTCTAGATGGATTCTGCGAAGTTTTTGCTGTAACCGATTTCGGTTATTCTCATACAATCTTTCAAATCTCATTTTTTATATTTTTTTGCCAAAGATATAGACCAGTATACCCTGCCTTTAAAAAAAAATTAAGTCTTTGATTTACTTGTTTAGTATTTTTTTTTACTAAAATTTACTAATAAAATATCCTCTGTGATGTCATCCGGTATGTCGTGATAGCCCAGAGCGCAACGAACCTGTCTCAAATGTATAAGGCCATGGTTCGAATCCGGGCGTGTACCAATGAGTTTTTCTGACTTAAGTACACAATATCACTGACACCGTGCTTCGGAGGGCACGTTAAGCAGTCGGTCCCGGACGCTGTCAATAGATGGCAATCGTTACAGTTCCCAACCCGCAGTGGAGCAGCGTGGTGGACTTAAGCTCCAAGCCCCCCTCCTCACCCTGGGGGAGGCCTAAGCCCCTGCAGTGGGGTAAAAATGGGCTGATGATGATGATGATGATGATGTCATCCGGACAAATGTTTTTTAATTGCATTATTTTCGTCTAAATGAAGTCATAATATTTATTTGGATAATAATTTCATTTGACATAGTGACTTTACCTCAATATATTTTATTTAGTTTTATCTTTGGTTATTTACTATGGAAAGCATGCAATTAGCTTAACCGCCCAGATGACGTCACAGGGACATTTTCAACGTCACGTGAATTTTCATAAATAGAAGAAATTGATATTTTTAGAGGTCATTCTAGAACCTTATTCCTTTTAATTTTAATAACCATCAGCGCAACTTTATGGTCCAAGCCCATTTCTGGATTTTTTTTCTGTTTGTCTATATGAATACGATTAACTTAAAAATTTTTGAACAGATTTCTTCTTATTATTATTTCTTCTTTAAGAAACTTCGTTTTGGAGGTAAAAAATGGTGTTTGAAAGAGCAGCGCTTTGAATATTTTTTATTGAACTATTTCAAGTGGTGGTATATGGATTGGCAAAAATTTATACTAATAGTCCAAGATCCCAGTCACCCCAGACTTACGTGATTTTAGGAAAGATAAAATTTTGAGGATCGGTAGTATTACATAGACTTAGAAAGAAATGGATACTCGCTAAGCTGAAAGCGGGCCCGTTTCACAGATAGCAGGTATATTTGTAAGAAAATCACGTAAACTACGGTTTAGAAAAGAAATCGATTTTTGACATCGATTTGCGAAAACGAATGTCGTTTGCGACATCGGTTTGTAAATCGTTGGCGTAAAAATCCGAAAACGCCTATCTTTAATAAACAGTCATATAGACTAAAAACTAACAACACACTAACTCAGAGTAGCCACGAGTTGTAAGAGAGAGATATTCACGCGTCAGAGTGCAAGTCACTTATACTTATGCGCTTGATAAGTTAGCATGTTTTTTTTTTCACCTTTGATACCTGCTACCTGTAAAACGGCCCCACTTTCAGTTAAACGAGTATCCTTTGTCCTTTTTAAGTTTTTGTTGTACTACCGATCCCAAAAATTTCATCTTTCCTAAAATCACGTAAGTCTGGGGTGGCTGGGATCTCACTCTATAAGCCCATTTTATTTCAAAATTTTAATGACTTCTTTATAACATTGAAAATGTATGTCAGATCGTTTTCGTGGGCGAGTGTATTCCGGCTATATTTCCAAAATTCATGATGATAGACAAAAGGCAATGGTGTCAAAAGATGCAGTAGCTTGTGGAGCATTGTATTACATCAAAATTTCTAAAACCAGTTTATAACTTTTTTCGTAAAATCGAAAATTGTGGAACAAAAGACAAAATTCCTCAGTTTTCCGACAAAAAGTTAATTATTTCAAAAACGAAAGCCAATACCGAAAAAAATAAAAAAACGTTCTGAGGTAGATAGATTGTCTACCATTTGGAATTTTTTTTTTGGAATCGGTCGAAAACTGTGGGCTGAGCAGGTGCCCTTTTCATTGAATGATTATCAGGTCAGTTAGCCCGGAGAATAAGATCCGGTTATATTTCAGATAGTTATGAAGATAGACGAAAAACAGTAAATGAAAAGACGCAGGAGCTTACGGGGCAATGTATGGGGTGACAAATTTTTGAAAATTACTCAATAAATGTTTTCGAAAAATTTAAAAACTTTGTTTGACAAAAATGTGTTATGAGTATTTATTTTTGATGTTTTTTTCAATATAGTGCGAGAAGCGCGAAATCTGTAGATTTAAAAAAATAAAATGTATTAGAAGTTGGACATGTATAAAGATTTTCGATGTCATTTATATAATTTAATATAATACCTAATATCTGAGACAACCCACACAGCGCCATCTAGTCCCCAAAGTAAGCAAGTATTATGGGCTACTAGACAACTGATATAGATACTTCAATATTCTTTTTTTATAATATATACACATATTGATATTTTTACACCCAGACACGGAACAAATAGACATGTTCATGCACATTAACATTTGTCCCGGACGGGAATCGAACCAGCGACGCTCGGCTCCGCAGTTAAGGTTCCTAAGCACTCGGCTAACCGGTTAGTCAATGATTTGTGTGCGTTTTATGGGGAAATTTTTTTTTTTGAGTTCTGTCTAGATTAATGACTGACCTTTTAAAAAATTTAGTTTTTTTTCTAAACAGTTGTGAAGATTTCGAAAAAGTAGTAGAACACATATTTTTGTAAATGTCAATTAGTGTAAAATCAAATATATTATTACATTTTCGAAAAATATAATCTTTTCAATATCAGCGATACTGCCTTTTTTCTTTTGTTCCGCCCATATCATTAAGTTATTTATAACCCAGTAGAAAACAATTGTCACTTCTAAATCTGAGAAAATCCATGTAGCGCGGATATTCGCTCGTAAAGGCCTTATTGAGATACGCCCGGGTGTTAAATGGACGTTTGTATGCTGATTTCGATTTAGCGTCTTTTATTGTTTGTCGCCATGCAACGATATGTGAACTGCGCTGATTGATACAAAAGAAGACCGCTAAGTACAGTCGAGTCAGTCAGATATCTTTATTTCGTAGTTATGTAACTTCACTTCACTTCACTTCATCAGCCCATTTTTACTCCACTGTAGAGGCTTAGGCTGGTTAGGAAACTTGGAGCTTAAATCCACTACGCTGCTCCACTGCTTATTGGGAATCCCTATTTTGTAGGGGCTTAGGCCTCTCCCGGGGTGAGGGGGGCTTGGAGCTTAAATCCACTATGCTGCTCCACTGCGGGTTGGGGATTGTAACGACCGCCATTTATTGACAGCGCCCGGGGACCGACTGCTTAACGTGCCCTCCGAAGCACGGAGTCAGTGATAGTTATGTACTTAAGTCAGAAAAACTCATTGGTTCAAGCCCGGATTCGAACCATGGCCCTATGGCCTTATAAATTTGATACAGGTTCGTTGCGCTTTGGGCTATCACGACTCTCACTATCGCGACAACGATAGTTATGTAACATAATCTTAAAATACGTCATAAGAGTGAATTTATTACTTTGTGGAAGAACGTCATCACAAAGGCGCATTCAAAAATGCTGGTTCCTCTCAGAAGAATACACAAGTAACTCTTCTAACGTTCTTTTTAGGAAAATTGTAAACAATTTTTTAACAATAAGTGCTTAAAGATTAATTAGTGAAACAAACTGATAGGCTAGCGGTTCACACCCATGGATTTTTATCATCTAAGTACCTAGTCCCATACTTTATAATAAGCTTTTGCATAAAGCTTTCGTCTTATTGTAGTTTTAAACTTGTTAAGGGATAGATCTTGAATGTCAACTGGGGTCTTATTGTAAAGGCGTATGTATATACCCTTTAAACGATTTTGTGATTTTGTTGAGGGGGCTGACATGGTTACCAAGTTTATATTTGTTTCTTGTATTAACATTATGCATATCACAATTTTCAATATAGATAGAAAATAATAATAATAATAATAATGTATACATCACAACAACTTCTAGGCCCCAACCTAAGCATTAGCTTGTGTTTTGGGTACCAAACGAAGACACCACATACATATAACAACCAAGACCCGGTACCAGTATCAATATTCATCATATAAATACTGACCCGACCTGGGATTCGAACCCGGGACCTCCAGCTTCGTAGGCAGGGTCGCTACCCACTAGGCTAAGTGGTCGTCAATATATAAAATAAAATATAGTTCAAAATTAAAGAGGGTCCTATCACAAGGAACGTATTTATTGCGAGATTTTTGTTGATTGGTAGTCATGATACCATTCATTACACTTGAAATTTTTATGAAAGATGAACTACTGTTGTCGCTAAAATAACAAATAATAAAATTAGACTAAAGTCGAAAATTAAAGGGGGTGCGTATACAAGAAACATGTTTTTTTCGACTTTTTTGTTGATCGGTGGTTGTGTGATTATTCATTACGCTTGAAATTTTCATAAAGTGTGTACTGCTATGGCCTCTACAATATCAAATAATAAAAGTAAAATAAAGTTTTAAAATAAAGGGGTTTTCCATAAAAGAAAATTTTTTCGGGTTTTTTGTTGATTGATGGTTATGCAATCGTTTCTTACACCTGTAATTTTCATAAAAGATGTATTACTATATGGCTTCTATAAAAAAAAATAATAAAACCAAAATAAAGTTTAAAAATAAAGGGGTTCCCATACAAGCAACATGTATTTTTTAAAGTTTTTGTTGATTGGTAGTTGTGAGATCATTCATCACACTTGAAATTTTCATGAAACATGTTGTATTATTGCCACTATACCAATAAATAATAAAAATAAAATAAAGTTACAAAATAAAGGGGGTTCCCATACAAGAAACTTAATTTTTTCGAAATTTTTGTAGATTATTTATACTGAGACTATTCTTTACATTTGCAATTTTCATGAAGTACGTGTTATTTGGACCGCTTTAATAATAAATAAGAAAAATAGCACAAAGTTCTAAAATAAAGGGGGTCCTCATACAAGAAACTTATTTTTTTCGACGTTTTTGTTGATTGGTGGTTGTGAGGTCATTTATTACACTTGAAATTTTTATAGAAAACGTATTATTGTAATTTGTATTATAAAAAATGACAAATATTAAAATAAGTTTTACATTAAAGGGGGTTCCCATTAAAGAAGCGTATTTTTTCGATTTTTTGTTGATTGGTGGTTGTCCGATCGTTTTTACACCTGAAATTTTAATGGAAGATGTAATTTTGTAATCGCTATAATAAAAAGTTATAAAAATAAAATTAAGTTTTAAAATAAAGGGGCTCTCCATACAAGAAACGTATTTTTTCGACGTTTTTTTTTTATTTTTTATTTATTTTTGTAGGAAGATCAACAGCAAACTATTATATACTAGACTTACAAATAAAAACAAAGAGCCAATTACAGATCCTCACAAATAGAATTAAATTAATAGATCGATGGAGTGAACAAAATTTAAACACGTTCGTGGTCACTTAGTTTATAAAATTATAGTTTAACTGATAAAAAAATTACACATGTATACATCAATAAGAAGAAAAACTTATGCGAAGAAACTCCGTGATAATTCGCGCCGCGTCCAACCCACCCTGCCATCAAATATATCAATGTCGACTGTTTTGGAGATGTTATTAAAATTATTGCAAGCTCGCTACAAATATGTATTCTGCCTATTACTCTGCTAATTACTCGATACGATAGGTGTAAACAAAGTTTGGGAATGTCTAAGGAATCTAGAGGGAACATTTAACTTTACATTAGCTAAGAGATCAGGACAATCGATTAAACCCAAGAATATTTTCTGTAAAAAGACAATGTCTGCAATATCACGTCGCCTTTGCAGTGGCAGCAGATGATGTTGTTTACATAACTGGAGGTAAAATTCAGTATTATAAGGGATAGCTAGCTTACGACACAAAAATTTGATAAACTTCTTTTGTATGTTTCCGATACGAGAAATGTAAATAAAATATCGAGGACTCCAGATCTGTGAGGCATACTCTAAAATGCTGCGAACGAAAGTGCAATAAAGTATTTTTAAAGTTTTTGCACTTTTGAAACAAGACGAGTTGCGCATTAGAAACCCAAGAGCTCGTGAAGCTCTTGCCACAATACTATTGATATGAACATCAAATATCATCATCTGATCGTGATGGACACCAAGATCCCTGATCGATGTGAGACGTTGGAGTGGCAAGTCTTTTAAAAAGTATGTAGTGTTAATCATGCTATGCTTACGTGTTTTTGTTGATTGGTAGTTGTGTTATCATTTCTTACACTTGAAATTTTCAAGAATTATGTGTTACTATAGTCGCTATAGCAATGAACAATAAAAATAAAATAAAATTAAAAAATAAAGGGGGTTCCCATACAAGCAACGTATTTTTTCGACGTTTTTGTAGATTGGTAATTGTGTGATCATTCGTTACAATTAAAATTTACATGAAAAATTTATCACTGTAATTTATATTGTAAACATTAATAAATATTAAATAAAATTTAAAATTATAGGGGGTTCTCATACAAGAAACTTATTTTATCGATGTTTTTAGTGATTGGTGTCTGTGCGGTCGTTTTTTAATGAAAGTGGTATTACTGTAGTCAAATAAAAAAAAGTTCAAAATTAATGGGGGCTCTCATACAAGAAACCTATTTTTTTCGACGTTTTTGGTAATTGGTAGTTTTGAGATCATTTCTTACACTTGACATTTCTATGAAGTACAATCCCGGTAAGTTCCCGGTACAATCGTGTAGTCAACGCGAGTGGAGCAATGGACGGAAAGCTAGTTTGAAAATAAAATATATCCCATATCGTTCGTCAATAACGTAGCTTTCTTTATGTGAAAGGATCAAATAGATTTCGAGTTTATTCGTAACAAACAAACAAAAAATTGTCAAAATGTCGTGATAGCCCAGAGCGCAACGAACCTGTCTCAAATTTATAAGGCCATGGTTCGAATCCGGGCGTGTACCGATGAGTTTTTCTGACTTAAGTAAACAATATCACTGACACCGTGCTTCGGAGGGCACGTTAAGCAGTCGGTCCCGGACGCTGTCAATAGATGGCGGTCGTTACAGTTCCCAACCCGCAGTGGAGCAGCGTGGTGGACTTAAGCTCCAAGCCCCCCCTCCTCACCCTGGGGGAGGCCTAAGCCCCCGCAGTGGGGTAAAAATGGGCTGATGACGATGATGATGAAACAAAAAATCAAGTTATTCCTCCTTACTTAATTTGTATAGATTAATTAAACTAAATACAGTAAATACTATGGACTATATTAAAAAGCAGTTAACTATAGATTTTATATCAAAAAAGTAGTTATTATTTGCAATTTACTACGCTACTAGGCCGTTAATGTTCTATAATTGTCTTTTTTAGTACTGTGTAAATAATATTTGTTTACATTTTACTAGACAATAAAACAATTATTTATTTTAGCTAACATTAACTTAAAAAAAAACTAAAAACACGCTATAATAGCAAATCGAACTAAAAAGCAGAAAATATCTTTAGTATAAGTATAAAGTGGTTAAAGAGAAAATTTATGTTATTTTGAAAAAGCATGGGGTGCAAAGAAATATTTATAACAACTAACATCGAGCACTTATACTAAAGACTATTTTCTGCTTTTTAGTTCGATTTGTTAATAAAGCGTGTTTTTTTAAACTATAATTTATTTTTTTCATTTTTAGTCTTAAAATTTTTTAAACTACATTTCATCAAAATTTACAAAATTACTGGTGGTACTCGCAATTACCTATAAAACCACTGAGGAGTTCCCTTGTGAGTGAACTATCCTAGGTGCATCATCAGTTCATTGTAAAAAGCATGGTTAACTATTAGAATCTAATCACTGATAATTCAACTTAAATACGAAGCTTTCCATCCGTGCTTCTAACCGTTGAGGAGTGCCCTCATAAGAAGAAAATCTTGGCTTCAGCATCAATTTCTGGTGAACATCATGGTCAATTATTAAACTGTAACGTATATACAAAGTTTCGTGTTCGTGTTATTAATCGTTGAAGAGTGTCTTCATGAGGAGACAATCCTGGCTGCAGCATCAAGTTATGTTTATAATTGTAGTGTATTGTCATGAAAATTACGTATGTCTTCCCAATTTCAGCCCGATATCTTTAGCGGAAGTGGGTGAAAATCGCGTTCTAAGATTCCATTAGAAACAAACATACATACAGTGTGTAAGCGTGTAAAAAGCGCGTAAACAAATTAATATAAGCGTGTTAAAATAAATAAGACATTTTTAACAAACCAAAACACAGCTATGATACAATGTGCCGTTACAGAGTTCCAATTCCTACCTTCCGCCTCCATCATTAGACTTTGAAACTTAATCATGGTCAAAGTTCACTACAACACCTTTCTAACAAGCCCAAACACAGCTATGATACAATGTGCCGTTACAGAGTTCCAATTCCTACCTTCCGCCTCCATCATTAGACTTTGAAACTTAATCATGGTCAAAGTTCACTACAACACCTTTCTAACAAGCCCAAACACAGCTATGATACAATGTGCCGTTACAGAGTTCCAATTCCTACCTTCCGCCTCCATCATTAGACTTTGAAACTTAATCATGGTCAAAGTTCACTACAACACCTTTCTAACAAGCCCAAACACAGCTATGATACAATGTGCCGTTACAGAGTTCCAATTCCTACCTTCCGCCTCCATCATTAGACTTTGAAACTTAATCATGGTCAAAGTTCACTGCAAGACCTTTCTGACAAGCCCAAACACGGCTATGATACGATGTGCCGTTGCGAAATTCGAGTTCCAACCTTCCGGCTCCATCATCAGACCTGGAAACTTAATCATGGTCAAAGTTCACTGTAAGACCTTTCTAACAAGCCCAAACACGGCTATGATACGATGTGCCGTTGCGAAGTTCCAGTTCCTACCTTCCAGCTCCATCATCAGACCTTAAAACTTAATCATGGTCAAAGTTCACTGCAAGACCTTTCTGACAAGCCCAAACTCGGCTATGATACGACGTGCCGTTGCGAAGTTCCAGTTCCTACCTTCCAGCTCCATCATCAGACCTTAAAACTTAATCATGGTCAAAGTTCACTGCAAGACCTTTCTGACAAGCCCAAACTCGGCTATGATACGATGTGCCGTTGCGAAGTTCCAGTTCCTACCTTCCAGCTCCATCATCAGACCTTAAAACTTAATCATGGTCAAAGTTCACTGCAAGACCTTTCTAACAAGCCCAAACACGGCTATGATACGATGTGCCGTTGCGAAGTTCCAGTTCCTACCTTCCAGCTCCATCATCAGACCTTAAAACTTAATCATGGTCAAAGTTCACTGCAAGACCTTTCTGACAAGCCCAAACTCGGCTATGATACGATGTGCCGTTGCGAAGTTCCAGTTCCTACCTTCCAGCTCCATCATCAGACCTTAAAACTTAATCATGGTCAAAGTTCACTGCAAGACCTTTCTAACAAGCCCAAACACGGCTATGATACGATGTGCCGTTGCGAAGTTCCAGTTCCTACCTTCCAGCTCCATCATCAGACCTTAAAACTTAATCATGGTCAAAGTTCACTGCAAGACCTTTCTAACAAGCCCAAACACGGCTATGATACGATGTGCCGTTGCGAAGTTCCAGTTCCTACCTTCCAGCTCCATCATCAGACCTTAAAACTTAATCATGGTCAAAGTTCACTGCAAGACCTTTCTGACAAGCCCAAACTCGGCTATGATACGATGTGCCGTTGCGAAGTTCCAGTTCCTACCTTGCGGCTCCATCATCAGACCTTGAAACTTAATCATAGTCAAAGGTCACTGCAAGACCTTTCTAACAAGCCCAAACACGGCTATGCTACGATGGGCCGTTGCGAAGTTCCAGTTTTCTTTCCGCCTCCTTCATGAGATCAGGTCGACCGTACCATATTATTTATTGTCATCAGAATTATATACAACTACTAATTTTTATGACATAATTGGAAGTGGGTTAAATTCGCTTCCTAAGATCCCATTGTCCCATCCTAAATACATGTCGACCTAATAAAAGCCTGTTAAAAATAAAAAAGAATAATATTATAACATTAACGGTTTTTTGGCTTATTAAAATCAGATCTTAGCGGTTTTATTCCTTATTAAGGGTTAATATTTTTGAAAAGGTTGTATACAGTTCCCGGCAATAAATAATGCGCATCGGCAATGATCGCATTTCCGAAAATAAACGAATGCCAATATTCATGTCCATCAATTATTAGATTTATCGTTTATCAGAATTTAAATTCAGAACTAAATACTTTATTGTTATTTAGTGTCCAATAGAGTGTACTGCCATTTAAAGTAATAATATTTTACTACGTTAAAAGACAGTTAAGGTATGAATAGCGGCTTATAGTTTGTTTAATTATTGACAAGCCATCCTATATGAATATAAAATAAAACAAAAATCACAATTCGTAAATAATTTGGATTACTTTTATGAAAATAATATATACATTTAACGTAACAAAAAAACGCCAGAAACATTATTACTGATAACAATATTGGTATCTTTTCTGGAAACCTAAATATATCAGTTCCCGCGTTTGTTTGTATTTTTCTTGAAACTTCACGCACTTAGCGGTGTTCTTTGGGATAGTTACAATCAAACTTTATCAGTTATATGCGCCTCGCTCCACTGCGTCCCGCTACACCTAAAACTGGTTACTGCGACGCGACTTGTACCTATGTTCACATCCGCCATAAAGGTTGATTGGAACTATATCAGGGTAATGAATGAATATAGCCGCGCTTTACAAACTGGTAAAATTACAAGTGTTTTCTAGACCTAGCTTAAAATGAGCTGTATACAATCTACAGTGTAACGCCCACACTTAAATAACTACAATTTGTTCACATTAACAGATACCCCTGACTTCCTTACGAAATTTATTTGACCATGAGTAATAAAACAACATTTTGTTTTGTATTTATTTTACTATATCAACAAATTAAGTTTATTATAAGATTGTCGTTAGAATAAAATGTGTTCCTTTCTCACAAGAAACAGTTTTAATTTTTAATTATATAATATAAAAATTAAAATAGTATAAATAAATAAAAGTAATTAATTTTTTTTTTGTGATGACTATGTTACTATACATTTTGTTTATTAAAATGGAAAAATAAATATAAGACTTCTGATCCAATATATTTCATATGGAAATCAAAGGTACCGCTCACCCTTAAGACAGATTACGTTGTTTTATTTCCATTTATAAAAACTAGTAGTCAATATGAGGTCCACTCTCATTAAGAGAGTGTTGTCACAGTGTGTTGTACGACTATAGAAATAATAGGAATGCTAGAAAACGGTGACGGTGGTTTACAGACATAGTTATTACGCAAGTCTATTATTATCTGGCATCTTCACAAAAATCAGAATAACGTAGAATAGAATTTATGTACTTCAGTAGTTGTAACTAGGAATTTTTTCTATAATCAATGGGAAAGCTGGTTTTTGGTATGAACCTAGAATTGTACTTCTAAACAAAATATCAAAAGTCCTTATCGATAAAGAAAGTTAATAATTGTTTCGGGGTTAAATGTAAGAAAAAGGTTTTTTGTGAATATTTATTTTTTGGCTTGAAAAGAAATGAATTCTTTTGCGCCAACTTCACTCTTTCTGTAATAGTGAAAACCGCGAGATTGGGGAATTTCAAAGGGGTCCATACTTTCATGACTTATGGCATTCAGCTGTGAGGACACGCTGCTAATGTTTAAACAACCTTCGTGCTGCAAAGTGAGCTGTTCGTGCAATTTATAAACTACGACCTAAATTATCACTTAGAGACAAGTTTAAATTGTCCTACAATAACCTGAAACTTGCGAGAAATAAGGTTTTTCGACAATCGCTTCGAAACTAATAAAAAAACCATAATATAAATTAGTCAAAAAACTTTTTTTGTCCACAATCTTTAGGTTTTTGTACAAACGCTTCGAAACTGTTAAAACAATCAATGAAGTCAGTGAAAATCATTAAAGATAATAATTTTTTATAGTCGCATGTCATGTTTTATCAACTGAAACCTAGAAATGTGATTATGAAAAAATATAAATCATTTACTTATATGATGGCTCCATCTATTATTAAATAGCCGTACTAGACAGGCGTCGTCCCACCTTTAACACAATGACATTGCCGTTTCAATATATATTTTGGGAATATAATGTATGTGAAAAATATTAATAATAATAATAATAATAATAATAATAATAATAATAATAATAATAATAATAATACATTGGACTTCCCACACAGCGCCATCTAGTCCCAAAGTAAGCAAGTATTATGCTTGTGTTATGGGTTACTAGACAACTGATATACATACTTCAATATTCTTTATAATATATACATATATAAATATTATTTTTTTAATATGTATATATATAACAACCAATTTTTTATATATATATAACACCAAGTGTGTTATTATTATTATTATAATTATTAACAATAATAATAATAATAACACATACAATCACAACAACGTCTAGCGAAGCGAAGACACCACATACATATAAAAACCAAGACCAATATTGTATAATTTAAAAAAAAATTGTGACCGGCATAATGTTAATACATACAACAAACAAAGGTAAACTTGCTGACCAAGTTAGCCACCTCAACAAATCCACAAAATTTTAAAACTACAATAAAACGAAAGCTTTATTCAAAAGCTTATTATGAAGTATCGGACTACTTAGATGATATAAGTCCATGTGTTGTCATTGGAAATGACTTTCATTTCGTTGGAGTATTGGGGGTCATTTGGGAGTTTTGTGAGACAGGCAGATTGTACAAAGAGTTTTCGAGATATCGGAATGAACGTGGTTTCAAAAGACGCAGCTCGGCGTGCTCTACAAGATGGCATAAAACAATTTGGAAAAAATTCAAAAACAAAAAAAATATCGGCAAAAAACGACAAAAATCACAATTTTTTCCCCAATTTTCATTTTGAGAGACCAATATCTCGAGAACTAGGTCCGGATCGATTAAGACTAAAATTGTTAGAATCGAACAACCGGAAGTAGTGGTTAAGGGTGCCCTTCGTTGGAAGTCGTATATGCGTCTGTGTTACATTTTGTACTAATTCGGTTTGTTCGATCGAAATGTCGTACAGAATGTTATATTTCCAAGTTTTAAGCTTATTCAGATACAGTTGTGATATTATTATTGCGAAAAAAATTTATTTCCAAAAATATTATCCAAAATATGTGTGTTTACTTTATTCCGTCAGGTTCATTTCCTATGTCGTAAGAAGTTCGTGCGAAAGCAGGAGATCCGTTGATTTTAAACCGCTCGCCTA
Organism: Luffia ferchaultella; assembly: GCA_949709985.1. Lineage (NCBI taxonomy): Eukaryota > Metazoa > Arthropoda > Insecta > Lepidoptera > Psychidae > Luffia > Luffia ferchaultella. Next base: position 4,026,393 of record OX453269.1, read on the forward strand.
TCGGTTTCTATCAATAATAATAATATTTAAGCACTTATTGTTAAAACAATTATTTATATCTTTTTCTTAAACAGCCTCCCTCAGGTTCTTGCGTATTCTTTTGAGAGAAACCAACACTTTTATGAATGCACCTTTGTTCGGACGTTTTCCAACAAAGTAATTAATTCACTCTTGTGATATATCAACCACTCAATCAATTTATTTTCATAAATTGATTATAAATATCTTTATTTCGTAATTATGTAAAATAATCTTGAAATACGTCACAGAGTGAATTTATTACTTTATGAAAAAAGCGCCATCACAAACGCGCATGTAAAAAGTGCTGGTTCTAAAACAATACCTACGCATGAAACTGAAGGAAGCCTTATTTATATAATTAAAAAAAAACAACAAATAAACAACAGTTTTTAACAAACTCTTAACAATAAGTACTTAAATATTAATATTGTATTAATGGAACAATTAATTTCAATATTCCAAGATTATGTAACATAACTACGTAACAAAGATATTTTATTTTTTTTGTTCCTATCTTACAACTTATAGCCCCGGCTTCGTACGGGTAGCAGAGCATATAAGCCTCAGTTTTTTCTGTCGTAGTGTCTTATCAGCTTGTTGCGTCGAACATGTGGATTGGATTTAATTAGATTTAAATGTAACGTAAGTTCATCCAACTTGGAGTATTTTTAATGTATTTTATTTCCATTTCTATAAATATTTGAAAAAGTAAAGAATAAATACATAAAAACAAACTACAATATTTCTTTGTATACAACATTAATAACGTCTGAATAATTTTAGTCAGTCTGGCGCCCCGGCCGCTTATCGCGCGATAGTTTTATTTCTCGATAACTCCTAAGATATTAATTTAAATTGTATGGTGTAAAAAGCAATTATAATGTGCATGAAATTCGAAAGGTAAATAAAGTAATTAATTAGATAAAGATTAATACTGTATCCGTATAAATTGCTTTCCAATCACCTCATCATATAACACCGTTTTTTTAAACATAAAAATCGGTACGGTAAGCTATCCGTAAAAGATAGACATATGCCAATGCAGACTTTTCTTTAGTCCTGTAAAAGAGAAATATTTCCTCCATACACTATTTTGTTATATCTCAAAGGGATTAGGCAGCGTTTTCGATGAAAGCGGCTAGATTTTTTCCGTTGTCTTCAACAATAATCGTCAAAATTTCAACTAATTTACACAAAACATTATTATACACTTAAACCTTCTTCTTAGATAACTCTGCCTATTGGTGTTAACCATATGCCAATCCGTTTAATAGTTTTTGAGTTTATCGGGTCCAGGCAGACAGACAGACGCGGTGGGGGACTTTATTTTATAATCCGTAGTGATTTAATTTTACCAATAAATAAAACCCTTTTATTTTCCAGTTTAGATTGAAAAAAACTAATTCCAGTGACTACAAAGAGCTCAAGTGTTTTGTCGGTCTGAAATGTGTTTGAACTTACAGCTAGATTGCTTTTAACAAGTGTTTCAGTCATGTTTCAGTATTGTTGAACATGGCTTCTATTAAAATATTGCTAGAAATGCTAGAAGGCCTCTTCTGGGTTTACCGTCTAACCACTCATACTCTAGCTAGCTGGTGCAAAACATCGATTTTCAGTGCGCGAGGTCCTCGCGCAACGGTCTTCACCCCCGCGAAATTCCGTTTGTAATTTTCGATACTGTGAAGTGACGTTTGCGACTATTAAAACCAAACGAACAAAAATGTCTAAGTAAATGTGATAGCCCAGAGCGCAACAAACGCAGTGGAATAGCGTGGTGGACTTAAGCCCCTAGCCCGCCTCACCCCGGAGGAGGCCTAAGCCCCTGCAGTGGGATAAAAATGCGCTGATGAAGTGAAGTGAAGAAGATATAGTCGCGTGGCTGTGTCCCGCAGTACTAGCTTGTAAAACTATCTTCGACTTCGAGTACAGTCAGTGCGCTGCCAGCCGTTATCTTATTGTGTTCCCCGTAAATGTCTTATTTGGTTTCTTTCCTTTATTATGATCTATTTGTTTTGTTATTGAAAAACGACTTATTTGGTACAGAATTTTCTATGACAAATTTTGTTTTTTAAGCGACATGAAGAATATGTAAGATATAAAATACGCATATTATTATTTGAGGTGTTCGGGTGAACGTAGTCCAAACTTGTAGAACGTTAAAAATTTGAAAGAAAATGAAATGATAAAAAAGTTACACTTAAACATTTTTTTCTCGGTAACCGTTGTTTTGCGCTCGATCACTCGAAACTTTTTGTTTGGTTTGGATTACGTTTAGTCGAACACCCCGTATGTTGTAACGTGTATATTTATAATACCTGGAACATCTTACAGAGCGCCATCTAGTCCCAAACTAAGCAAAGTTTGTACTATGGGTACCAAACAACCGATATACATACTTAGATATTCTTATTTTTTTATAGTATACATATATAGATATTTAACACCCAAACACGGAACAAATAGACATATTCATGTACACAAATATTTGTACCGGGCGGGAGTCGAACCCGCGACCCTTGGCTCCACAGTTAGGGATCGGTCAGTCAGTTGACTACTTACTTACCTACTGATTCGGAACCAAAGAAAAATCTTTCTCGGGCGTGGGTGGTATTTTGCGGATAAGTAATTTGTTATAAAGTAATATTCGTATACAGGTTTATTATAATTCAAATAGTTTGTAATTAAAACAACGTTAGCAAAAACGAATGTGATAGCCGAGTGGTAGCGACCACGCTTCTTGTCGAACCACGGCCTAGAAGGCCCTGGCATGTACCGATGAGTTTTTTCTGACTTATGCATAACTATTATTTACTGTGTCTCGGAGAGCACGTTAAGCCCTTGGTCCCGGTTGCCATCAATAGATAGCAGTCGTTAAAATCCACCAACCCGCACTGGAGCAGCGTGGTGGATTAAGCTCCAAACTCCCCTGCAGTGGGCATTATGGGGTGATGGTATTGTATAGTTTGATAGAAAAAACGGACAGAACTCGGACTGAATCGGCGGTTAGTTTAAATGTTATAACTTCACATGTCAGCTTCCTTCACTTGCAGCGAAGCTCGTTCAGGCTCGCCCGAGGATCCGCACTAGCTAGCACTGTCCCGATGTATACGCGCTACCCAATTTTGAATGTTGTCTTTATGGACACTCTTCGATATAATTTTAAGTAAGTCGCTTTGCGGTGATGATCTGACGCGCAAATAATTTTTTTTTTTACAGCCAAAGAAATGGTCGACTACATGGCCGACTATTTGGAAAATATAAGGGAGAGGCGGGTATATCCAGGGGTCCAACCAGGATATCTGCACAAACTGTTGCCAAGGGAACCGCCGCTGCAGCCTGAAAAGTGGGATGACATTTTTAAGGACGTCGAAGAATTGATAATGCCTGGTGTGAGTGATTTTTGTTATTATATTAATTAGAAACATGGTACAAATGATTAGAACAATTGACTAGAAGCCCTCTTCTGAGTTTACCGTCTAACCACTCATAATATACTAGCCGGTGTATGATAGGAAGTTTTAGTACGAGTTTAAGTGCGCAAGGTCCCTGCGCGGCGCTCTTTACCCCCGAGAAATCCCCGCACACCGGCTTCAACACCCCGAAAATGCGATATATCACTTCGATACTGTGAACTGACATTTGTGACTATTAAAAGCAAACGTTGCTGTCAAATTAATTTACTCTATGAATGCAGCACTATATTTGTGACGAGTTAAATAAATACGAAATTAATATAGTCCTTAAAACTAATATAGAGGTTTCGAAACAACTTTTTTTAGTTTACTTTTTAATTTAGACATTTTCAAATATTTTGATATATTTTTTATTGATATACCAACAATATAACTGGATGGGCTGTCCGCGTTCTAAAGCGTCCGCGCAGGAAGTCGTCCAAAACGCAATAAGTCCACCAACCGGCTTTTAGTCAGTGTAATGGCATAGCGCCGAATAAACGTGCGCGATGCCGACTTGTGTCGTAAAAATTTGTAAAACACGTCCAACCCGTAATAAGTATTCGCATGTACTGACGGTCACAATGGAGCTGGGCCGCGGCCATATCAGCCCACGCACGTTGCGGACGCTTTTATTTCGTTTTTGTTTACCGACTACAAATCCTTATTATTAAATTGTTAATACAATGATATTTTTAGATCGTCCACTGGCAATCGCCGCACATGCATGCGTACTTCCCTGCTCTGACTTCATACCCATCCATGATGGGGGAAATGTTGAGCAGCGCCATCAACGCCCTTTGCTTTACTTGGGTAAGTAACTTATGAGTTTTAAGTATTAAAAAAATTCGTGCTATTCTTCAAAAAATTTTAATTTCCTTTATTATTTACTAGCGAATGTCCCCGGCTTCGCCCGCGTAGACTACATTATTATATCATTTCTGGTTATAGAAAAAGAAATGCTACAGGGCCATCTGGTGGCAAGTAACAATAAAGTGGATACTGCGAAAATCTTTTCTGTGGTCGAATACATACAAATTTTTGGATAAAAAATGGTTATTGTGGGTCATCCCTAAGAGATAGTCATATACCATCACCGACTTTTTTGTAGACATTTTTAAGGTGTACAATTCTGTAGTACATTATTTTGATCTATCTCGTAGGGTTCAGCCAGCGTTTGCAATGTAAGCGCAAAAAAAATGTGTTTATTTACATCACATTAGAAACCTTTAAAATTATCAGTGTTTCTCTACTATATTATGCATGTTATAGACATATAAATTTTCCTCTTGAATAACTCTATCTATTGAAAAAACCCGCATCCAAATCCGTTCCGTAGTTTTAGAGATCCAAGCAAACGTAGGGACAGACAGATGGAAAGTGACTTTGTTTTATACGTGTAGGGATTTGTTGGTAAATACTTCATTTTTGGTATAAATATGACCCTTAGGAAATAGTACGGACGGAAGGTATGTTGTAATATTTCTATTTTTACACACCAAAGGCATCTTCACCAGCTGGTACAGAACTGGAGACCATAGCCATGAACTGGCTTGGCAAGTCTTTGGGTTTGCCTGAGTGCTTTCTGAACGAGAAGGACAACAGCGCTGGAGGTGGTGTCATTCAGGTATTTTATTCCTGTCCACTGGTGGAAGTAGACCTAAATCATATCAAACAATAATGCGTACAACACATTTTGCTTTCGAAACCGACAAGGACTATATTAAAGTACCACTTATCTATATAAATAAATATAACATGGGAAATCCCACACAGCGCCGTCTAGTCGCAAAGTTAGCACGTATTATGCTTGTGTTATGGGTTACTAGACAACCGATATACATAGAAACATTTTACACCCACACACGGAACGGAATAAACATATTCATACACATAAATATTTGTCCCGGGCGGGACTCGAACCCGCGACCTTTAGCTCTGCAGTTAGGGTGTCTAAGCACTCGGCCAATCGGGTTTATATTGCATATTTTATATGTTTGTATATTTCATTAAGAACATTTCAGTATGAATATCGGTTGCCTAATACCCAGAATACTAGCATAATTTGCTTTCTTTAGGAGTAGATGGCGCTGTGTGGGATGGCCCAGATATTATTATTATTTTGTGAGGCAGCTTAAAAGGAAGTAAAATAGCGGCCATCCAAGTAAATAATTGCAGTAATTTTCTAGAGTATGATTGCATCAATACCAGCAATTTATAACATCCTTTTTCGACACCAGACAACAGCAAGCGAGGCTACCCTAGTCAGTCTTCTCGCTGCTAGGACTCGAGCTCTGATAAACCTATCGGAACTGAACCCTGAACTGCAGTCTTCGGAGCTACTTGGTCACTTGATCGGATACTGTTCTGATCAAGCCCATTCTTCTGTCGAAAAAGCTGGTCTTATAGGTAATTCTTTAATTATAAATATGTTTGGATGATTCATATATCATCAGAAAACACTTTTAGATATGCCATGATCGAGAATCGAGCGTTTCCTTTATATCACGTAAACACTCCGTTATAAGTTTTGTACCAGAAAGTAAAGTCAAAAAATAAATATATGATTTTTTGAAAAGTGCTAGAGCGTTTGAGCCCTAGAATATACAGAGCGTACTTAATAGCCGAAGAGTTAGAACAGGATCAATTCAGTAACTTATTCTTGGAGACGAGTGAATAGGAAGAAAGCGATAACTAAAGAGAATAAATAAATTGTCAGTGTCAATGTACATACCCTGGAATTCGAACCACGGCCTTCTAAACAAGAAGCGGGTTCGCCACCGCTCGGCTATCAGCTTTAGCTTTAGCTATATTGGAAACGTTCTATTCCTGAACTCACTCGACTCCAAGAATGCGTCACTGACGTGATTCTGTTCTGACACTTCGGCTATTAAGGGCGCTTCATATATTCGATAGATTTGCACTTTCCCGAAAATACCTTCAAAAGTTGTCACATGTTTTTGACCGTACTTTTTGGTACAAAACATCTAATGGAGAAGTGTGGATACTGTCGCGAAATATATGTTCATAATTGATTCAGTTCATAATTTTACGACCGCTTAGCCTAGTGGGTAGTGATCCTGCCCACGAAGCTGGATGTCCCGGGTTCGAATCCTAGGTCGGGTCAGTATTTATATGATGAATATTAATACTGGCACCGAGTCTTGGTTGTTACATGTATGTGGTGTCTTCGCTTGGTACCCAAAATACAAGCTAATGCTTACTTTGGGACCTAGACGTTGCTGTGATATGTACGTTATTAATATTATTATTATTATATTAATATAATTCAGCGTGTAATGTATTTACTAACTCAGTGTACTTTTTTTTAATAGGTCTAGTTCGTATGCGGTACATAGAGTCGGACGCAAATCAAAGTATGCGTGGAGTCAAACTCGAAGAAGCTATTGTTAACGACAAGGCTAGAGGCCTCGTACCATTCTGGGTAAGTGAAAAATTATATAAACCTAACTTAGATCAAATCAAATCAAATATCATTATTTCGTAGTTATGTATAGTTCCAATCAAGCTTTATGACGGATCCGAACATAGGCACAAGTCGCGTCGCAGTAACCAGTTTTAGGTGTAGCGGGACGCAGTGGAGCGAGGGGTATATGGCTATGCCTGCCCAAGAACGCTTAAATCATTGTATTCCAATCCGCCATAAAATTTGAGGCGAACATAACATAATCTTGGAATAAGTCACAAGAGTGAATTTATTACTTTGTGGAGAACGTCACCACACAGGCGCATTCCAAAAAGCTTGTTCCTCTCAGAAGAATACGCAAGAAACTGAGGGACGCTCTTTTTAACAAAATTATAAACTTTTTTTTAACAATAAATGCTTAAACATTAATTTTATTGAAACAAACTAATAGGCGAGCGGCTTACACCCATGGATTTTTATCATCTAAGTAGTCTGGTACTTTATAATAAGCTTTTGCATAAAGCTTTCGTTTTATTTTAGTTTCAAACTTGTAGGATCATATTGTAAAAGTGTACACATTATCCTCTAAAAGATTTTGTGATCATTACGATAACATTATGTCGAAAACAATTCTTTTAAAATAAAACAATAATTTCCTTTTGCGTACATTATGTTTTCATCATAATATTAATTTTCTTAAATTTGTCTCTAAGTGATACTTTAGGTCCTAGTTTATAAATTAATATATATGTCGCAGGATGATTTGATAAGTCGAAATTTTGCAAAAAACCCTAGGAATTTTCCAAAAACACGGATAATTAGACAACTATGAAAACATTTCTCATTCTTACTGGAATAAGTTAAAGTTTTTACAAAAACACTAGTGGCTATAGTAATACTGAGAAACGAAACGTTAGCTATTATGAAATATGAACGCTGATTGGCCGGTCGGAGCGAGGAAATCGAGACCTCCTCTGATTGGTTGACGTTTTAAATGTCAATCATTTACGCACGTTGTTTTTTTTTAATGTTTTTGAGAGCAACTCAGCTGTCTTTTGTGTTAAATATGGTTAAAAGTGTGCAAAAGTTTCTATAAATCGATATTGTTATTTCTAACCCTTCATAACTCAATGATCTAATACTTTAAAGCTCACAGGGTAAAACCAGGAACCAATCAGAATAAGATTTGGTTGGTAAGCAAAAATCTAGCCAATCAGAGTTAAGGATATTCAATGTTACTAGAGCGACTCGCGTTTTTGCAAAAACCCTATTTTTTCCAGTAAGATTTGGAAATGTTTTCGCCACTATCTAATTATCCGTGTTTTCGCAATATACCTAAGGTTTTCGCAAAAAATCGAATTATCAAATCATCCTGCGACATATATAAAATAACGATCAGGATAGCACGACTCATATTTTGAAACCAAAATTATCAGACTCAGTGATTAGAGAGGCCATACTTCACTATCATTGTCTTAAACAAATATTTTGTTAAATTACACACGAAATCCAAATTCAGATTTTTTATTTTCTGTCGAATTACTCCTTTCACGTGTGTGGGTCACACAAAATTTTACACGTGAGTCACGTAAAATCCTACTCCACAGCTTCTATTTCAAAACATTAACTGGTGTTAATGACGAGCCTGGAACTAAATGGTGCAATGGAACATGGAACATTCAAATGGAAAAATGGAACAATGCATGTAACATTTTTACCAAAGCTAATTAGACCACTTTAGAATTACATAAAAAATAAAAATGTTTATTATTATGTATGAGTAAGTATAATAAATGAATAATCTTTTATTTCACATTAATTAAATACAAAAACTACTAAACTTAAATATAAATTGTTATATTACGATTCGTTCGTCTTAAAACATATACGAAAGCTTATACCAAATCAAAAATTAATTTAAAACTAAAATAAAAATAAAACTTATCCAGTAATACACCTCTCGTCACCCCTGACGCAAAGATTAAATAAAATAAAAAGTGCATGAATTCTAATGTTATTGAGTTTATATAGGTGGTTTCCGTGCAGAAATGTAACATAGACCACTTTTGCATTAATAGGATTTACATTTTTAAGTTCGAATATGCATAACGACGCTGTAGGGTGAAGACTTCGTATGTCCAAAGTGTCCAAATAACAAAAACTCCATCACATAAACGAGACTACACACATCAAAAAAATCTAAGCAACACATACAAATTTCAATTTTACAATGTGTTTTTAACATCGGCTGACGTCTTGCAGTCAGTTGTATGTATCGATCTTGCCGTGTGGTTGTACACCTTCCTCGACCTGGGTGCTGCTCAGCAGGATCTTCCGTGTTAGTGTAACGCTGATGAAGACGGCAAATAACTCGTCTGTTGACACCAAAATACCGAGATACCTGAGATTGACTTCTTCCCGCTTGCAACATCTCCACAGCTCTTTGCGTTTCATCTGCGTTCAAATGACGTCGCTTCATGACGTAAAAAATGTCTCAAAATTCAAATTTGTTCAAAACTTTTTTCAAATTATTGTTTAAATCACAAAATTGATACAGAATACTAAATTTTAATAAGCAAAGAAAACGCTATAAAATTCGAACAAATGCATCCGCATTTGAATTTGTGAAAAAAAAAAACAAATGATACTCGATTTTTTTTACAACCAGCCAGTGTGTCCTCTAGATCAAAAAAGTTTACATAGGTAGGTATTACCTACTTGGTAAGAAATGATATAATAATTGATTAATAATTTGAAATAGTATGTGTTGATTAGACTTTTTTGATGTGTGTATCTCACAAACTGCGCAAAGTTCATTCATGTAGGTGCTTTTCATGGACACCGCTGGATGGCCTAAAATTAAAAAAAAATGAAAAACGGATTCGTTACAAACACTATTCCTTGCAACAGAGAAAAAAAAATTTAAAAATGACATACGAGGTCTTCACTCTTACAGCGTCGATAAATGGATTTCGGTAAAAATCTTACATAGACCATTTCAGCTCCAAGCCCGTCTTCGCCTACGTCAGCGAACTCCTACGTATTACGTATTTTACTCCTACGTATTTTTCCCTCATATATTTATTGTCACAATGCTCTATCTCTATGGACGTACATGATCCATATATTGTTAGGTTCTGTTTTAGTGAAACGAACTCGAATTATAAATAATACTTAAGTATGTATATCGGTTGTCTAGTAACCCATAACACAAGCATAATACTTGCTTACTTTGGGACTAGATGGCGCTGTGTGGGAAGTCCCATGTATTATGGGGGGAGCGGGAGGGGGGAATACGCAAAGTGTGCACCCGCCACGCTTCAAACAAAAAATTGTTACCGATGTAGTTTACTAATAAAAATTTTTTGGTGTCGTTTTCATATAAGATAAAGACGTGGATTTCATTTCTGATTACAATTTAGTATATATTCATACAAAAAAAATATTTTTTTTGCAATAAAGTTGCAATCTTGTCTGGCATTTTTTTCTTTAATTTTCTATAACTTTTTAAAAACTAAGATTTTGCATATTAAAAAAATTATGCCAGTAAGATTATGTGTCGTAGTTTTTAAAACTATATAATGTGTGTACACAAGTACTAGAAAAAAAATCGGGAAGGTGACTGGGCGGATTGATATATTGACGGGCGATCGCGCGGGCAGTGGAGTTTATGGAAATGCTGGAAATGGACCTCCATCTAGACCTCTACCATGTACGGTGTTCAATACTCATTGGTAACGAAAGCCTGGTCGACTCAGTACCAGTAACTACTCCCTCGATCGATACAAAATTTTGCACACACGTTGTCAGGAGTTCAGAAAAAGACATGGAGTACCTTTCACCCAGAAAATTATATTCCCGGGGGATAGAAAAATAACTTTTGGTCGGTCTTCCGGCATAACGACTCGGCCTTCTGTTTCGAATAAACAGATTAAAAGTAGGGGTGGAAAATTTTAAACTTTGTCAAATAAGCCGGGATACTTCGGGATTGCATTGTACTGCACAAAAAAATATAACGTCGTAACCTCCTTTTTCCGTAGTTGGTTAATAATAAGTGGTGTACAATATAAAGCGACACAACTGAGGAACTTGCCGACAAATTGGTCCCAATGGGACGCGCCTTGTTTTCAATAATAAAACACAGACAGAAACTCATTATTAATCCTCAAATAATGAGCGTTTTAAATGAAATATTTTAATTTGAGTGGATTTAAAAATATATCTAACTATTAAATACATTAAATATTATAATAAATCATATTTTATTAAACGCTTATATTTTTAACCATAATGTTCAGTATAGGAGTCAGCAATATACTCGAAAAAAAACCAACTCTTTGATCGTGGAAAAACCACGTTCAAATTTTGAGTCATTTTTCCATTGCACCGACCCATTAAGCTCCACTGTAAGGGCTTAGGCCTCCCCCAAGGGTGAGGAAGATTGGAGCTTAATCCACTACGCTGTTCCAGTGCGGGTTGGTAATTATTAGATGGCACAAATTTTGAGATTTTATAATATTACGAAAATTTTGATGAAATTATGAATAGATACATTTAATTTTAAGATTATCTTCGATCGGTATGAAAGCTAAATTAAACATTAGCCTATATTTTGGATTAGGTAATCGTTATTATTTTAAATAGTTATGAATTTTAAAAAAAATATAAAAAAATATTATGTATGGTAAAAGTTATTAAATAATAATAAGGCTGGTCAAATAATAGACGAATTATTACAATAAATGTTCCATTTTTTTTTAAATCTTGTAATTCTAATGCGGATTTCATGAAGTATTTAATTTTAATTACATATAGCTTGAAATTTTTAGTTTTTTAAACAAAAATTTTTAACAAACTTTTTAAGTGAATAAGTTTTGAATTCTTCTTTAAATTTTGACTTTTTTTGAACGTTTTTTATTTAATCACTATATTTTTGTTAAATTTTATTATTATTTTTTCTCTTTCTTTTGTATTGTAAACTTTATGGTGTTATTTTTGTCGGAATAAAAATTTATTAGGTATTTATTATCATTATATTTCATGTCATGTCACATAAAAGCTATTGAATCGATTAACAGTAGCTTCGCAAAATGAAAGCTTATAAGCAATAAATGTACATTATATAAAAATTTTATTCCTGTTAGGAAACGCTAGATCAAATATGGTTGTTTGTAAAAACGTCTTCATATTAAAAATGATGTAGAGGAAAAAATCGCATATCTTTCATAATACCTACCTAATTCAACGTTTGAATCGGTTTGCTCGTTCCTATATCGCGAAGAGCTTTCATTTTAATTAAAAGCACTTCTACAGACAATCTAGCTTTTCTCTACTTTTCTGAATCACCACTGTATTTACTATATCTACTATATTAGTTGTCTGGTACTCATAATACAAGCCTCGGTTAGTTCGGGACTAGATAGCGCTGGTCACATGTTCTAGGTACATAAATATATAGTGGCAATGAGGCTAACCTGCCTTGCAAAGGAAAGAAATCTGTAGCCATTTCATACATACAATGCGATTCAAACAAAAACGATTGCATTACGTAATAATAAACTTAATCTTATTTTTCTAGGTGTGTGCCACTTTGGGAACAACTGGTTCCGTAGCTTTCGACAATCTGCGCGAAGTGGGCGAGGTGTGCGAGAAAAATGACGTTTGGCTGCACGTGGACGCTGCTTACGCTGGCACCGCGTTCATATGTCCAGAGTATAGGTGCGTCTGCGCAAACTTAGAGCTCATTCACGATACATCGAAAAAGATTTACAAATGCCAATATTACAATGTTCTTGTACATGCCGTTTAGTTTGCGTGAAAATGACAATTTCGATCAAAATTTATTTATTTTCTCACCACAATAAAATTTTCTTTTTTTGGTCATACACATTTTTGTTTGTAGTAAATATTTATTGTGAATCATGAACCAACCCACACAGGAGCAGCGTGGTGGATTAAGTTCCAAATACCCTCACCCGAGGCTGATATTGTGGAACCATTGTAAACACATGATTGTCATCGCCGCGAGCGACATTTTTGGAACCATTTCTGATCACGAACGTTTTCAATAGCACTAGGACCTTCGTGAAACTTTTTCTATGCATCTAGAACGGGTCTTTAGCGACCATGAACTGTTCATAGATTTAACCATAAACAAAACACAATCGGGAGTTTCGCAGTGTAACATGTTTCCTCTACGTAATAATAATAATGTTTTATTTTTCTCTTTTTTTTTTTCTCGTGTCGTGATAGCCCAGAGCGCAACGAACCTGTCTCAAATTTATAAGGCCCCATAGGGCCATGGTTCGAATCCGGGCGTGTACCAATGAGTTTTCCTGACTTAAGTACACAATATCACTGACACCGTGCTTCGGAGGGCACGTTAAGCAGTCGGTCCCGGACGCTGTCAATAGATGGCGGTCGTTACAGTTCCCAACCCGCAGTGGAGCAGCGTGGTGGACTTAAGCTCCAAGCCCCCTCCTCACCCTGGGGGAGGCCTAAGCCCCTGCAGTGGGGTAAAAAATGGGCTGATGATGATGATGATGATTTTTTTCTCACATAATATGCTACATTGAGATTAAATATTAAATATAGTTTTGTTTAAAATACGCCTTATTAAACAAATCCAACTATATGTTTTTTTTTTATGTTCCAGGCATTGGCTGAATGGCGTCGAGTTGGCAGATTCGTTTGCATTCAATCCATCTAAATGGATGATGGTTAACTTCGATTGTACCGCCATGTGGTAAGTTTTATTGTTTTATTTAATATGTTAAAACAGATTCGTTTTAAATTTTAAAGCATTTTATTTGTATTTTTTCCGAAACATGATGTTTAGGGCAAAACGGGGCTAACGAAAGTGTTCAAAGTTTGATATTTAAGTAAAATAATAAGAATTTCGAATGTCCCTCACAGAGTAATTCAAAGCGTAAAGGTTCTTTAAAATTTTGTGTTGACCAAAAAACCAGGGTTTGTGAAGTTATTCAAAAATTAATGTTTAAGCAACAAAACACCCAAAAGCTCGACAGCTGGAGAACTTACAAGATCTTTCAAAACTTAATGTTAGGGAAAGTTATAATTACCGAGATGCTAAATAAAATATCTGAGAAAATATTACCAATCTCAATAACTCAAAATATTGAGTACCTAATTGAGATTTTCCAAAACATTATTTTGGAATAAAGCTGTACGTTCCCTTTGGTGTATCGGGACTTATCCCTTTCAGACATTGCGTCTGGCTGAAGGTCGAACGAATTGATTTACTGATGATTGATTGGTTATAGAAGCGATATATCTAAGGTATGTCGGAGATCAGACTTCAGCCTTCACATTTTAGAGAATTTCACATCATCTAAAACGCGATGTTTTGGAGGGGAGAATATTTTTCTATATATTTGAAGCAAATTTTTATTTTTGCAGGGTCAAAGACAGCACAGCTCTCCATCGCACGTTCAACGTCAACCCTATATATTTAAGACATGAAAATTCCGGTATGTCTTAACTGTTGTATTTAAAACACATTTAGAAGTTACCTGAAGGATAAGGTGTCCTGACGGAATTAAAGAAGTTATTAGGACCCATGTCTGAAAGAGAATCAATTTATTAGATATATATGTATTGTTGTAGAATATCTATCTAAGATAAAAAAAATTGTTGGCAAGCAATTGTACGTTTGGCGTCGTGATAGCCCAGAGCGCAACGAACCTGTCTCGAATTTATAGGGCCATGGTTCGAATCCGGGCGTGTACCAATGAGTTTTTCTGACTTAAGTACACAACTATCACTGACTCCGTGCTTCGGAGGGCACGTTAAGCAGTCGGTCCCGGACGCTGTCAATAGATGGCGGTCGTTACAGTTCCCAACCCGCAGTGGAGCAGCGTGGTGGACTTAAGCTCCAAGCCCCCTCCTCACCCTGGGGGAGGCCTAAGCCCCTGCAGTGGGGTAAAAATGGGCTGACGATGATGATGATGAATTGTACGTTTGCAACAATACAACTTCCTTAGCAATCAATTTATAAAAAAAAACAATGGCATTCAACGTGTTAATCTATACCAGAGTGTTAAACTCAAGTATGTACCCACTGCAGGAAAATGAATCTAAACTACAAATTGCATAATAATAATAATAAATATCTGGGATACTCTACAATTACAATAAAAATGTATTTACCATGGCGTATTTGTTTTAGGTAAAGCGATTGATTACATGGTAAGTATTTTTTTAATATCATTTTTTTTTATTTTTCAATAAAACATATTGCTCGTTTTTTTTACTATACAAAATAAATAGAATAAAAATGAATAGATAAAATAAAAATAAACAGACGTGTTGTGACAGAGTGATTAATCCCATCGCAACTAAAAGTAAGTTGCTTTGTATAATACAAAGATGGTAAATTCGCTCCCCAACGCAGGCGTATTGGCCAATAAGTTTTAAATTTATTAAAGACTTATGAAGACTTATGTTTAATAAAAGTTAAGTCAAATGAATAATAAAATATCATAACCTTCGCTTAATCGTCGCGGCATGATAACTGTATTAAATAAAAATTTGCTTTGTTTTGCAAAGAAAATTGTTTAGAAAGAAAGAAAGAAAAGCCTTTATTCGATCCACAGTATAACACACACAACAATAACAATAAACACGACTACGAAAAACAGTAGGTATCTAAAATTAACATAAAACATTAAAAAATTTGTTAATATATTTAAAAAAAATGACAATAATTATCCGATAACAATTACGAACAAAATTAATGACGAAAATTTAACAATAACTTATCTATTTATCACATTCGTTAAAATTTTAAAATATGTATCATATAATAATATGTCTTAATGAAATTATTTAATCCTATTATATACGTTTCTTGAGATTACCTAGAACTATAATAATAATAATAACGTATACACCACAACAACGTCTAGGTCCCAAACTAAGCATTAGCTTGTGTTTTGGGTACCAAGCGAAGACACCACGTACATATAACAACCAAGACCCGGTACCAGTATTAATATTCATCATATAAATACTGACCCGACCTGGGATTCGAACCCGGGACCTCCAGCTTCGTAGGCAGGGTCGCTACCAACTAGGGTAAGCGGTCGTCAAACTGTTTTTTTTTGATAGTACTCTAACTTCATTGTCTAAAAAACGCAGTAATTTGGACACATTAATACAAATTATGACTATGCTATTAGGTGGGATCAGTGAAATCCAATTCTAAAAGAACACTTAGCACAAATACCAAAGAGACCAAAGACAATGAGAAAACAAAAGTCATTGTAATTAAAGAGAACGGATTTAGGGAGATCAATAGTGAAGACGTAGGCATAAAAATGATGAACGGCGATCAAGATGCTGCCGACGGCGAAGAAATTGAAAACGACGAGAAACCTATTAATGGTGACATAAGTAATGAACTGCCTAAACTCCACGGTTATGATATAACGGCGCACGGTTGTGGTGATGTCGGTGAAAAAATTCAACTTGAAAATCCTGATAAAAAGGAACCATTAGTATGTACCGATTGATAAGGTGGTTGGTGAAATTTCGGTGGTGGGTTGACTATTGTAATAATTTAAACCTAATAATGTAAACCCAAAGCGAAACGAACCTGTCACAAAATTATAAGGCCATATGGCCATTGTTCGAATCCGGGCGTGTATCAATGAGTTTTTCTGATTTGAGTACATAACTATCACTGACTCCGTGCCTCGGAGAGCACGTTAAGCAGTCGGTCCCGGACGCTGTCAATAGATGGCGGTCGTTACAATCCCCAAACCGCAGTGTATTAGCGTGGTGGATTTAAACTCCAAACCCTCCCTCACCCTGGGGGAGGCCTAAGCCCCTGAAGTGGGGTAAAAATGGGCTAATGAATTGAAGAAGAATAAGAAGGAGAAATAGCTACGATAATTTTGTTACAATTGATAAGACGAACAAAATATAAAAAATTGCAAAATATCAGGACTTTAATATTTTTTTGCTCTTTAATGTTCTTTGCCAATACTTTTTTAAAATTGTTGTTAATGTTAATGGAACGATACCATAGACTGCGTATTGTTGTACTACAAACTAAAAGTATATGATTGTAAAATATCTGAAGTCTTCAGATTTACGAGCCGTGTATCTTTATCTTTTGAACCCCTTACCGACCCGCTGATAGTTTTGTAAATATTTGCTATGAACGCTTGCAAGAGGACTTGGGCAAAATTTTTAAGTTAACGGAATCTTTTACTAGTTTTACTAAAACAATAACTTTACAATATTGGGTGATGGAATACTCCAAACATTTGGTGTTGGCTTAATAAATAATGGTGAAGTTGAAGAGAAGCATGAAAATTCCAATAACACAGTAATTTGGTTAATTAAAAGTTTCCATTGTATGGGACGTCGCCTGTCTAGTACGGCTTTTTAATAATAGATGGAGCCACCATATAAAGAAATTATTTATATTTTTTCATAATCAAATTCCTAGGTTTCAGTTGATAAAACATAACATGCGACCATAAAAAATATTTCTCTTTAATGTTTTTAACTGACTCTATTGATTGTTTTAACAATTTCGAAGCGTTTGTACAAAAACCTAAAACTGAAACCTAGAAATGTGATTATGAATAATTCAAAATATTTATTTAAACGGTGGCTCCATCTATTATGAAATAGCCGTAGTAGACAGGCGTCGTCCCACCTTAACAATTCAATAAAATGACCCCGATAATATGACAACGATGCCACCATTTGGAATTTGGGAATTGCATGAATTAATTAATGAATCAGATAAACTACACCAAAATGAATCTGATGAAAGCCATCAGGTCAGTGGTTTAATTATATTCATTTTGGTGTAGGGACACAAAAGCGAAGAAATAAAAAAAAAGGAAAAAAGATTTTGTTTATTTTGCAATCCGATATCCGTCACTGGCGCAAGACTCCGATTGGTGTCGGGAGACCCTCTGAGCAACAAATATTTTGTTCAGAGGATCATTAATAAAATTTTCATTACTTAAAGAATTTTGTATATTATTTATTTATATTCTGATGCAGAGGCTCGCCATAGCGATCCAGCGCGGTAATGCCGCGAGCGTTATGGGTACCTTTGCATCAGGTTCGCCAGGGACTGATTATTTTTAGCTTTTAACATTTATTTATTTCTTTACATATAATATTACGTTATTGTGAAGAATTAGGACAGTATTAAAATTTTTTTAGGAATGTGAACCAGATTTGTCGAAATATTAAATGTATTATTTAATTTATAAATACGCGCCCGTATTTTCGTTTATAACATGAGCATAGCTCGCCTCAAACTTTATGGCGGATCGGAATACAACGCTATAAGCGTACTTGCGCAGGTACAGTCATATACCCCTCGCTTCACTGCGTCCCGCTACCCTAAAATTGGTTACTGCGACGCGACTTGTGCCTATGTTCACATCCGCCATAAAGTTTGATTGGTGCTGTATCACATGTAATAATTTTGTTGACTATAATTACCTTGAAATTTTATATGTGCATAAATTTATTTCAGCATTGGCAAATCCCTCTGAGTCGTCGTTTCAGAGCTTTAAAGCTCTGGTTCGTTTTAAGGAACTACGGCGTGATTGGGATCCAAAAACATGTGCGCGAGGTAAATATTTTATACTAGCTGTGCCCGCGACTTCGTCCGCGTTAACTTAAGATCTATCTCATTATATATATATAAAACTCAACGTGACTCTGTCTTCCGCGATTAACATATTTAATCATAATTTAATCTAATAAGTTATAGGGTCTGGAGACCTATAAGAACAGGTACGACCTAGTTTAGGTTTCAGACTCCCACAATTACCTGTACCTGTATTAATAAGTAGTCTTTCTGTCTTTTAGTTTTAAAAATTGTGGTGAGAAATAAATAAATAAATTCGTCGAACGAGGCGGCGCTCCTAGGGTACCGCCCGCCAAAGGCAGCAACGCACCGAAGCCTCAATGCGTCCGGTCATCGTTCATTTCAAATGACGCTCTTCGGAGTATAGGTTGAGGATGTCATTTAGCTGGTAGAGCTGCACCTTCTGTGTTGTTTTCTCAACCCGGCACATTTGTGTGGTAGGTCGGGTGTACAGGTGTCTGTATGCAGATTCGGCTCTAGTTAAAAAAAAAGTCTTCCGCGACACGCTGCCCCGCAACAACGGGCATGCGTGTCGCGGCGTTGCGAGATGCTATGAAGTTTCTAACTAATAATAATAATACACGGGACTTCCCACACAGCGTCACCTAGTCCCAAAGTAAGCAAGTATTATGCTTGTGTTATGGGTTACTAGAAAACTGTTATACATACTTAAATACTCTTTATAATATATACATATATAAATATTTTTGCGAAGACACCACACACATATAACAACCAAGACCCGGTACCAGTATCAATATTCATCATATTAATACTGACCCGACCTGGGATTCGAACCCGGGACCTCCAGCTTCATAGGCAGGGTCGCTACCCACTAGGCTAAGCGGTCGTCATGTAAACGTAAAAATGTAATATCTTTTGATCCTGTCAGTAGATTTTAACGAAATAAACACTAAATGTTACTCATAATAAAGCTTCATATGTTACAGTCGTTAGTTTTAAATTCAACGAGTGGCTTTCATGTGATGTGCATACAAACGAACAAACAAACAGACGAAAATTTCTAAAATTGTTTTTTTACGTTCTATTACTTATTTCGCTTCTCCCAGTTTTCTTTTTTTTTCAAAATCGTTAATGTGTCATGATAGCCCAAAGCGCAACGAACCTGTCTCAAATTTATAGGGCCCCATAGGGCCATGGTTCGAATCCGGGCGTGTACCAATGAGTTTTTCCGACTTAAGTACACAACTATCACTGACTCCGTGCTTCGGAGGGCACGTTAAGCAGTTGGTTCCGGACGCTGTCAATAGATGGCGGTCGTTTTTTGTCCCTAACCCGCAGTGGAGCAGCGTGGTGGATTTAAGCCCCAAGCCTCCCTCCTCACCCTGGGGGAGGCCTAAGCCCCTACAGTGGAGTAAAAATGGGCTGATGAAGTGAAGCGAAGTGAAGTTAATGTAACACGAAAATTCTACTGTTTTGTTATATGTATATATTGTTAACTTCTAACTCGATTTTTCTTCTTGTATTAACTACAACGTAGGTATGTGAAAAAACGCACTACATTTAAATATCTAGAAAAATGATGGCAACGACGTTATTGACTATATTTCTTGAATAAAAGATTTTATTAAAATCTTAGTCCAATGTTCTTATGTGACCATTGATGTACACAGAAATATCGGGTCATGACCACAATATGTGAGTAAAGAAATATACGCCATAAACTAAATATACGCCACTTGAAGTTAAGATCTCTATACTATTGTGAAGCACATGTAGAATTCATAGTGGAGAAAAATAAGAATATTTCTCGTCAAATATAACAAAATATTTAAAACAAACTATCAATATGACATAATATGGTCTGTTTAATCACTGAGTCTAAGATTTTGCTCACGTTTTCAATCGTTTCGAAATATGAGACGTTCCATCTTGCTCATTCTATTATCTATGGATGTGACATACTTTAAGAATACGAACCACACGTTTTAAATGCCTCTATAAATTATTCTGAATATTTTTTCTTTGTTGTCCTGTAATTTTAATTTTAATTATCGATAGTAACCAAATTCAAGCCAGCTAAATTTTCTGTAGGTGATAAGGATTTAAAAGAAATATTTTAAAATTTGGATTTCTGGTTTTAATGGGGCTCCTTCTTTTAAATTTAATTTAATTTGAAAAGTTAAACGAATTGGTATGACTAACCTTTGAGAAAACGTAATCTTAATAATATGGTATAAAAATTATCTTTTCTAGAGTGTTCGTTTGGCCCAGAAGTTCGAAGCTCTCGTTCTCGCCGATCAGAGATTTGAAATACCCCAGCCCAGGAATTTGGGTGAGTTTTCTATCCATTAATATATTATTATCATCTTAATTTAAATTAGACTATATGGATCAATAAAACTATATGTATTAAACATATTGATCGATTGACCGAGTTGTTAGAGAACCAAAGGTAGCGGGTTCGATTCCCACTCGGGATAAATATTTGTGCGCATGAACATGTCCAGCTGTTCCGTGTCTGGGTGTGAACCATGAATCAGTATTAATATATTATGGTGTCGCCCGAGCGCAGCGAACCTGTTTCAAATTTATAAGGCCACCGTGAGGCCGTGGTTCGTGACTTAGGTACATAAATATCACTGACTCTATGCCTCGGAGAGCACGTTGAGCAGTCGGTCCCGGGCGCTGTCAATAGATGGCGATCGTTACAATCCCCATCAAACCGCAGTGTAGCAGCGTGGTGGATTTAAGCTACAAGCCCCCCCTCACCCTGGGAAGGCCTAAGCCCCTGCAGTGGGGTAAAAATACGCTGATGAATGAATGAATGAATGAATACAAAAGTGGTATTGCTCTTGTTCGGGATGTAACTTGCGTGGATAATTTGTCTCAAAATCAAGAAAACAAAACCAAGCACGTATAACTTTTAAATCGTTACCATTTCATTCCCTTCGCCGTCGAGCCGATGATGGGTGCCTGGTCCAAGGACGCCAAATTACTTGCTACCGATTCGGGTGTCGCGCTGCGTTTGTTCAGAAGGGATCCTTTGAGCAAGGAATACCTTGTTCAGAGGATCAGTGTCGCAATACAGCGCGGCAACGCGGCAAGTATCCTTGGCACCCTGAACCCCCGTCGTCTCTTTAAATTTTTTTCCTATTGTCATTATTTAGATAGTACTTTTAATTTGTATGTATTTTTAGTTTTTTTTTTTTTATTAGATTTTAATTTAAAGTAACTTGTTAATATTAATATTATCTAAGCATTTCAAGTTGGTATTATTACAAAATTTTAGTAAATAATATTTGTGTTATTAATTAAGTTTCATTATCATCATCATCATCAGCCCATTTCTACCCCACTGCAGGGGCTTAGGCCTCCCCCAGGGTAAGGAGGGGGGGGGGGGGGGGGGGCTTGGAGCTTAAGTTTTAATTAATTATTAATTAATTAAGTTTAATATTACAAAATTACGATATTTTTAAGTTTCAGGCAGTAAAGTTCTAGAAAAAACGATTTCATATTGTAAAGCACCATCTGTTAGTGAATAGAAAGTGTGTAATATCTCGATCGTGACATACTATAGAAATGCTTCATAATTATAGTATAGTTATTAAAAATACTACCTTTTGGTGAATACTTGTGTTAGTTGTCTACATAATTATATAGGGATTCTGTTTCTTCCCGATCGGTGGGATTTAGTCACTACATTTTTAAATTTAACGTGGGACGACGCCTGTCTATTACGACTATTCAATACGTAATAGTATCGTGATAGCCCAGAGCACCACGAACCTGTCTTAAATTTATAAGACCCCACAGGGCCATGGTTCGAATCCGGGCGTGTACCAATGAGTTTTTCTGACTTAAGTACACAATATCACTGACTCCGAGCTTCGGAGGGCACGTTATGCAGTTGGTCCCGGACGCTGTCAATAGATGGCGGTCGTTTTTAGCCCCAACCCGCAGTGGAGCAGCGTGGTGGATTTAAGCTCCAAGCCTCCCTCCTCACCCTGGGGGAGGCCTAAGCCCCTGCAGTGGAGTAAAAATGGGCTGATGATGATGATGATGATGAATACGTAATAGATAGAGCCACAATATAAAGAAGTTGTTTTTATTTTTTCATAATCACATTTCTAGGTTTCAGTTGATGAAACATGACATGCGACTATAAAAAAATATTTCACTTTAATGTTTTTAACTTACATTATTGATTGTTTTAACGGTTTCGAAGCAATTGTACAGAAAAAAATCTGAAATTTGCGAAGAATAAGTTTTTTCGACAAACGTTTCGAAACTATTGAATAAACCATAATAGAAATCCTTCGAAAAAAACCTTATTTTCTACAAATTTAAAGTTTTTGTACAAACGCTTCGAAACTGTTGAAAAAATAAATAATATCAGTTCAAAATTTTAAAAGAGAAACATTTTTTATAGTCGCATGTCATGTTTCATCAACTGAAACCTAGAAATGTGTTACGAAAAATAATAAATCATTTCTTTATATGGTGGCTCCATCTACTATTAAATAGCCGTACTAGACAGGCGTCGTCCCATCTTAAATTCTTTGGCATTTTTCTAAATTTTTTTTCACCTATCGCCGAATTTATTGAACGATATTTAGAATTTATTGTTGAAAATGTCCATTGATTTTCAATAATATTTTGCAGGCATGGTAGTTTTCCGTCTGAAAGGCGAGAATGCTTTGACTGAACGTCTCCTGAAGAGATTGAACGCCAGAGGTTACATACACTCTGTTCCGGCTTGCTTCAAAGGCGTATACGTTATACGTTTCACTGTAACTTCTCAAAGGACAACCAACCAGGATATTTTGGGTATGATTTTACAATTTTTTACTGGCTTTCTTACCTCACTTTCACACTAGGACCGCTAGAGAGAAATTTGGTTTTAGCTGTGACAGGATAACGTACGCACAGACACGTTTTATGCGGTGGAATGTAAACTGATGTTCTTCCTCAGGGTTCAAGCTATCTATATGTGAAATATCATCATAATCAGTTCTGCAGTTTATCTTTGAAAAAGTTACAAACATACAGACACATTACCGCGGTAATATGTAGCCCGTGTTCGCCTTTAGGATGCAAGTTATCTTCCTACCAAGTTTTATCAAGGTCGGTTTACCAATTTAACTGTGAAATAATAACAAACCTGCAGACACATCGCCGCCGTAAAAAGTAGCTCATTTCCGTTTTTAAGATGGAAGTTATTTTTCTACTAAAATTTATCAAGATCGATTCACCGGTTTAGCCGCGAAAGTGTAATAAACATATGATTGACGTGGTAAAAAGTAGTATAAGGTTTGGCGTATCTCAGAGTTTAAACTATTTCTATACCAAATCGATACCGCAGTTTAGCTTTGAGAATAGAACAGACAGACAGATTTAGATAACAAGTCTAAATGCATTAGTACCCTAGTCAATAAAATTGTATTCCGCTTACCAAAAGATCACAAATCAAATAGTAGATAATCCCAATTAACAACGACCTTCGTTCATCTGTTTCAACGATGATTTTTTTTTGTTTTCAAATTTAGTACGTAAAAAATTGCGAATGGGTTGGCTAAAAAATTCCTGGCAAAGCTATGATTAATTAAAAATTGAAAAATGACTTATTATTTGACATCGCACACATGTGTTTAACAAACAAATTTAATACCAATCGAAAGTACCGAAGCTTACGGAATTTGAAAACGTTGGGTTGTCCTTTTTTACTTGGCATAACTACTGGGTTGGCAGGTTGGTATAAACAGGTACATTCATCCTTCGTGTACGTTGTTTGTTATTTGTTAATTTAAATTTTTAACTATTTATTCACTCTGTTTATTTTCTTTTATTTTCCTGAAAGACTTTTCAAGAATTTCAAGATAAGTATATATCGCTATATTATTATTAAGTAATCATAGCTTTGCCAGGAATTTTTCAGCCAACCCATTCGCGATGTATTTTGTACGTACTAAATTAGATAATAAAAAAATTTTCATCGTTGTACCAGATGGGTGAAGTC
The DNA here is from genome assembly GCA_949709985.1 of Luffia ferchaultella. Lineage (NCBI taxonomy): Eukaryota > Metazoa > Arthropoda > Insecta > Lepidoptera > Psychidae > Luffia > Luffia ferchaultella. The sequence goes on from OX453269.1 coordinate 4,050,920, forward strand.
GTTGTTAAGATCTTAGACGTTTTTTGTTCAAAATGAGAAACGTTTCGCATGTAGGTATATATACAGGGTGAGATTTTTATGACCAGCCAAATTTTAATATAATGATCTTTGGTAGAAAACTTATTGCCGTCTTGTTTTCTTTTAGTATAGTTCTGTAGAAAAATATTGAGATATGACTACATAAACCTTTCCCGAAAAAACCAAAAACTCTAGTTACCATTCTTGCCCGCCGCATCATTCCGTTTCAAAGGCCTCGGTCGCGTACGTTTACTATAGCGTTAAAAAGGCAACCAAACGTTATAAAATAAACTGTAGATAAAATAATTTATTTTGAAAATGTAACCCATATTTTTTATTTACGCAAAGATGTCTATTGGTGATATCTAACACCTAGAAAAATTTTGGCCGGTTAATAAAATCTCACCTTGTATATGTTTTTTTTTTCAGATGACTGGAATGAAATAAAAACTGTTGCATCTGAAATATTGATGGACATGTTTGGCTCTGAAAATGGGAATATTGTCGCTCCGAAGAGGACCAAGGTGTCACTGAAGGGTAAGTTACCCAATTGGTACCGTACGTACCCAAACGGTACTTACGGAAACCCTATATTACTAAAGCTCGGGTTTCCGTCCGTCTATTACAGGATCGTATCTTTTGAACCGTAATAGGGAGAAATAAGTGGTTGTTGCCGTGATTGGTGGTGGTGGTGGTGAGGTCACTACTTACACTTGAAATTTATGAAAGCAAATAATAAAAATTGAATAAAGTTAATAATAAAGGATACCCTACGACAAGAATCGTGTCGTGATAGCACAGAGCGCAACGAACCTGTCTCAAATTTATAAGGCCCCATAGGGCCATGGTTCGAATCCGGGCGTGTACCAATGAGTTTTTCTGACTTAAGTACACAATATCACTGACACCGTGCTTCGGAGGGCACGTTAAGCAGTCGGTCCCGGACGCTGTCAATAGATGGCGGTCGTTACAGTTCCCAACCCGCAGTGGAGCAGCGTGGAAGACTTAAGCTCCAAGCCCCCCCTCCTCACCCTGGGGGAGGCCTAAGCCCCTGCAGTGGGGTAAAAATGGGCTGATGATGATGATGATGATACGACAAGAATCCTATCTACCACTACACTACAGTACAAGATCCTATTACCTATTAACTGTTCTGATATATACATCCTTAAAATCTACAGGGTACTGTCGGCTGATTTAGAGTCTTGTTTGGCTCGAAGGAAAATCTCATAGCACAAATGAGAAAAAAAAACTTCTCTGTATTCAAATCGTTTTGTTGAATGACTAAATGGTCATTTCATAGATATCACTGATGAAGTAGGCAGTCATAGACTGAACTGTAGGAGACAACGCACAATTAAAAAGAAAGGCAAAACGTAGCAGTGGTGTTTTTTTTTTTGTCTAATCATCATCATCATCAGCCCATTTTTACCCCACTGCAGGGGCTTAGGCCTCCCCCAGGGTGAGGATGGGGGCTTGAAGCTTAAGTCCACCACGCTGCTCCACTGCGGGTTGGGAACTGTAACGACCGCCATCTATTGACAGCGTCCGGGACTGACTGCTTAACGTGCCCTCCGAAGCACGTTGTCAGTGATAATGTGTACTTAAGTCAGAAAAACTCATTGGTACACGCCCGGATTCGAACCGGTCTAATTTAGACAAATATGGTGCGCATTAAAATATTCATTTTGTTTTGGTTCGTGAGGACTGCCGCAACAAATAATAAACAACTGCGCATGCAACAGGGAAATGGGATTACGATTTTCTCCATTTCTAATAAACAAACGCATAAAGAAAATAAATTGGACAGCAGCGTTTGGTTCTAATAGAATCAGAAATGTCACTTCATAGTGAGGAAACTGTCAAACACAATTTCGCGAGGGTGAAGACCGGCATGCGGGGATATAACAGGTGTGATCGGCGCGCAGGGACCTCGCGAACTGAATTTAGAACTGACACTCGCCATCTTGCACTAGCTAGCTAGAGTATAAGTGGTTAGACGGTAAACGCAGAAGAGGACTTTTAGTCAATTCGTACTTTTATACACAAACGCGATTTAAAACCTTTATTAGATCTCATTTGTATAAACCGGGATTCCAGATAGCTAGATTTTTATTGTCTATTCTTTTATAGGTTCAGTGTCTGGATGTTTTATGTATTTAAGAATGCTGTTCTGTACCCGTAGCAGAGACTTTGCCTTGTTTGGGACTAGGGGAACGTATGTCAGACGTTTCTGATGCTATTTTGGTTATTATTTCAGAGGCCAGAGAACTTAACGCTACCTTCGGAACAAGCCTGCTGCTAGCCAACAGTCCGATGAGCCCGAAGATAGTAAATGGCACCCACGCTGCTATATGTGATTACGAGCAAGTGCTTTCCAGCTGCGCGCAGATGTTCGCGCAGTTGAAAATGGAACCCAAGGATAGTCCCGGTAATAATTACTATAAAAATTTTAATTTGACTAAACAAATATTAATGAAGAGCTCAGACGGCCGACGCTCGGATGGGATTTCCATCGTCCCGTACACACGTGGTCGAGCTTTACTCTGTGACGCTACCTGTGTCGACACACTTTGTGCTTCCCATGTCGTCGCCTGCCATAGAGTAATTGGTGCCGGTGCAGTCAGCCGTGACTTTGAAACGCTCGAAATATGAAGGCATATTGAACGAGTATGAATTTTCAGTGTTCGCAGTGGAGACGATGGGTCCATGGTCCAGGGATGCTGTTGCGTTCTCTCGTGAAATTGGCACAAGACCCTCTGAGTAAAGAATATTTTGTTCAGAGGATCAGCCTAGCCATTCAGCACGGGAACGCTGCTATTGGTCTCGGCACTTTGCGCCCTTTATTAATATTTTTTTTAAATAAAAGAATTTTGTATATACTATAAATAGTACTTTGGGTAATTTCACTAATAAATATTCACAAATTAAACATCGCTTTCGGACATGAATATAAAATCGCCAGAAAGTCAAAAATAAATTTATAAATATATCAAACGAAAACTCATTACTATGTCATTGCGTGAACGTATATAATGTATAATAATAATGTATACATCACAACAACGTCTAGGCCCCAAACCAAGTATTCGCTTGTGTTTTGGGTACCAAGCGAAGACACCACATGCATATAACAGCCAAGACCCGGTACCAGTATCAATATTCATCATATAAATACTGACCCGACCTGGGAAACCCGGGACCTCCAGCTTCGTAGGCAGGGTCGCTACCCACTAGGCTAAGCTGTGGTCCGTGAACGGTTGTGATGTGCTTGTCGTCTTGAATGGGAATGGAGTTAAGTTCAGTTAGTAAATTTGAAAAACGGCGACGCTGGTTTCTGTATATATAAAGAGCGCATTCCTTGATGCCATTTACAGCTTCATATTCGGTCAGCCATAAGTTAAAAAATATGATTTAATATCTTGAACGCCTTTATAAATATAGAAATGAGAATTAATGGTTAAAAATGGATGCAGCAATTACAATTTAGAAGAAAATCATGTGTTTTTAATGATAGAGTTGATTCATAAATTAACCTCATCAAAAACGAAATTTCTTTTGAAAGATTCACCAACCCGTAACAAATCAGTCACTAAGCGTCAAATAACATGCAAGCATAGTATTATAGATACAGGATGAGGTTTTAATGACCAGCTAAATTTTAATATAATGATCTTTGGCAGAAAACCGATAGTCGTGTTGTTTCCTTTTAATATCGTTCTATAGAAAAATATTGAGATATGACTACACAAACCTTTCCCGAAAAAACCAATAACTCTAGTCACCATTCACGCCCGCCGCACCATTCCGTTTTAAGGCCTCGGGCGCGTATGTTTACTAAAACGTTAAGAAGGCAACCAAACGTTATAAAAAAACACTGTAAATAAAATAATTTATTATGAAAATGTAACCCATATTTTTTATTTACGCAATGAGGTCTATCGGTGATACCTAACATCTAGAAAAATTTTGGCTGGTTACTAAAATCTCACCTTGTATATCGTGAATTCGATGCACTGGAAAGACATAACCGGCTTTCTTTGTATTTTCTTTCTTCTAACATCTCATGTGCTTCTTCATTTTGAAATACTAACCTTTCATAACAGAGATGCGTCGACGCATCAGGGGCATAAAGATGTGTGGAAAGAAATTTTCTCTTGACTCCTGCATGGACATGGTTCAAGGTTTGATGGTGGAACAGCCTAGTCTGCTGCCGCTTTGCACTGAGGATGAAAAGGAGGAAGCTACTTCCAATGGTGGGTTTTCACGTTGAGTCTGGAGTCGTATATAGTTCCTTTGTAGTGAAACAAGAGTGAGCATGTTATATTCTAATTCGCTAGGTGTTACTAAAGTTAAAATAAAAATAAATAAATTTATTGTTACTGAATTTGTATTAGACAATTAATATCGGTTATTACTCATAGAAATAAATAAAATTAAAAACAAAACATATCGTTAAATCTTGCAGTATCAAGATCGTTTGAAGTACATAAATAAGTATTATTATAAAGAAAAATGGGTATGTTTGTAATACAATATTTATGGTTACTCTATAACAATTTGTCTTTTTAACACAGTTTTTGTGTTAAAAGCGTTTGGCTGAACGTAGTCCAAACTTATAACGTAGATCCTGTAGAGATTACCAATTCAAACAAAAAGTTTCATGAGAGCAGATGGCGCAAACTAACGATTACCGAGAAAAAATAATGTTTAAAGTTTCTTTTTTTATCGTTTATTTTTATTAAATTTTTTGTTTAGTTACCAAACTAAACAAAAAGTTTGGACACGCTCTATAGATTTGGACTTCTTTGAGCTGAACACGTCGTATTCGTACAAATACCTAATTTATCTATAAATTTTTTTTTTTGTGTGTTCGTAAACGTGTATTCATGATTTTTGTCTATTATACAAATAATCGTAAACGCGTTTCAAAAATACCCTAGGGACGAAAAAAAGTTTTAACTTAGATTTCCTAAACGCATACCCAAGATTTTTTAAATATTTTTTTGATTACTTTCACTACTTTTTTTTATCATGCGTTTCCCGCTTGACTTTGATTTCTGGGACACCCTGTATATTTCGGAATTTAAATATTACCTAATACATAATGATGAAACTATTGTATGAAATAAATACTTTTACTATTTATGATTTTGTAATAAATGTTAATAATTATTCGCCTACATTAATATTTGTAATATTAAATCGATAATTTTGATTTATTATTTTAGGATCAAAAACTGAAAAAGTTGGAGCGCAAAGTTAAATTAGAGGTAAAAATTTGTACAACCTAAATGGTGGCGGAATTTATTTCATTTAAATTATTAAATAATCTGAAGCTAATAATTTGTATATTTATTAAATTAAAACAAAACTTTCAGGTTCGAGCCCCGGCGAGAGATCTTCACTATCGCCATCACCAGTAGCATCTAGCGGAACCATTAAATACGATGCCACACCTGATTCAAACCAACTTCAAGTCCCATCGACTCCGTCAAGACAATTTCGCTCAAAATCTTTAGATGCTACTCTATCTGGTATAAATTTGGAAGACGCCAAAGTAACTATCGACATGAAAAATCACGAAATAACAATAACTCCAACTGGCAGCAAAAAATTTGTCGATAATATAGATATGCAAAACCCTGTGCGTCACAACACTGATTCAGGAGAAAAAAATGATGTAGGTGATGGAGTAAAACAAGCTTTCGACAAATTTAAAGATGATGTGGTGATTAGTGAATCGAAAAAGGATAACGACGACGAAGATTTGAACAGTAAATTAACCATAAGAGGTCCTGGTGATTACATAAAAAAATTGATTCAACAGTTCAGTGAAGGGGCTTTTGAAAGCGATGAGTCGAAGCCGGAAGCCGATAGGGCAATGCAAACTCAAAGTATTAGAGAAAAAGCTGACGCGATTTGCAAGAAATGTCTACATTACAAAGGGAAGGTATCGAAGTAAATCCCTATTATATGAAATTAATTACTTGTAGGGAAATCAGATGGTATCATAAAATTTCGACATCAACAATAAAGAATGTATCAATGGATTTCGGGTAGATAGTCAAAATATATTTATCTATTATAAAAAGATAGTTGTAGAGAAACAATACAATTTATGCATATTATAAATCAAAGTATAAAAGTAGTTTTCGATTTAAAATATGTAGTAATGGGTACAGCTAAATATAAAAGCACGTTAAGAAGTCGGTCCCTGGCGCTGTCAATAGATGACGGTCGTTACAATCGCCGATCCGCAGTGGAGCAGCGTGGTGGATTTAAGCTCCGAGCCCCCCTCTCACCCTAGGGGAGGCCTAAGCCCCTGCAGTGGGGTAAAAATGGGCTGATGAAGTGAAGTGAAATATAAAATATTAACGTAAGTATTGAATTCGTTAGCAATTAAACTTCCAAGTGATTTTCAATGAATCGCGCTTATTAAGTTCGCTGAAAAAAATATACATTAATATAGATTTTAAAATAATAATTAGAAAGCGAATACGGATAAATATTTTATATTAAAGTTAAATTTATAAAATTAAATGAATAATTTTCGATCGAAATTGTTATGTACTGTAAAACAACCAATAGAGTTAAGGCGGCCCTGCATATAAGAATTTTATTATTATGTCGGTAAAAATTATTGAAAATTTTTGCTTCTTTATTTGTGAAGAAAGTAAACGATCACGATAGTTACACCGACTTTCATAAATTGTAATGAATAATAAACTAGGAGACGACTGTACTAGAGGGTACGCTTGTAATACAAACTAATAAAGTGTTGGAAGACATTACATGTCTGCACAGACATTTTTACTTTTATCTTGTAACGTTCGTCTTCCGGTTATAGTTTAACAAATATTCGCTGTTACAACAGTACCCTTTTATTATAGTCCGGAAGCCCATGACAAATTTCTAAAGTTTAATTATTGACAAATGCTAATACTTTCAAGGCTCAATCGTGTGCTTGCGGTTAGGCAAAAACGGCAATTCTTGAAATTTTTGTTTGTCTGTCTGTCTGCTCGTATCACGCAAAAAGTACTGGACGGGTTTGAATGAAATTTGGTATTAAGCTTAGTATCTGGAACAACATATAGGATAATTTTTACCGCGGATATGTGTCTTATCGTCTGTACGTGTCTATGTGTCTGTACGTGTGTTATCATTATACGGATACTCCGGTGAATCGATGTTGATGGAGTTTGGTAGGAAAATAGCTTGCATTCCAAAGACGGACATCGGCTACTTTTTGCTGCAGAAATATGTTTATTATTTTTTCACAGTTAATCCGCATAACTGATTTTGTTGATATTTGGTATGCGCCTAGGCCGAGCTCTGAGGAAATACATTCCTCCTTCCTCCCTCCTTTTCACCGCAAAAAATGTGTCTTTATGTTTGTTACCCCTTTAGGTTAATTTTTTAATTTTATTTTTTTTGAGATGTTTACCCCTTCTCGTTACTAAATCGGAATGTTTCTTTAGCGGTCCCAGTACAAATATAATAATACCTGGGACACTACACACAGCGCCATTTAGTCCTAAAGTAAGCAAGTATTATTGTTTGTATTATGAGTGCTAGACAATAGATGATAAAAGTCGTACAGCGGTTTTGTGTAACAACTACCAGTGTACAAAATAATGGGTTTTGAAAAATGTACATTGACCGAACATTTTGATATCACATTTGAGTATTTTTTATGAAAATATAGAGACTTGAAAATTGTTTCAGTAATTACTAAATTTTAATTACTTTTTAGTCTAAAATCTCGATCTATCTTGTGGGCCCCTCATTCTTTTCCTAGGCGAAACATTGTTCGTATACTATAAAATATATTATTTACCATTACTGAGGAGAGTGATAGCCCGAGCGCAGCGAACTTGTTTCAAATTTACAAGCCCGAGCGGCTGTGCTTCAAATCCGGGCGTGCACCAATAAATAATAATAATAATAACGTACACATGACAACAACGTCTAGGCCCCAAACTAAACTAAATTTTTCAAACATAAGTACATAACTATCACTGACCCCGTGCCTCGGAGAACACGTTAAGCAGTCGGCCCGGTTGCTGTCAATAGATTACAATCCGCTAACCCGCATTGGAGCAGCGTGGTGTATTTATGCTCCAAGCTCCCTCCCCCAGGGGCTGCAGGCGTAAACTCCTGCCGTGGGGTATAATGGGCTGATGTAATGGATTAGAGGAGAGTTGGCACCCTAAATTTGGTCCAGTCTATTTTTGGGTAAAATTGTCGAACTATTTTAACATGTAAGAATAAAAATAAAAGTAATTAAATATTACGCTAGTTGAGTATTTTTTTTTATTTGTTATGAAAGAGTTTTCTAAATATATCACAATGGTGAATGAAATTAAAAAAATATATTATTAACAAAGTTATGAATGTTTAAAATGTCCTGGCAATACCTCGCGATGTATACTTCCAAACTTTATGGCGGATCGGAATACAACGCTTTACGCGTGCTTGCGCAGGTGCAGTCATATGCCCCTCGCTCCACTGCGTCCCGCTGCACCTAAAACTGGTTACTGCAACGCGACTTATGCCTATGTTCACATCCGCCATAAAGTTTGATTGGAACTGTACCTATGTGTGACGTCGGGCCATTTAAAATTATGTTAAATATCGTTTTGCAAGAAATAGAGATAAAGTTTTAAAAGTTTATAATTTACATTTATTAATTTTATTGTGTTATAAAGTCTTTATTTATATTTTCTTGATAAATATAATATATTTATCCTTAGTCAAATATCCTACTGAAAATAGCCTGAACCGGATTTGGGGTGCCAACCCACTTTAGTAAAGTTTGTTAATATATTTTAGTATATGAACAATATTTGGCCTGGGAAAAAAATGAGGGGGCGGAAGACGAATAGGTCGGGATCTTGTACTATTTCGTTTTTCAGCAACGAAAGTTAATTCACTACTCATTAACCATATTTGGTCAGATTGAAAGTCACGAGCTATTTAATTGACAGAGACATTTGATTGATAATGATTGATGACAAGTCGAAAGGTTAACTAAATTTATGTTGAGATTGACGTGATATAGGCAACCATAAAATAGGTACCTAGTTTAAAGGAAATGGGGTTTTAGTTTTAAATAAATTTCATTAGAATTACTCAAAGATAATACGATATTATCGTAATTATCGAGATTATCGTGATTATCGTAATTATCGAGATTATCGTGATTATCGAGATTATCGAGATTATCGAGATTATCGAGATTATCGAGATTATCGTGATTATCGAGATTATCTAGATTATCGTGATTATCGAGATTATCGTGATCGCCGGTTGGTAGCGAGCCCGTTTTCTGTCTTTATGTACTTTATGTTTAGCTAGTTAGTTAATTGTTTATAAAATAAGGCAAAATTCTTTTCATTTATTTTAATTAACCGTCTTTTGTGGTCTAAAATATTTTATATGCGTAAATGATATTATTACACGTATCACAAGAGCGCTAAGAATATTTTCTTATTATTTAACAAAATACAGTTACTTAGTCCGCCACCGGTCATTATTTGTTAAATGTGTGACATCCATTCCATTCCATAAGCCAATTATACCCCAGTGCAGGGACATAGGCCTCCCCCCAAGGTGTGGGAGTTTGGAGCTTAAATCCGCGACGCTAGTCCAATGCTGGTCGGCGGATTGTAACGACCGCCATCTATTGACAGCAACCGGAACCGGCTGCTTGACTTGCTCTCCGAGGCACGGAGTCAGTGATTCCTCCCGGATTCGAACCACGGCCACACGGCCTTGAAAATTTGAAACAGGTTCGCTGCGCTCGGGCTATCACGACACGATGTGTGACATCCTGTCTGCAAATCTGTAAAATGTAGGTATAAACGCATTAAGTTTGCAATCGCAATACATAACCGCAAAATGTTTGTATTGATTTGACAATTGTGTTGTGACAATCTTTTGTGTTATTTTAGAGAATGTATCCTTTGTTTTGATTCATTTGATGATATATTTCATCAGGATGTCTAACTGGAATAACTGACGCATGAGTGGCCGACCTGCTATGGATTTCGGGCGTCATCCTGTAATAATTTTTTGTTGCAACTTAAATCTTTGGTACGGAAAAAACATTAGCTGTGCTCAAAGTTAAATTTTAATATAAATGCACAATTACATAGATTTACTTATTATAATTTGCTGTGACACGATGCTATCTTTATAATATATATAAAATTAGGGAAGTTTTTTTAATCACTTTTCAAATTTTAATATTGTAATCTTTGATGAAAGCGACTTATCAAGGTTTTTATTCTAATATCACTTAGTACTAAAATATTGAGATATAGCGACACGAAATTATCGTATTACGGGCGACGACGATGCTTTGGCGACTGACCTTTTCGTCGGTCGACGGCCGCCGGCGGGATAACCCTCCCGGCTACACCAATCTTTGTATTTATATTTGTTTTATGAATTATTTTATGTCGATATTTTTTAAATCCATTTAAAAAAAAAATGGTATTTCGGATGATACCTAGCACCAAGAAAAAAATTTGAAAATGATTAAATAATTTCCGCATATATATCTTAAAAACACAAATTCTTTTTTTTTTGTAATATAGTTTCTTCTGGGTAATAAAGGTAGGGCTAGTTAATTAATAAAAATATTAATATAATCGATTTAATCGTAATTTTCATAATTATTGTAGCTATCTTGCTCTTTCACTCATAATAAAATTTGTAAATAATTACATAAGGCAGAAAGAGAGAAAATTGTTATGAAGTAATGACCAGAGAAAACTAAAAATTATAATTCTGCGCAAAAAATTTACGAAGTATTGTAAAAAGACCACAAGAAGAAAAAAAAAGTATTATACATTTTACACTTCTATATTGTTAATATGGAAGAGATTTTATAGCAGAATATGTCTACGAAATATTGCCACTATCCTTCACAAGGCAACTTAATATTGCGACAAAAAAAAAAACTTAATATATACATATTTCGTTACACTACTTCTTAATTTAGTTTTAATGACAAACGGGATCGGCTCAGCATGTTGATGGACTGCCACAAACAGGCATGCCCATCGCTCTCCTACTTAATGTTTATTTCCAATTTTTTCTTTCTTAACTTTTTGATTCTCCGCACCCATTCCACTGCTCTTCCCTTCCCACTTTCCTCCAGTAATTCTTTTATTTCCCATTCTTTCTTCCACCCTGCGTGTTCCATCACGTGCTCCAAATCTCCTTCTCCCCCGCATATTTTACATCTTCTATCTTCCTCTGCAATCCAGTATTTATTCTTCTCCTCCAGATTCCCACACCTTAACCTTGCAATAATTTTTTGGCTTCCACGCTCCCCCCTTTCTCTCAGGTACGTTGGTCTCTTGGAAACTTTTAGTTCTTTGTATCGTATATTATATCTTGTCTCCAAAATCCTATTATATTCCCATTGCCCCTGCCTCTCCACTTCCCTTCTCTCTATCACTTTTTCCATTTTCCCACCTTCCTGTCTTCTCCTCCTCACCCCCTCTCCATTATAGCCGTTTTCTCTATAGAACCTCTCTCTATCGTTTAATTTTTCTCCGACCACTTTTCTTTCCTTTTCTTCCAAACATTTTTCCAATAACCTTTTTCCCCTATATTTAATTTTGTCTTCGAATCTTGTAACTCTCTAATAAACTATAGCCAGGGTAATTTTAACAAACTTCGGCTGAACATTTATTACCCGAAGGCGGCGGAGGGTAATCTTCGGGAGTATGTATTTCAGATTCTTTGGCACGCCCTGTAGCCTAAACGGCAAGATGGATTTGAACCATATTTCAACATTAACTCACTACACATTAACCGTTTTGGTCAGATTGAAAGACACGAGCCATTTAATTGACAGAAACAATTGATTGATAATGATTGAAAACAAAAGGTTAAAGCGTCGTTAGTGTATTAATTGTCAGAGTGACATAGAGTAAACTTAGTTCAATATAGCTGCCGAAAATAAAAAAAAAAGATAAAATAAATTGTTTATTGTTATTACAATTAGGCTGTAAAAAAAAAACTAAAACAAATGAGTGCCAAAAAAAAATCGACTGCCAGACCTATTAAGTGAAAAAAAGTTATAAACTGAAAAGAGAAAAGCAACGTATAAATATTAAATAGAATTTGGTTGGAACAAAGTAGAATGCACCATGTTAAATGGTAGTTCAGGTGAGGACAATAAAACTAGTAACAAAAATATGTTTGTTGATGGTTTTTATGTGAAAATAAAGATTTCTACCACAATGTCTGAAGACCAAGGTCATCAACCAATGCGTCCTACCTACAATGACGTACGGTGCCGAAACGTGGACTCTCACGGCAGGACTGATCCATAAATTCAAAGTCGCTCAGCGTGCTATGGAGCGGGCTATGCTCGGTGTTTCTTTGATGGATAAAATCAGAAACACTGAAATCCGTCAAAGAACTAAAGTTGTCGACATAGCCGAAGCGATCAGTAAGCTGAAGTGGCAATGGGCCGGTCATATTTGCCGTAGAACGGATAACCGATGGGGTAGACGAGTTCTCAAATGGAGGCCACGTACCGGAAAGCGAAGTGTTGGACGCCCCCCGGCCAGGTGGACAGATGACCTGAAGCACCATACCGGAGGTAGTTGGATGCGAAAGGCGGAGGACCGTGTGTGGTGGCGAGCCTTGGGAGAGGCCTATATCCTGCAGTGGAGAGACACGGGCTGATGATGATGATGATGATGAAAGATTTTTACAACAAACACGATTTTTAGTTTTTATTTGTCCCCGCCTGCAATACCTCATACAAAGTATCCGACAAAAAAAACATTGCATGGTACATTCTATATTCATCATCTCTGCCATAGGAATTCTACTGTTGGACATAGGTCTCCCCCATTGATTTCGAAAATGACCTTCTGGTAGCGGCTGGATTCAGCATCCTCCCGCCACCTTTACCTCTATATTTAAATATAAACTGATATATAACTGAAATATGATTGAACGATTGGCCGAATGGGTAGAGACTCTAACTGCGGAGCCGAGGGTCGCGGGTTCGATTCCCACCCGAGACTAATATTTGTGTGCATGAACATGTCTATTTGTTCCGTGTCTGGGTGTAAAGGTATCTATATATCTATACATTATAAAAAAAGGATATTTAAGTATATATGTCATTTGTCTAATACCCCATAATACAAGCATAATACTTGCTTACTTTGGTACTAGATGGCACTATGTGGGATGTCCCAGATATTATTATTATATTGTTCAAACCAAATTCTATAGAATATAGCTGGATATATATATAATGAAAATTATAATGTTTGTTGTATAATAATATAAATTATTTTTATTATTATTATTACAGCTTGTTTTCCTCTTTTCAGTTTATAACTCTTTTTTGAGTTATGTGGTTTTGTAGTCGGTTTTTATACACTAGAAACATTTCTGAGATTATAATTGTTGACACACTATGAAGGAACCTGCAAGTTAAAAAAAATTTCTTTTTGTTTAATATTTTGGATATGAAATAAAAAATATATTTATTAAGTGTTATTTTTCTAAAAATGTTGTAAATATTATTAATTAGGCGTTTATCATGTTACTGCTGTGCTGTTCAATAAATCGTTGAAAAGAAATAAAAATGTAGAAAAAATTGTATTTTCATGAAAATTATAATGCTTGGTTGTATAAAAAAAATATAGGTATTATTGTAGGGTGTTATTATAATCGAAAAATCGATAAAATGTTTACTAGAAATATAGGTATGATAACAAAATTTTAGACAATAAGTATAATTTACGCGGCATTTTTTAATAATTTGCTTTTTGTTTAAATTTTATTGCTTATTCACGCTTATAGTGTAACAAATGTATTGACACAAAATATATGTTAATGATGTTAAACAATATAGATTCAATAAACACGTTGAAAAGAAAATAATGTTTTTATTGTGTATTTACAAACCGATTGATGGCTTTTTTTATTATCATCATCATCATCATCATCATCAGCCCATTTTTACCCCACTGCAGGGGCTTAGGCCTCCCCCAGGGTGAGGAGGGGGGCTTGGAGCTTAAGTCCACCACGCTGCTCCACTGCGGGTTGGGAACTGTAACGACCGTCATCTATTGACAGCGTCCGGGACCGACTGCTTAACGTGCCCTCCGAAGCACGGTGTCAGTGATATTGTGTACTTAAGTCAGAAAAACTCATTGGTACACGCCCGGATTCGAACCATGGCCCGATGGGGCCTTATAAATTTGAGACAGGCTCGTTGCGCTCTGGGCTATCACGACATGACATATCACGACTTTTTTATTATGAAATTATTAAAATTTTCATATTTTTATAATTATTACCAAATAACCTTCATCGATATCATGATTTAGAAAACAAATAATGCAAAAAAAAACCGGCCAAGTGTGAGTCGGACTCGCGCACCGAGGGTTCCGTACAAACCTGTAGGTATATAAGTAAAAGTAAGTTTTATTTTGTTACAGCTTAAAGGTATTATCAACCTGAGTATTTGATATGAATTTCAATTTAATACCTCTACGCGTTCATAAGGAAAGGGGTAGTAAGTTTAAAATTATTAAAAATATTTTTATTACATGATGGAACTAAAAATTTATTCTTTTCGCAATTTCTCCCTTATCTGTGCTATAAGACGTTGCTTCGTACCAAATTTCAAGATTCTGAGTTTACGGGAAGTATCTTGTAGGTTTTGATTCCCTTGCGAGTATAGAAAATTTGCAGCATTAATGTCTGTATCCTTTGATTGCGTTGGCTTAGAAGTTTGATTTTTTCACAGCTCCAAGGGGCAGTAGACTTGAGTATTTAATATGAATTTCAGCTTGATACCTCCACGCGTTCCTGAAAAAAGGGTCCTGACAGACAGACAGACGGACAACAAAGTAATCCTATAAGGGTTCCGTTTTTTCCTTTTGAGGTTCGGAACCCTAAAAAATTTTAAAAGTTAAATTTTATTTTTTAATACTACGACAGAATAATAGGGTACAGCAAGGGTCACAAAAATTACTTTAAAATATATTATTGCAGCGATTGAAGTTACGTAAAACTATCTGTCTGTTATTAATTTCAAAATAGATATGTTGTGGCCAGATCAAAAAAATTATCATTTCATGGCGTATTTGCTTTCGGATCCATTCGAAATTCAGCCAAAAAAAGTTGATGGTCATTAAAAGGGTATTGACCGCTTATATTAAAGTCCAAAACGCCGACCTCGATGTCGCAACAGTTTCCGTTCATTTTTTGTTCATCATCATCACCATCATCAGCCCATTTTTACCCCACTGCAGGGGCTTAGGCCTCCCCCAGGGTGAGGAAGAAGGATTGGAGCTTAAGTCCACCACGCTGCTCCACTGCGGGTTGAGAATTGTAACGACCGCCATCTATTGATAGCGTCCGGGACCGACTGCTTAACGTGCTCTCCGAAGCACGGTGTCAGTGATATTGTGTACTTAAGTCAGAAAAACTCATTGGTACACGCCCGGATTCGAACCATGGCCCTATGGGGTCTTATAAATTTGAGACAGGTTCGTTGCGTTCATTTTTTGTTATCATCAAATAATTTGAATAACAGTATTTCTAGCTGACTCAATACTCCGGTCATTGTACGGTCGGAATACTTTGGACTTCGATTCACACAAAATGTTATCTGATAGGCCGAAACATGAAATTGTCAAACACGTCAAGCCAATCAAATAGCAAAACGCCGATTCGAACACGTTTAATCATATAAAATACCTAGTAATGACACAAATCGTTCAAAACACCACCGTACTCAGGTACGCAAGTCCTTGTCTGGACTTGTGTTCAATAATATTGTAAATGGTTTTTGTACAGAGTTTTATTTAATTTGTTTTATCTGAGATAACTTTCGTTTCACTACAACATTTCTACTAGTCGGCGAGAAGCGCTGAGAAAACGACAATCTTCCCTTCTTTCAATAGATAATACAGTCAGATGTCAACTCTATTAGGAAGCAAACCCCACTTAAGTAGACACCCTTATAGTCCACCATTTCTAAATTGATATGTTAATTTAGGTTAGTTTATAATAATGTGAGAAGGGAAGCGTAGCGGAGCGACAACCACACAGAAGACGTACATTGTAAAAGTCGAATATATGAAGTGATCAATTCTAAGATCTGGGGCCCTATTTTTGAATCGCTCGTAATATTATAGTGCAATGATAATATCATCCAACCAAGTCAAATGTTGTGATAGCCCGAGCGCAGAGGACCTGTTTCTTTATAAGGCAGTGAAGCCATGGTTCGAATCCGGGTGTGTACCAATGAGTTTTTCGGACTTAGGTACATAACTATCACTGACTCCGTGCCTCGGAGAGCACGTTAAGCAGTCGGCCCCCGTTGCTGTCATTAGGTGGCAGTCGTTACAATCCGCCAACCCGCATTGAAGCAACGTGGTGGATTTAAGCTCCAAACCTCCCTCACTATGGGGGGAGGCCTAAGCTCCTGCAGTGGGATATAATGAGCTGATGGAATGGAAAAAGTCGAATTCTTTATCGACCGATGCCTCAAAATTGTGTTTTTGAATTAATGATAAACGATAAAATATCGAACGCGGAAAAATTCTACCAACTTTACAAACATTAACTGTCGCGATCTCTCTATTGTTATGTCATGTATTGTGAGGTGTAGCTTCTAAGACTTCGCGATATAGTTATATTTCAACTTATCAAGGGTCAACGATACTCGTATTAATGCCAATTGATAATTGATTTATTTAATCATCGCGCATTAGTCAATAAGAATCTAGACTATTTACTGTATCATCGACCACTTGAATTGTCTTCCAAGGAGCTCCTTTAAGCCACATCCAGCATGACCGCATGTGTGCACCATATGCATCATCTCCGTCGGTTGTCAGTGTAGGCAGCTTTGATTAGTTCATTCTCCGCTCTCCCGTCTCAGGAACACCTAAAAATTTAATAAAGCTCGGGCACACCATTGCCTAGCGCAACGGTGGCCCGGGCTTAATGGTCTACCACAGACCCCACATGACAATTTATAGTTAGTTAAAATGCGATCACAAGCAACATACTACACAGCATAAAAGTACATCAATAGATAATAGAATGTAGATATTATTATAATAGGTATATAAAAACTGTCTCACATCTGCTTCACATTATCAGTACTTCGAAATACCTCTATTTAAGATCAAATCTAGTGTCTATCTAAACACACACATATATATACACAGGCTGAGGTTTTAATCACCAGCCAAATTTTAATATAATGACCTTTGATAAAAATCCGTTGGCCGTCTTGTTCCTTTTTAGTATCGTTCAATAGAAAATATTTAGTTAAGACTACGAAACCTTTCCCAAAACTACAAATATACTAGTCACCATTCGCGAGGGCGCCAGCGCACGTGCACGCGCCCCGCCCACATGTCCCATGCCCCGCCCTTTCGTATGTAAGTAGAAGGTAGCCAAATTTTGTCAAAAAATATTTAAAATACAATTATTGATTATGAATATTTAACCTATATTTTTATTTACGTAATGAGGTGTGTCGTGATAGCCCAGAGCGCAACGAACCTGTCTCAAATTTATAAGACCATAGGGTCATGGTTCGAATCCGGGCGTGTACCAATGAGTTTTTCTGACTTAAGTACATAACTATCACTGACTCCATGCCTCGGAGAGCACGTTAAGCAGTCGGTCCCGGACGCCGTCAATAGATGGCGGTCGTTACAATCCCCAATCCGCAGTGGAGTAACGTGGTGGATTTAAGCTCCAAACCCCCTCCTTACCCTGAAGGAGGCCTAAGCCCCTGCAATGGGGTAACATGGGCTGATGATGATAATGAATGAGGTCTATTGGTGATACCTAACACCTAGAAAATGTTAGGCTGGTGACTAAAATCTCACCCTGTATATATATCACGGGGTGTGGAAACTTTAACCACTATGTAAAGCTCATACATTTTCAACCAACCATTGGGAGAAGCGTTTGGTGTCTTTCGCCGTCTTATGTTATAACAGGAGTCAGGTTTTACGCCGACGTCAGTGTGCGGACCCTTTAACTACTATGAAAAGCTCATATGTTCTCAACCAATCATTGAGAGAATCGCGTGAGGTGTTTTTCGCCCTCTTAGGTTATAACACGACTCAGCTTTTATGCCGACGTCACCGTACATACAAATCTCACTAAATCTATAATATTATTCAAATTTGTATTACGCATAGGTATTGTGGATGTCGACAATATATTACAGGCAAATATCATAGTAAGCGTCAGCTGGCACCACGTGCGCAGCATATTGGATATCGTGCCTTACCAATTCGATACCTATTAAAACCAAGCACATACAATGTAGATGCTCGATAACGAATTGACCTTATCAATACCAATTTGACGACCGCTTAGCCTAGTGGGTAGCGACCCTGCCTACGAAGCTGGAGGTGCCGGGTTCGAATCCCAGGTCGGGTCAGTATTAATATGATGAATATTGACACTGGTACCGGGTCTTGGTTGTTATATGTGTGTGGTGTCTTCGCAAAAATATTTATATATGTATATATTATAAAGAATATTTAAGTATGTATATCAGTTGTCTAGTAACCCATAACACAAGTATAATACTTGCTTACTTTGGGACTAGATGGCGCTGTGTGGGAAGTCCTATGTATTATTATTATTCCCTAAAAATTGACGACCACTCACCTCGTGGTAGCGGCGTCGCTCGCGCCAGGAGAAAAAAGTTTTGCTAACCAAATTTGTAATGTTGCTATTAATAAATATTCGAAATTCCCATATTTACAAATAATTACGATAAATCGTGACATTAACATTTGGTACTTATGTTCCGTTTTATTTACCTACCTACTTTGGTAGCGATACTCGGGTGAAAATGCCTTGAAACATTTTTCACGAAGGGAAAAAATTCAGGCAGAATTTCCCACACAAGCGTTTACCGTCTAACCACTCATACTACAGCTAGCTGGTGTAAGATGGCAAGTTTCACCCAGAGAAATCCACGTGCGCCGGATTCATTTGGTTGACATTACGCAATTTAGCGGAATTGAAACCGGCGCGCGGGGATTTCACGGGGGTGAAGAGCGGCGCGCGGGGACCTTGAGCACTAAAACTCGGACTAAAACTCGCCATGTTTTGGACGCTGCTGTCAAATTAATAATAATTAATAATACGTCCGCACCACTTTTGCAATTTAGGCATACTTTACGTGCAATAAATAACGAGTGGGATACTCAAAAAAACACTTCTAATAATAATATAATACATGGGACTTCCCACACAGCGTCATCTAGTCCCAAAGTAAGCAAGTATTATGCTTGTGTTATGGGTTACTAGACAACTGATATACATACTTAAATATTCTTTATAATATATACATATATAAATATTTTTGCGAAGACACCCCACACACATAACAACTAAGACCCGGTACCAGTGTCAATATTCATCATATTAATACTGACCCAACCTGGGATTCGAACCCGGGACCTCCAGCTTCGTAGGCAAGGTCGCTACCCACTAGGCTAAGCGGTCGTTATGTCAATGAAATCGTTTGATAATTTACGTACTTTTCGTGTACGACACCTTAGCGCATGCTTCAAAAACAGGTCCTCTGGCCACGACATATATATTAATTTAAATGGTACAAACTAGCTTCGTTTTTATTATGAATTTGATTAGCTACTGAGAAATGAAGTATTTCTGTTTTTTATTTTTTTACGTTGCACTTGTATAATTTAAATTACTCAATATATGCAATGTTTGTAATACTTAAGTTGTGTCGATATATAATTTATGTCCTACCATATTCCTTAATTAAAATATAATTTAAAAAAAAAAAACTAAAAATACCTACAAATTAAAAATACTATATGCCAATGGATACAAAAATGTTGTATAAGTGGATTTCTTTATTCTTTTTTTATATATTTAATTTTTTGAAGATTGAGGTTTTATGTGTATTTTATATGGGATTCTTGAATTGATTCTTTTGAAATTACTTATGTCAGGTTAGAAGGTTTAATTTTGACGTTTATGTAGATTCTTTCGTGACCATTCTTTTTTTTAAAGATCAAACAGTTTTTCGTCAGACGCTCCATGTCTTTCAAGTCTATGCCATTCCTTACTTTGGATCTGTGCAGCTATTCGCGGTAAGAGTGGTTCGTTAGTATCTGTGTAAGTTACAAAATTGTGGTCGTTTATATAAATTCTTCTTACTTCTGCAAGGATGTGGAATAGTTGCTCAGTTGTGTGAGTTTTAAGTCTTCTTCTTGTTGCTCTTGGTATTTCTTGTTTTAGTTTATTCTTATGTGGTATTTGGAGTAGAACGTGGGGAAGATGTCGGATAAGGTCTTTTTGTTGCTGGTTTTTTAGCAGCGGTGTCTGTTTGTTTCCGGGGATCCCAATGGGAGCTTTTATGCATATTAGTGTCGCATGCACGCCTTTTCTATATTTCGTAGTCATGTCGGAGTAAAAAACGAAATAGGCATATAGTTACGTCATTAGCATAATCATATCAATGTATCGCCAGCCGATCGAAATTGATGTGTTCCACCGGCGCGGTCTTCTCGATCTCCAGACTTGAATTCAATGGACACTCAACAATCAAGACGTAATTGTAAAATGATTTTACACTATCTCGAATTTTAAAAAGTAAGTAACGATCATCGACTTTTTGACGGTGTTAAACAATAAATGAAGGTGATCACATTGACTATACTGACTGTAATTTAATAGTCAGTTTAATAGAGTTTATAATAATAATAAACTCTTTTATATTTGTAATATAATATGTATTGTAGCATGCCTTGTAAACATTTGTGGAGGAAATAAATATTATTATTATTATGGTTAAAAGCTTCAGTGTAAACTTCAACTGCAAACTTATTTAAAGTTAGGCAATGAAATTTTTTTTATGCTATAATAATATAATACCTGGGACATTCCACACAACGCCATCCAGTCCCAAGGTAAGCATGCATTATGCTTGTATTATGGGGGTACTAGACAACTGGTATACATACTTAAATATGCCTTTTATAATGTTTCTTTTTACACCCAGACCCGGAACAAATAGATATGTTCTTGCACACAAATATTTGTCCCAGGCGGGTATAAAACATGGGACCCTCGGCTCCGCAGTTAGGGTCTCTAACCACTCTGACTGAGTGGTTAGAGACCAATCTTCCAATTTATAATACAATACTTAAAAGATCAAGTATTGTATTTTAAAATTCTAGTTTATTCCAGTAGTAAGTAGCAAAAATCATCAAATCTTTTTCAGATGTTTCTCTTATTGATAAAAGGCTTTTGAGTAGGTAATGGAGAGAGGAAAGGGATGAGGACGCACCGACAAAAGATTGTTCCAAATTTCGACAGTTTATGACTGACCCACAAACAGCCAGATGTTGAGTTGAATCCAGGAAGGTTCCGTATTGTCAGTTTTGGCTAACAATAAATTTATTTAAAAATACAAAATAATCTTTCAATCTATGTTTTGTTGTTATTTAACCTGAAAATAATTTACCAATAAAAGAAAAATCGCTTTTCTTAACTTTAATAAATGCGTAACAATTATTACAAAAAAAAAAACTGACTACACAGACAGAAAATGTAACAAAATATTTTAAGAAAAAAAAAAAGATTAAAAAGTATTTTGCATTATATGAGTTTATTATAATTAAAATTAAGTTATATTACTGTACACAGTACGTTTATATAAATACAATCTCGTCACATTTTCTGTCATGAATCGCTAAAACTATTTCTCTAGTAACATTCTTTTTCTTGAGCTCGATTTATATAACTTATTTATAGTAAATGCAATTACATGGTTCAATACTTAAAACTATACTAACAACAATAAATAAATGTAGTTTTTTTCTCCTCTTTTATGAAGTATGATTTCAGATGCGTTTTTATTATATAAATTTACGTATATAAATTTATATTTACCTAATAATTAATTAACTTTCGACAATTATTATATAACTTTTTATACAATATAAAATTTGGTCCCACGAAAGCGATTGTTAAAAAAAATGTCTTTCCTTGTCGACTGGGGGGAAGGGAGGGCTATGTAGGTGTTGTAATGACCAGTGCTGGGATTTATAGGTAATGAATGAAAGATGGATTATAAGAGATTGTTAAAAATATGTCTTTTCTTGTCGACTGGGGGGAAGGGAGGGCTATGTAGGGGTTGAAATGACCAGTGTTGGGATTTATAGGTAATGAATGAAAGATGGATTATAAGAGATTGTTAAAAAAATGTCTTTTCTTGTCGATTGGGGGGGAAGGGAGGGCTATGTCGATAGGGGTTGTAATGACCAGTGCTGGGATTTATAGGTAATGAATGAAAGATGGACTAAAGGGTGTTTTCTGTGGCTTACATACCTTGCCTTACTAAATGTATAAATGCTGTTGGTATTCCGAAAAAAAAAATAAGTCGTCTGTTCATCCCGGCGTTCACTATAATGACTTCTATATATAGAGCGTGTAGAGCTTACGGAACCAAACAAAAGCAGATGGCGCAAACTCACGGTTACCGAGAAAAACATGTTTAAAGTTTCATTTTTTGTCAATTTTCTTAAAGTTTTGTTAAATTTGTTAAAAGTGTTTTACACGCTCTATAGGTTTGGGCTATCTTCAGCCGAACACCAGGTGTATAACTCGTGTATTCCATAGCATATTTTTATTTTTGTTTCTATTTGTAGACACAATTATCTGTTGTAAATCTCGATTGATATTTAATTTTGTATTTTATTGTTAAAACTGTTGTTTTTTCTCACATATACAAATTTTAGTATTGTTTTGTGGTTGTGATTGATAAATAAATAGATACTAATTTGATAACATGGAGGTATTCTGGAAAATACTAGAATGACTCGACAGGCAGTTTAAAAAGAAAAGTTTGACAACCAATGGTTAAAGATTAGAAATTCCATGTGAGATAATTCGTTGTAAGCTGACACTGGCTTGTGGATCTATTCTAATTTCGTGTTCAGCGAAATAAGCGTGTAATGACTTGCCATGGATTTTACAGGGTGCACACGGAACCCACGTGGCCGTAACGATTTTTAAATAAAACTGTTTTGTAGACGCGACAATAGCATCTGTTTTGGAACTCCAATGTAGTGCGAAGTACAGACAGCATAGAAGTCTATTTTTGAGACTGTTTGGTCTGAAGTAAAGCGTGAGGGGGGGGGCAGAAAAATGCTCTCATGCTCGACGCGCTCGCGCTACCTTTATAAGTAGTTTAATCATTCGATTTTATATATAATTTTTTTATGTACAAATTTTACACATTGTCATTATTTTGTGCAAACCTTGCTACCGCTACCGCAACGACATAAAACCCGCCTTTAGTTACCGGGCTTGATTAAAATTACACAAAAAATATACACCACTGACTATGAATTTACAAGTAGAATAGTTTTCCGTAATTGGGCGCATAAATATAAATAATAATATATGGAACATCTCCACACACAGCGCCATCTAGTCCCAAAGTAAGCAAGTATTATGCTTGTATTATGGGGTACTAGACAAGTTAAATATTATTTTTTATATAAAAATAAATATATACTTTTTTAACACTCAGACACGGAACAAATAGACATGTTCATGCACACAAATATTTATTCCAGCCGGTAATCGAACCTGCGACCTTTGGTTTTGCAGTTAGATTGTCTAACCACTCTGGCAATCGGTCAGTTGAATGAATAAATATTTTGAGTTTAATGATTTTATATTCCAAAAAAACATTCTCTAATAGAGAGCTTTAACTGATTTTATTCTTGGCTGTGATGGAATTCAAATAAATTAGAATAAAATGTCAGAATTAAAAACAACAGTAGATTAAATTAACAAAGTAAATTATAAAAGCTTCAAAATAAATTTATACACAAACAGAAATCCCAATTCGTCTTTCTGTTATAGAAAGGCCATGGTAGTTGTGACTACAAAGATCATGTTAGAAATATCATGCGGGCGTGACATGTTCTTGA
This sequence comes from Luffia ferchaultella, assembly GCA_949709985.1. Taxonomy (NCBI): domain Eukaryota; kingdom Metazoa; phylum Arthropoda; class Insecta; order Lepidoptera; family Psychidae; genus Luffia; species Luffia ferchaultella. The sequence continues at coordinate 4,074,964 of OX453269.1, forward strand.
ATTGTGATCGAATGCGCCAACTTCGAATGTTTCGACTGGGAAAAAAATGAGGAGTTCACGAGATGTTAGACTAACTGTTATTTCGTGTCTGCAATTTATTTTACATGGAAACAAAATTGTGCAAATTGAAGTTTTAAATGCAACACCAAAAGGTCTTATGACATGTAATTGTTTAAGACCCGGTTCTCGATAAAATTGAAGAGGGGACGCTATGCGGCGGTACCCAAAAGGGAGAAAGAGATCGATAACGTAGTGATGTCATATAAATGTTTAAGTTTTACTTTTTGTATCTCTGTTATCATGCCTCCAGATTCATATTCTTTCCGTTGAATCAGAAAGCTTCGGACCATCTCACCACCAAATCTGTCAGTCAGTTGAGACGATAAATATCCCATCTGAGTACTGGAGGTCAATTGGGAGCAATTTTTTCCTAATTCATCACCAGTGATGAAATGGGAACTTTTTCGTTTCAACTGACCACCGGTGGTGAGATTTGGAAGTGAGATGATCCACCAAATATCACCAATTTCTCAACTGTCTATCAGTGATCAAATAATACAATAGTACTCCCATATCTATCACACCATATCCTATAAAAGTATAGCTGTACTCCTTTTTGTGTTGATATTCATATTCATATGTAAGTGGGTCACCGTGTAATTCGAGAGAGTCGAATCACGATTACACATTATAAATGTACAACAAAAATGTGGCACTGAAATAAATTAACAATTAGAAATAGTATGCTTTAGAGAAGTTGCAGGTAAACCCAGAAAATAATGACAATATATCTATTATTAAAAACCATTGGTGATAAATTCATCGGATGAATTAGGAAAAATTCCAGGACATCCAGTAATCATAAAGCGAATTTATCACCAGTAGTGAAATGGGACAATATACATCACTGGTGGACGATATGGGACTACCATATTTGGCCACTGGTAGTCAGTTGAGAAATTGGAGTGCGAACTAACCACCAGTGGTGACTTTTGGTGGTCAGATGGTCCGGAGCGAATCAGAACACCGATTCCTACAAATCCAAAATATTTGAACAGTGTTCCGCCCACATATTATTTCTAATCGTGACCCGATAAGTACATTATGTTGTAAATAAAACAAAACGGTATATTATCGGTAATAAAAATATTAAAAGAATAACTTTTGCGTTGATTTTTGATATCCTGTAACTCAGATCTTAAAACTATAAGCAATTTGATTCAATTAAAATTTAACTTCATAATTTTTAGCCACATTTTGGTTAAATATTATCTCGTTAAGCTATTTTGCTGTACACGTACTGTTTTCTTAGACTATACTAATAGTTGTGCATCGAATTAAAAATTAAACTGAGTTTCATCGAAAATATCTTTTTAAAAACTTTAACGGAGAAGAACAAATATTTTCAATACATATTTCTTTTCATTCGATTTTAAATAAACAAAATTATTAGAATGTCGAATACTTCGAGACGATCGAAAACCGAAACTCTATTTCACGTCATTATCATTGCGTCTCTTTCTACTTAAATAACCACAGAGTTTAGGTATGGTTAGCTCTGAAAAACACGAAAACCTAAGATGTTAAGTTGAAGTAAAATGGCAAGTTAAAAGTGTAGTTAAAACACTTTGCGTATAAGAAAAATACCATGAATACAGAATCAAGTGTAAAAGAACTAATTCTTCATCAGCCCATTTTTACCCCACTGCAGGGGCTCAGGCCTCCCCTGGGGTGAGGGGAGCTTGGAACTTAAATCCACCACGCTGCTCCACTGCGGGTTGGGGATTGTAACGACCGCCATCTATTGACAGCGTCCGGGACCGACTGCTTAACGTGCTCTCCGAGGCACGGAGTCAGTGATAGTTATGTACTTAAGTCAGAAAAACTCATTGGTACACACCCGGATTCGAATCATGGCCCTATGGCCTTATAAATTTGAGACAGGTTCGTTGCGCTTTGGGCTATCACGACTCGCGATCACCACGAGAAAAACTAATTATCGAACAAAATTTTTTAATTATTGTCTAATATCCAATAAAAAAAATCCCAAATAACCTCTATTGGATTTTATTTCAGTGCGCAAGATCTCGATATTTTGATTGACTACTATACAACTTTTTAAGCTTTTTTCCATACCATCAGTCCTTTTTATACCCCTCTGCAGGGGATTAGGCCTCCGCTCAAGATGAGGGGGCTTGGAATTTAAATGTCGTGTCGTGTAGTCGTGATAGCTCGAGCGCAGCGAACCTGTTTCAAATCTATAAGGCCATGTGGCCGTGGTTCGAATCCAGACGTGTTTTTTTTTACCGATGTATTTTAGGCTTATTGACAGTATATTTAAAGTCGCTCAGCGTGCTATGGAGTGGGCTATGCTCGGTGTTTCTTTGATGGATAAAATCAGAAACACTGAAATCCGTCAAAGAACCTAAGTTGTTGACATGGCCGAAGCGATCAGGAAGCTGAAGTGGCAATGGGTCGGTCACATTTGCCGTAGAACGGATAACCGATGGGGTAGACGAGTTCTCGAATGGAGGCCACGTACCGGAAAGCGAAGCGTTGGACGCCCCTCGGCCAGGTGGACAGATGGCCTGAAGCACCATACCAGGGGTAGTTGGATGCGAAAGGCGAAGGACTTGGGAGAGGCCTATATCCTGCAGTAGAGAGACACGGGCTGATGATGATGATGATAATATATTTTATGATGATAGATATAACATTTTTTAGATGAAATTACTCATAAGACTATGCCCGAAACATGATAAGGCAATTTCAGCTTTATGACCCCGTTCATTCGATCGTCTCGTCAGTCATGATATGTTGATTCAGTACAGAGCTAACGCCGCCAAACAAGAGAATAATAATGACGTGATGGTCTGAAGAAAACATACGCCAACGCCACGCCTGGGTGTAATTTTGCAAACATTTTTGTAGTTATGCTGTATCTTCCTTTATCTATAGTAGCGCACAGGAAGAACGAAGCAGTGTGCTGGCGTGGAGGGGATAATTAACGTTGCGAGCGAAATATAAAGTAGTCCTATAGAGTCCAAAGGTCGAACTGTTCCGTTGTGGGTGAGCGCGTTTGTATATCTGTGCGTTCAATGTACTCCGGTAATAGTTTTCAACCAAGGCTTGTAATATGTAGTTCGCATATAAACTCCAGGTAAGTAAGGTGCAGCGCATTTTATGCCATGTGAAACTGTGCCGACTAACTGCCATCTGCCATCTTCTCTTTGTAGTACAAGAGGTCCACCACTGTCACCCTGAAAAAGAGGAATTACTTTGTATAACTGTTTTATGTACATCAATTGCCATATTTTGTTGTCACTAATTCCGTTCTAGAAACAGTGAAAAATTACTAATTTTATTGGATAAAACTTTTCTGGAAATTGGTACCAGAACGTTCGTGTGTAAAAGTAGTGGGTTTGACAATGTTTTTTAGATTGTGAGATTAGGAGTGATTAGCGTAGAGAATTAATAAATTTCATGGTAATGTTAGGTTAATGTGACGTGCGCAATTTATAAAAAATTAATATTACTGCTTTTGTTTAGTGGTAAGTTTACAGCAAAATAATATCAAAAAGCTAACAGCTGTGCAATGCTTCAATAGCGTATACACAGAATGAGATTTTAGTAACCAGCCAAAATTTTTCTAGATGTTCGGTATCACCAATAGACCTCATTACGTAAATAAAAATTTAGGTCAAATATTCATAATCAATAATTATATCCTGAATATTTATTAACAAAATTTAGCTACCTTCTACTCACATAGAGCAAAAGGGCGGGGCATGGGGCATGTGGGTGGGGCGCGTGTACGTGCACTGGCGCCCTCGTGAACGGTGACAAGTATATTGGTAGTTTTGGGAAAGGTTTACGTAGTCAACTGAATATTTTCCTATTGAACGATACTAAAAAGGAACAAGACGGCCAACGGATTTTTATCAATGGTCATTATATTAAAATTTGGCTGGTCATTAAAACCTCATTCTGTACACCTCGAAATATATTTTTATATTATAGTATATATTTTTAAATATGTTTTATTTAATTTACTAAATTTTATTTCACGTGTACAGCGATTTGCAGTTGTGTTTTAGTTTATAGTGTATCTATTTCTATAGAGTTTTTTTACATGTAGAACCTTTTATTGGCTATCGGACATTTAAATCGATTTTTACTATAAAATAACACAGCCGTTGGTTTTCCTAACAAACAAATAAATAAATAAATTTAACCAAGAATAGGTTCCAACCACAGACCAGTCAACTTACAGACCACGCTTTAATAAACGTCAGTACGAAAACGAAATCGCCAAAAAGTGGCGGGGTGCAGGGAGAGGTCGGCTAGTTTTCATTGGCTCGTTCAAAATTGACAATTTAATGGCTTCCGACGTGCTTCCAACTGACGGCTCACTAGTGACGTAGTTATGTAGTGTCACTACATAGCCTTGGCGAATGCTACTCCCTGTCAAAGCGTGGTCTATAAGGTTGACTTGTCTGTGGTTCCAATGAACAACTCTAATGAATCTAACAACATGATAATAACACTGTAATTCAAATTCAATACAGACGTTGAATTTTAAAGATAGTTTTTATAATAATAATAATAATACATGGGACTTCCCATACAGCGCCATCCATTCCCAAAGTAAGCAAGTATTATGCTTGTGTTATGGGTTACTAGACAACTGATATACATACTTAAATATTCTTTATAATATATACAATATAAATATTTTTGCGAAGACACCACCGCACACATATAAAAACCAAGACCCGGTACCAGTATCAATATTCATCATATAAATACTGACCCGACCTAGGATTCGAACCCGGGACCTCCAGCTTCGTAGACAGGGTCGCTACCCACTAGGCTAAGCGGTCGTCGTTTTATTCTATTATATATTAGAATTCGAACCACTCATCGATTCGATTTTAACGACTAAAATGTGCCGAAAGGCAAACTAGTAACTACATATATCCCGTTAAAGACTACGGAGGGATCCTCACCGGGTTTGACCGTTCAGTTAGAGTTGGCATGTAGCTTACGCTTTCCCCTTCAAGTACGCAATATGTTGCATACTTAAGACAGACCTCATAAGGGGCCGTCCATTAATCACGACATCTTTTTTTAAGCATTTTTTAACCCCCACTCCCCCTTGGTGATACATGGTGAGGTTTAAGACTACCCCCCCACCCCATCCAACATCACGTGTATTATTAGTATCTACAAAAATTCTTAAATTTTTTAGAATATTTTAGAATATTATATTACGGGTATAAAGTATAATCTTATTTTATTCTGAAATTAAGGACCATGATAAAAATGTCTAGACAGAAAAGTTGCAGGTTGTTTTTGATTGATATAAAAATAATAAACGAATGGTGTACTACAGTACATGCCGCTTTTCGATTTAAAAATAGCGCGTTTGAAAAAATAAATACACGTGATATCTTACTACACCCCCCTCCCCCCTTGTGACATTTCGTGATTTTTGTCAAACCCCTCCCCCCCCCCTTTCAAGCATCACGTGATTAATGGACGGCCCCTAACCTAAACTCTAAAATGCGACATCACATCATACCAAAGATGTGAGTGAAAGAGACCAACGACTTAACCGCTTTCTAAAATGATATAAATCTGAGACAAAACTATTTACGTACGCTTAACATTTTTACTTATATTTATTTGGTGAAAATTATTTTTTGGGACACGTGTCTCTGAACAAATACCGTCACATGGCATCTCTAACCTACTCGGTTCTCCGTAGTTCACACAATATATACGCAAGAATGTCCCATTATGTCCCATCTGACGACCGCTTAGCCTAGTGGGTAGCGACCCTGCCTGCGGGGCTTGAGGTCCCGGGTTCGAATCCCAGGTCGGATCAGTATTAATATGATGAATATTGATACTGGTACCGGGTCTTGGTTGTTATATGTGTGTGGGTCTTCGCAAAAATATTTATATATGTATATATTATAAAGAATATTTAAGTATGTATATCAGTTGTCTAGTAACCCATAACACAAGCATAATACTTGCTTACTTTGGGACTTGATGACGCTGTGTGGGAAGTCCCATGTATTATTAGTATTATTATCGTCATACTTACTTCGCACGAATCTTTCTGCCCGTTGGCATATCCCGCGCAAAGAAACGAATTCAATATAATCTTTGTATGCCCCGCCGTCTGGAACATTTCTTGGCAGACACTGTTCTCTATAACAGGTACCTGAAAAAAAAAAACATTTAACTGAATAGGTATTTGTATAACCTCACCTCTTTCGATGGGAGGTATATGAAAAAGGAAGATGGCCGCAATAATCAAAGCAACAAGCACCTATTGTTTATTTTTTTTATTTAATAACGTGAACATCACAAGGCTCCAAACAAAGTATTAGCTTGTATTTTGGGTACCGCAAGCGAAGACACCACATACATATAACAACCAAGACCTGGAAACAGTATCGAATCATATAAATACTGACCCGACCTGGAATTCGAACCCGGGACCTCAAGCCCCGCAGGCAAGGTCGCTACCCACTAGTCTAAGCGGTCGTCTATTGTGATAATGTATTCTAATATTTAGGGTTCGTTAGTATATAAACCTTAGAATAAACCATCGCAATATCAATGCCTAGGTGTTTATCGCCTAGATTACCATGCCAGGCTCCCCCTTTTATAGATCGCCACTCGCTACTTGTAGGCAGAGAATACAGATCTCGACTTGGTACCAAGCAGACCTTTCTAGTCCACGTTCTGACCCTGTAGGACTAGGCGTGACGGGTGGCGAGATTCATCTCCCCAATCGAGTCTGTGGCTTTTTCGTTCCCTTAGTCGTGGTTGAGTTTGTTTTCACAAGTAGCCTGCTCCCAGGGCACTTAGAATAAAAAGGTAGAAGGATGCTGGAGTCCTGAGAAGTTTCCAGGACCGTACTTCTCAGGCAAAACGTCTCTCCGGTCCCGTGCTATCTGTATGGATGGTTGGTGGACATGTCGCTGAAAATCGAGTTTCGTTGAAACATAAGTGCTTTCCATTGAACTTCAAGCTACGGCCACATTAGCTCACAGCATCCAATCATATTGTATTTGACTGGGTTGATTGATAAGCCGCCACGCCACTGTGGTCGCAGGTTTAGATTCAATTTAACCCAGTCGCCGTCTTTACAGATCGCGTCAAACTTTATGGCGGATCTGAATACAACGCTAAATTCGAGCTTGCGCAGTTATCGGGTAAGATAGGCCGACGCAGGGTTTGCAGGAGGAACGCCTCCCTTTAGGCGCCGCGGGGTTTGCTAGAGAAACGCACTGCCCCCTCGCTCCACTGACACCTTTAACTGGTCATTGCGACGCGACTTGTGCCTACTTTCGTATCCGCCATAAAGTTTGAGGCGACCTATACTAGAAATGAAACAGGCCTAAACAGGTATTCACCTAAATAATATAAGACGTGCGCTGACCTACAAATAAGTAACCCGGTCGCGATAATGTATGCGATAAACAGAATGTTATTTATATTCCAACGGTCTATTCTAATGTTCAGGGCCCATTAGTATATAAATATTAGAATAGACCATCGCATTGTAAATAACAGGGTGTCTGTCGCCTAGATTATCACAACCAGCTTACCTGTTCATACATCACCGCACGTCACTTCACTTATTACTAGGTTATCTCTAGTAATAGGTGAAGGAAGAACACAGTTGATGTCGGAACACGGACTATTCCGATGATCTGTGGGTACAAATAAAATATGGACCTGTACTTCTTGTAGAACAGCTGGTACAGCTCCGCCGTATTTCAAACGTCCCCAGCCGGTGACAGTGGCCATTCTGCCAGTGAAGTCTGCTCCGTCGGGCGGCATGCAGATAGGTACTGGAAAGAAGATGAAAATATGAAGCTGCCATCCTTTGCGTGGTTATTCGATCCATTGTATTCCATTCTACCAGCCCATTATGGCCCACTATAGGGGCTTCGGCCTCCGCTCACGGTGAGGGGGCTCGGAGCTTAATCCACGACGCTGCTCCAGTGCATGCATCCAGTTGGTGAATGTTATTCAATCATTCATCAGGAAATCATGGAATTCGGAATTAATTTACATGCAATTTATTATTATAAATACATTAATATTGTTATATTTTTTTTTTGTGGAAAAAATGAAAAATTTTAATCTTCAACAAACGTACTTAATAAATCGAATTAATAATATCCTCTGTTCATTTACTTCCATATAAACGGCGTTAACAGTTGCACCCCGTTGAACCTTAACCGATTGCCTCATAAAAGTTATATAGAATTCAGATCGGCAAAAACTAGGTCCAGCCGTTTGATTTTTTTTAATTGTATTGATACAGTGAACAAAAAACAATTTCCATTTTTCATGTGTTCTTTATGTGAAATGATGTGAAAAATTAAACAATTTTGACAAAAAAAAAAACACGGGCATTTAAGTTTTTTTTCTTTCAGTGTATCAATGTATCAAATGAAAAAATATAAAATAAAATAATGCTATTATTATCTAGAGACGAGTATGAAGAAATACATTCATTAATTCCTTAACATTTAAAAGATCAAGCATATGATGACCAGGAAAGATTTATTGTAGTACTTTAGAATAGAATAAAGTCTAGAAAGAAGACTAGAATAGAATAGTCTATTTATACTGCATAGGTTTTAAACACCGCCACTCGTACGCGGCTCTTGACGACTGTAGCGACTGTCTATGTAGTGCCAGCATTTGCGGGGTTTTAAAGTGGGACGACGCCTGTCTAGTACGACTATTCAATAATAGATGGAGCCACCATATAAAGAAATGATTTTAATTTATTCATAGTCACATTTTTAGGTATCAGTTGATAAAACGTGATATGCGACTGTAAAAAATATTTCTCTTTAATGTTTTAAAATGACTTATTTGTTGTTTCAATAGTTTCGAAGTATTTGTACAAAAACCTAAAATTTGTGGAAAATAAAAGTTTTTCGACATTCAATAAACTGTTAACTGAACAATGTATTCAGTATCATTATTCTGTACTTATTCATGATCGACAAACCGATTGACCAAATCGTTAGAGACCCTAACTGCGGAGCTGAAGGTCGCGGCTTCGATTCCCGCTTGAGACAAATATTTGTGTGCGTGGACATGTTTATGTAGTGTCTCCATCTATCATTAAATAGCGGTACTAGACAGGCGTCGTTGTCACACCTTAATGTCATTTGATTGACGCGTTGATGGCGTATTTCCTTTTCCAATTGCGTCGTATTAACACACAGACTAGTCAACCTAGAGACCACGCTTTAATAAACGTCAGTATGAAAACGAAATCGCCAAAAAGTGGCGGGGTGCGGGGAGAGGTCGGCTAGTTTTCATTGGCTCGTTCAAAATTGACAATTTAATGGCTTTCGACGTGCTTCCAACTGACGGCTCACTAGTGACGTAGTTATGTAGTGTCACTACATAGTCTTGGCGAATGCTACTCCCTGTCAAAGCGTGGTATATAAGGTTGACTCGTCTGTGTATTAACATAAAATCATTACTAGCCTACTAGAAATTCATAGAAAGCCGTGTTGACCAAAAATAGCAAAGGATTCGATTAATCATTTTAAAATATGCTCAAGCTTTTTCGTTAACCTTTCCAAACTACTTTCCTTTTTCGTTTTAAAAAGTCGATGTATTTATAGTAAATTAGTAGTTTCAACTTTGCATGATTATTTCCGGATACCTTTCGCGTGACGTCATATCCGTTACATTTTATTGGGACAATCGCGCCATAACACATTTCAAAAGTTATACAGTTACATTAGGGGATTGACTCACGAATGGAATGTCGATTGGCGTGCTGGTTAGAGACCCTATCTGCGGAGCCAAGTGTCGCGGATTCGATTTCCGCCCGGGACAAATATTTATATTTGTTTCGCGTTTGCGTGTAAAACATGTATTTATATATGTATATATTATAAAGAATATTTAACATAAATGAACGAATTAACTAGAAGCCCTCTTCCGCGTATACCGTCTAACCACTCATACTCTAGCTAGCTGGTGCAAGATGACGAGTTTTAGACCGAGTTTCAATGCGCAAGGTCCTCACGCGCCGGTCTGTCTCCCCGTGAAATCCCCTCGTGCTAGTCTTCCACCCTGCAAAATTACGTAATGTCACTTCAATACTGTGAATTGACATTTATGATTCTATTAAAACCAAACGCTGCTGTCTAATTAATTTATTCTATGATATTTAAGTATGTATATCAGTTGCCTAGTACCCCATAATACAACCATAGTACTTACTTACTTTGGCACTAAATGACGCTGTGTGGGATATCCCAGGTTTCATTATTGTATTATACTTTCATAGTATGTAATAACAATAAAAAACAAGTAGGATTCAATTATGACATTAAAATTTTTTTTTTATTAACCAAATTTAAAAGAATAGCGTACTTATATAAAAACTTAAAATTATTTAAAAAATTGTACCAACCGATATGTGCGTCGAATTTAATTGGCGATTCTAGTTCGAGTAACGCCAAGTCGTTTTCGAAAGTCGCCGCGTCGTATTGTCGATGTACGATAACGCGTCGCACGTTCTTCGAGATCGGGCGCTTCGGTTCGAGATCGCCGGATATGTCGTTTTCGCCGAAGACCGCTACTAACGACGCGAGGAATCTGTAAAAAGAGGAAAATATTCTCATTTTTTTTTTTTGATAGATACATCTACCAAATTATTTGGAGCGCGCAGCCACGAGTAAGTAAGAAATGAAATTGTAATCTTTGTAACTATGTTTTAAAAATTTTAGTCCAAGCTCTACTTTGTTTGAAATTGGTCAAAAGAAAGTACATTAAGAAAGAATGCCCCTAGGGCGGTACGTTTTGTTTTTTTTTTTTTAAATTTCGCCTTAATATCGAATTTACGGCTCATTATTTTCAAAAACGAAAAACCAACGGAAATCATGTTTTTCAGGAATGTATTTCAGGAACCAACGAAACAAATTATCAAAAAAAAAAAACACCGAGCTGTAAACAAGGTTCCTCCTATTACATGTATTTTTTCTGTAAAAATCTGTAAAGCGATTGAGCGAGGAACAGACACGGGCTGGACCCTCTTTTTTGTATGGCCTATCGCCTTAAATTGCTTTCAGTATATACAATAAAACCTCACCCTGGTTGACAATGAGCTGCCGTCGTCACAAATCTGCTGGTGATTAGAACTCCACCGCACTTGTTCTTCGTGAATAGACCAAGCCAAGTTGATTCCCTTACCAGTACTTGCCAGGGGAATTCGCCGAATTTGGAATTTTTCCCTCCAACTATGCGTCCTGACTTGACTAATGGACGGACGCCACAAACTACAAAAAAAATATTTATTAGATGATTATATATCAGGTGGTCATAAAATTCAGAAGAGACAGCGTGTATTGGGACGGGCTTGTCGGTCAACGACCCGAAGCGTGTCTAAACAAGTCTTATCTTGGCTAGCGATTCCGAACGAGTTTCCCCAACAGCGAAAAGAGGAATCCGAAAAACATTTTGGAAGAGCCGTCGCCTTGGCCGTTGTACGTTACGATCTGTTCATGTTTACTAACGTTGTTAAATGACAATGGAATATTTTTAATAAACCTCTATGTAAATGTCATTTTTTTTCATTTGAAACGTACGATGCAATTATTTTCTGCCTTTTAATAAACCTCTATGTAAATGTCATTTTTTTTCATTTGAAACGTACGATGCAATTATTTTCTGCCAAACCCACAAAAGTACAGCTTCTAATATAGAGTAATGAAAAAAGTGTCTTTAAAGTGGGACGCTGCCTGTCTAGCGCGGTTATTTTATAATAGATGGAGCCACCATACAATGAAATGTATTTTATTTTTTCATGATCACATTTCTAAGTTTTAGTTGATAAAACATAACATACGACTAAAAAAAATAAATTTATTTCTCTTTAAGGTTTATAACTGACATTATTGATTGTTTCAACAGTGTCGAAGCATTTGTGCAAAAACTTAAAATTTGTGAAAAATAAGGTTTTTTCCACTGATTTCTATTATGGTTCTTTCAATAGTTTCGAAGCGTTTCTTGATAAACCTTATTTTTCATTAATTATAGATTTTTGTACAAACGCCTTGAAACTGTTAAAATAATCAATATTATTAATTAAAAACATTAAAGAGAAACATTTCTTATAGTCGCATATTACGTTTTATTACATGAAACGCAGAAATGTGATAAACAAAAAATAAAAATCATTTCCTTATAAGATGGTGGCTCCATCTATTATTAAAAAGCCGTACTAGACAGGCAGCGTCCCATCTTAAACGAAACAATTAAAGGTTCGTATCTAAAAACTCACGGTTCTTGTCATTGTAGTCGATAGCAGGGTCGCTGTACTGTTCGGTGGTCACTTCGTCGAATTCTGTTGCTAACGTGTCGGTGGTTGTTGTTGCCTTTTTCGTGGGCTTCGTTTTTTTTGTTGTCGTCGCCTGTAAATGTTGTTTTAAAAATAAATTTAAGCTCTTGTTCATTACTCCTATGTATTTTTCATTTATTTTATATTTATTAATTAGAAAAAATCTATTCTCCAACATATAGATTACATTATTAAAAGGCCTACTTGGTTTTTATTTTGTATCTAGTTTTTAATATATATAGATTGACCAATTGGCCGAGTGGTTAGAGACCTTAGCTGCAGAGCCAACGGTCGCGGGTTCGATTCCCGCTTTAAACAAATATTTGTGTGTATGAACATGTGTATTTGTTCCGTGTCTTGATGTAAAAGTATCTTATAGATGTAAAATTATAAAGAAGGTTGAAAGTTTATTTTTATTGGAAACAAAATACATTAAAAATACTCCAAGTAGGTCTCGAAGTACTCCAAGTAAATTAAATCTAATACACATGTTCGACGCAACAAGCAGATACAACACTACGACAGAAAAAATCACTACGGCTTATTATGCTCTGCTGCCCGTGCGAAGCCGGGGCGGGTCGCTAGTATATAATAAAATTAAAGTTCAAGCCCATAATATCGTCACAAACAGTTAAAAGCGTACACGGGGAATCGTATGGAGGTGATTTCTCGGTGAGCGCTCCTAAGAATCCACTTTCGAGAAGATTTACAACTAATGAAGAGCAATTTAAAAAATGGGGAATTTATCTTTTTAATATTTGCTAGGAATGTTGCAAAGAATGGTGTAAATTTTTTTATACTGGCAACAAGTGCTTAGTAATACTTTAGGAAAGGAAAAAATGAAACCAAGGAGGAGTATAGTGGTACAAAAGTCAATAAAACTAAACTAACCGTTTTCTTTGTAGTAGTCGGTATAGGTGTACTCGAAGTCGTAGTTGGCCTTTTGTAAACCGTACTGGGTTTAGTCGGTTTTTTTGTTGTCCTTACTGGTGGTTTCTTTGTAGTAGTCAACCTTTGTGGTGGCCTTTTGGTTGTGATTGACGGTTTTCTAGTAGTTGCCGGTTTTTTATTAGGTTTCGCTGTCGTCGTTTTCGTGTCCGGTTTTGTGGCATTAGGTTTTTTATCCAGGATAACAATGTCGTGTAGTTCTTGAAACGTTCCTTGTAAACTTCCGACTATTTTGTTGACGAACAAGTTCATTTTTTCATTCAAGTTTTCATCTTCTTGGAGGAAGGACGGTGTCGTAAATTCAACTCCTTGGAACATCTCCAATTCGTTGTCAGAAATAGAAATGCTAGTGTTGAACATGCCAGAGTTCGCACCTGTTGTGTTTAACAGAGGGTTTCTAACTGGTGGGAAATTGATTAAATCATCGGGAGATGTCTGTAGTTCTGCTTTTAAAGTGGTTGGTTCATAAGGATCAGTATATGCTTCAAAAATTGAGCTACTTGATCCTAAATATGTTGAACTAGACGTAGACGGCGTATTTAAAGGCCTAGTACTATGGTATGGTGGTAACGGTGTAGTAGTCAAAGATGGTTTCGGAGTAATTACTATCGTCGGCGACGATGGTTTATCGTAATTTGGAGGTTTTCCCATATAAATGTTATTCGTTGATTCAATGTGGTTGTTCACCGTTATATGGTTTACTGGTTTTTTAAATGGTTCTTGAGATATTTCAACGAACTGCGGTTCTTTATCCTTTGTCGTCGATTCTGGTTTCGTTGTATGGAAACCGTTCAAAACTATAACAGTTGGTGTGACGCTTCCAAAAGTATCTGGAGCCACTTCATAATTAGGTATGACACTTGACGGAGAAGTAGCTGGTCTTAAAGATGGTTGCGTTCCAAAAACGTAGCTAGTTGAAGGTGGTCTTCTTGTTGTAGTAGTAATAGTAGTAGGTTTTGCAGTTGTAGTGGAACTGACGTAACTGAACGTTGTGAGGGAATCACCGAAGTCATTAGGATTAGTTGGATATCGATTGAACGAATCTATTGCTTGACTAGTAGATTGACTAGGTCGTGGAGAAGAAAATTGTGTCGAACTCGAATAACTTGATGTTGTCAATTTATTATCTGGTCTTCTATTAGATGACGTTGATAGTTTGACTATTGTTGGTCTACTTGGTGTAGAAAGAGACGTTGGACTTGAAATTATTGTCACAGAGCCATGATGAGGTTTTAGTGTTACATAGTGACCAGTAGAGACATATTGACTTGGATATGAACTACTATAAGACACAGGTTCTATAGTGGATGGTTCGGGCGACGATTTCGTTTCAGCATTTTCGGGGATCGTCGACAAAGTAGATGTTTCTACTTGAGAAAGAGCTGGTGTGCTTCCATTCAGCATTTGTAAAATATTTGTAATAGAAGAACTTTGTAACGATGTTGATTCTGTCACTTTCTGTGTTTCTTTAGTAACTGTTGGAATCATTACATATTTCTCCGTGGTTGATACAGGTTTAGGTACTACTGTGGTTTTGTTTGGTTTTGTTCCCGGTTTTGGCTTGAAAACTGGTTTCACAGGTTTATATGTAGTAAACTTGGTAGGTGCTGAAGTCGTGGTACTTATAAAGTTAGTTTGTAAAGGTGGTGGGTACACAATGAAATCTGACGGTCTAGCTATATTATCTACTTCTGAACCATTTCTGTTTATCAAAACGGTTTCTGCCATACCGTGAGTTATGGTGCTGTGGGGATAAATATCGTTTTGACCTGGTCTTATGTAAATAATACTGCTTTCTTTTGGTGGACTGTTAAGTAAGGTATTAGTGATTTGCGATAAACCTTCAGATATTATTTCAGAACTGTAGCTACTGGAATACTGCTCAGTTGTTTTTTCAATAGGTTTTTCTGTTAAATGGTTTCTGTCTGTAGGTCTGTAACCCGGTGTGACTACAGGTTTGAAACTGTTATGCCACGCATTTAATTGATCACTTTCGTCGAATTCTTCGTCTGGATCAGCATCAGGGTAATCTACATAACTAGTCATGACAACTCCCGGTCCTTTAGGGATATGAGATTGACTGTCTGATCTGAGTTGACAGCAAGCTCCGAACAGGAAACCGTCCATACAGGCTCCCACCACTTCACCATCTCTTTGTGCACATTCGTGGTTGAACATGCATATCGTGTTTCCTCTATTAAATTTACTTGCTCTAGATGCTTTGCAATAAGCCGGTGTTATTCGATATCCGCCAAATAACTTTCTCGGATCTGTAAATAAAAATAAAAGTTTGTTAATAACAGGTCAGGAAAAATTTACCTATTATATCGTAGCTATAACGACAGGAAACTTCCACTCGGTGTCTTTACATAGTTACGAAAAGAAAGTGTCTTTATATATAGAAATATCATAATAGTTACCAAAAGACAAAGCAGTTGCAATGCTTCATCCAAATAATACGAAAATCAGATTGTGCTGGTGTTGGCTGGCGGGTTTTTACATTGAAAATGTTTATCAAATTGTTTTCGTGAAGTGTAATTCGTATATATTTCCGAAATTTATAATAATAGACAAAAGATAGTGATGTCAAAAGATGTAGGGGCTTGTGGGGCATTGTATTATACCAAATTTTCTAAAATCCGTGCGTCAATTTTTTAGAAAAATCAGAAATGGTGACAAAAAGACGAAATTTCCCGATTTTTCGGACGTAAAGTTGATTATTACGAAAATGAAACCCAATATCGAAAAAAATTATGAAAAAGCTTCCGAGAGTCGGATAGATTGGCCATACCGTTTGGAAAAAGTTGGTATCGGTCAAAAACTGTGGGCTGGGCAGGCGCCTTTTTCATTGAATGATTATCAGAGTGAAATTCGGCAATACGTCAGAAAGTTTTAAAGGTAGACGAAAGACAGTAGTGTCAAAAGACGCAAAAGCTCGCGGGGCATCGTATGGTATCAATTGTTTGAAAAATAGTTCATATTTTTTTTTCCAAAAATAGTTCATATTTTTTTTCCAAAAATAGTTCATAATTTTTTTTTCAAAAATTTAATAATTTTTTTTGCAAAATGTCTCAAAATTTTTTAGGTTTTTTTGATGTTCATTTTCTCCTTCATTTTTCTGCTGCCCTCCGATAGTTGTGAGAAGCGCGAAATCTGTAGGTTTTTTAGAATATTAGGATCTCACCTTTTGATAATAGTATCTGTATACTAGTTAATAGAATCTAGAATACAATCGGAAGTGCTGACATGATTTTACTGCGATAGAAATCTTTGTTACATTATTTGTATCACTATCACATCTCAATACCCGGTGTGAGTACAGAATATCAATTTCAGTGACATGATCCTATCTTTGTCACCTCAATTCAACTCGCTGTAAAAATGGTCATTTCTTTTTAAATAATATACGAGAATTTCTTTCAACGGCTTTCATATATTCACTCAAGTTTTAATCCTAGGTAATCCATAATGTATACTTGGATGGTTTTGGGCCTATGTCTTATGCAGCGTGTATATAGCTCTATGACTTCACTTCACTTCATCAGCCCATGTTACCCCACTGCAGGGGCTTAGGCTTCCCCCAGGGTAAGGACGGGGTTTGGAGCTTAAACCCACCACGCCGCTCCACTGCGGGTTGGGGAATGTAACGACCGACATCTATTGACAGCGTCCGGGACCGACTGCTTAACGTGCTCTCCGAGGCACGGGGTCAGTGATAGTTATGTACTTAAGTCAGAAAAACTCATTGGTACACGCCCGGATTCGAACCATGGCCCTATGTTTTATAAATTTGAGACAGGTTCGTTGCGCTTTGGGCTATCACGACACCTAAGAGCTCGATGACTGATGCAAGCAATTAATATTATCTATTAAAGTAAAATTTCTAGTAAAACCGTGACGAATGTATGGTGTACATAGAAGATTTTCTAGAGAAAACGAACACACATTTGTAAGGCAAAAGGCCGCATACCGGTACGGTTTTGCATAATCATCTAATTTGTTAGCTGGCTTCGTTCTTTGTCGGCATGATTTCGTTTTTAGGGTTCCATGGTTACCTATCAAATGAACCCTCATAAATATGCTATCTGGTCACTGGTATCATACCTTGGCGTTATACCTCAAGATCCATAAACGGATTTTGATGATCACAAATTAAAAAAAAAAACAAAATTTCAAATAAATATAGTGTACGTGTAGTCATGCCGCCATCTTTTGCAAACTTTTCACATCAATATAATTAATCATCATCATCAGCCCATTTTTACCCCATTGCAGGGGCTTAGGCCTCCCCCAGAGTGAGGAGGGGGGCTTGGAGCTTAAATCCACCACGCTGCTCCACTGCGGGTTGGGGACTGTAACGACCGTCATCTATTGAAATCGTTCGGACCGACTGCTTAACGTGCCCTCCGAAGCACGGAGTCAGTGATATTGTACTTAAGTCAGAAAAACTCATTGGTACACGCCCGGATTTGAACCATGGCCCTATGGGGCCTTATAAATTTGAGACAGGTTCGTTGCGCTTTGGGCTATCACGACTATATAAGTCATAAAAACTAATAATTCTTTTAACGACTCATCATTAATCTATCAAGTAGTTAACTAAATTATCACAACAGCATGTAGTCCACGTGGGCGAATACGTAATTTGGGCGCCATACGCCGCAATTTCTAATCCCCTCACTTACCATTACTACCCAGTATCTTTAACACATATTTTGCCATTGACGACCGCTTAGCCTAGTGGGCAGCGACCCTGCCTGCGAAGCTGGAGGTCCCGGGTTCGAATCCCAGGTCGGGTCAGTATTTATATGATGAATATTGATACTGGCACCGGGTCTTGGTTGTTATATTATTATGTATGTGGTGTCTTCGCTTGGTACCCAAAATACAAGCTAATGCTTAGTTTGGGACCTAGACGTTGTTGTGATTGTGTGTGTTATTATTATTATTATATTATTGTGTTTCCTATACGAGTACTCGAAAATGTAAGTCACTTCTTTAAACAGTTATTATCAAAAAACCCGCATAAAAACGCTAACGCTTCTGGAATGAGCCGAGACATAGTTAAAGTAAGAAGTCGTGAGCGTCTTCAATACATTTTTCTATTCCATTCCATTCCATCAGCCCTTTTTTATACCCCACTGCATAGCTTAGGCCTCCCTTCATGGCTCAGCTCGGCTTGGAGCTTAAATCCATCACGCTGCTCCAATGCGGGTCGGCGGATTGTAACAACCGCCATCTATTGACAGCAACTGGGACCGACTGCTTAACGTGATCTCCGAGGCACAGAGTCAGTGATAGTAAATGTAACGTTTTTCTATGGCGTCCCTTATTTGTTTTTTTTTTCAATATAATATATAGATTCATTTAAGGAATCCCAAACAGATGAAAATCAGCGATTATCATTATTTCAGCCCATATCTGTCCACTGCATAACATAAGCCTCCTCCATAGAATAAATTAATTTTACAACAGCGTTTGATTTTAATCATGTTTTAATAGAGTCATAAATGTCACTTCACAGTATCGAAGTGATATTACGCAATTTTACGGGGTGGAGACCGGCGCGCAGGGATTTTGCGGGGGTCGCGCTAGGACCTTGCGCACTCAAACTCGCCATCTTACACCAGCAAGCTAGAGTATGAGAAGGCTTCTATAGTCTATTCGGGCTTTTATGGCCTCCTCCGATAGCGATCCTCCGCTCGCTGCATCCATCGGCGAAATCAACGGTGCTTTAACATTATTTTATATTCCGTAAACGTGCAAGACATACTTTCATTGCCTAATTAAATTGGCGGAGTACGCGAGCGGCTAAATAACGAGTCCATTCGAGTACATTGAGGCCACGTCCTGCCCGGACACCGTTCGAAAGTTGCTATAAAACTTGTGGTTTCATTTCGGAAATCAAGACGTTTTTCGCCCATTTAGTGCGTAGATGCCACAGACCAGTCAACCAATAGACCACGCTTTAATAAACGTCAGTACGAAAACGAAATCGCCAAAAAGTGGCGGGGTGCGGGGGAGGTTGGCTAGTTTTCATTGGCTCGTTCAAAATTGACAATTTAATGGCTTCCGACGTGCTACCAACTGACGGCTCACTAGTGACGTAGTTATGTAGTGTCACTACATAGCCTTGGCGAATGCTACTCCCTGTCAAAGCGTGGTCTATAAGGTTGACTTGTCTGTGGTAGATGCAAAGATGTCGTGATAGCCGAATGTTAGCGAGCGTACTTCTTGTTTAAAAGGACGTGGTTTGAATCCCAGAACATTAACCATTGATTTTTTTCTAACTTAGGTATATACATAATTATCACTGAATATAATTAGAAGGGGAATAGAAAATAAGCAGTGGAAGGTAGAAATGTAGAAATGAAAATTAAATGCATATTAAACTATTTTTCGGATTCGGCAGAATACCAGCGATATGGTCAGGTCCGTTCGTGGCATACTATCGGCATGCTGAGCCGTTTCCGTTTCCCATTAAATGTAATATTTAGTTAAGGAGTACCACCTATTGTTAAACTTTTGGTTTTCACTGTCATGATGGCCATATTTTTATCTATGTCAATGAAATTGTGCAGGTATAAAATTATAGAAATATATTTGATCAAACACAACTCAAAAGTTAGCGATTTCATAAACGTTCAAGAACTACACAATTCGGCCACAATGAACTTGATATTGTTACGAACGGACAGAATAATGACCGCCATCTAGCGTCCACCAGAAAAACCACTTTGTAGAAGGGTTTTACAACAAGGACAACGCGAAACCCCTACTCAATACTAGATGGCGGTAGACGAAAGAATGTTCTGGGATTATCCAAACTGTTCGATTACGTTCGTGCGAGTGGAGTGATTTCTGGAATGTTCTCGAGTTCGTTGCGACTTATATAAATAGCCGCAGGAAGGCGAGCAGTTCCAGTTCTGTTTTGGGCTACAATTAAGCGACTTCGAAGTGAAAACTAGTGATACAAGTGAAATCTACGACTTGGCTACGATCTAGGAACATCGTTAGTGCTTAGTGTTTGGACTTAGTGCTTTGTGTTGGACCTAGTGTTAGTGAATAAAGTCTTTAAAAGAGTCAGCAGGTCTTTCTCTCCAAATTCGTCGAACCTAACACGTAACAATATATTTTACAATATAAATAACATTGTATAAATAATTTATATAAACAATATATCACATAAATTACAAGTAATAATAATAACGTGTACATCACAACAACGTCTAGGCCCCAAACTAAGCATTAGCTTGTGTTTTAGGTATCAAGCGAAGACACCACGTAGATATAACAACCAAGACCCGGTACCAGTATCGATATTCATCGTATAAATACTGACCCGACCTAGGATTCGAACCCGGGACCTCCAGCTTCGTAGGCAGGGTCGCTATCCACTAGGCTAAGCGGTCGTCCATGTAATGGTGGGTACTAAGGGCGGGAGCATGTTGTTTTTCGCAGTTTACACATGCGTTACAAACAGAATGCTCGTTTGTGATTAGTGTAAATAAAAGTCCTAGTCCGTAAAATACATCACGATTCAAGTTTCGATGTCATAAGGATCGTATTAATAGCAAATTTATTGAAAAAAAGATTTAAGTATGTATATCAAATGTCTGGTACCCATAATACAAGCTTTGATTTATTCAGGACTAGATAGCACTGTGTTGGATGTCTCAGGTATTATGTATTTTCAGGTATTAGGTATTAAGTATTATGTATTTCAGACTGTTCGTCCAGACGAAGACCAGGGATGTCTTTGAGTACGAGGGCGATCAAGAGAGCCCTTCTAGCAAGAACGGTGTTGGAGTGTGAGGCCGCGTGTTTCAATGAACGAGAATTCAAATGTGTCTCGTAGGTATAGCTATTCAAAATTAGGAGGAGCTGCCTCCCTCCTCGCCGCGCACATACCTAAGGCGCGGTACAGCGGTTTAGGTCAAACTATAGTTTGATCACAAATAATTTGTTTGGGATAACAATTTCAGTATTTACTTGACATTTGACAATGTCACCAGTTTCAACTGCAGATCGCGTCACTTGTCACCGCAAAATATTATTTACTAGTTTTCCGCCCGTGGCTCCGTTTGCGTGGACTACACAGTTGTACCGGGACACCTTTTTCCGGGATAAAAAACGGCCTATGTTACTCTTCAGCATCCAAACTAACCTAACTATAACCTATGATACTTTTCATGTCTGCAAAGTTTCATTGAAATGAGTTCAGCCGTTTCGGAGAAGAGCGGGAACAGAAAGACAAGTAGACAAACAAAACGATTCTTATGCCACTTTTGACAGCGCTTTCTTCATGTCTGCAAAATTTCATTAACATCAGTTCAACCGTTTCAGAGATTAACTCGGACAAACAGACAGACAGACAAATACACAAACAAATAATAGGCCATATGTCACTCCTGACAAGCCTTTTTGATGTCTGCAAAGTTTTATTGAAATTCGTTTATTAAATTACATTATGTCGTGATAGCCGAGTGGCAGCGAGCCCGTTTCTTGTTTGGAAGCGTGGTTCGAATTCCTTGGCATGTACCAGTGAGTTTCTTCTAACTTATGTACGTATTTATCACTGACTCTGTGCCTCGCAGAGCACGTTAAGCCGTCGGTCCCAGTTAACAACAATAGATGGCGTTACAACCCATCAACCCGCACTGGAGCAGCGTGGTGGATTAAGCTCCAAGCACCCTCACCCCTAGGGGAGGCCTAAGCCCCTGCAGTGAAGCAATAACGAACTGATGGTATGGGCATGAAGTTGTTTAGGCCGGTGTAAATTTGGAACCTTTCGTCAATTTCTTTTAAGTTTTCATTGTATTCCATTTTTTCTTTCTTCCTATTATTAGTTCTGGTAATGTGAGACATGTATATATAGTTATTATCTAAGTATAGTTCCCCTCAAACTTAATGGCGGATCGGAATACAACGCTTTAAGCATTCTTGCGCAGGTACAGTCATATACCCCTCGCTCCACTGCGTCCTGCTACACCTAAAACTGGCTACTGCGACGGGACTTGTGCCTATGTTCACATCCATCAGAAAGCTTAATTGGAACTATACCTATCTAAAAATAACCTTCATTTAGATGCGCTATACTTCTTCACCTAGTAATAACTAACCTGTTATTAGTTACTTGTCTTTGTTTATATATGATTTTATGTTTATATATGATTTTATGAAATGATGATTTTCCTGATAAGTAGTAATAATAAATTTTTATTGTTCACTAAAAGCCCTCTTCTACGTTTACCGTCTAACCACTCGTACTATACCTAGCTGGTGTAAGATCGCGAGTTTTAGTCCAAGTTTCAGTGCGCAGGGTCCCCGCGCGACTGTATCAATCCCGCAAAATTGCGCAATGTCATTTCGATACTGTGAACTGACATTTATGACTCTATTAAAACCAAACGCTGCTGTCAAATTAATTTATGTTTAAATCTTGCTATAAACTAGATCTCACGTACGATTACTAATTAGGGTTCGAATCCCAGGTCGGGTCAGTGTTTATATGATGAATATTGATACTGGTACAGGGTCTTGGTTGTTATATGGATGTGGTGTCTTCGCTTGGTACCTAAAACAGAAGCTAATGCTTAGTTTGAGGCCTAAGCGTTTTTAATTATCATCATCATCATCAGCCCATTTTTACCCCACTACAGGGGCTTAGGCCTCCCCCAGGGTGAGGAGGGGGGCTTGGAGCTTATGTCCACCACGCCGCTCCACTGCGGGTTGGGAACTGTAACGACCGCCATCTATTGACAGCGTCCGGGACCGACTGCTTAACGTGCTCTCCGAGGCACGGAGTCAGTGTTAGTTAATGTACTTAAGTCAGAAAAACTTATTGGTACACGCCCGGATTCGAACCATGGCCCTATGGCCTTATAAATTTGAGACAGGTTCGTTGCGATCTGGGCTATCACGACACAAATTCATTTACTCTATGTTTAAATCTTGTTATAAACTAGATCCCACGTACGATTACTAATTAGGGTTCGAATCCCAGGTCGGGTCAGTGTTTATATGATGAATATTGATACTGGTAATGGGTCTTGTCTGTTATATGTATGTGGTGTCTTCGCTTGGTACCCAAAACACAAGCTATTGTTTAGTTTGGGGCCTAAACGTTGTTGTAATGCATACGTTTTTATTATTATTATAACTATTATATTTTTATCCAAACCTTGACAGTGGCAATGGCTGTCAATGTCGCGCCACTTGTCACCGATAAACAGTTTCATAAGCATTCAGCTGTTGCATAACTCGGCCACAATGGCTCGAAAGGCACTTTCACTCACTTTCGTCGGGCGGTCGCTCTAAATGGGCGATTAGTTACGTCTGTATGCCTGTCCAGTTTTTAAGTTCAAATAACTGGTGCGGTATCGCTGAATAGGTGTGACGTATTTTTACGACAGTGCCAATCGCAGACTTAAATTTACTATTGCGTTGAACGGTGTCTGTAAAAGTCTGTCACTTAAGGAATATATATGATCACACTTTTTAGAGTTCCCCACGCAAAGGGTACAGTTCCGATCGAACTTTATGGCGGATGTGAACATAGGCACAAGTCGCGTCGCAGTAACCAGTTTTAGGTGTAGCGAGACGCAGTGGAGCGAGGGGCATATGACTGAACCTGCGCAAGCACGCATAAAGCGTTGTATTCTGATCCGCCATAAAGTTTGATTTTTTTATAATTTATATCATAATATAATATTATATTATCTATATTAATATTATAAAGCTGAAGAGTTTGTTTGTTTGAACGCGCAAATCTCAGGAACTACCAATTCGAATTGAATTTTTTTTTTGTGTTGGATAGTCTACATATTGAGGAAGGCTTAAAGGCTATATGTATAAAATAATACTATTTGTCTGTCTGTTTATTTGAGCAAATCTCCAGAACGGCTTAACTGATTTTGATGAAACCTCACAAATGTGGAAAGAAAGTAATCAAAAGTGACATACACTACTTTTTGCATGTCTGTATGTACGTCCATCTGTCTATTCGAGCTAATCTCCAAAATGGCTTAACCGATTTTAATGAAATTTCACGGGTATGAAAAGGAGATGGTCAAAAGTGATATACGCTACTTTTTGTCCGTCTGTCTGTCTGTAACGTCTATGTGTCTATTCGAGCTAATCTCCAAAACGGCTAAACAGATTTTGATGAAACTTTGCAGACGTGAAAAAAGGTTGTCAAGAGTGACATCAGCTACTTTTTGTGGTTGTCTGTCGATAAAGCCAAAACTACTAAGTCTAAGAAGCCGAAATTTGGAACAGTGGTTTATTTTATAATGTCTGTATTAATTTTTTAAGAAAGGAATATTTGGAAATTTCAAATTTAAGGAAGGAGGGACGGAGGGGCTTTGTATGAGAGTCTTTGTTCTTTATAGTTAGAAAAATAAAAATTTTAGCATAAATAAATAATGACGTGTTTCAGGGTTTTCGGATTTCCACATTTTAAGGGTGGGAAGCGGGAGGTGAAAAGTATAGTAGTATCGGTTTTCTTAAAGGAGTGGGGAGAATGAAGATTAAAAGTTTGAATGACTGTACCCAATATTAGTTTCAGCAAAAAGCACGTATAAACCATTTCGAATGTTAATACTACCTAAAACAGGAACGTGTAGTCTACGCAAGCGAAGCTGCGGGCGGTCGCTAGTATATAATATAGGGTCCCCAACCCGCAGTGGAGCAGCGTGGTGGATTTAAGCTCCAAGCCCCCTTCCTCACCCTGGGGGAGGCCTAAGCCCCTGCAGTAGGGTAAAAATGGGTTGATGAAGTGAAGAAGAAGAAACATACGAAGGGACTTTCAGGGATCTTGATATATTTTTCCTTAGTCGCAATAAATTTATTAATATTGTCTGTAATCGTCTGCCCTCCTCTCAGAGCACTAGCCAGTGAGCAGAGTACACAAACATGCATGCACGCAAATTCACTTCCCTAAACATTCACACAAATGCACTCACAAACGCGCACTCACACGCACACACAAACACGCACACGCAAGCGACATATACACAACACACACATTCATAATTAATTCCAAAAATTACAAATCATCTTTAAGTAGTTTCTTATACAGTATGGATGGCATTATTTGTTTGTCCCAAATTTAGCGTCTTGTACTGATTGTTTTCTTGAATTTTAGACAAGTGCAAGAAAAAATGTTATACATGAAAAACATGAAAAAAGTAATAAATTCCCAGTCTCGTCAACCCTGCACAGCGCACGCGTAATGTAACATAAACGGTATACCTACCTACTAGGTATGCCGAATCCGCGCGCGCGCGCCCAGCTAGCGAATGGCTTAATGCTTCAATACGACTATATAAGTGGACACCCACTAATAAGCAGGGACGCCCAAGCAAGGACTTCCAAGAACTGACTGATTTCTACTTAATAGCTCCCGTTTTAAAAATATATACATTAATTATATTTACACATGTATTTTAATCAATTTCCAATAAATATACTGTCTTAAATATATATGTCCACTTTTTGAGATAAAATGCTCGTTTGTGCGCCGCCGCCACCTGCCGCAGTAGTTTGCTGCGACTGTCGGTGAATTTCAAACGAATTTTCGGTTTTCGGCGTGTGCCCCGCTGTGACCCGGCGCTCAAAGTGCAATTAGGGTTGCGTGTTTATTTGTAAACCAAGTAGTATTAAAAATTGATTTTCTCGAAACGGCTACAAATAAAAATATTGTTTCTTCGGAGAAATTGTTATTGAATACCAGCAGATTTTAAACACAACAGGACTCTGGACGGTTAATATCCAAAATGATGTTTGTAATTTGCAATTTTTTAATTTTCTTCTCATTCATCGCCTTGTATGAAATGTAATTTGCGTAAACTTGTAATTGGCTTTATATCGTAGATTTATTTTAGAAAGACTTTAAGCCTCGAATGTGTAGCTGCAAGCTTGCTTTGAATAAATAAATAAAAATAAAATACTACTTTGAAACTTTCTATTTGATATGATGATTCAAGTCTTTTTAAGTATCATGTACGTACATATACTAGCGACCGCCTGCAGCATCGCTCGCGCGGTATTTATTTCTCAAAGAAATCACTTTTTTACCTTAATTTTATCTAAAATTTTCCTATGAAAAATCGTCAAATATTTCAAGATTCACAATTACACAGGCAAAGCTGAAGGCAAAAGCTAGTGTATTATAATATAAACTGTTCGGGAGAAATGACTGAAAATTTTGTAGTTTATTCCAGTTCCATTGGAAATCTAAGTACTTCGTAATTCCTAACTGTAAAAAGTTCATACATATATAAGCGGAAACCTGTAATAGGCTAAATTTTAATTTTACTTTCAATATTGTATTTTACAGCTGTCGGATTTCTTACAATAAATAAATAAATAACTTTTGATAATAATAACACATACAATCACAACAAAGTCTAGGTCCCTAACTAAGCATTAGCTTGTATTTTGGGTACCAAGCGAAGACACCACATACATCTAACAACCAAGACCCGGTACCAGTATCAATATTCATCAAATAAATACTGACCCGACCTGGGATTCGAACCCGGGATCTCCAGCTTCGTAGGCAGGGTCGCTACCCACTAGGCTAAGCGGTCGTCACTCAAAATTCTTTCACTAAGATATATTTAAATAACATTTTCATATAAAATTATTTAAAAAAAATTGTCAGCTGGCGTATTGTGATTCGAATAGCCCTGACATACGGATCTTTGCCTATAATTTTTTTATTCCTTGTACTTGTAACATTTTCACATAATCTTCCGATGCATCGGCAACCATTAAGCCTCACAATGACGCGATGATGCGTCTAGTAGACCTACTTATGAACTGGAGCGTGATAGAAACGCATTGCAGAAATACAATGGACTGATTGAATGTTAGCCGATCACACGTTGTACAGGCCAATAATTATGTTTGGTTAAGATTAAGTTTATATAATAATCCGTGGGACATCTCACACAGCGCCATCTAGTCGCAAAGTAAGTAAATATCATGCTTGTATAATGGGTACTAGACAACTGAGATACATACTTAATTTTTTTAAATATTATTATATATTATATCGTCGTGATAGCCCAGAGCGCACCGAACCTATCTCAAATTTATAAGGCCACAGGGCCATGTTTCGAATCCGGGCGTGTACCAATGAGTTTTTCTGACTTAAGTACATTAACTATCACTGACTCCGTGCCTCGGAGAGCACGTTAAGCAGTCGGTCCCGGACGCTGTCAATAAATGGCGGTCGTTACAATCCTCAACCCGCAGTGGAGTAGCGTGGTGGATTTAAGCTCCAAAGCCCTCCTCACCCTGGGGGAGGCCTAAGCCCCTGCAGTGGGGTAAAATGGGCTGATGATGATTATATATATAGATAATTACACCCAGACATGAAACAAATAGACATGTTCATGCTCACAAATATTTGTCGCGGGCGGAAATCGAACCTTTTCTCTGCAGTTAGAGTCCCCAAGCACTCGGCCAATCGGTTAGCCATGTGAAGTGCTTAGAATTATTATTATACTACCTATATGCCGGCGGCTTTGTCCGCATAGACTACACAGTTGTATCGGGACGACTAAAATTTTTTGCCGAGACCTCTTTGCTTTCCTCTAATTTCTTGTTTTTACTCACTTGGAAAGTTTTTTACATCATGGAAATAGACAAAAAACTTGGTAAGTAACAGCAAGAATTTATTTATCATACTTAGAATACACGGCTTCTGTAGAACAGTTATATTAATAATATATTGGTCATCCAATACAGCGTCATCTAGTCCCAAAGTAAGCAAGTATTAACATATTATGCTTGTATTGTGTAGTACAACTGACATTTTTAATAGTGTCCGACCGAAACCCAATATTTTCTTTCGGCCAAAACCGAAAGCCGAAATATCGCAGCCGTATGAATATTAATGAAGCACAAGGATTTAGCAAAAAATATTTTACCAGTATAAGCTTTTTTACACTACCTATCACACCTACGTCCAATTATCAGTCAAAAAGTAAGACAAAAAGCGCGGTGTGGCGAGCGTGACAGGCCTACCCTGTTCGTGCAGCGAGCCTGTTGCGACATGTTAAAATTTATTTCAGTTTGAACCGAAAATTACATTTTCATTCGGCCGAAACAGAAATTACACAAGCAGATGAATTTATCTTTCGGCCGAAACCGAATTTCGGCCAAATGTTTAAAAAACGGCCGAAAGTGTCGAAAGCTGAAACCGAAACTGAATATTCGGTCGGACGCTAATTTTTAACAGCAGGGAATATAACGATATTCCCAGGGACAAAAAGTACTGGTGTCATCCCCCTGATCAGGTAACATCAAGCGTATTTACCGAGTATGAGAAATGTAAGGCCCATTGCAGCTACTAAACAAGTGTGTTAAAGGAAACCAGAGCTAATATTAAATACAGTAAACTTTAGAAAAAGCTATCGCACTCTATTTTATCTCTGGGATATCTATAGTCTAGTTTAAAAAGTGAAGCGTGTCTTTCACACAGTGTGTTCATTGTTCTGATGTTAATTAAAAACAGTTTTGTTGGGAACGAAAGTAAAAAGTTATCTAGGTTAGTGTAGCATTGGTTACAGAGATACTTTCAACTGTGAATGGCGTATGGAGTCTTATAAAAACTGGAGGTTTGCCGTTCTTTGTTTTTAACGTGCTCGCGACACTTAACCGCGTTACACACGGCAAAGATATTATGATAGTTTATCTTAAGAAGGGGCTGCCGCATGATGGTCCATACAAAAGCTCTTAAAAACGATCACGACGTTAATACGGATTTCAATCTTGTTATGTTTTGAATTATTGAATCATTTGGATTAGAAATAAGTTTGTATAAAGCTAAAACATCGAAATTTTAATAAACTTCCTAGTTATAGTCATAATAGTTATAGGAATTTCCGAAATATCAATTGTAGACTAGGATATTGTCATTGGAAATGTTGTCATTGGAAATGACTTTCATTTCGTTGGAGTATAGGGGGTCATTGGGAGTTTTGTGAGACAGGCAGATTGCACGAAGAATTTTCTAGATATCGGAATGAACGTGGTGCCAAAAGACGCAGCTCGACGAGCTCTACAAGATGACAAAAAACCATTTGGAAAAATTTCAAAAACAAAAAAAATATTGGCAAAAAAAGAAAAAAATCGCAATTTTTTTCCCCGATTTTCATTTTGGGAGTCCGATATCTCGGGAATTAGGTCCGAAAAAGAAAAAAAGAAAAAAACGGCTCGGGGTAATTAAACGGGCGATCGATTGAGACTAAAATTGTTAGAATCGGACAACCGAAAGTAGTGGTTAAGGGTGTCCTTAGTTGGAAGTCGGATATGCGTCGGTGTTACATTTCGTACTAATTCGGTTTTTTCGATCGAAATGTCGTACAGAATGTTATATTTCGAAGTTTTAAGCTTATTTGGATACAATTGTGTTATTTTTATGACGAAAAAAATTTATTTCGAAAAACATTATCCAAAATATGTGTGTTTACTTTATTCCGTTAGGTTCATTTCCAATGTCGTAAGAAGTTCGTGCGAAAGCAGGGGATCCGTTGATTTTTATAGAAATTTCGAAGTTTTGGCTCTATACAAACCTAGTTTTAACCCAAATGAGACTGATTCAGAACATTTCAAGATTAAATTGAGTATTAAAGTCGTAACCATTTAAGAGCTTTCGTATGGGCTATCACGAGGGAAGCCCGTTCTTAAAAGATAAAATATGACCATATCAATCTGCAAAAGTATAAAATCGTCTATACGAAGATACGATCAGATAAAGTCTGTTTTAACAATTAAGTCACGAACTATACAATTTTAACTTTTTTTTTACGTATACATTACAACAACGTCTAGGCCCCAAACTAAGCATTAGCTTGTGTTTTGGGTACCAAACGAAGACACCACATACATATAACAACCAAGACCCGGTACCAGTATTAATATTCATCATATAAATACTGACCCGACCTGAGATGCGAAGCCGGGACCTCTAGCTTTGTAGGCAGGGTCGCTACCCACTAGGCTAAAGACTGTAAAATTGAAGTAACTATATTTTTTAATACTTTTACATTTTATTAATATTTGCTATTAATACGGCCCTTATGCATAGAGTTAATTAATTTGACGGCAGCGCTTGGTTTTAATAGTCATAAATTTCTCTTAACAATATCGAAGTGACATTACGCAATATCGCGGGGTTGAAGCCCGGCGCACGGAGACCTCGCGCACTGAAACTCGAACTGATACTCTCCATCTTGCACCAGGTAGCTGGAGTATGCGTGGTTAGACGGTAAACGCAGAAGAAGGCTTCTAGTCAATTCCTACTTTTATTGTCCTAATGACATCGAAACTTAGATCGTAATGTTGTGTTTTACGGACTAGGCCCTTTTACTTTACACCAATCACAAACGAGCGTTTTTTTTTTTTGTAACGCATGCGTGAACCGCGAAAAGCAGTCCCGCTCCCGCCATTATTACATTTGAAGTACCTATTTAACTCAATAATTTAACTTTTACAGAGTCAAACATCTTATTTTTTCCTTGTTTATGTATATTTTATAGTTTTATATAATTTAAAAGAAAGAACAATAATATCAAAACAGTACTTAGATACAAAAAATATTTAACAATAGTATCATAATACATAGGACATCCCACACAGCGCCATCTAGTCCCAAAGTAAGCAAGTATTATGCTTGTATTATGTGTACAAGGCAACTGATATACATACTTAAGAGGATTGTGTAGTGGCAAACTTCCACGCAAAAACTTTCAAATCACAACGATCCTAAAGAAGTTTTCACTTCAAAAAAATCCCGCACATTTCAGTTTTTTTTTCTTTTGATTTATCAAAACATTTAAAAAATTAAAAACATATTATAAACTTAGTTTTTGCTCACCTACATACCATTTTTTTTTTTGCGCAGATCGGTTTAGTTTCAATAAACATGTTCATGCACACAAATATTTGTCCCGTGCGGTAATCGAACCCGCGACCTTTGGCTCCGTAGTTAGGGTCAATAACCAGTCAGCCATTCGGTCAGTCATAGCAGGTAGTAATTTAGACGAAGACGACTGTTAACAAGTTGGGCCGTTCCGCTTATTTATTTCCATTGTCATACGATACTTCTTACTATAATTCGATTATGGCATTCAAGTCGCGTGACTGTTTGGAGAATGAGAGCGCCACGAATATTTTAAGGTTGCGCGGTGTTTGAAGACGTTTCACTTTTTGATTTCCGTCTAACCTTGAGGTGGGACACTGTCTAGTACGGCTATTCAATAATAGATGGAGCCACTATACAAAGAAATGATTTAAATTTTTTCCTGACCACATTTCTACGTTTCAGTTGATGAAACCTAACATGCGACTATAAAATATATTTCCCTTCAATGTTTTTACCTGAAATCACTGTTTGTTTCAACAGTTTCGAAATGTTTGTGCAAAAACTTAAAATTTGTGGAAAATAAGGTTTTTTCGACTGGTTTATACAATGGTTATTTCAGTAGTTTCGAAGTGTTTGTCTAAAAACTTTATTTTCCACAAATTGTAGGTTTTTGCATAAACGTTTAGAAACAATCAGTGATGTCAGGTAAAAACGTCAAAGAGAAATATTTTTTATAGTCGCATGTTACGTTTTATCAACTGGAACGTGGAAATCAAATCAACAAAAAATTTAAAATCATTTCTAGGAATGGTGGCCCCATCTATTATTAAATAGCCGTACTAGACAGGCAGCGTCCCACCTTAAGGCCTGAGTAGAGCGGGACATCGAGCGTTTGGCGGGGCGTACTAAGGTGCGTGCATGATAAACAAATGTATATATAAATGGAACCTGTCTCAAATTTATAAGGCCATAGACCCATGGTTCGAATCCGGGCGTGTACCAATGAGTTTTTCTGACTTAAGTACATTAACTATCACTGACTCCGTGCCTCGGAGAGCACGTTAAGCAGTCGGTCCCGGACGCTGTCAATAGATGACGGTCGTTCCAATCCCCAACCCGCAGTGGAGTAGCGTGGTGGATTTAAGCTCCAAACCCCCCTCACCCTAGGGGAGGCCTAAGCCCCTGCAGTGGGGTAAAATGGGCTGATGATGATGATGTCCCTAGTAAAGCGATGGTGAGGCGGTGGTGGACTGCAGTGCACGTCGCTTCTCTGCCCGCACGCCACGGCTTACCGAATCCAAGGTATACATTTTTAATGGACTTGAAGCGCAATCGTGTTAGGCCGTTAAGTTCTGCGTTAATTGACATAAATGCAGGCCTTTAACGGCATAGCCTCATTAACCAATAACAGGTTTTTTGGAACTGTTCTTTTCTGACTACAAGAACATTGATAACAGGTATTGAGATTACTGAAGATATGTAATACTTAGTATATAACACGTGTCCCAAAAGTCAATGTTATTCCTTAAGGGGGGTTTGGTTAGGCCATGAAAATTTACCAGTACACACTCTAGTCGAGAGGAGTTTTGATACAAACGACGTCAACGCTTGCACTTCAATAAACCTTAACCGATTGGCGCTAAAAAGATATGTGGGATTAAAATCACCAAAAACTAGGTACATGATTTTTATTTTTTTTATTAACGCAATTAATTTCTTGTTGAACATGTGAAAAATGAAACAATTTCGGAAAAAACCCGCGTATTCAAGTTTTTTTTTTACTTGTGATTTATCAAATTAATTATAAATTTAAAAACGTATGGACCTAGTTTTTGTTGATCTGAATACGATTTTTTTGCGCCAATCGGTTAAGGTTTAATGGGTTGCAACCGTTAACGCCGTTTGTATGGAAATTTGCCACTATACAATCCTCTTATGTAATCTGATATTAAGCTGTGCAATTGTAACGATAATAATACCTAGGACATCTCACATTATACATATCTTACATACATATATAGATATTTTACATCCAGACAAGGAAGGAATATATATGTCCATGCACAAAAATATTTGTCCCGACCGGGAATCGAATTTGAGATCTTTGGTCTGCTGTTAGGGTCTCTAATCACTCGATCGATTGAAGTTGAAAATAAAAAATAAATACAGTTTAAAAAACTAAAAAAAAACAAGCTTTAATAGCAAACCGAAGTAAAAAAGAAAAAAAAAATTTCAAGTGTCGTGGCGAGCCTTGGAAGAGGCCTATATCCTGCAGTGGAGCTGGAGGAAGGTGGTGAAGGTGAAAGGAAGGAAGGAAGAGCTGGAGAAGAGGAACCGGGCTGATTCTGATGATGGTGATGAAGTATTGTATAATTATTTATTATAGTATAATTACCCCAGATCGCGTCAGTATTTATATGATGAATATCGATACTGGTACCGGGTCTTGGTTGTTATATGTATGTGGTGTCTTCGCTTGGTACCCAAAACACAAGCTAATGCTTAGTTTGGGGCCTAGACGTTGTTGTGATGTATACATTATTATTATTTATGATAAGTTTAAAATAAGAGGAAAAGTATTAACAAATAAATTCATTTTATTGTAAAAAAATCGGCACTTGTTATTAATTGTTATTAAGATATTTCAATTTAAAAGTTAAATTATAATAAAGGTAAAGGTAAAAGCACTACAAGCATTTTTATAATAAACATGATTTTAATGTTAACATCTTTCGTTCTTATTTAAAATTCTTATTTAAACGTTATTTAAACGTTCTTATTTAAAATTTATCAAAAAGAGTTATATTTGATAATTAATTTTTATTGTTCAGTTCAGTTTCGTGATGTCGATGTCGTGATAGCCCAGAGCGAAACGAACCTGTCTCAAATTCATAAGGCCCCACAGGACCATGGTTCGAATCCGGGCGTGTACCAATGAGTTTTTCTGACTTAAGTACACACTATCACTGACATCGTGCTTCGGAGGGCACGTTAAGCAGTCGGTCCCGGACGCTGTCAATAGATGGCGGTCGTTACATTTCCCAACCCGCAGTGGAGCAGCTTGGTGGACTTAGCTCCAAGCCCCCCTTCTCACCGTGGGGGAGGCCTAAGCCCCTGCAGTGGGGTAAAAATGGGCTGATGATGATGATTAGATTTTTTTTAACTATAATTTTTTATTTTATTTTTTAGTTTCAAAACGAAATTCAACCATAATAGTAAACTCGAGACTCGATTTTAGCTGTCACTTATCTATGTTAAGTAATTCAAATTCAAAAAGTTTTTATTCAATATAAGATGTTTGCACACACTTATTGAAAGTCAAAATGAATTGATTAGGTACCGGTTCAAAAAACTAGAAGGAGAAGAACCGGCAAGAAACTCCTCCCTGTTTGTTTTATTGAAAGATATGTTTTCCTTCATTGTTTTTTTTTTTAAATATAAAGTGCTTACAACTATTACAATGATGTCCATGCCCACTTATTTAAATACTCGGTAATACATTAGTAATAAAGTAACTTATAAAATGTACTATAATAAGTAAAATTTTGTAAAAATTCCATAGAAAATGACAGATAGCGTTTAGCCAATGAACGAAAAGTAGATGCATTTTATCTTTGTGGTGTTATTGTAAAAGATAACTAAAAAAAAAAAAACATTTTATGATGAAAACTACATTGTATTACTAGGTAATATAAATGTACGCTTTTCTTTGCAGAGCTTATTCTCTTCATAATCGATGCTAAAAGTCAAAGGTTCACTGTAATAAAATAAGTAATAAGAATTGTCTCTAGCTATCAGTGCACTCATGTTATTACTTTTCGGATTAGCCAAAAAAGATCGAGCGCCTTCTAAATAACGAAATAAAAATAAAATATATTTATACAATAATTCTTAAATTACATAATAATAACGATTAATGGTTAAGTTCGATTAACGTCGCGCTCGTTTTTTATATTATATGGTGGTACGGAACCCTTCGTTTGTGAGTCCGATTCGCGCTTGGCCGGTTTTTAGGTAAGCACGAAACGTCATATTTTTCAGGTTTTTCTTTTAACGAACTGGTAGCGAATACCAATCACAGGAAAATCATACGTACGGAGCATATTACGTATATTAGTGTGTGTATGACAAATTGTCTTAAAATTTATTTAATTAGAAGAAAGAAAATATATTTATTCATGGGAAACACCAGCAGACCCAACAGAACAAAAAAATCTTAACAACTAAAACACACACATATATATATACTTTGTATAGGTCTGTGCCGCAGCACCCACGAATGGGACCACAACTCAGCCTAATACTGCGACTCACGTCGCAGCGCTGATTTTCAGTTGTGCCCCAGAACCCCGCCCCGCAGCGCACGTACGTCCATCCGCGCTCAATACACCGAAATCAATTAATATAATGACAAAGATAAACTTGCTAATCATGTCAGCCGCCTCAATAAAATCACAAAATCTTTTAAAGGGCAATGTATACGCTTTTACAATAAAATCCCAGCTAACATTCAAGATTTACCCCTTAACAAGTTTAAAACTACAATAAAACGAAAGCTTTATGCAAAAGCTTATAATGAAGTATCAGACTACTTAGATGATAAAAATCCATGGGTGTAAGCCGCTCGCCTATCAGTTTGTTTCAATAATATTATTATTTAAGCACTTATTGTTAATTTTTTTTTTTTTATTATGTTGTTGAGAGCGTCCCTCAGTTTCCTGCGAATTCTTCTGAGAGGAACTTCTGGTGACGTTCTTCCACAAAGTAATAAAATTAATTCTTGTGACGTATT
The DNA here is from genome assembly GCA_949709985.1 of Luffia ferchaultella. NCBI lineage: Eukaryota > Metazoa > Arthropoda > Insecta > Lepidoptera > Psychidae > Luffia > Luffia ferchaultella. The sequence goes on from OX453269.1 coordinate 4,110,994, forward strand.
TCAAGATTATGTTACATAACTACGAAATAAAGATATTTTGATTTGATTTTTGATTTGATTTGAACACTCCCACCACCCAGACAGCAATGTCGCAACCCACGCCACGCACACCCTGACATTCATGTCTCCACAAATGGAGACTGCACCACTATTAGCAACCCCGTATCACGGCAATTAATACTTAGTACTTAAAGTATAAAAATGTCTTCTATGCTGAATAGACGCAAAAAAGTTGGGCGCAAAATCGTCGTCTACGAATTAAAATTTAATGAAAATAACATGAAAATCTTTAAAAATAATAAATTTAGTTGTTATAAATTTTCTAAAATTACCTTATTATAACCTATGTACACGCTAGCTGCGTCCAATCGTGCTCGAAGACCTTATCGACGACGAACAACTTACAAGGTCTCCTAATACATGTGCAAATTTTCAAATTAGTCAGACGTTTTGTAGTTGATCAAAATTACGTTAAAAGATTCCCTCGTACTGACCTATACAGCTCAAGCTAATAAAAGCGTGTAAAAAAAATTATAGAAAATATCGGCTGACCGCTTAGCCGAGTGGTTAGGGATCCTAACTGCGAAGCGAAGGGTCGCGTTCGTTTCCCACCAGGAACAAATATTTGTGTGCATCGTCAGCCCATTTTTACCCCACTGCAGGGGCTTAGACCTCCCCCGGGTTAAGGAAAGCTTGGAGCTTAAATCGTGGTGGATTTAAGCTGCTGCACTGCGGGTTGGGGATTGTAACGCCCGCGTCTATTGACAGCGTCCGAGACCGACTGCTTAACGTGCTCTCCGAGGCACGGAGTCAGTGACAGTAATGTACTTAAGTCAGAAAAACTCATTGGTACACGCCCGTATTCGAACCATTGCCCTATGGCCTTATAAATTTGAGACAGGTTCGTTGCGCTGTGGGCTATCGCGACATTTGTCTGCATGAACGAACATGTCTATTTGTTCGGCGTCCGGGTGTAAAAGTATCTATATACATATATAATATAAATAATATTTATGTATATCAGTTGTCCAGTAACCCATAACACAAGCATAATACTTGTTTACTTTGGGACTAGATGGCGCTATATAATGAGATAAAAATAAGATGGATAAAAATTAATACTTTAAAAATTTGACAGTTAAGTAGGTAGTGATAGAGAAACGGGAACGTATATCTATATCTAATCTCGAATTTTCTGTCATAAGCGAAAAAGGTTTATTTCCCGATTTTAATATTATCTTAGGGAACCCCAAAAGAAATTTTGCGACGTCTATAACGGGACACCAGACCACATTCGTACTTTAAATATCTCAACCTTTTAAGGATAGGTCCTTCGGTCGATTTGCGAGCGAGTCGCATCCGCAACGAACTGAAATAGGGTTGAGTAGGGACACCTAGATGCGCGAAATAAAAAAAAGTAGTTATCTACTAAAAAAAGTTTTGGTACTATCATCATCATCATCAGCCCATGTTACCCCACTGCAGGGGCTTAGGCCTCCTCCAGGGTAAGGACGGGGTTTGGAGCTTAAATCCACCACGCTACTCTACTGCGGGTTGGGGATTGTAACGACCGCCATCTATTAACAGCGTCCGGGACCGACTGCTTAACGTGCTCTCCGAGGCACGGAGTCAGTGATAGTTAATGCACATAAGTCAGAAAAACTCATTGGTACACGCCCGGATTCGAACCATGGCCCTATGGCCTTATAAATTTGAGACAGGTTCGTTGCGCTCTGGGCTATCACGAAACTATTTGTACTACATGACGACAGAATTATTTGACTTAATAAATGACCTATTCAAAGAGACATTTTTCGTTGCATAATGAATATTGCAGTCGTTATAAAACTGTTGTGAAATCTTCAATCACACATGTTTTTAAAAAATAATACAATTTAATAAATTTGTTAGCCCCAATATTTACCTGTAGCTAATAACGGATAGATTTAACTGTAACCTTCAGAATACAGAATATTGGACAAAAATTATATTTTAATTACAAATTTTATTTAAAAAAAGTCGTAATATAATTAAGTAAATTAAATTTACTTATAATTTCATTATTATATCAGCTTCACGCTGCTGCTCTAGCGTGGGTTGGTGGATTTTAAACTTACTTCGTACTTAAGTCAGAAAAAAATCTCCAGTGCAGGTTGGCGGATTATAACCGGGACGAACGACGGCTTCATACCTACATACTAAAGAAAGCTATTCGTCACATGCCCGTATCTGGAATTCGAACCACGACCTTCTAAACAAGAATCAGGCACGCCACGACACGGCTATCACGACATTTTAACTGTAACTGTTGTATCACGACATTAAAATGTAATTTTTAAAATTTTAATATGTAGTTATTTTAATTATAACGATGGGCATTTCTTTTATGGGCTGTAAAATGCAAATTTAATAGTCTGAAATATACATTAAATTTATTCATTTATTATTATTATTATTATTATTATGTGAAAGATTTAATTAAAACTGATTTAAAAATATGCACTTCGAGGGACCTAGCTTTAAATTTAATGCGGTACGAAAGAAATGGAAACGAGTAATGAACTCGCGTGAACGTTGCAAGAATTTTGAGTTTCACAAACAAGTTTTTTTTTTCGTTAATTAAAATTCAATTATTTTAAAAACGCGGTATATTATCATGGTATTATATTTGAATTTGACAAATTAGTATTTAGACTACGCTGAAGGGATATATACTTTGATTGTAAAATAAAAAAAAAAATTAAACTTATTATCGTAAATATTACAAGGTCCACTTTTTAAAATTTGTTACAGGTTTAAGTAAAATTTTACTATACTCACAATCAAATTTAAATTTTCAATTAATAACAAAAACTTTATAAATTAAATTAAAATTATGAATAAAAAATAATTTATTGTAGGTACCTTCGTAAAATGACAAAAAAATACCCTTACCTTAGGATGTCATATACTCAATGGAATTTCACAAAAAATATACAGAACAACTACACACAGACAGATTATAATGTATGAAATTTTGTAAAGATTTGGTGGAAACTACAGGATGTAATATATATATTGTATTTCACATAAAACTACGAATTGACTAGAAGCCCTCTTCTACGTTCACCGTCTATCATCCACTCATACTCTAGCTAGCTGTTGCAAGATGGCGAGTTTCAGTCCGCGAGATCCCCGCGCGCCGGTCTGCACCATAGAGATAATAGAATAGAGTAGGCAAGCAAGTCCTAAATGCGGGTCTCTATAGAAAGACATATATTAAGAGTACTTCGTAGGAATACCTTGATTTATTTAGGATACAGTTATTTTTTATCCTTTTCTCTCCCATCCCAACCGATGCTCAACCGTTATACACAGGAGTTTATGGAGCTTGCCCACTATACTTTTATTATCTCTAATGTCTTCGACACTATGAAGTGATATTTCTGACTCTATTAAAACCAAACGCTGCTGACAAATTTATTTACTCTATGGTATATCAAGTATAACTTTAACTGTTCGAATTATCGGATACTGTATAATAACGCTGTGTAAATAAATAAATTGTCAAATAAATAAATAAATATCTCGCAAATTAGTACCTAAATATTAAAAATTAATATTTTGAGAGGTTATTCTAGAACCTCATTCCCTTTATTTTAAAGACCCTCAATCCAACAAGCGTGAATTTGCATTTAAAACATTGCTTGTTCTCTACGAGTTATTGCCACGTATAGTTCGCCTCAAACTTTATGGCGGATCGGAATAGAACGCTATTAGCGTGTTTGCGCAGGTACAGTCATATACCCCTCATATACTCCACTGCGTCCCGTTACACCTAAAACTGGTTACTGCGACGTGACTTGTGCCTATGTTCACATCCGCCATAAAGTTTGAATGGAACTTTTACCGAGAGTAAAATTTCTCATGTTCTATGAAGCTTAGTACGACGCGTCGTACCCGAGATTACCCGAGAACCGAACTTTATACTTTCCACTGTACTTTAGTGTAACTAAACTAGTTTGCGTAACCTGGTTTTGGAGCGTGGCTGACACTTGTCGACACACTTAACGACGATTCACACATATTTTTCACTTTCTACTTAATACCACCGTGACCTATGCAACGCTTCGCTTTTGAGTTTAAAGACCCGTGTTCGACGACCCGTTTCATAATTCCTAATAATAATAATAATATAATACTGTAACCGTACACTGTATGTCTGTCTGTTGTTTGTTGTTATAGAAATTTAAAGAATAAAATTTCTGACGAGATTTTTACTTTGGGGCCGTCTATTAATCATGTGAGACTTGAAAGGGGGGGAGGGGTTTGACAAAAATCACGAAATATCACAAGAGGGGAGGGGGGTGTAGTAAGATATCACGTGCATTTATTTTTTCATTATTTTTTCAAACGCGCGGTTTTTAAATCAAAAAGCGGCGTGTAGCGTACACCATTCGTTTATTATTATTTTTATGCCAATCAAAAACAACCTGCAACCTTTCTGTCTAGACATTTTTATCATGGTCCATAATTTCAGAAGAAAATAAGATTATACTTTATACCTGTATTTAAAATAATATTCTTAAAAATTTAAGATTTTTTGTATATACTAAAAATACACGTGATGCTGGGTGGGGGGTGGGGGGTAGTCTTAAACCTCACCATGTATCACCAAGGGGGAGGGGGGGTTAAAAATGCTTGAAAAAAGATCACGTGATTAATGGACGGCCCCTTTATTGCAAAAAAATCATTTTTCTTTTACAGAACTGTACCAAATTATAATTAGAAATGAAATCCTCGCTCTCCCTTTATACGAAAACGATACCAAAAACGTCTTAATAGTGAAACTACATCAGGCAGAATTTTTCGTTCGGAGCGCGGCGGATGCAACCTTTGTGTACCCCCACTCCCCCTGCGGGTGGAACTGTTGGGAACCGGGCTCAATCTGATTAGTTTTATCCAGGAAACACCTGTTCCAAGTTCCATGCTTGTGTCACAATGTGAAAGGTCCATGTCAATAGGCCCCCAGCTATTTATATAAACAATGGTATAATTGTGTTGAAACTACACAGTGCGTGATTGTGTCTTAACGCGTTACGCAGTCGAAGTCGTCAAATTATCAAAACTTCTCTCAGTAACAATAAAAATTTCGTACGACTTTCGTTTTCGATCGCTAATTTCGTGAAAGTTTTTACGAATAAGCGTTATTTTTTCGCTTAATTCACCCGATTACAGGTGTCGGAGAGATTTCTACTGATCGTCAACTTTCACTAGTTTTATTGACAATCTTCGGTAAGTCAATCATTTTGAAAATAAATGCGCAGGTAACAAAGATTACAAAAAAGATTTTTATAAAGTAACAGCTGCGGCCGCGACTTCGTTTCCAGTGACAATCATGTAGCTTTGGTGTTGTGGTTATAAATACATGAATAATATTTTGCTAGTAATATATCTATACTAATATAACAAAGTGTTGTGATAGCCCGAGCGCAGCGAACTTGTTTCAAGTTTATAAGGCCGCGGGACCATGGTTCGAATCCGGGCGTGTACAAATGAGTTTTTCTAACTTAAGTATATAACTATCACTGACTCCGTGCCTCGGAGAGCACGTTAAGCAGTCGGTCCCGGTCATCTGCTGTCAATAGATAGCGGTCGTTACAATCCACCGACCCGCACTGGAGCAGCATAGGTTAAGCTCCAAGTCCTCTCACCCTCGGTGAGGCCTAGGCCTCTGCAGTGAGGCATAATGGGCTGGTGAAATGAAAAATATCTCTACTAATCAAATACACAAAGCTGAAGAGTTCTTTTTGTTTGTTTGAACGCGCTGCGCTGATTTCTTGAACTACCAGTTGGATTTGGAAATTCTTTTTGCAATTGATAGCTTAATTCTCGAGGCAGTTTATAAAATAGATCACAAAAGTACGAATGACTAGAAGCCTTCTAACTGCCTAACCACTCATACTCTAGCTAGCTGGTGCAAAATGGCGAGCTTGTGTCCGCGAGGTCCCAGCGCACCGGTCTTCACCCCCGCGAAATTGCGTTTAATATTTTCGATACTGTGAAGTAACATTTAAGACTCTATTAAAACCAAACGCTGCTGTTAAATTTATTTACTCCTTGAGCTGGAAATTACAGCGTTTGTTCATATTGTCTTCGTCATCGTGTCTGTGTCATCCGGCTCTCTGTTCCAGCTAATCTCCGAAACGGCTAAACCGATTTTAATGAAACTTTGCACATATGAAGATAACGTTATCAGAAGTGACATAGGCTACTTTTTGTTTCTCTGCATGTCTGTCTGTTTGGGTAAGTTTTTAAAATGACTGGACCGATTTTAATGAAACTTTGCACATATGAAGATAACGTTATCAGAAGTGACATAGGCTACTTTTTGTTTCTCTGCATGTCTGTTTGTTTGGGTTAATATTGAAAACGTCTGGACCAGTTTTAATGAAACTTCGCAGATATTAAAAGATTCTTTGGAAGGCGAATAATAAACAAATTAATATACTGACAATTTTTTTTTATTGTATTTTTTTATACTAGGTATATATGGAGATTTAATGACCGATAGCATCGTAAAAAAATCGACAGTATTTTTAATACACATATTTTATTTTGTTACCGTCGATAATAATAATATAATATCTGGCCATCCCAAACAGCGCCATCTAGTCCCAAAGTTAGCAAGTAATATGCTTGTATTATGTACTAGATAGACATCTAGTATACATGACGACCGCTTAGCCTAGTGGGTAGCAAACCTGCCTACGAAGCTGGAGGTCCCGGGTTCGAATCCCAGGTCGGTTCAGTATTTATATGATGAATATTAATACTGGCACCGGGTCTTGGTTGTTATATGTATGTGGTGTCATCGCTTGGTACCCAAAATACAAGCTAATGCTTAGTTTGGGGCCTAGACGTTGTTGTGATGTATACGTATGTTATGTTATTCTCAAATATTCTTTTTTATAGTATATATATTTATAGATATTTCTTACACTCAGACACGGAATATTTGTCCTGGGCGGGAATCGAAACCGCGACTTTTGGCTCCGCAGTTAATGTCTCTAACCACTCGGCCAATCGGTCAGTCATATCTATAGATACTAAACTAATAGATAAGCAGAGTAACTATCCGAAGTGGAATTCGTATGTTAAGGTCTTAACCTATGAAGTTGCCGTTTTGTATGAAATAAGTTAAAGTATTTTTTTCAAACATCTTCATTTCTGTTATTCAAAGTAATCACCCGTGCAATCGATGCATCTTTGCCAACGCAGTGGCAGTTTATTGATGCCCTTCTTGTAAAAATCAACTGGACGGGAGGCAACAAACTCTTAAAAGGCATTTTGTACTGTCTCTCGGGAACCGAATTTTTTTCCCGTTAAAAAGTTGTCCAAATTTTGAAAAAAGTATTAGTCGGTAGGTGCAAGGTCTGGTGAGTATGACCGATGAGGGCAAACTTCCAACCCCAACTCTAGCAGCTTGGAAACTGTTTGTTGTGCAGTATGGGACCGCGCGTTGTCGTGAAGGAGCGGTGGGGACGACCAATTGACCAAAGCTGGTCGCAGACGTGCGAGCTTCTCCATCATTGTCTTCATTTCTTCACAGTAAACATCTGCAGTAATGCTCCTGCCATTTTGTAAAAAGTTGTGATGAATCACACCGGCACTAGACCACCAAACAGTGGCCATCACTTTTTTAGGGGTTATCTTTCGTTTAACATGTTGCTTTGGTGCTGAACCAGGATCTAACCAACTTGCTGAGCTCTTTTGAATGTCAAACAGAATCCATTTTTCATCACAGGTAAAAATCCGGTTCAACATTCCTTCATTTCTGTGCCTGTTGAGCAACCCGAGGCAGGTCTCGATGCGTATGTTGCGCTGGTGATCGTTAAGTCCGTGGGGTACCCATCTATCAAACTTTTTTACTTTGCCAATTTGTCGCAAATGGTCCAATATTGTTTTGATGCTAACATCAAAAGCTGCTGCTAGTTCAGCCGTAGTTTGAGTATCATCAGCTTCCACAATCGCCTTCAATTCATCATTGTTGACCAAAGTGTCCGGACGACTACGAGGTTGATTATTCAAGTCATAATTTTCAGAACGGAAGCGGGCAAACCAATTACGGGTTGTACGTTCATTTGTTGTCTCCGTAAACGTTGTTGATGTCACGGGCCATTTGTGCCGCATTAGTGCCACGACGGAACTGATATTCCATAATTACACGAATTTTTAAAGTGTCCATTATGACGAAAAATGTTGAAATGTAATGAAAACACAACGCTAATCAATAAACAAAAGACTAACTTGGCAAAAAGAATGTCATGTCCTTAAAACAAAATTAATTTGAATTTAGAGTTCACAGCCAAACAAAATTTTTTTTTTGTTTGAAATGGCCAGTACTGAAGGACGGCAACTTCATAGGTTAAGACTACATTTAAAAGCGTTATAACTTTTTCAAATTCCAATGCAACTGTTTTGCTTTCCCCCAAACGGCGACGCTGGTTCTTGCATACAATGCAAGCAGGCGAAACCAGTATTCTCTGACATTTGGACTTGGAAGACACAAAAAACGTATACAATTCGTTTTTAGAAGCTATTTACCTGTCATTATCAGAAGGTTGAAACTTATCTTTTGAATATTTGAAATACTTCTTTTTTATGAGTAAAATATTGAGCACACGATTGTGCTTATCTGCTTCTTTGAAATATTATTTTAATGTTAAATTATTCATATTATTCATATATGAATAATTTAACATTAAAATAATATTTCAAATTTATTTATATTATAATTATTTAATTTATTTATATATATATTCATATTATTTTAATGTTAAATTATTATTAAATTTCGTAGGGAGCTTAATTCGGCTATATTTCTAAAATTTTATGATAGTACACAAAAAACAGTGGCGCTGAAAGATGCAAAAGCTTGTGGGGCATCGTATGGTACCAAATTGTGTAAAATCTGTTCGTAACTTTTTTCAGAAAATCGAAAATGATGAACAAATTGATGAAATTTCCCGATTTTTCAGACAAATTAATATTATTATTTTATAATTATTTCAAAAACAAAAGCCAATGTGGATAAGTTCCTCTCAAATACCACTTTGGTTAGTAATTTTGTATGTAATGAAAGTTATACTCGATTTATATTTTTTCTGTTTCTTGTCAATACTACTTCTTCTTCTTATCCATCAGCCCATTTTACCCCACTGCAGGGGCTTAGGCCTCCCCATGGTGAAGGGGGGGGCTTGGAGCTTAAATCCACCACGCTGCTCCACTGCGGGTTGGGGATTGTAACGATCGCCATCTATTGACAGCGCCCGTCAATACTGCACAATATTTTAATTTAAATTTTCTATATTATGTCGTATTCAGTATCAATGTCTGATTGAACTTCAACCACTAAAGGGATTAAAAAGGAAATTCAAATTCGTATGGAAAAATATAAATAGCCTATAACAAACAATACAATTTGATAGCCCAGAGCACAACGAACCTGTCTTAAATTCATAAGGCCCCACAGGGCCATGGTTCGAATCCGGGCGTGTACCAATGTGTTTTTCTGACTTAAGTACACAATATCACTGACACCGTGCTTCGGAGGGCACGTTAAGCAGTCGGTCCCGGACGCTGTCAATAGATGGCGGTCGTTACAGTTCCTAACCCGCAGTGGAGCAGGGTGGTGGACTTAAGCTCCAAGTCCCCCTCCTCACCCTGGGGGAGGCCTAAGCCCCTGCAGTGGGGTAAAAATGGGCTGATGATGATGATGAAACAATACAAGCGTGCCACGCTTACAAAATGTGAGTTTACTTCAAGACCAGATATTTTTTTAATATTTAAAAATTAGGAAAATATTTTTCGTGAGTCGTGATAGCCCGAGCGCAGCGAATCTGTTTCGAATTTGTAAGGCCGTGCGACCGTGGTTCAAAACTCCGTGTCTCGGACAGCACGTTAAGCAGTCGGCCCCGGTTGCTGTCAATATATGACGGTCGTTACAATCCACCAACCCGCACTGGAGCAGCGTGGCGGGCTTAAGCTCGAAGCCCCTTACCCGGGGGGGGGGGGGGGCTAAGCCCCTGCAGTGGGGTATAATATGCTGATGGAATGGAAAGGAAAATAATTTTTAATTATTTAAAAGGTGTATCTACTGAAATTTTTTTTAAATGACAATTTTGTGAAATATTAATGAATACTTTTTTAAAATTAAAATTACAAAAAGAAACTAACTGTATTACATTAATCATCGCATTAAAACGAACTTAGATGGTGGAATGATTTCCTTCTCTTATGTCAAATTAAAAAAACCAATTTACTAAAGATGAATTATCGAATGTACGTTCATTTCACTTCATCAGCCAATTTTGACTCCACTGCAGGGGCTTAGGCCTCCCCCAGGGTGAGGGGGGTTGGAGGTTGAATCCACCACGCTGCTCCATTGCGGGTTGGGGATTGTAACGACCGCCATCTATTGACAGCGTCCGGGATCGACTGCTTAACGTGCTCTCCGAGGCACGGAGTCAGTGATAGTTAATGTAGTTAAGTTAGAAAAAACTCATTGGTACACGCCCGGATTCGAACCATGGCCCTATGGCCTTATAAATTTGAGACAGGTTCGTTTCGCTTTGGGCTATCGCGACACATCGAATGTACCTATAACTCAGAAAATAATGAACCATAAAAAAATTACTGGAAGCCGTCTTCTGCGTTTACCGTCTAACTACTAATACTAGGTGGGGCAAGATGGCGAGTTTTAGTCCGCGAGGTCCTCGCGCGCCGGTCTTCACCCCCACGAAATGGCGTTGGATATTTTCGATAGTGTTGAGTGACAGCTGCTGCCAAACGCTGCTGGTAAATTTATTTATTCTATGTAGTGAACAGATTGCAACGAAACTTTTTGTAATTTATTAGTAGTAATCCAGCGTCTAATTTAAAGTACAATTTTATCACGCCTTGTTACCTAAGGACACAGACAAGTCAACCTTATAGACCACGCTTTGACAGGGAGTAGCATTCGCCAAGGCTATGTAGTGACACTACATAACTACGTCTCTTGTGAGCCGTCAGTTGGAAGCAGATCGGAAGCCATTAAATTGTCAATTTTGAACGAGCCAATGAAAACTAGCCGACCTCTCCCCGCACCCCGCCACTTTTTGGCGATTTCGTTTTCGTACTGACGTTTATTAAAGCGTGGTCTATAGGTTGACTGGTCTGTGCCTAAGGACTAAACATGGAAATATTTTCTCAATGATTTTTCGAGGCGGTATGAAAAGCGAGAGCTAGAGTAAATTCTGTCGTTCACGCAAGCAAAACAGCGGGCAGCAGCTAGTATATGAATCTATTCCAGAGCCGATTGAGTTTGAATGTTTCAACAAAAGTTCAACAGAAAACGTTAAAATTCAAAAACCCGCACTGGAGCAGCGTGGAGGATTAAACTCCAAGCACCCTCATGTCATGATAGCCGAGGGCCGTGGTTCTAATCCCAAGGCATGTACTAAAGAGTTTTTTTCTGATTTAATTATATAACTATCACTGGCTGTGTCTCGGAGAGCACGTTAAACTGTCGGTCCCGGTTGCCATCAATAGATGGCAGTCGTTAGAACCGACCAACCGGCACTGGAGCAGCGTGGTGGATTAAGCTCCAAGCCCCCTCACCGTGAGGGGGAGCCGAAGCCCTTGCGCCAATGGGCTGATGGTATGGTACCCTCATAACGAGGGATGTCTAAGCCCCTGCAGTGGGGCATAATGGGCGAATACGGAACAAAAGCTCTTTGTTATCTTTAGTAAGCATTTTCAAGCCTTCACTGCTGGAATACGACTATTACCTGTACATATTCCAATATTTATTCCAAAATTCTAAATTAAAAGCTCATTGGTCAACACGCCTAAGGCGGGAAACGAACCTATGACCTTACTACCCCTAATTTCAACCCCACGGGGGTTAAAACAGGTATTTTGTTTTTAGATTGGAAATTAAAAATGAAAACCGAGCGAGCGAAGTTGCGGGCGGTCACGAGCAATAGAAAAAAACGTGAGTACGTTTTCCACATCTACAAGTGTTTATATTAAAAAAAATTAATTAATTTTTAATTAGATATAAACAATTATATTCGGCAGTCGTAGGAAAATATATACTACGCTGGTGCAGACAAACAATTTCAATTAGTATAAAAATTTTTTTTAAAGATTTTTGACGTGGTTTTCAAAGGAGCAATATATTCATACAAAATATTATGTAATTAAAATCGATAAATAAAATTAAAATATAAACTTTCATGCGATGTCAAAACAGATTTGTTCGTCTACGCAGTACAAAAGAGCTTTTAAAGAAGCTTTTTCTGAATGACGACGTCTATAATGAAATATAGCAAGTAATTATCAGAAAATATTTTTTACTAGCGACACCCAGCGGTCGAAGCTCGACCGTACTCACTTTTTAGAAAACCACCAATAATAATTAGGCCAGAGTAAGTCAATTCAAACTGCATCAAACGACAGACTATTAAACTCGTATTGGTTGACAGTATTTGTTACGCATATTAGATATTGCATAGATTTTAGCTTTTGGCACTCCTTTTCCATATAAACTTCACCTATGCCAAAAATCACACTCCTCCGTACTCGTAATATGTTTTAAAAGGTGTACAAAGTTTTCTCTTCGCGTATTAATATATAGATTATAAAATCAAGTGGTTTGATTCCCTGTTAAAATAACAGATTTTTCAAAAAATTAATAACGCACTTTTGTTTTCTCAACAATCGATCTCATAACCCCTTTAAACACTTTTCGCTATTTCTCATAGTTTAGGATTTGGCCATACAGTCCCCTGTATATAGATTTTAGCTTTCTGTACTCCTATGTACTCCACATACATATACTCACGTCTGCTTCCCATTGGGGTTGGCAGAGACTAGATTTCCACTTAGTGCAATCCTGGCATACTTCTTTCGCTTCATCGACACTCATCACTCTTCTCATACACGTTCTCCGGACACTCCGGATACTCCGGGTACTCTGGACTTGACCCTTTTATTGTATGTACTCCACATAAACTTTCAACATCATCATCATCAGCCCATTTTTACCCCACTGCAGGGGCTTAGGCCTCCCCCAGGGCGAGGAGGGGCGGCTTGGAGCTTAAGTCCACCACGCTGCTCCACTGCGGGTTGGGAACTATTGACAGCGTCCGGGACCGACTGACATAAACTTTAATTATGCCAAATCTCACACTTCTCACACTTCCGTGCACGTAGTATGCTTAGAAAGGGGTCTAAAGCTTTTCCTCCACGTATTTATGCATAGATCTCAAACGCTCACTGTCCATATCTTCAGAAAAACACTTAAAACTTACAGTTTTTTTAAACGAAAATTCAGAGAAATGCAGACATTTTTTTCCATAAGTGTAATTTAAAAAAAATAAAATGAGATATTTATTAAATTATTGTGCTCCATTTGCGTCAGTTACTCGAAAACTAAGTCGAGAAAATGAAAGTGATCTTTGTATTTACTTTCCTAGAAATAGAAAATTTATTACATTTTAAACTAAAAATCGCGTAATAATCTCGTAATGGGAACTGTAAAAAAAACTATATGAATATTTCGATTGACATAAAATTGTATATTTCGTTTTTACTAATAAAAAACATCAACGATGCCCGAAAATGTAAGCTTCAAGGTTGTATGGTATTTTTTAATAAGTGATATCAATTATATATATATATATTTTTTATTTATTACAGGACTTCACGATCTTGTATTCATATTTATACTTTAAAACTCTTCTATTATACAACTATTAAAAAAAAATGATGAAAATATTCCGGTCACTATGATGAAATTGTTTTTTTTTAAATCTATACTAATATTATAAAGCTGAAGAGTTTGTTTGTTTGTTTGTTTGTTTGTTTGTTTGTTTGTTTGTTTGTTTGTTTGTTTGTTTGTTTGTTTGTTTGTTTGTTTGAACGCGCAAATCTCAGGAACTGCTGGTTCGAATTGAAAAATTATTTTTTTGTTTGATAGTCCATTTATCGAGGAAGGCTATAGGCTATACTACATCACGCTACGACTAATAGGAGTGGAGCATCAATGAAAAATGTTGCAAAAACGGGAAAAATTATTCCTTTTGAGAGCTTCCGTCGCGCGCGCTGCGTAAACGGTTGATGTTAAGCAGAAATCATGTATTACGGAATTGTACCCCTTTAAAAGTTCTAACCAAAAGTCCGCGACAGCATATGAGTATCTTTTAAGGTTAACTTACTATAACCTTTTTTATGACAGTCAAATTTGTTCAACATAATGTACTAATTGCGAAGATGTTTTTTAAACGTGATATTAATCCTTATCAAATTAAATACGTTAGTTTTTTTAAGCATTTCATGCATATTATAATTATCCTTTACATCATACAATTTAAATTAATATCTTAACAGTTTTTATTGAAATTTAAAAACTATAGCGGGAGAAAATAAATTCGCTGTCTGCCTCTGTTCGTTAACTTTTTATTTCCAAACCAATAGACTTTGATACGGTTTTTAGTAATATCTTATTTTCTTTTTATCTTATAATCTATAAATCTATATAATAGAAATACTTATCTGTACTATATATATATATTATATATTATATATTTATATATTTATATATTTATATATCTATACTAATATTATAAAGCTGAAGAGTTTGTTTGTTTGTTTGTTTGTTTGTTTGAACGCGCAAATCTCAGGAACTGCTGGTTCGAATTGAAAAATTATTTTTTTGTTTGATAGTCCATTTATCGAGGAAGGCTATAGGCTATACTACATCACGCTACGACTAATAGGAGTGGAGCATCAATGAAAAATGTTGCAAAAACGGGAAAAATTATTCCTTTTGAGAGCTTCCGTCGCGCGCGCTGCGTAAACGGTTGATGTTAAGCAAAAATCATGTATTACGGAATTGTACCCCTTTAAAAGTTCTAACCAAAAGTCCGCGACAGCATATGTGTATCTTTTAAGGTTAACTTACTATAACCTTTTTTATGACAATCAAATTTGTTCAACATAATGTACTAATTGCGAAGATGTTTTTTAAACGTGATATTAATCCTTATCAAATTAAATACGTTAGTTTTCTTAAGCATTTCATGCATATTATAATTATCCTTTACATCATACAATTTAAATTAATATCTTAACAGTTTTTATTGAAATTTAAAAACTATAGCGGGAGAAAATAAATTCGCTGTCTGCCTCTGTTCGTTAACTTTTTACTTCCAAACCAATAGACTTTGATACGGTTTTTAGTAATATCTTATTTTCTTTTTATCTTATAATCTATTAATCTATATAATAGAAATACTTATTATAAAGCTGAAGAGTTTGTTTGTTTGTTTGATAGATTGATTGTTTGTTTGTTTGTTTGTTTGTTTGTTTGTTTGTTTGTTTGTTTTTTGTTTGTTTGTTTGTTAGTTGGTTGGTTGGTTGGTTGGTTGGTTCGTTCGTTTGTTTAAACGCGCAAATCTCAGGAACTACTGGTTCAAACTGAAAAATTATTTTTGTGTTGGATAGTCCATTTATCGAGGAAGGCTATAGGTTATACTACATCACGCTACGACCAATAGGAGTGGAGCATCAATGAAAAATGTTGCAAAACGAGAAAAATTATTCCTTTTGACAGCTTCCGTCGCGCGTTCGTCGTTGATTTGATGATCGATTGATTGAATGATTGATTGATTGATTGATTGTTGTTTCTTTGTTTGTTTGTTTGTTGGTTGGTTGGTTGGTTTGTTCGTTTGATTGTTTGTTTGAATTTGTTAATCTCTGAAACTATCAGTCGGATTTGAAAAATTCTTTTTGCCTTTGATAGCCTGATTCTAGCGGAGAGTTATAGGCTATATACATGAAAACGAACTGTCGGTCTATTCGAGCAAATCGGCTTCGGCCAAAACGGCTTAACCGATTTTGATGAAACTTTAGACATATAACAGGATGTAATATTTTGACTACACCCTTTCCATATGTGACATACAGAACTTTTTGCATGTCTGTCTGTAAGTCCATATGTCTAAACCTATTTAAATTAAACGTCAATGAATATGAAAAGAAGGTCGTTAAAACTAACAAATCTTCCTTTTTGTCCGTCTGTCTGTCTGTACGTGTATCTGTCTATTTAAGCTAATCTCCAAAACGGCTAAACAGATTTTAAGGAAACTTTGCAGACGGGAAAGAAGGTTGTCAAGATATTTGACATTAGCTACTCTTTGTCCGTCTGTTTGTCTGTACGTCTATTCAATTCAATTTTATCTATTCGAGCTAATTTCCAATACGACTGAACAGATTTTAATGAAACTTTGCAGACGTGAAAGAAGGTTGTCAAGAGTGTCATAAGCTACTTTTTGTGTTTGTCTGTCTGTCTATCTGTCTGTCGTTTGTCCTCACTGATCTAGCAACGTACAGCCGAAAGTACTAAGTCTAGGAAGCTTAAATTTGGAACATAAGTTTATTTTATAACGTGAGCATTATAAAGTTAAGAAAGGCTTTTTTAGAAATTTCAAACTTAAGGATGGGAATGGAGGGACTCAAATAATGACGTGTTTCGGGATTTTTAGATTTCCACATTTTAAAGGTGGGAAACGGGAGATGAAAAATTGTATCGGTTTTCTTAAAGGGTGGAAGGGGAATGAAGATTGAAAGTTTGAATGGGTGTGACCAAAATTGGTTCCAGCAAAAAGTACGTATAAACCATCTCGAACGTTGATAGTACCTATAACAGGAATTTGTAGTCTACGCAAGCGAAGCTGCGGGCGGTCGCTAGTTACATTTAGAATTTTATTACTATTATATAAAGAAAATTTAATTGTAATAACACACTTCTATACCCAATTACTGAAATCTGGTTGTGTAGTTTTTGAATAATATAATATTATTATTTTTATTTTTAATTATTGTAAGACCCTATGCAATCTTATATTTGTATTCGTACTTTGGTTTTAGTTTATATAAATACACGTATAATTATTAAAAAAAAATTATGTATATGTAGAAATTCTTTTTTTTATTACGGTTTACAATTTATTATTAAAAACTATAAAAATTTAATAACTCACCTCTATCATTAATAAAATCTGTGTCCGTTTTAAAACTATCCAAAATAATGAACAACACAATGATAAACAAAAACAATTTCACATCACTAAAATAATTTAATTTCGCAAAAGCACATCCTTTCAGTGTCATTTTGATTTATTACTTTTTAACACGAAAAACAAAGTAAAATTATTTATAAATATATTTCCTACATATTAATAAATATTATTAGAAATAAACGTAAAAATTCTATGTATATATAGATATATATATTTCAAATGATTTGTACATGCGACGTCTGCACACGACCGCAGTACAAAACCCACTAGCCAACTGACCAACTTTGTCTCGTAAAATAAGAAACACACATATTACAGATATCGTAATAAAGTGACAAAGTCCTATACAAAACATAATTTACAAACATCAACTTTATGACTATTGAAATAAAGTCTAATTTATTTACTAATTTTTAACTAGCACTCTGTCATTCAAGTCGATAGTCGCTAAACAGGTGAACGGTGAAATGAGAAATAATGAGAGAAAGCTACTAGAGTGAAAGAGATGCCTATACAACTTTTTTTTAACATAATATGTGTGTAACGGAGATACGAAATCATACAATTTTTTTTAAAATATAAATGACATAATTTTCTACTTCCGTACATTTTCAAACGGATCATGTGTCATGCGGTCTACTAAAAAATTTAATAGCGCGTTGAAAAAAAATATTTAAAATCTATAATGGTTTGATGAATCTAAACCCGCAGATAATAATAATAATAACGTATACATGACAACAACGTCTAGGCCCCAAACAAAGCATTAGCTTGTGTTTTGAGTACCAAGCGAAGACACCACATACATATAACAACCAAGACCCGGTACCAGTATCAATATTCATCATATAAATACTGACCCGACCTGGGATTCGAACCCGGGACCTCCAGTTTCGTAGGCAGGGTCGCTACCCACTAGGCTAAGCGGTCGTCAATAATACCTGGGACATCCCCCACAGCGTCATCCAGTCCTAAATTAAGCAAAGCTGTGTGGGATTTATCAGGTATTATCATTATTATTAAAATAAGTTTTTTAACTAAGGGAAATGGTGCTCCAATTTTCATGGTAACTTTTTTAGAACAATAGAATAGAATATTGTAGATAATTATTGCTTATTATTTCCCTTATCATATTAGACATAAAAAGCTGTAGGTTAGGCAGACAACATATTATTATATATTTTCATTTCGATGGTTTTAAGTTCTAGAATGTTCAGGCTTTGAAATAATTATGCATACATACATACGGCTATTTAGTCTCAAACTAGGCAATGTTTTGTATTTTGTATTATTATAATGTGTACTTAAATAGATGTTTTACACCCAGGTTTGGAACATATGGACATGTTCATGCATATAAATATTTGTCTCGGGCTGGAATGGAAGTCGCAACTTTGGTTATGCAGTTAGGTCTCTATCCACTCGACTGATCGGTCAGTCGAAATTGGCGAAAAAACAATCGGGCATTAAAATTGGTTTCCCAGCATGTACTCGCTATTAATCACGGTAAGAGGAAAACGTACACAATAAAATTTCTAAAATCCCATTTTCTGAGATTTAAGTCTAGTTGGCCAGTGGGTATAGGACTTTCGCTAGAAGGTCACGTACGTACTGCTGGTGTTTCACTGGCGAGGTTTAGTGGTGTGCTTTATTTGGTGATCGATATCGATAGATTTTTTACAATTTTCTATTGCATGTGAGTTCTGTGGGCTCATTTTCAAAATTTTTGCTTTCAAGTCAGCCTTTTTAAGCATTTTTGAATCGTCAAGTCTACTGTCTGTTCAGAAAGAAGATTTTGTCGAGGACAATTGACAAGAAATCTTGAAGAACTTTTTCAAAACAATAAAAATGTAAGTGTAAGTTTCGTATATTATTGTAAGACTCATATTGTTATTATTATATTGAATTTTCACACCAATAGTAAAACTAGTTTAAAAAATATGACTTGTTGATTGTTTGATAAAATGTTCATCCAGTGTGTACGAATAATAACACTTTGTGGGCTGCCGATGATTTTTCCAAATTAGGTACCTTTTTGTGCAATTAGTATGTTCCTTAACTTTTTAAACACAACTCAGAAAAAAATCTAGAACAAAAATCTTTGATTCTGGTAACTCACTAGAAAAAGAATCACGACTTTATAAGGATCAACTGATTCACAAGTTATAACCAACCAAATTGATGCGTAGTGTTTGATTAATATACTTCTTCTGGATTTTATTATTTTACAAAAAGGTAAATTAATGGGAACGACCATCTAAATTTTGAATGAATTTATTGAGTAAAAGAATGTGAATGAATGACTATGAATATACGAAAAGAGTATTTACTTATATCTAAAGTTACTTGGACGCAAATCCTATATGCAACACATTGTTCAATTCAGAAAAAACCCATGAATTTGGTTTATGATGTGTTTTTATTGTTATGGAGGTTGGTTTGGTTACGGAACCTCTCGTTTTAACATTGAGTATATCAATATGGTTATTGTATTTGTAAATATTCAGCGCCTAAATATTATGTTTAGATATTTCTATCAACTATTGAACTAATAAAATATCTGAATAGTTCTCTAGCTGAAACTCGATGTCGATATTTTCAAAACTATCGACGTGCAAGTCATGTCACAACACTTTGTATGCAGTTGACGAGCTATTATCGATAAAGTATTCGACACGGACTCGCCACAATAGAAAGTTTATTTGTGGGCGCTTCACTTGAAGTAGAGATAGCAGAAAAAAAATTATTATGTGCTCTACAAAAAAATGTTGTAATGCTTTTTCTGAAAATGTATGTAAATGATCACATAACACCTTCGTTTCTTTGGAATTAAAGTTATTACAGGTTAGAAAATTCTAAAATTACCCGATGACAATAAAAAATTGTGGTATTCAATTATTTTCACTGACTTCAAAAAAAGTAAGAGGTTCTATATTCGACGTTATTCTAAAAAACAAAAGTGAAAAGTGAAAAAAAAAATAAGGTGAAGTCACCATTTCAAATAAAATTATAATCTTCTTGCATAAGTCAAAATGTTATGACTATTTAGTTTAAAGTAATGCAAGTGATAAATATCTTTCCAGATACCGTCACTGAGACGTATTATAAATCAGGTTTTGGATAAAAATACTAAGAAAATAAGTTACAACTTACAGACTAATTTTTTTTTAAATTCGAGATAAAGATAAAGACTTATAAACCAGTCTATATCTAGATCTGGAATTAAAAAAAAAATAACTTAAAATTATATTATTTAAAAAAACAGTGATATGTCAAAAAAAATTAGTTCAAACCCGTTACGGAAAAACAAATAAAAAACGAATGATTCATGTCGTTATTTTTTTTCAATTATTGTAGTAGTAAAAGTAAAAATTTTAATTTTTTTACTGGCTAAACGAGCATTCCAGGCATGCCATTTTTTCGTTATTTTTTCGAAAGGTTCAAAATAATTTATCATAAAATAAAATCGAATTGATAATAAGAAAAATAAGGAAACTAATCATAAGCAATGAGAAGGTAAATAGATCTAAATAGTGCTATCAGTCAATCATATAATATATGTAACATAATTTGAATTGTAATTCTATTTTGACTTTTTGGTTTGAAATGGTTATTAGTGCCGTTTTTTCAAAAATACCCATTTATCAGCCCATTATGCCTCATCGCAGGAACTTAGGCCTTCCCTCGGAATGAGGGTGCTTGGAACTTAATCCACGACGCTAGCCTAGTGCAGGTTCGTGAATTTTAACGACTGTCATCCTGATGATGGCAACTGGCGACAACGCGTTGGCTTAGCGTCATCCCGAGGTACGGGATCAGTGATAAAAATAATAGTATCTGGGACATCTCATACAGCGCCGTCTAGTCCCAAAATAAGCAAGTATGCTTGTATTATAGGGTACTAGACAACTGCTATACATACTTAAATATTCTTCTTTTTACACCTAGACACGGAACAAATAGACATGTTAATGCGGACAAATGTTTGTCCCGGGCGGGAATCGAACCCGCGACCCTCAGCTCCGCAGTTAGGGTCTCTAACCACTAAGCCAATCGGTAGGTTCAAAGAACTCATTGGAAGATAGGTA
Organism: Luffia ferchaultella; assembly: GCA_949709985.1. Classification (NCBI taxonomy): domain Eukaryota; kingdom Metazoa; phylum Arthropoda; class Insecta; order Lepidoptera; family Psychidae; genus Luffia; species Luffia ferchaultella. Next base: position 4,132,193 of record OX453269.1, read on the forward strand.
TAGGTACATACCGATTTCTGGGATTCGAACCACGACCTTCTAGACAAGGACTCGGATATCACGACACAACATCCATAAATACATAAAAATTTATATAGTCATTTCTTAGGGACAAAAAAAAACTTGTCATGCTGACGGTACTTATCACATACGTTGTGCAAGTCGCGGGTGTACACGAACGGGGTCATTTCGTCTCCGGCTTGTACGCACCGGGAGTGCAACTACGTACACTCTAATCTACAGCAGGTGATAGGCAGTTAAGGTTCCACAGCCAATTTACAACGTAACCTTGTAATTTCCTGTACGTTTCTCCGTCCGTATGTCATATGCTCATATCTCCTTCATTTTTCAACTGATTCTCATAAAATTGTACAGACAGACAGATAATAATAATAGTAACTGGGACATCCCACACAGCACCATGTAGTCTCAAAGTAAGCAAGTATATGCTTATATTATGGAGAACTAGACAACTGATACATTAATCCATCAACCCGCAATGGAGCAGCGTGGTGAATTAAGCTCCAAGCTCCTTCATCCCGAGGGGATGCTTAAGCCCCTGCAGTAGGGCATTAATGGGATGATAAACAAGTGATATACATAATTTCTTTTTTTTTATATACACAGATATAAATACTTTTTCACTTAGACGTGGAACAAATACCTAGGTCATGTTCATGTACATAAATATTGGTCCCGAGCGGGAATCGAACCCGCGACCCTTGGCTCCAGACAGATGTCTCATATGAACGCCATACTATTCTGTGGTGTTTTTTCCCACCCCACTTTAAGGTTTGAAAGTTACTTGAAAACGCGTGAAATTTTTTTAATAGGTTTTTGTTACCTAAATACACGATTTCGTTTTCGCTTCCGCCAATTTGATACATATAAAAGTTCAATAGGCGAACACATCTTTATTCAACATTTTCCATTAATTGGGATTGGGATTAATTGGGGGACAAACTTATTTATTAAGATGACAACTAGACTGGCCGATTGGCCAAGTGGTTAGACACCCTAATTACGAAGCCGAGGGTCACGGGTACGATTCGCGCCCAGGGGAAATATTTGTGTGCATGAACATGTCTATTTGTTCCGTGGCTGGGTGTAAAAAGTATCTATATATGTATATATCATTAAAAAAATGTTTAAGCATGTATGGCAGTTCTCTAGTACCTCACAATACAAGCATAATACTTGCTTAATTTGGGACTAGATGGCGCTGTGTGGGATGTCCTAGATATTATTATTATTGATTTTAATAAATGTCCATGTTTTCAATTTCTTGACATATAACGGAGTCATATCGACGCTACGCGTTCTAGACGTTCATACAAGGTTACCATATCAGTCCATTATGCTTCACTGCAGGGGCTTAGGTCTCCAATCGGAAGGAGGAAAATAATAAATTTTTCTTGTACGAGTAAAGTGATTGAAGAAAATTGTAAGTTCCTATAATTATTGGTATAAAAGAGTTTTTTGTTAAACTCGGTATCCATTCAGATTTCAACTCTATAAATAAGGGCCTAAAATATCACTTAGAGACAAATTTAATGAAATTAACTATAAATTGCCGTCTCAATATATATTTGAAAATTATATACAAAAAAATACTACATAATTTAGAAAAAAAATGTCATCGACATAATGTTAATACAAAAAACGAAGACAAACTTGCTGACCATGTTAATAGATTCAATAAAATCACAAAACTTTAAAGCGCAATTCTATACGCTTTTACAATAAGACCCCACCAGTTGACATTTAAGATTTACCCCTTAACAGGTTTAAAACTACAATAAAACGAAAGCTTTATGCAAAAGCTTATTATAAAGTATCGGACTATTTAGATGATACAAATCCATGGTTGTAAGCCGCTCGCATATCAATTTGTTTCAATAATATTTTTCTTTAAACACTTAATAAATTTTTTTTTAAATATTTTGTTAAAAAGAGCGCCCTTCAGTTTCTTGCATATTCTTCTGAGAGGAACTAGCATTTTGAATACGTCTTTGTGGGGACGTTTTCCCGCAAAGTAATAAATTCACTCTTGAGACGTATTTCAAGATTATGATACATAATTATGAAATAAAGAGATTTGATTTGATTTGAACGCATTTATCGGTGGAGCCAACCAAAAGGTACCAAATCTTTATCCAAAAGGTACCAATTCTTTATCCAAAAGGTACCAATGGGAACTGTATTACTAAGGCTCCACTGTCCGTCCATCCGTCCGTCTGTCCATTCCATCAGTCCATTATTCCCCACTGTAGGCGGCTTAGGCCTCCTCACAGAGTGAGGAGGCTTGGAGCTTAAATCCACCACGCTGCTACAGTGCAGTTTTGTGGATTGCAACAACCACCATCTATTGACAGTACCGGGAACCGACTGCTAAACGTGCTTTCCGAGGCACGGAGTCAGTGATAGTCATGTACTTAAGTCAGAAAATCTCATTAGTACACGTCCGAATTCGAACCACGGCCACACGCCCTTATAAATTTGAAACAGGTTCGTTGCACTCCGGCAACGACTCCGTTCGCCCGTCCGTTTGTCCGTCTGTCAAAGGATTGTATTGTTAGGACCCTAATAGGTTGAAATTTTCAGAGTGTGTATTAACTGTGGGCGCTATAACTACAAATAATAAAATAAAGTTAAATATTTAGGTGAATTACTAATTTTTTTTTTCGACGTTTTTGAAGATTGGTGGTTATGAAATCGTAGCTTACAATTGAAATTTTTATGAAATGTATACTACTGTGGTCGTTATAAAAACAAATAACCAAAATAAAATAAAGTTCAAAACTAAAGAGTCTCCCCATACAAGAAATGTGTTTTTTTTATATTGTTCGGTGGAACTGAACCTTTAGTGTGCTAGTCCGATTCGCTTCATCTTCACTTCATCAGCCCACTCCCCGGGTGAGGAGGGCTCGGAGCTTAAATCCACCACGCTGCTACAGTGCAGTTTCGTGGATTGCAACAACCACCATCTATTGACAGTACCGGGAACCGACTGCTAAACGTGCTTTCCGAGGCACGGAGTCAGTGATAGTTATGTACTTAAGTCAGAAAAACTCATTGGTACTCGCCCGGATTCGAACCACAGCCACACGCCCTTATAAATTTGAAACAGGTCCGTTGCATTCTGGTAACGACTCTGTCCGCGCCCGTCTGTCCGTCCGTCTGTCAAAGGACTGTATTGTTGGAACCCATAGGTTGAAATTTTCACAGTGTGTATTAACTATGGGCGCTATAACAACAAATAATAAAATAAAGTTAAATATTTAAGTGAACAATTTAAATTTTTTTTTTCGACGTTTTTGAAGATTGGTGGTTATGAAATAGTAGCTTACAATTGAAATTTTTATGAAATGTATACTACTGTCGTCGTTATAAAAACGAATAACCAAAATAAAATAAAGTTCAAAATTAAAGAGTCTCCCCATTCAAGAAACGTATTTTTTTTTTATATTGTTCGGTGGAACGGAACCTTTAGTGTGCTAGTCCGATTCGCTTCATCTTCACCCATTTTTACCCCACTGCAGGGGCTTAGGCCTCTCCCGGGTGAGGGGAGCTTAAATCCACCACGCTGCTCCACTGCGGGTTGGGGATTGTAACGACCGCCATCTATTGACAGCGCCCGGGACCGACTGCTTAATGTGCTCTCCGAGACACGGAGTCAGTGATAGTTATGTACTTCAGTAGTCAGAAAAACTCATTGGTACACGCCAGGATTCGAACCATGGCCCTATGGCCTTATAAATTTGAGACAGGTTCGTTGCGCTTTGGGCTATCACGACATATTGTTCGGTGGTACGGAACCTTTAGTGTGCGAGTCCGTCTCGCATTTTGCCGGATTTACATATATTTGTTTTGATAGAATATTTTTCTTCTAGGGTATCCTTTTAATTTTTTATAGTTTTATTTATTTCATCACAGTTGTGTTGCCTTGTCTATATCGAGTAGACATAGACGATACTAGTTTCACAACATGTATTCTAATTGACGATGTTTTATTTAACCATACAAAATTACGTAGGGAAAGCTGTTAGTGAACTCTTAAACTATAATTATATTCCAGGTTATGGAGTAGCGTTTATATTTTTCTTAGTGATGTGACGAATATTGTTTTTAGGAAATAAACGTTGAATAAAAAAAAAAAAAATAGGTGCATTCGTAAAAAGTGGCATTTGTATTACACATGTATACAGCATAACAAGTACAACTTTGTTCTCTTCTAAAACCATCAAATTTATCTTCTATTTTTTTTTTCTACTTATATGTTTTTTATGGTTTCACAGTAATATGGCGAGATACGGATGGCCTATAATTTTGTCTTCTCCGTATAATAATACCTAGGACATCTAACAGCGCCATCTACTTCCATAGTAAGCAAGTATTATGCTTGTATTATTCTGTACTAGACAACTGACATATACGTACTTAAATATTCTCTATAATATAGTAGCGGTCCGCTCCGCTTAGCACGAGTAGCATATTAGGCGTATTTTTTTCTGTCGTAGTGTCGTATCAGCTTGTCGCGTCGAACATGTGGATTGGATTTAGTTAGATTTAAATGTAAGGTAAGTTCATCCTACTTGGAGTATTTTAAAGTATTTTATTTCCAATTCTATAAAAATTTGCACAAGTAACATTGAGCTACCATTTTTAACAGGATGCGAAGTCGCCTGTGTAAAGGCGAAACAAAACCGTTCGTATCGTGCTGTAATGCGTTGCACCGCGCGTGGGTCGCATCAGGTCAGGTCAGTCCTTACGAATACTTATTACGGGACGGACGTGTCACACTGCTTACGAAAATGGGACGAGAATTAAATCGTGATAATGTTCAAATTAAATTAAAAATAATGGAATAACCGTTTGCAGGCATAAACTAATGTTAAATTTGAATGTTTACTTATCCAAAATACGATATTCAGCTCTTTTTTGCGTCTTTGACGAGTAGTTTTACAAATTTTCACGACACAAGTCGACATCGCGCACGTTTATTCGGCGCTAAACTATTACATTGACTAAAAGCCAGTTGGAGGACTTATTGCGTTTTGGGTTACTTTCTGCGCGGACACTTTAGAACGCGGACAACCCATCTAGTTATATTGGTACATCGATGACAAGTAAAGAATAAATACATAAAAATACACTACAATATTTCTTTGTATACAAAATTGATAATTTCAGCTTAAACACGCGTGTCGCGTCGCCCGGTATGACACCCTGCTGCTTGTCAAAAACTAGTTAAGAAGTTATTAAATCTTTTATGTCAACGGTATCTTATTCTAAAATTCATTCGACTTCTATGGTTGAAACATTTGTCGATATTATTTAATAAATGTATTATTTTCGCATCACCAATGTCGAGAAAGTTCTCTCAGAAACTCAAGTGAAAATCGGTGCTCCCTAGAGTTGTACTAGGGCTGCATAAATTATGAGCGATGTCTGAATATAGATGCGTTACTTTCATATTTAAATAGTGAAAAAAATTAACCACACGTATTAATTAACGATCAATCGAGTGGTTATTCTGACTGCAGAAACCAAAGCTTACAGGTTCGATTCTCATCTAGGATAAACATTTGTGTACCTACTTAAATATGCATATTTGTGGCTTTTCTGGGTGTAGAATATCTATTTAAGTACGAATTAAAAAAAAATATTTGAGTATACTCAAATACTTTTTTTCACAACTGATAAATATATATGTCAGTTGTTTAGTACCCATAATACAGGCTTCGCTTGATTTAAAAAAAAAAAAATTAGTATATGCTCAAATATTTTTTTTACAACTGTTATATATATACGGTATGGATATCATCATTTGTTTGTCCCAAATTTTGCGTGTTGTAGTGATTGTTTTCTTGACTTTTATACAAGTGCAAGAAAAAATGTCATAAATGAAAAAAATAATTAATTCCCAGTCTCGTCAACCCTGCACAGCGTACGCGTAACGTAAACCGTATACCTATTAGATACCTATGCCGCGCCCGCACGCGCGCGCAGGCGGCGTCCGCTTACATGCTTATTTGTAAATAATTTACATCAGACTTACCAAAAATCTTCGGTTTTGTAAATCACACTAGGAACGATGGATGATTCATTCATAATGGTGCACCACGAAGTCACAATAATCCACAGAACACGCTATTAACACAGATTCAATTCACAGTTATCCACGTCGTTCATATTAATAATTTTTTGGATACTATTTTTCCATTTATTTGATGTGATGAATCTTCACTTCACTTCATTAGCCCATTTTTACCCCACTGCAGGGGCTTAGGTCTCCCCCGGAATGAGAAGGACTTGGAGCTTAAATCCACCACCCTGCTCCACTGCGGGTTGGGGATTGTAACGACCGCCATCTATTGACAGCGCCCGGGATCGACTGCTTAACGTGCTCTCCGAGGCACAGAGTCAGTGATAGTTATGTACTTAAGTCAGAAAAACTCATTGGTACACGCCCGGATTCGAACCGTGGCCCTATGGCCTTATAAATTTGAGACAGGTTCGTTACGCTTTGGGCTATTATTACTTTCACGACTATGTGGTGAATACTTCCGTTAAAACTTAATAGAATAAATGATTACGTTTAAATTACACTTCAAATTTTTTTTTAAATTATGCCGCGTCCAAGAATGAATTGCTCTTGAATGTTCTACGTGATGCTCATTTTGTTCTAGACACACAGTAACTCGCCTAATATTTGCCTCGTGCACTCCCCTTAATAATTCACCGTCACTATTATCTTCACTCAATTTTTCAAAAGCTTGTGTTACAAGGGAACGCACCTGATCTGCAGTGGTGCATTCCGTTTCATAGACTATTCCTTTAATATACGCCCACACGAAATAATCCTTGGGGCGAGGTCTAGCGACCTTGGGGGCCAAGTTTTTTATGGCCAAATATTGTTGTTACCCTGTCTCTGACCATAGAACTAGTGTGGGGAGGAGCTCCATAATTTTGATACCACATATCCACCACACCACTGTAGCGAGTGGTAATGTTTCCATAAATGTCCACACGGTATTATTAATAATAGGTCCTATTATTTTAAGACCAAAAATAGCGGCCCATACATTTACGGACCACCGATATTGGTGACTTGTTTGTCGTATAGCGCGGTGATTAGTATGTGCCCAGATGTGTTTTAATAAAACAATAATAATGACGTATACATGACAACAACGTCTAGGCCCCAAACTAAGCATTAGCTTGTGTTTTGGGAACCAAGCGAAGACACCACATACATATAACAACCAAGACCCGGTACCAGTATTAATATTCATCATATAAATATTGACCCGACCTGGGATTCGAACCCGGGACCTCCAGCTTCGTAGGCAGGGTCGCTACCTACTAGGCTAAGCGGTCGTCGTTGTTACACGCATGTTCCACATATCATTACGCGAGTACGTGCTTTCGTCAGTCCACATTATTTTAGTTATAAAACTCTCATCCCAGTCATAATTTCGCCGTATCCATTGGCAATATGCTCCGCACACTGGATAATCACGCGGCAATAAGGCATGAACTTCCTGAACATGCTACGGATGTCGCCGATCTCTCTTTAAGATTCGGAACACCGTTCTATGGCTAAGACCAAAACGACAGCCCGCTTGTTTGCTACTTGCTGTCGGATGCTCGGTGAAAAACCACAAGATGCATTCTTCCAAGCGAGGCGATATTTGTACAACACGACCACCTCGATGATCACCCGGTGAAGTGTGTGGCACAATTGGTAAATTATCGCGCATACGATACACTGCATTAAGGATAACGGTGGCGGGTGTCTGCGAATTGGATACATTTCACAGTAGACTCTGTGAACATCATCACCTTCATTTAGTCTACATAAATAAAGCATATCTGCATATTCAGTAGCACTAAAATAAAGCGACATTTCGAGAAATATCAGCGCTGACGAAATAATCAGTCTTTACGAAAAACACGAAACTCGGTTCGTAGTACAAGCTTTAACGCTGTTACAACATACAACCAGGAATTCACGATGCAAATGATTACCCACAATGCCCACAGCCCTGAGCCCATAGGGCCACAGGAAAGGAAATGGCCGCGCGTCGCTCCACCTCCACTCCACTCCACTCTTCATACGTCGCACCACCCCGCACCGTTCTGCTGCCGCGGCCGCTGACCAATGTCAAGAATAAGGGTTGCATGGTTATTTCAAAATCTAGTAATATTAAAAATTGATTTTCTCCAAAACGGGTACAAATAAAAATATAGTTTCTTCGGCGAAATTGTTATTGAACACTAGAAGATTTTAAATACAACGGGACTCTAGACGGTTAATATCCAAACGTATATTTTTAATAACCATAAAAAATTATACCGTATTAATAGTATATACTAAACGCACGTGAGCTTGGTTTTTGAGGGGTACAGGTCCAATCAGATGTGAACGTAGGCAGTTTTAGGTGTAGCGGGACGCAGTGGAGCGAGGGGTATATGACTGTGCCTGCGCAGGCACGCTTATAACGTTGTATTCCAATCCGCCATAAAGTTTGAGGCGAACTATATATGGGCTGCGTAAACTCGCGTCTGTACACGCATGAGCTTGGTTTAGCGGACACACTATAATAAGGTTGCGTCGAATCTGTAAAAAATTAGTTTGTTTGATCCTACTTTAAAATTACAAAAAAATATTTGAACAAGATTTCATAAATTTTTCATTTTCATTATAATAATAATAATACCTGGGTCATCCCAAACAGCGCCATCCAGTCCTAAATTAAGCAAAGCTTGTATCATGGGTATCGGACAACTGATATTCCTACATACATAAATATTTTTATAATATATATATATTTCACACCCAGACACGGAACAAAGAGACAAGTTCATGCACACAAATATTGGTCCCGGGCGGAAAACGAACCCGCGACCCTCGGCTCCGCAGTTTAGGTCTCTAACCAATGAACTGATCGGTCAGTAACAATGTTAATATTTTCACAATTTAAGCTATTGCCATCTTTGTAAGTTTTTTTTAAATGCGAAGTAAGAATAATGTTTTAAACTAGATAACAAGTAGTGTTTAAGCATAATTTATAGACACACCCACGAGATATGACAGCAGAAAAAGTGGCCAACATTTTAAAGTATGCTTGAGTGTGTGATTAAACAGACCACATACGCTATACTATGTACTCTAACCGTCTCTGTGTGCGTGAATTAAACCGAACAGTTAGGTGATATTTTTACCTAAGTACGTTTATTGACCACCAACGCATTGGAAGATGTTTTCAAGACGCTGGACTGGAAATATCGTGGCATCAATGTCAACGGCGAATACATCTCTCACCTACGTTTTGCTGACGATATTGTTATCATGGCAGAGTCGCTGGAGGAGCTCAGTGGAATGGTTAACGGCCTCAATGTCGCCTCTCGGCGGGTGGGGCTCGGGATGAACTTGGACAAGACGAAATTCATGTTTAACGAACATATTCTCCCGAGACCGGTAACCGTAGAGGGTGCGACTCTAGAAGTTGTGCAAGACTATGTCTATTTAGGACAGATTGTCCAGTTAGGCAAACACAACTTCAACAAAGAGGCCGACCGAAAAAATCAGCTGGGCTGGGCTGCTTTCGGGAAGCTCCGTCGTCTGTTCTCGTCGCCACTACCACAATGTCTGAAGACCAAAATCTTCAACCAATGCGTCCTGCCTACTATGACATACGGTGCCGAAACATGGACTCTCACGGCAGGACTGATCCACAAATTTAAAGTCGCTCAGCGCGCTATGGAGCGGGCTATGCTCGGCATTTCCTTGATGGACAAAATCAGGAATACTGAAATGCGTCGAAGAACTAAAGTTGTCGACATAGCCGAAGTGATTAGCAAGCTGAAGTGGCAATGGGCCGGTCACATTTGCCGTAGAACCCACAACCGATGGGGTAGACGGGTTCTGGAGTGGAGGCCACGTATTGGGAAGCGAAGCGTTGGACGCCCCCCGGCCAGGTGGACTGATGACCTGAAGCACCATACCGGGGGTAATTGGATGCGGAAGGCGGAGGACCGTGTGTGGTGGCGAGCCTTGGGAGAGGCCTATATCCTGCAGTGGAGAGACACGGGCGAGATGATGATGATGAAGATGACGTTTTTTGACAGGATTTAAGCTCCAAGGCCTCTCACCCTGGGGCGATGGCAAGTTTTTTAACACTGAAACTTGTCTAAAGTTGTGTATAATCAATGCAAGTAAAATAATGATCTAAAGAGCTGTGGCTGAGTGCTTGAACACTCCGCTTTCGATATAAAAGTCAAAGGTTCGATTCCCGCCGTTCGTTTTTAATTCATAAAAAAAATACAAATAAAAATAAAATAGTACAATCACCGTGACGTAGGTACAGTTATGAATAAAAAATAACTAAAGATATTTCTATAGATGAAATAGCTCTTTTAAATCAAACAATAAGTAAATTAAAATAATAATAAACTATCAAAGAGATATAAATGTAATTAAGACGTTTTATGAGCCATGACTAACCATTCATAAATCGACAGACGTCGAATAGCTTAACATCACCTTACACATTTTAGGGATCCGTATAGATGTTTATAGTTTTGAACCTAAAGTGACATTTAACCCTTTGTTCATCGACAACTCATATAATTATACAATATATAGTGTGTAAGAAAGTGTCGTGATAGCACGAACGCAGCGAACCTGTTTCAAATCTATGAGGCCATGTGGACGTGATTCAAATCCGGGCGTGTACCAATGAGTTTCCTGACATAAGTACAATAATTTTACTATCACTGATTTCGTGCTTCGGAGAGCACGTTAAGCAGTCGATCCCGATTGCTGTCAACAGATGGCGAACGTCACAATCCGCCCACTCGCATTGGAGCAGCCTGGTGGATTTAAGCTCCAAGCCCCCTCATCTTTAGGGGAGGCCTAAGCCCCTGCAGTAGGGTATAAAAAGGGCTGATGGAATTGAATATAATATGTACCTAGTATATAATTCCCACCCGGTACCAATATTTGTGTGCATGAACATGTCTATTCGTTCCGTGTCTGAGTGCAAAAGTGTCTATTTATGTACATATCATAAAGAATATTTAAGTATGTATATCAGTTGTCTAGCCCAGACCGCAACGAACCTGTCTCAAATTTATAAGGCCAAAGGGCCATGGTACGAATCCGGGCGTGTACCAGAGTTTTTTTGACTTAAGTACATTAACTATCACTGACTCCGTGCCTCGGAGAGCACGTTAAGCAGTCGGTCCCGTACGCTGTCAATAGATGGAGGTCGTTACAATCCCCAACCTGCAGTGGAGTAGCGTGGTGGATTTAAGCTCTAAACCCCCTCCTCACCCTGGGGGAGGCCTAAGCCCCTCCAGTGGGGTAAAATGGGCTGATGATGATGATGATGATAAGTTGTCTAATACCCATAATACAAGCATTGCTTAGTTTGGGGCTAGATGGCGCTGCGTTAGATGTCCCAGATATTATTAATATTATACTTGGACTGACCGATTGATTAGACCACTGCTTTCTATAGTTACAAGCCTTGCTATTAGATTTGGCAACGTCGCATTATCTGTCACATGTAGTCGCATTTACTTCGTCAGCTAACAAGATGTCATTAAATCATATTTTGTTAACTACAGAAAAAATATTTAAAAAATTAAAAACGTTTAAACCCAGTAGTTTTGGTTGATCTGAATACCATATAATTCTTTTGCGCCAATCGGTTAAGGTTTAATGGGGTGCAACAGTTAACGCCGTTTGTATGAAAATCGGCCGCCACAGCAACAACAGTTTTATGTCCATCGCTAGTTATATTAGCGCATATCCGGAAAGCAGCAGCAGTCACGAAGTAATGTATTAGTAACTTACTATATCGTCAATAAGAAAAACAGTTTCGTGGTATGGCCGCTGGTATCAAAATATGCGTTCAAATATTGTTATTTTACCGCGGTTACTTAAAACACCATACTCGTAGCATCACCCCATTAATGCCTCAATGCAGGGCTTCGGCCTTCCCTCGGAATAAGGGGGGGCTCCAATGCGGGTTGGTGGATTTCAACGGCTGCTATCTATTGCTGGTAACCGGGACCAACGGCTTAATGTGCTCTCAGAGACACGGAGTCAGTGATAGTTATGTTTATGAAAAAACTCATTGGCACATGCCCTGGGATTCGAACCCATGGCCTTCTAAAAAAGAAGCGAGCTCGCTACCACTAAGCTATCACGACTTAAAACCCCAGCGAATATATAATTTCGATCGCGCTTGACTATATCCATCGCAGTGAAAGTGGGCCTTTCACTTCGTGAAGCGTGTTTATTTAACATTTTCACTTTACACCTGCTCAGTACTGACCTATGAACTTTCATTGAGGTCGCCATTCTTGTCCATCTGTGCGTACGTACAGATTATAATTTACTGGTTTATATATTTTGGCTTTTGACGACCGCTTGGCGTAGTGGATAGCGACCATGCCTACGAAGCTGGAGGTCCAAGGTTCGAATCCCAGGTCGGGTTAGTATTTATATGATGAATATTGGTACTGGTGCCGAGTCTTGGTTGTTGTTATATGTATCTGGTGTCTTCGCTTGGTACCCAAAATACAAGCTAATGCTTAGTTTGGGACCTAGACGTTGTTGTTGCGATGTATGCGTTATTATAAAAAAAATTATACTATTGTATGTATATATTATAAAGAGTATTTAAGTATGTATATCAGTTGTCTTGCACCCATAATACGAGCTTTGCTTAGTTTGGGACTAGATGGCGCTGTGTGGTATGTTCAAGTATAATTATTAGGTATTAGGTATATTCTATAGAGTTTGGTTTGAACAACGTAGAATGCACCATGCTTTGTTTTTTGTCCGATATCTATATAAATATAACTTGAATCATCATCATCATCAACCCGTTTTATCCCACTGCAGGGGATTAGGCCTCCACCAAGGTAAGGAGGGGGTTTGGAGCTTAAATCCACCACGCTCCTCCACTGCGGGTTGGGGATTGTAACGACCGCCATATTTTAACTATCACTGAATCCGTGCCTCGGAGAGCACGTTAAGCAGTCGGTCCCGGACGCTGTCATAACTTGAATGGTATATGGTATTGCAGATGGGGACTAACAAACTAACAATCCGACAGGCCCCATAGGGCCATGGTTCGAATCCGGGCGTGTACGAATGAGTTTTTCTGACTTAAGTACACAATATCACTGACACTGTGCTTTGCAGGGCACGCTAAGCAGTCGGTCCCGAACGCTGTCAATAGATGGCGGTCGTTACAGTTCCCAACTCGCAGTGGAGCAGCGTGGTGGACTTAAGCTCCAAGCCCCCCTCCTCACCCTGGGGGAGGCCTAAGCCCCTGCAGTGGGGTAAAAAAAATGGGCTAATGATGATGTTGATGAAACTAACAATCAAAATATGTTTTGGTGGTATTTATGTGAAAATAAATATGTATGAAATGCACATTATAGGCTGTGCTTGTCATGTCGTGATAGCCCAAAGCACAACGAACCTGTCTCAAATTTATAAGGCCATAGGGCCTGGGTTCGAATCCGGGCGTGTACCAATAAGTTTTTGTGACTTAAATACATAACTATCACTGACTCCGTGCCTCGGAGAGCATGTTAAGAAGTCGGTCCCGGGCGCTGTCAATAAATGGCGGTCGTTACAATCCCCATACCGCAGTGTAGCAGCGTGGTGGATTTAAGCTCCAAGCCCCTCTCACCCTAGGGGAGGCCTAAACCCCTGCAGTGGGGTAAAAATGGGCTGATGAAGTGAAGTGAAAGCAGGGCTTCGCCATAAAATGTCAAGCTACCTGAGAAAGTGTCGATTGTGTATTAATTCTGTAAATGAAGAAAAATAAAACACAGAAATATTGATTCAAATATCACTATTGTGGTAACTATATCGTCATACCTAAGCGTACAATATTAAAAAATATTTTAAAAAAGGCAACTTAAAAAGAAAATAAAAAAAATAAAGCTTTAAAATGTAATAACTACGAGTTTTTGAAAATATATTTTTCAAAATTCTTATCGTCAAATCAACTCAAAAACACGTATTTTAAGTCAAACTGACAATATCGAGTGGTAAATTTAAACTTAAAGTAACATTTATTAAAATTAAAACTATTGGACATATCATTCCATAGGTTATATACAGGATGAGGTTTTAATGACAAGCCAAATTTTAATATAATGACCTTTGATAAAAATCCGTCAGCCGTCTTGTTCCTTTTTAGTATCGTTCAATAGGAAAATATTCAGTTAAGACTACGTAAACCTTTCCCAAAACTACCAATATACTAGTCACCGCTCACGACGGCGCCAGTGCACGTACACACGCCCCGCCCACATGTCCCATGCCCCGCCTTTTCGTATGTAAGTAGAAGGTACCCAAATTTTGTTATATTTTTTTTTAAGATATAATTATTAATTATGAATATTTGACCTATATTTTTAGTTACGTAATGAGGTCTATTGGTGATATCTAACTTCTAGAAAAATTTTGGCTGGTTACTAAAATCTCATCCTGTATAGATAGACATAATTACGTATAAATGGGTGGTCACCATAGCTTCAAACAGGGATATGAACGAGAATACTAGAACGACAAAGTTGTGACGAATCGTCACAGAATTACAAAAATTCTTGGGCCATTTCTACCACATGTGAACCTATGGTGGTGATGCTACAATGTAATAAAATATCAATGGAATATTCTACGAGTAATATTCCATTAATTAATATTTCAAATAGCTCCTTTCCGAAACTGAATTTTAAACAGTTTATAGTTGGATTAGAATTAAATTACATAATTCAGAGCAGTGTACTGCAGCTCGTGACATTTCGGTTAGATTAGGTCCATGGTTCGCTGTCAATAGATGGCGGTCGTTACAGTCCCCAACCCGCAGTGGAGCAGCGTGGTGGATTTGAGCTCCGAGCCCACCTCCTCACCCTGGGGGAGGCCTAAGCCCCTGCAGTGGGGTAAAAAAATGGGCTGATGAAGTGAAGTGAAGTGAAGGTCTATGGTTAGATTGTACAAATGAATCAACCATCGGTGACGATGTCGTAAGAGCACGTGGGACAAAAATAATAAGTAAACGTTTAATAAGTAACAAAGGATTAGAGATACCGCGTCGTGATCACCAAAATATGAGCAAAAAAATATACGCCACAGACTAAATATACGCCACTTTATGTGTTATCATTAAAGCGTAGTAGAAATAAGTGTGACGCACAGGTAAAAATTTTACTCGAAAACAAACAAACATTCTGAAATCACATATGTGTGATCTGACAAAAAATTTAAAACAATGGTGACGACTTGAGGGGGTAGGCCCTTCATACAAAAAAGAGGGTTCGCCCCGTGCCTTAAACCTCGCTGTATTTATGTATCAATATTTACCGAAAAAATATTTGTAATAGGCGAAATACTGTCACAGGGCGGTATGTTTTTTTTTTTTGGATATCTAATTTAGTTGTTTTAAAATTCCCGAAAAACTTTATTTTCGTCGGTTCTTTGTTTTTGAAAATAATGAGCCGTAAATTCAATTTTAAAACTAATTTAAAAAAAAAAGAAAATTGCGTGCTACATCTTTTCTTAATGACCCTGTAAATTTTAGTTCCAATTCATATACATTTCAGGGGTGGAAACAGTCACGGCCCGCAAGCTGTTTCGACGGGTATTTTATAGGTATTTTTTTGAAAATTTGCTCATCTCTGTCACTCAGGAATAGGTCGGGGAAAAGGGATTGAAACGGAGATAGCGATGGCAATTCGAAGCCGCATTGAGAAAGACTATCCCCTTAATTTGATTTGTCTAATCTTTGAGTCTGCAATTTGCTCGGGTTTTCTATCGTTTCTTAGTATGAAACGCTCCATCTCCCTCCGCCCACTTGGCTCCTATGATCCTGCTCCCATGGGATTCAAGGATACTTTTTTCTGATCTTGACTCCCATCGAATCCTAGATTTTTTTTACGTCTCTAGGATTCTATAGGATTGTAGGATAATTCTTTTTTGGCTCTTTGTTCCCATGGTCTACTTTTACTGACATACCTGTACCGATTTCAAACCTAAACCCACTCTAGAGGTCCTTAAAATAATCGTTCCGTAATTCCCATTCAATATCTTTATAGTTGATAAAATTAAAATAACATAACAATTAAATGTAATAATAATTATAATAATGTCTTTGCACATAAAATAAACAAAAAATTCCATATCATTAGTCCTTTACAGCAAGGGTTTAGGCCTCCTCTGTAGAGGAGAGGGCTTGAAGCTCAAATCCACTACGCTGCTCCAATGCGGGTTGGCGGATTGTAACGACCGCCATCTATTGACAGCGTCCGGGATCGACTGCTTAACGTGCTCTCCGAGACACGGAGTCGGTGACAGTTAATGTACTTAAGTTAGAAAAAACTCATTGGTACACGCCCGGATTCGAACCACTGCCATATGGCCTTACAGATTTGAAACGAGTTCGCTGCATTCGGGCTATCACGACATTGACAACCCAAAAATGATTGTGGTCAAATGTCGAAAATAAAATTATTTTTAATAAAATTAACGTAAACATATTTCACTCATCAATTGAACAATTTAATTTTTATTTAATAGTAATTCAATTTATTATATGATAAAATATATATATTTATCAGTAAAAGTTAACCATGGGAATCAAAAGTCGAAAAGAATTATCTATCCTATGGCAGCCAAGAGACGTAAAAAATATTCTAGGGTACAATGGGAGTCAAGAGGACGGAGCTAAGTGGACGGAGGGCTACATTTAGATGTTCTGCTAAGTTTACAAACTCAACGTAGGTACAAATCCTTTTTACAGATTTTCAAAACAACCCTTTCCAGATTTAAAGAAGTATTTCAAAAGTAAAACAAAACATTTTTTAAATTATTAAAAACCTATTCAATGATGTAATGGGTGTCAAGCAAAATATTAATCATAAATTTTTTTTTACAAGTTACGCTACGTAACGTTGCAATATACGCCTACAACGGCGAGTGTAAGCATGGCTTAAAATTAATCTGTCATCTCGCTCACACTTAAGCCAAGCCTACACTAACGCACACAATGGGCTTGAACCAAAATTTGTAACATACAGTCACAGACCAGTCAACCTATAGACCACGCTTTAATAAACATCAGTACGAAAACGAAATCGCCAAAAAGTGGCGGGGTGCGGGGAGAGGTCGGCTAGTTTTCATTGGCTCGTTCAAAATTGACAATTTAATGGCTTCCGACGTGCTTCCAACTGACCGCTCACAAGAGACGTAGTTATGTAGTGTCACTACATAGCCTTGGCGAATGCTACTCCCTATCAAAGCGTGGTCTATAAGGTTGACTTGTCTGTGCATACAGTATTTATATTTTTCCGCAAATATAGACCAATCTATCCTTTCCTTTTAGAATAAAAAAAGTCAGTAATTTTCCCAGTAATTTGTTTCCAAAAATTCATTAATAAAATATCCCTATGACGTCATCTAGACAGATGTTTACTGTTTGCATTTTCTTAGACTAAATAAAGTCATATTTTAATGAATAATAATAATAACGTTTATAGCATAACAATATCTAGGCCCTAAACTAAGCATTAGCTTGTGTTTTAGGTACCAAACGAAGACACCACATGCATATAACAACCAAGACCCGGTACCAGTATCAATACTCATCATATAAATACTGCCCCGACCTGGGATTCGAACCCGGGACCTCCAGCTTCGTAGGCAGGGTCGCTACCCGCTAGGCCAAGCGGTCGTCGCTTTGTTCAATTCATGAGGATTTCAATTTCATTTGACATAGGTACATAGTTATTTTACCTCAGAATTTTTTTTTTGTCTTTAGCTTTGACTTTTTACTATGGAAATCAGGAGAAAAACGCAACCGTCCAGATGACGTCACATGGACAATTCCAATTTCAAATACATTTTCATAAATATCTGGCAAATTAAAAAATAGAAAAAACTAATATCATCGGAACTTTAAAAATTTGGTCCAAGGCCATTAGAGATGGCAAAGTTATTTGGCGCGTCCTGTAAAAAGTTGTTCACATTACACAAAACCAAACCTTAATGTAAGTGTATCTGACATGGTAATTTGCTTGAATGTTTTTACAGAATATTTTTTTTTTTACATACACGACTCACATAAGATGTCGTCAATTTGTAAGTTAACTTAAAAAAAAAATACATTTTAGAGCCATCAGTCCTTTTACAAACAGTTTATGTGTATTAAAAGAACCATTTCGAAAGTATTAATTACCGTTTTTCGTATTTTTCTTCATCTTTTCTCTTTCTAACAATCTTTTTCTCACTTCTTCCGGATTGTATCTTTTTCTGTATATCCTTCTCGCCCTTCTAACCGGGTTCACGTTTCTTGGCCTTATCTTTTTCTTTCCAAAAGATTGTAAGGGACTGTCTTCGGTTACTTTGATAAAAGATAGAGCTTTCTGTTTCCTAGTTGCGTTTTTAGCGAAAAGATCTCTCTGTTCTCTCACTGTTGCATCGTAAAATACTTTACCGTTTACGTAAGCTTTTCTTATATTTTCCGTCGTAGTTAAAACTCTTGGTGGCCTAACGAAAGTCGTCTCGCTAACTTCTAGACTTTTGTCGTTGAAAATTCTCGTTTTTGCCAAATCTTCTTTAGACACTCTTTGGATTGTACCTCTTCTTTCTATGTTTGTAGGAAATTTGTTACCGAAATCAAACTCATCTGTTAGTTCTTTATCTATGGCTATGCTTTTCGCTTCGAAGTCATTCTGTGATCTTTTTTCTAGAATAATCTTACCACCACGTCTGGTCGCTAAAAGTCTTCCAATAGCTTCTATTTGTTTTTCTTCTGCTTCTAACGTCTTGAAATCAGATTGTTTATCACCTTTAGGGTTCTTTGCATCTTCTATATCAAATACTTCTATTGAGCCAGAAAAATCGGCCAACTTTCCACTAATCTCCTTCAGAGCTTCTTCTTTACTTTCGACTTCTTGCCCTTTTGTATTGATTTTTTCCAATCCTGTAGAGTTAGGTTTAACTTTATCTTCCTCAATGATTACTGGAGGAGGTTCTGTTGTAGTTGTTGTTGTTGTTGTCGTCGTTGTTGTAGTTGTTGTGGTTGTAGTAGTTTTTTTAAGATTGAATTCGAAAACATCTTTATCAGGTATAGTCATATTACGATTCTTCTCATCTCTGTGACGATTCTTTATGTTTCTGTCTGTGAAATCATTGTCATCTCTTGCTTGTGGTCCATCATAATCTCTTTGTGGTTCTGGTGGGTTTGTAATCGGTCTATTATTTCTTTCGTTTCTGTCAGTCGTGGTAGTGTATTGTCTATTCCAGCCTTCAGTTTCGTTGTGGCGGAAGTAAGTCACGTTGGGAGGTGGCCCTTTGTGAAGATAGGCTACGGGCCAATATCTGAAAACCGTTACAAACGAATATTTATTTAAAATGTAAAAGACATATAAAAAAATTTTGTTTTTAATTGTTAAAACTATCTGCTTTTTTTATCTTTGCTTTAAAATGTCAGAGTTCTGGAGTAATTATACAGGGTGAGATTTTAGTCACCAGCCAAATTTTGTCTAGATGTTAGGTATCACCAATAGACCTCATTACGTTGATAAAAAATATAGGTTACATTTTATTGATAGATTATTTTATCTATAGTTTTATTTTAGAACGTTTGGTTGCTTTCTTAACGCTATAGTAAACGTACGCACTCGAGACCTTGAACCGAAACGGGACGGTGCGCTGTCCCGGTGACTAGAGTTATTGGTTTTTTCGGGAAATGTTTCTGTAGTCATATGTCAATATTTTTCTATTAAAAGATACTAAAAGAAAACAAGACGGCCATCGGTATTTTACCAAAGATCAATACATTAAAATTTGGCTGGTGACTAAAATCTCACCCTGTATATCCTATTAATCGAGCTCAAAAAAGAAGCAGGTTCACTATCGACGCTTTCGATATCTTTTTTTAGGGTTCCGTATCCAAAGGGTACCAACGGAAACTCTATTACTAAGGCTCTGTTGTCCGTCAATCCGTCCATCACAGCGTTGTATCGTCTGAACCGTAATATGTAGATACTAGAAAATTTCACACAGCATGTTTCACACACTATGGCCCCTAATAAAAATAAATAAATAATAAAATATAATATGACTGACCGGTTGGCCGAGTGGTTAGAGACCGTAACTGCGGAGCCGATGGTCGCGGGTTCGATCCCCGCCCGGAACAAATATTTGTGAACATGAACATGTCTATTTGTTAAGTGTCTGGATGTAAAAGTATCTATATATGTATACATTATAAAAAAAAAGAATATTTATGTATACAGGCTGAGGTTTTAATGACCAGCCAAATTTTTATAAAATGACCTTTGATAAAAATCCGTTGACCGTCTTGTTCCTTTTTAGTATCGTTCAATAGGAAAAAATTCAGTTATGACTACGTAAACCTTTCCCAAAACTACCCAAAATACTAGTCACCATTCGCGAGGGCGCCAGTGCACGTGCACACGCCCCGCCCACCTGCTCCATGCCCCGCCCTTTCGCTCTATGTAAGCAGAAGGTAGCCAAATTTTGTTAAAAAATATTTTGGATATAATTATTGGTTTTGAATATTTAACCTATATTTTTATATACGTAATGAGGTCTATTAGTGATACCTAACGTCTAGAAAAATTTTGGCTGGTTACTAAAATCTCACCCTGATAATACAAGCATAATACTTGCTTACTTTGGGACTAGAAGGCGCTGTGTGGGATGTCCCAGATATTGTTATATTATTATATTATTATTATAATAAAATAAAAAATAAATATTAAAAATAAAATAAAATTTACAAATTAAAGGGTGTCCCCATACAATAAACATGTTTTTTTTAAAACATTTTTGGTGATTGGTGGTTGTCAGATCATTGCTTACACTTGAAATTTTCATAGTGTATTACCATAGCCGCTATAACAACCAATAAAAAAAATTAAAAAAATCATAAATTAAAGGGGGTTTTCATATAAGAAACGTGTTTTTTATATTGTACAGTGGTACGGAACCCTTCGTGTGCGAATGCAACTTGCACTTAACCGGTTTTTTTAATGTATATGCCTCCATAACTAAATATAATGTTATCCGATTTTTGAAAATTATTTATTATTTTAGAAGACATAACGTGGAGTTGGTTCCATTTTTGGTGAAGATCTGGTATGATGGAGACGACAAACTTATATCGTAAATAACAAATGACCAGTATTGGCCTGTGAAGTTAATTCATAGTTTTGGCAAATCCTAACTCATCATCATCATCATCAGCCCATTTTTACCCCACTGCAGGGGCTTAGGCCTCCCCTAGGTTGAGGAGGGGGGCTTGGAGCTTAAGTCCACCATGCTACTCCACTGCGGGTTGGGAACTGTAACGACCGCCATCTATTGACAGCGTCCGGGACCGACTACTTAACGTGTCTTTCAAAGCACGGTGTCAGTGATATTGTGTACTTAAGTCAGAAAAACTCATTGGTACACGCCCAGATTCGGACCATGGCCCTATGGGACCTTATAAATTTGAGACAGGTTCGTTGCGCTCTGGGCTATCACGACACAATCCTAACTAATTTCCACAATTAAAACGATCTAATGAAGATCTGGCAGCACTATCACAATCCATCGACGCGCACTGGAGCAGCGTGGTGGATCAAGCTTCAAGCTCTCTCATCCCAAGGGAGGCCTAAGCCCTTGCAGAAGGGTATTAATGGGCTGATGGTATGGTATGGACTTACTAACTTCTTATATCGTCCACATATCAGTTTCGTCAGATAGCTACGGCTGGGTAACCATTTTGCAATCGCCTAGTAGAGACGTTTTCCGAATTATAACACTGTTGATTCCATTAAGTACACAATATCACTGACACCGTGCTTCGGAGGGCACGTTAAGCAGTCGGTCCCGGACGCTGTCAATAGATGGCGGTCGTTACAGTTCCCAACCCGCAGTGGAGCAGCGTGGTGGACTTAAGCTCCAAACCTACCTCCTCATCCCTGGGGGAGGCCTAAGCCCCTGCAGTGGGGTAAAAATGGGCTGATGATGATGATGATGATGATTGCATAGCCATATTAACTTAGACGAGGATCACGGTACTATGTGCCTAAACAACTTAGTCGGTTAAACTTACGCTAGTTGAAAATATAAACGACCGCATTGTGTAGACATCTAGTATTGTGATCCATTACTAAGTTAACATGGCTATGCAATTTGATAGTGTTATAATCATAGATGGTTATAATTCTGATATTCACATCTACTAGACTAGACGATGTCAGTGCAGACCCAAGAGGTAACGAATGAGCGACAATATTTAGAAGGAGATGGTTTCCATAGCTATTATTATTAATATTATTATTGTTATTATTATTATTATATATTTATTTTGACTAGTGGTCACCCAGCGGTCGAAGTTCGACCGTACAAATTTTTTTCAAACCACCAATAATTACTTTTTCGGATATTAGTTGTGCCCACATGTACCATAGTGTATATTTGTTTTTTTTTTTGTTTCCCTGCATGTTCCTCACATCTCTACAAGATAATTTTTTTGCAACATATATTTACAACACGTCTCGAATAGCCAAACTGAATACTATACAGAGCCAGAATAATATTTATAAGATACGAGCCATTGACCAGTCCTTGGTTCCACAGGAAACCAGCGTCTCGGCATTCAAATGCCCTGACATATAGCTGAGTGGAAACCATTTTGGTCACTTACTTTTTGTTGTTGTTTTAGTTTATTTAGAATCCCGACTGTTATATTTTTATTTTTTTATTAATTTACTTTTTTTTATTTTTATATTTCTATTTTTATCTGTTATATTTTAAAACATTATTACTAGTGTTATTGTAAGTGTGCCAAATAAATATTTTTTCTTTCTTTCTTTCTTCTTAATTAATAGGCTAGAGTAAGTCAATTCAAACTGCATCAAACGACAGACTATTAAACTCGTATTGGTTGATAGTATTTGTTACGCATATTAGGTATTGCATAGATTTCAGCTTTTGGCACTCCTTTTCCATATAAACTTTACCTATGCCAAAAATCACACACCTCTGTACTCGTTATATATGCTTGAAAGGGAGTACAAAATTTTCTCTTCACGTATTAATATATAGATTATCAAATCAAGTGGTTTGATTTCCTGTTAAAGTAATAGATTTTTCAAAAATGTAAATATGCAGTTTAGTTTATTTTTTTTTAAATCGAGCTCATGACCTCTTTAAACACTTTTCGCTATTTCTCATATTTTACAAGTTGACCATATAGTCCCATCTCAAAAATTCATCCAATAAGACGACCGCTTAGCCTAGTGGGTAGCGACCCTGCCTGCGAAGCTGGAGGTCCCGGGTTCGAATCCCAGGTCGGGTCAGTATTTATATGATGAATATTAATACTGGCACCGGGTCTTGGTTGTTATATGTATGTGGTGTCTTCGCTTGGTACCCAAAATACAAGCTAATGCTTAGTTTGGGACCTAGACGTTGTTGTGATTGTGTGTGTTATTATTATTATTATTATAAGTATATAGATTTTAGCTTTCTGCACTACCACTCCACATAAACTTTAACTATGCCAAATCTCTCCTCCGTGTGCGTAGTACGCTTAAAAAAGGGTCTAAGATTGTCCTTCACGTATTTACCTATATATATAGATTTCTGTGGTGTGGACGAAAGACGAACTGTTAAATTTCTTAACAGTTATTTATAAAGCTACAGTAAATAATAAAAAAATAAAAACCTTGACCACTATTGCCTACTATAATCTATACTAATATTATAAAGCTGAAGAGTTTGTTTGTTTGTTTGAACGCGCTAATCTCAAGAACTACTGGTTCGAATTGAAATTGTTTTATTGTGTTGGATAGTTCATTTATTGAGAAAGGCTATAGGCTATTATTATATCAACTACGACCAATAGGAGGGGAGCACCAACGAAAAATGTTGCAAAAACGAAAAAAATATATTCTTTTTGAGAGCTTCCGTTGCGTGTGCTGCGTAAACGGTTGATGTTAAGCAAAAACCATGTATGACGGGATTGTTCCCCTTTTAAAGTTCTAACCAAAAGTCCGCGACAGCATATGTGTATCTTTTAAGGTTGGTTTACTATAACCTTTTTTATGGCAATCAAATTTATTCTAACCGAAACGCACTATTTGCGAAGGTGTTTCTGAAACATGATATGAATCCTTATCAAATTAAATAAATTAGTTACGTAGAAATGGAGCTAGAACACTAGGAGTTGTATAGCAGAAAAGGGGAGGGGAAGGAGAACGCGATGGGGAACGTTTCCGTAGTCCACCCGGGCGGATCCGGACACGGCCGCCAATCATAAATAAGTAACGACGTGTTTCAGAGTTTTTTATTTTCAAATTTTAAGGGGGAGGTGGGAGTCAAAAGTACACAGAAACCATCTCAAATGTTAATAATAGATCACTTTAACAGTAATGTGTAGTCTGCGCAGGCGAAGCTGCGGGCGGTCGCTAGTTGTTTATAAAATAGAATTTAACCGTTAAAAAATCAGTGGGGCAAAATGCAGACTGAAGAGATCGGCTTGGTATTTTTTACCTTTGTATTAAGCAGAGAGTTTTTACCATAAAGGTATATATACTAGCGTAAGAGAGGAACACAGTGTGCGAATGACATCCAGCTCTTTGCGGAAATCCTACATGCGAGAAAGAAATGCAAGAAAATCTGACATAAAACCTCTTTGAACACATTTAGTCTTCTTTACTCACTTGTCAAAATAAGGTCCAGCTTTGTTTTCTATTTTGTGTTATAATCGTTTTGAATTCTACAAAAATTAATTCTTGTGATAAAAATGGTGTAGTGTTCAGTTTTAAATTGCACTGTAACATATGTTAATAATCCAAATAAAGAGACATTTCACCGGTAAGTACTGCCAATAACATACTGTTATCTTAATGCTTATTTTTATAAAAAGCAATCCTAAATTTACTTGGTTATACATCAGTAGTATACGGTAAATACTTTATTTTGTAAATAATTTGTTATTTTAAACAATTATGTGTACGATACAAAAATATTGTGTAAAATTACAATCAAACAATGAAGCATAGGGATTGCACAAAATGTATCGATATGTCGATATTTTCAAATATAAATATTTTGTAAATTTGATATTACCTAATTGCACCTGTTCCACTGGAATGATGTCGTAAACTGTTTTTAAACATATTGTGAGGTTTATTTAGCCTGGCAGCACATTGTAAGGGAAAGTATGACATCTATACATATATACTACACATAGGGTATATATGTAAATACAAGACTTTTTCAAATGAAAATATAAGATATATACACAATTAATTTTAATCGTTATTTATTTATGATTTAAAATCTGATGCTCTATTTAATTTTAATCGTTATTTATTTATGATTTAAAGTCTGACGTTCTATCTGTTCTCTGATTATGAACGTCGTAAATAATTAAACTTTGAATGACAAAACTACTGTACACAATAGTTTAACCTCATTTTCCTCCAAGAAACTGCGGTGTTAAAAAATGCTTCCTGATAATGATGACTATTTCATAATATCCAGGTTTCCTGTAAACACGGTTAGCATAGAACAATGGAAAAAAATGTTAAATAGAACAGGTGGGACTCCTCGAAAACATTCTTTGGTTTGCAGTAGACATTTTACGGATAACTGTTTTGTCTAACTAAATCACCGACGACTTTTGAAGAAAGGATCTATACCTACTGAATTTGTGCTGTTAGGGGTTTCTTTTTTTTTCATATGTGCTTACTAAGTATATTAATTAATATACTAATAATACTTAATATCTAAAGTCAGAGCATTTATGCCAACTGTAATTTCTGTACAGGTCAATCTGAAGACCAAGCGATCGGTGTCAGCGTACGTTTACCGGGATATATCACCAGGACCTTCAACTTTAGAGCCTAAACCTTTATTTCAGCACTAATATAAAATGGATTTGAAGAAAAGTCCATCACAGTGAAAATATAAATTTTAGGCAAATTATCACTTTGTCTTTTACAAAAACTTGTTCCTTTATATTCAAATAAAACTTAATTACCTATTACACAAAGAAACAAAAGATATTATAGACTAGTCCAAGGCATCCAAGGCATAATTTGTGGTGTAGTGAGACGACGCGACACTCAATCGAGTAGACAATGTGACGTCATGGGCAGTAAGAATCCACCAGTCAAACCGCACGAAAATACATAATAATAATAATAACGTGCACATTACAACGTCGTGGCCCCAAACTAAGCATTAGCTTGTGTTTTGCGTACCAAGCGAAGACATCACATACATATAACAACCAAGACCCGGTACCAGTATCGATATTCATCATATAAATACTGACCCGACCTAAGATTCGAACCCGGGACCTCCAGCTTCGTAGGCAGGGTCGCTACCCACTAGGCTAAGCGGTCGTCAAATTAATAAATATCAATAATTTATTTCTCAGTCATTTATTGACGAATTTAAAAAAAACTTTCACTGTTTTATTAGTTTTGGTTTATCTTTCAATTCTATCGAGTTAAATTGTATATTTTGAACATCATGAACTTCTCTATTGTAAATGTTCTCATTTTTTTGTTTACAAAAAGTTAAAATTTTGTTGTTATGCGTTGAAACGTGACGTATTGTAATTAAAAATAAAAATCGTTTATTTATATTGTTTTATTTATTACTTGGCTTGTATTCAACTAAATATTAACATTTCCATAATGATGTTAACGCTTTCTTTACTTCTGCAAATTTTTTATTATCAACTGTTAACAAAAAAAAATATTTATTGGAGTAAAGGAAATGGCATTTGAATTGACTGATTGATGATTTGTCATTTTAAAAAACTAAAAGTTAGGAAAAGTAACTCAAAACAAAAATTATGTAGTATAGCAGATTCAAAATAATAAATAGGATTGCCGATTTCGACTTATGATATCGCGGTAATTTCAACGACACATTATCATGAAAGTACTACGTGCTATCGATAATATAAAAAACATTAATGCACATCACTAAAACTGGCTCAACCACATGTGAATTTTGCACACATACTCATTTCCGTTTCGGTCATGCGATGTTTAGATGTCAGTTGGTCTCCTACGCTAGTATATATATGTCTATGGTTTTTACCTAATCCTTAAAGAAAACATACAAATATCATCTATTACGTTATTACAAATATTATTTGAAGATTCACCTTGGTACCCCAAGACCTCCAGGCACCGGCGGATCCAAACCCTCTCCTGAATCTAATCCAGATACTGGTACCCAGTGGGATCCATGACCAGGCATTGGACCGTAGTTGTGATGGTATTTGATGTGAGGACGTTCTTCTGTAGGCACTCGGGCATAACCTGGATACACAAAGTTGCTACTGAAACACTGGGGTACAACTTTATATTAATGCGTTTACTTAACAAAATGTAGAGATACAGCTGTGCAGCGCATAGTGGTTATGTCGGATAATCAGTTAACGAACGTTTGTCGTTACCTGTGGCAAATAGTCGAATATTCGCCACAATTATTCGATATCAAAAACGATACATCAATTAGCAATAAATAAGAATAATATACCTTCAGTGGATTTGAAGCTAAATATTTGTTATTGTTTAATACTAGAGAATGCATGCGACTTCGTTCACGTGGTTTCCACAATTTCTACAGTTTAACTCTAATTCGAGTCTAAGTTGTCTCTAGTTAATGTTGTGTTAGCCGAGTGATAGCGAACCCGCTACTTGTTTATAAGGCCGTGGTTCGAATCCCAGGTATAGTTCCAATCAAACTTTATGGCGGATCGGAATACAACGCTTTATGCCTGCTTGCGCAGATTCAGTCATATGCCCCTCGCTCCACTGCGTCCCGCTACACCTAAAACCGGTAACTGCGACGCGACTTGTGTCTATGTTCACATCCGCCATAAGGTTTCATTGGAACTGTATGTATCAATGAATTTTTTCTAACTTATGTACATAACTATCATTGATTGACTCTGTGCCTCAGAGAGCATGTTAAGCAGTCGGTCCTGGTTGCCACCAATATATGACAGTCCTTAAAATCCACCAGCCCGCACTCGAGGAGCGTGGTGGATTAAGCTTCAGCATCCTGAGGGGAGGCCGAAGCCCATGCAGTGGGCATTGTTGGGCTGATGGTATGGTATGGTTTAACACTAAAGAATGTCCGCGACGTCGTTCGCGTGGTTTTTATAATTTCTACAGTTAACTCTAATTATTTTCAGAGTAAAAAGTCGCTATATAATATTCAATGAAAAGTTCTATACATGCCAGTGAAAATCCCGTCAAACATGGTTCAGCCGCATTGGAAATTATTGAAACAAACAAACATTGTTGAAACGCGTGTTTGAGTTTTTGTTACATACAAATATTGACTGACCGATTGGCCAAGTGGTTAGAGACCCTAACTATGGAGCCAAGAGTCGCGGATTCGATTCCCACCCGGAACAAATATTTGTGTGAATGTACATTTTTATTCGTTCCGTGTTTGGGTGTAAAAATATCTATATATGTATATAAAGAATATTTAAGTACGTATATCATTTGTTTAATACCCCATAATACAAGCATAATACTTGCTTACATCGGGACTAGATGGCGACAAGTAGAATGCCCTAGATATTATTATTTTTAAATATGAGCAAAAGTCTTATTGCAAAGTCACAGACAGATAATTCAATTTTATTTATTTGTATAGATATAAATTGCTGTTTTCAAAATATTTCTTGTTATAGATAATTGCTATTTTCAATTAATTCAAAATACTTCTTGTTGCAATTACACTGAATAGTACTTCATTAAGTATAGTTTTATTTTTTCTAAAAGGTAAATGAAAAAATGTATGGCAAGAAATTATTAACAAATATCAAATAATATACCTATACTATTATTCGCAATTCACGAACGAAAATAGAAAAAATTCTAAATAATATTTAATATCTAATAATATTAACACATACACATATAACATATACAATCACAACGTCTAGGTCCCAAACTAAGCATAAGCTTGTGTTTTGGGTACCAAGCGAAGACACCACATATATAACAACCAAGACCCAGTACCAGTATTAATATTCATCATATAAATACTGACCCGACCTGGGGTTCGAACCCGGGATAATGGCGCCTAATAACAGCTGCATCTCCGATAAATAGCTTTTAAAAAAAATTTAAAGCATAATAACTAAACTATGAATATTTCTTTCCTATTAGAAGGAAATAGAGGGGGAGGGATAATAACTATAGATTGTGACGTCACGCCCCACTGCGAATTTGGAAATCACGAGTAAATTTCGTTATAAAAGAAACACGAAAAACTTTTGATAACATCTTTTTTTCAACCGCTTTTGATGTCATTTTTTAATTTTGTCATCTTTTATACTTCCATGAGTAATATAATAGGTACTTTCTATATGAGTTAACTATCTTATGAATGTTAATTAAATTAGTCTTTAAAAATGACGCTGAATATAAGCCATCGATCTCAGAGAAACACATCTATAGTAGCGCCTCCTGGTGGCCTCTAATCATACATCATAGCCTATAGCACTTCTGGAATCGCAAAGGAATTTAAAAAAAATATTCATTAAAGTCCGTCAAAACATTTTATGTTAAATCGTTACAAAGACACCCACGCCTGCCTACCAATGCCTGCCCACCCACACGCGCACACATGTAATTAGAAGAAATCACTGAATTTGAATTTAGTCATAAATGAATAGCGATTTCGTTTCTTTGATACATGAGGATCAAGAATGATTCACTAACCTGGCAGAGGATTTCCGTATTTATCGTAATAAGCTTTAGGTCCATTGTTGTATAAGTCGTCCCAGTACTTGCGGTCACCTTCGGGCAGGTATGGACCTATAAAATGATAGTAGTTTTTTTTGCTGTTGAATACAACACCAGGTCTGCCATACATCCCGGTAGATCGGGACGTGTCCCGTTTTACAATGCCATGTCCCCATTTCCCGGTCAGAGACTGGGTTGTCCCGGTTTTAGTATCAATTGCGAGTCGATTGTGGACATGCCTAGTCGAGAAAGAATACCTACTCAAAATATTCTAACACTCATTTTCGATTTCGAATCCGGGCGTGTACCAATGAGTTTTTCTGACTTAAGTACATAACTATCACTGACTTCATGCCTCGGAGAGCACGTTAAGCAGTCGGACCCGGACGCTGTCATTAGATGGCTGTCGTTACAATCCACCAACTCACATTGGAGCAGCGTGGTGGAATTAAGCTCCAAGCCTTCTCACCCTGGGGGAAGGCCTAAGCCCCTGCAGTGGGGGATAAGGGGCTGATGGCATGGCAAGGCAAGTCAGTAGAGAGCATTATACAATGCATGTCCGATAACAATAGGACATGCACCGGTACCTATACAAGGTGAAATTTTAACAACCATCCAAATTTTAAAGTAATGATCTTTGGTAAAAAACCGATGGCCGTCTTGTTTCCTTTTAGTATCTTCAGGAGAAAATTATTGAGATATGAATACACAAACCTTTCCCGAAAAAACCAATAACTCTAGTCACCATTCACGACAACCGTACGCTCCACCCCGTTTCGATCTCAAAGTCTCGGGCGCGTCGTCACAAAGAAGGCAATCAAACGTGATATAAAATAACACTGTAGATAAAATAATTTATTATGAAAATGTAACCTATATTTTTTATTTACGTAATGAGGTCTATCGGTGTCACATAACATCTAGATTTTTTTTTGGATGGTTGTTAAAATTGCATCCTGCATGTTACTAAAAAAATGAAAACCTCAGGAAGTATGGATGGGCAAAAAAAATTCAAAACAAAAAAAATAGATTACAATATTTGTTTTGACTGTTATAATGCGGACCTAAACCTACCAATTAGCCTCAGGAATCTGGAAGTGTCGTGATAGTCCAAAGCGCAACGAACCTGTCTCAAATTTATAAGGCCCCATAGGGCCATGGTTCGAATCCGGGCGTGTACCAATGAGTTTTTCGGACTTAATAAGTACATAACTATCACTGACTCCGTGCCTCGGAGAGCACGTTAAGCAGTCGGACCCGGACGCTGTCAATAGATGGCGGTCGTTACAATCCCCAACCCGCAGTGGCCCAGCGTGGTGTATATAAGCTCCAAGCCCCCTTAATGAAAGCAGTTTTGTCTCGATCCTTTTCAGCGACTTCTACCTGCCAATAGCCTGCCTTAATGTCAATGGTACTCATATATATATTCGACGAAGATAATTGTGATAATTCGTCGATTATGGGAATCGGATATAAGTAGTCGTGATTTCATTCAGGCGTCGATAGTCGACACTGAATCGAATGTGCCTTCACGATTTGGAACTAGTACGACCGGTGACCTCCAAGCAGACTCAAACTCTTCGATTATCCTATCGTAAAGCATCTTGTCAATCTCCTTCTTCACCAGTTCTTTCCGAGCTGGAGTCATACGAAGATACGAAGATGGGAAAGTGGTCACCCGTGTCAATGGCGTAGTACGTGGCATACGAAGTCGGTTTGTCACATGGCTGGAATACAACATCGTACTCAACGAGGAGGACTCGCTCACTTGACATAACACTTCTCGTCCAAGGTCAACATCGTCGCCTCGTCGCGGCGTAGTACACTGATCGAGCTGCAGGTAAGTTCCCTAGGTTTTGCACTCTCATACGAGATCTCGTAGGGAACGTCAGGAGGATCAGCGAAACTCCAACATCATCATCATCAGCCCATTTTTACCCCACTGCAGGGGCTTAGGCCTCCCCCAGGGTGAGAAGGGGGGCTTGGAGCTTAAGTCTACCACGCTGCTCCACTGCGGGTTGGGAACTGTAACGACCGCCATCTATTGACAGCGTCCGAGACCGACTGCTTAACGTGCCCTCCGAAGCACGGTGTCAGTGATATTATGTACTTAAGTCAGAAAAACTCATTGGTACACGCCCGGATTCGAACCATGGCACTATGGGGCCTTATAAATTTGAGACAGGTTCGTTGCGCTCTGGGCTATCACGACATCGAAACTCCAACAGTTGTCAGCAAAATTTAATATAAAACCGGTTTTCTTTATAAAATCGGTGCCGAGTAGAGTCTCGTTATTAACAGAATCGGGTAATATTACGAAAGCAATACAGTTCCAATCAACCTTTGTGAACATAGGCAGAAGTCGTGTCGCAGTAACCAGTTTTAGGTGTATCGGGACGCAGTGGAGCGAGGGGCATATGACTGAACCTGCGCAAGCATGCATATAGCGTTGTATTCCGATCCGCCATAAAGTTTGATTGGAACCATACTAGTTAATCATTTTTCCACAAAAACTATCATTAACTATGGAGTGGACACTGTGGTAGTTAAAATTCTTTAGGTCTATCGTCCAGAGTACTAAAATGTCTAGAGTATCAAAATGCCTAGTACCGCAAAATGACAGGAGTATAATAAAAGTATGTTCATAACAAAAAAAAATATTTAAATTAAAATACATTTAAATGATAAAATGATAAAAAAATTGTTCAGAAAAAAAATGTCCTTAACTTAATTATACTTCACATTTATAAAGTCAGTCTTAAAATATAAAATTTCAAGTTTGAAGAAATTACTATTTATTATAAAATAATGTAAGACTAAGGAAACAATGCCTGATACTTGAACTGAAACCTATTCACGAGTACAGGAAGGGCAGAGATTCATTTATTCAAAGAGGTCTATTAGATCCAATAATTCCATTAATTCCATTCATGGTATCAATATCAATTTTTTGAGTTGAAAGGCATTATCTACAACTAGACATTTTGATACTCTGGTCATTTTGTAAAACTGGACATTTTAACACTCTGGAAATTTTGATGTAACCGATCCATCAGCGACTTTTACATTACAAGAATTATCTTCTGTGGAACTGTCTGTCATACGTATACTACGCGCCACCTATCTAAAAGGCCGCTTGAAGTTGGCTACGCACCATTGATATGGATAGAATATGGATGCGTTCACAACTAAACATTTTCTAATTTATTACCATGACTATAAAAAATAAATACCTGGCCTTTTACGATCCTCCTCGATGGGTAGATATGAATCACCACCCGGCCTACCAGCCCAAGGTCTGCCTGGATGCCCTGGAATTATTTAAAACGATACCCTTCAAGTACACCAGAACTCCCGGCGGCATGTCAGCATATTGTCCATGAGAAAGAAACCGAATTTGAGACACACGAGTTTTACTTGTATTATCAGGAACAAGAGTTGACGTCTTAACACGGCAGAATCAAATTAAAAAAAAATCATTATACTATATCAACACACACTCATTGAAAGTCAAAATAAATTGATTACGTACCGGTTCGGAAAACTAGAAGGGGAAGAACGGCAAGAAATTCCTTCCCGTTTATTTTATTTAGATATTATAATGTCTTTTTTGTAATGCTTAATCCTGAACCTTAGAACAGACCACAGTAACAAGTGTCAAATTGCCGAGAGATTATCGCGGCCGCTTTCCCTTTTTACCCCGGTCCCACACATGTGGACAAACATTTGGCCTTAAAATCAGCAAATGTTTTCCATGTAAACCCGCCTTAATAATTGACAAATGTTTGTCGAAATCGTACCTACTATACTACTTGGCAAATGTTTGTCTTCCGTACAACCACTTTGAAGTGCGCAAGAAAACCGACACGCTATCACGGATAGCAAATGTTTGCCGCACAAGGCATTACCGATACGAATGTCCTCCCACACTTGCATGAATGGTCAATGTTTGGCATGTTTGCCACATGTGTGGAACCGCCTTTATGAGTTACCCTTCGTCACTGACACACACACATATAGATATTTTACACCCAGCCATGGAACAAATGTATATGCACACGAACATTGTCTCGTGCAGGGATCAAACCCCCGACCTTTGGTTCTGCAATCAGAGCCTCCTACCACTTGATACATCAGTAATAATGATAATATCTGGGACATCCCACACAGCGCAATATAGTCCCAAACAATGCAAACCTTGTATTATGAGTACCAAACAACTGATATACATATTTAAATATTCTTTATGATATACACATATATATATATTTTACACCCAGATACGGAACAAATAGACATGTTCGTGCACACAAGCATTCTTCCTGGCCGGGAATCGAACCCGCGGCGCTTGGTTCCGCAGTTAGGGTCTCTAACCACTCGGCCTATCAGTCAGTCAATGGATTTGACATGAAACCATACCTGTGTGTCCTTGAGAGGGATGCGGCACCTTGTGTTGATGATAAGGATAATATTTTTCGCTGCACGGCCGCCATTGGTCGGTCGATGGACCCACATAGCACCTGAAATTTAAAAACAAGTTATTTATGACTAATTAATATTTTTATTAATTTTACATAATGAAACATGGGAGAACTTCAATTAATGATGACCCTGGCTCAGACGCTCTACGGCTGCAATTACCGAAGAAATAGATAAAAAACTTGAAAGATTTTATGGCCTCCAGCTCTCCGTCTATTTAGTTTATAGTTTTTCGTCGGTAACAATACCAGGGTAACCAACCTACCATGGTTTATGAAATCCTTCGCTGTACCCACACCTATGAGTCGGGGCGCAGCAGTAGTCCCAGGAACCGACTTCTCCACCTTCCGGCTCACAAGCCCAATGGCCAGCAACCACATTCTGAGCACAGGTTGTACCGCGGCGGCACGGGAATCCGGAAACGGTATAATGTCTCCAAGATACTGAAACTGTCAGAGAAAACTGGATTTTGAGGCATGTACGGGAAACTCAAAATTCAAGATGGTATACAGTTCCAATCAAACTTTATTGCGGATGTGAACATAGGCACAAGTCGCGTCGCGGTAACCAGTTTTGGGTGTAGCGGGACGAAATGGAGCGAGAGGTATACGACTGTACCTGCGCGAGCCCGCGTAAAGCGTTGTGTTCAGGTCCTCCATAAAGTTTGAGGGGATCTGTACCTAACTTGAAACGTAAGTCCTTACAAAGTAAGTAAGCAAAACAAATAAGCAGTAATAGGGAAATCTACTTTTTAATTGTTATCGACGCACAATACCACTGTACCACACGAAACAATTCTTAGACCTCATACGGTCGCCGAAACGATTTCTTGTTTTTCAGTAAATACAAGTCTACAACTTCACTTCATCAGCCCATTTTCACCCCACTGCAGGGGCTTAGGCCTCCCCCAGTGTGAGGAGGGGGGCTTGGAGCTTAAATGCACCACGCTGCTCCACTGCGGGTTGGGGATTGTAACGACTGCCATCTATTGACAGCGTCCGGGACCGACTGCTTAACGTGCCCTCCGAAGCACGGAGTCAGTGATAGTTGTGTACTTAAGTCAGAAAAACTCATTGGTACACGCCCGAATTCGAACCATGGCCCTATGGGGCCTTATAAATTTGAGACAGGTTCGTTGCGCTTTGGGCTATCACGACACCAGTCTACAGAACCATCCCATACTATCATTTTTATATCGGATTCTTACTAAGGAATTACACTATTGAATACACATGGTGTAAAAGGGTGTAAAAGTATCTACATAAGTATATATTATTATATAAAAAAAAGAATAGTATGTGTAGTATAAAGAAAAGAATTTAAGTATGTGTATCAGTTATCTAGTACCACATAATACAAGCATAATACTTGCTTACTTTGGAACTAGATGGCGCTGTGTGGGATGTCCCAGATATTCTTATTCTTATATGGCCTGTTGTTTACAACGATAAATTACGAAAAATTGTTATCTTGTTCCAAGACTTTAAGCCTAAAACTTATTTTTAACATCCATACGTATTTGTAAATTATCTAAATACAATTTCGTTTAGTAATTCTCTACCTCATAAGAAACCTAAAAGATCATTTTGTTGTCCGTCTGTCTGTCTGTCTGTTAACGCTCTTTACCTCGGGATCGCGTAGGGGCATAACGCTATATCAATATCGAATATTGCCAACAAACTGCTAACCAGTTTGGCGATATAGTTAAGATGTTAATTTGTATTTCCTTTCGTTAAATAAAAAAATAATTATATCTACGGTTTCACGGAGCTGCAAAAAATCAAGGTTTTAAATCAACGCAATAAAAGAACTACGACTCGCAATTATATCAAAACCTACAAGGTACTTCCCGAAGCCAAAGGTCGCGAGTTCGATTCCTGCCCGAGATTAATATTTGTGTGCATGAACATATCTACTCGCTCCGTGCTTGGGCGTCAAAATATCTATAGTGTAAAGAATATTTAAGTGTATATCAGCTGTCTAGTAACCCATAATACAAGCACAAGAACTTGGATGACGCAGTGTGGGATATCCCAAGTACTATTATCATATTATTAAAATTATAAAAAAGATAATTGCTTTTTAATTTGTAAGCGTTATCAAATAAAATTCGCCATCTAGTCCCGAATAAAGCAGAGCTTGTGTTATGGGTACCAGATAACTGATATAGGTACAAAATTAAACCTCCTTTTCAATACATTTGATGGTCTTCATGACATCGAAATTTGAACAGTAATGTTGGATTTTACAGTAAGCGTTATCAAATAAAATTCGGGTGTGATTTCATAATAAGTTGATAAGTGTAATTCTAATTTCTAGTTTTACTTAGCACTGTATTGTAAAAACTGCCATTTGTTTGCAAAAAAAATTTGTTTACTAAGTTCTGCGTGAGTGTATGACCAATTTCTACTAAAATGTCTACGAAAATGTCTACTAAAATGTCTACTAAAAGGACTACTAAAATGTCTACTAAAAGGACTACTAAAATGTCTACTAAAAGGACTACTAAAATGTCTACTAAAATACTGTGGTGTTAATGGACGAGTCAAATTTACTGTAATGCAAAAAATGACAGTGAATGACATTCAAGCTACATTGTGTTTAGTGATAAAATTAAGAAAAAGTCTCCTGGGACCTGAAATTTTTTTTTTTTTTTAAACACTAGACATTACAAAAATGACGACGGCGATGTAACTGCTGTACTTTCTTCTATGTTCATGTTACATTCCTATGAAAATAAATAATTAAGATATGCACTCATCAAACGAACCGGTGAATGTATACAAGGTGAGATTTTAGTAACCGGCCAGAAATTTTTCTAGCTATTAGGTATCACCGACAGACTTCATTGCGTAAATAAAAAATATGGGTTACATTTTCATAATAATTTATTTTATCTACAGTGTTATTTTATAACGTTTGGTTGCCCTCTTAACGCTATAGTAAACGTACACGCCCGAGGCCTTGAAACGGAATGGGGCGGCGGGCATGAATGGTGACTAGAGTTATTGGTTTTTCCGGGAAAGGTTTGTGTAGACATATCTCAATATTTTTCTATAGAACGATACTAAAAGGAAACAAGACGGCTATAGGTTTTCTACCAAAGATCATTATATCAAAATTTGGCTGGTCATTAAAACCTCATCCTGTATAAAATATACATGAATATAGAAAAAAATAGTTATTAAAACTTCACTATAGGATAATATTTTATATTGTTATCGTAATATAAAAAAAAAATCGATTTTTATATAACGTTACACATAATTTGACATATCTTAATTAACTTACTTGGTTCAATCTCATTGCCTGGTTCACGTCCGGGACCCGGGTATCCGGGCCTGATACTGGGTCCAGGAGGCCTTGGCGGGCCATACACGGGTCTAGGTGGAGGCGGTGGCGGCGGTGGTATATATCCAGGTTCATACTCGGGCTTATATGCGGGTATGTAATGAGGACCGCTGGGAGGTCCGGACACCGGAACGTATGCTGGATAACTAGGTTTACTCGGAGGTCTAGGTCCGGGACGTCCCGGTCTATGTCCGGGTCCGGATGGACCGGAATCCGGCAAATATCCGGGACCGGATTCTGGAAAATATCCAGGCCCGGATCCCGGAACATATCCGGGCGCAGAACTGGCAGGACCGGTAATAGGATATTCCGGACCGCTAGGTGGACCAGAAGGCAGATATCCAGGTGCGCTGTCCGGTGGACTTGCCGGTATGAAGGTCCCGTGTGGAGGTCGGTTTGGTACTGGTGATAGCGGTCTCGGTAGTTCTGCACTGGGTCGACTGCAATGTATAATTATTATACAAATATTATATATATATCTATATATATAAAAGAAAGTCGTGTTTGTTACAACACTTATAACTCGAGAACGGCTGGACCGATTGCCATGGTTTTTGATTTGTTGGATTTGTTTCCGTCCCGAATAGCAGAATACATCTTAAAAACAATGAAAACTCGATATGTGTAATGAATACTTAATCATTTCCATAAATACTGATTTGTTTATTACATGTCAAACATTTGTTGTCCAATCCTGTCAAATAGTGTAATAACTATTTTTTTTTTTTGGAGCTTATGGCCTGGTTGCTGAGACCTTTAAGCCATAACTTTATTTTTTTCTGAAGACATCATGTGTGCGTTCAGAAATTTATTTTTTGTAAAATGTCTACAAAGTTCAGGTACTGTTATATTTGTTTGTTTTAGACATTAATTTTCGAAAATTATTTATTAATTATTTAATTTTTAATTCCCGAAAATAATACCTAAGATTTATTCTACAGTAAAAACATAAAATCATCGGAAAGGAACGGAATTTAGGGAATAAAAAATCAGTTGGTAAAGGTTATAAGAATAAGGAAAAAAAATCTACAGGTTAACAAAAGTGTAAATGTCTTTTTATAGGTTGTCTATGATTTTTCTTGATAAGCTATTCATACGTAGTGGTTATATACTCTTTGAGCTATTGTCTATGTCTCGAAAGTTCAGGCACTGTTATTATATTTGGTGGTTTTATGCGAGTGCACATTTTAATAACAATGCCGCGTCCTAGAAGATCTAATCTTTCCCAGCGAAGCCGTAATGCAATTAGGCAACGGAATATCGCGAGTCAATTATCTGATGGAGAACGAGAAATTGCACGAGAACAGCGCCGCGTTAGTATGGAGCAAAGAAGGACCTTAATTCGTGCTTCTCAAACACAAGAGCAAAGAGAGGCTGCCCGTGAAACGGCTAGGTTAGAAACGAGAAATCGTCGAGCTTATCGTACAGATTTTACGTTCATCAAAGCCTAAATTAGTTCAGATAAAAAGTAACACGACATTTATTGACTGTTAGGCGGTACGAAGTTCGCCGGGACAGCTAGTATATATATATATATAAAAGACGCACAGTTTTGTCCTTATCGTTGCCAGCGTACTAACTAGACATCAAATCTTATCTTCACTTCACTTCATTAGCCCATTTTTACCCCAATGCAGGGGCTTAGGCCTCCCCTAGGGTAAGGGGGTTTGGAGCTTAACTCCACCACACCGTTCCACTGCGGGTTGGGGATTGTAACGACCGCCATCTATTGACAGCGCCCGGGACCGACTGCTTAACGTGCTCTCCGAGGCACGGAGTCAGTGATAGTTAAGTACTTAAGTCAGAAAAACTCATCGGATTGGATTCGAACCATGGCCCTATGGCCTTATAAATTTTAGACAGGTTCATTGCGCTTTGGGCTATCACGACACGCAAATAATAATTCTTCGGTAGTATAGTGGTTAGTATCCCCGCCTGTCAAATCTTATAAATTAGTTCAGTTAGTATTTATACCATTTTACATGTTAACGTGAGGAAACTTTATTGTCATTGGATACTACGTGTGCTCTCCGAAGCGGAAAAAGAAGCCCGTGTGGATCGGTACCTAAAAATGCAACTACGTTTCGAAAATTGGACATCAAGGCGTATTTCTGAGATCATTACTAGGTACAAAACAAACGTATTGGTATGATAAGGAAAATAAGAAGCGTTCGTCGGTATAGGTGATTTTGAGTGGCCAGTTGCCAACAAAACTGCGAAGGCCTCAAAACAAATTCACATCAACTATCCAATTACTATGCCCTAGGACCAATTATCATAATGGACAAAGACATCTGTTTTTAGGCATGTCCATTTTTTGCGTTTTGTAAGTGTTTGTATTATATTACATTTTGCATTTGATTTTAAGCATTGTCTCATACGAATAATATATTTTAGAACTGAAAAACGTTTTTCCTGGACAAAGAACTCGTTTTACAGCATTAAAAATGACGCCAAATACTTACGTATGAAATGACAAATCCGGGGCTTTTAATCCTCCTTTTGTTGTTTTTGACGGACAAGACACAGCTGAACACGACATTCTTTCAAAATTCAAATACTTTTAGCTAAAACAATGAAATCCCGTTATAAAATTTAATAAAATACTACACTTCATCGCAATATTTTAACCGACTAGTCGGTCAATACTTGACACGATTCACACTGACAGTCCAACGTTGCCAAACGTACATCAATTATCTCTTTTACTCTTAGCTAGACTCCGTGGGATGGACAAAGATACACGATTACGCGTTGATACACTGATACAAAAGCGGCAACGTATTATGACTCCGTCCATTATGATATTTGGTCCCAGACTATGCCGATAACAACCTGTCAGGAACGTAAACTCTCGAAGGCCGATGTATATAGTAAGAATTAGTGTACCTAGGTATTAAGTTTTCAATTTATTATAAAGTTATATTATATAATATAATAGTTTGAAATCTATTTGATAACTTACTCATAATCTTCGTTGCCCGGCTTTTTGACTTTCCTCCAACAACCTCCATTGAATAAATCAAACGCAAACAAACTGTCATCGACGGAAGATTCGTAATCGACGCCATTTTGTAAATCGAAAACTCTTATTTCTGACAAAAAGCAATTGTCCGTATTCGGCGGGGCGTTGAGCCTGTAAATAATATAAAAAAAAAACGTATAAACATATAGAATAAATAGATTTCCGCCCGAGATAAGAAACGCTTGTCAAGTTACTCGTTTGTTAACCACAGGTTAATTAACGTTACAGGTGGAATTTATTTATTTATTTATTTATTACTTGGAAAACTTACAGCTAGTACATTTAAATTTATAAACACACATACATTACTATTAGCCATTTAACAGTTTTCACATATAATTACTAAATTACTCTAAGGTTACACAATGGACGTGAAAAAGAAAAACATACAAAAATGAAATTTTGGGGATAAAAATGTAACAGCATTAAAAAAAACGTAACAATCTAATTATTAAAGTACGATTTGGTCATTATTTGTCTTATTGCAGCTGGTTTTGTAGTAAATATGTCGATTGATGCATTATCACGCAATAGTGCATTAAAACGAGCACTAGCTCTGCAAACAAAGGATTTTTTGCGATAGTTGGTACTACAGTATGGAATATGAAAACGTAAGTATTGTCGAACCTGCCTAGCAGGAACACGTATGTTAATTTCATTCAATAATTGGGGACAGTTTATATAATTATTAACAATTTTACTAAAGATGTACAATATCACTAATATTTCTACGAAGCTTGAGAGGAAGGAAATGATATTTTTTACATCTGACTTCATAATTGGGAAGAGAATCATTGGCTCTGAACTGTAGACATTTTAGGAATCGTTTTTGAATGGCCTCAATTCTATCGATATACACATCATATACTGGGTTCCACACTTCAGAAGCATATTCAAGGATACTCCGTACAAAAGAGCAATAAATTACATTTGTCAATGTCATTAATTGTAAGCTTCTCTGATTATTTGATTAATTACTTGTCGATCTACGGTCTTCTTCTTCTTAATTATGGCATTTTCTTCATGAAGCAATTTTCGTACGTGACAAGTTTAATTATTACTTCACTAGCTTCCCGCCCGCGGCTCCACTTGTTTGGAATACTACATAGTTGAACCGGATAAAAAGTAGCCTATGTCAAATCAAAGCAAATACCTTTATTTCATAGTTATGTAACATAATCTTGAAATATGTCACAAGAGTTAATTTATTACTTTGTAAAAGAACGTCACCACAAAGGCGTATTCAAAAAGTGCTGGTTCCTCTCAGAGGGATACGCAAGAAACTGAAGGACGCTCTTTTTAACA
Organism: Luffia ferchaultella; assembly: GCA_949709985.1. NCBI lineage: Eukaryota > Metazoa > Arthropoda > Insecta > Lepidoptera > Psychidae > Luffia > Luffia ferchaultella. The sequence goes on from OX453269.1 coordinate 4,174,212, forward strand.
AAATTATAAACAATTTTTTGTTTATAATTTTGTAAAAAAAATATAATATAGTACTATAATACTATTATACAATAATATAATAGTCTGATACTTTATGATAAGCTTTTCCATAAAGCTTTTTTTTTTATTGTAGTTATAAAATAAATTTTTCAAAAAAAGCTTATTTCACTGCGTACAATGAATGGTTTATCTATTCCATCGGAATTTAAATAGTTTTTGCAATGTTTATCAAACCCTGTTGCATAGAAATTCATACAATCGAAATTAAAAGTATTTTCACGTAAGTTTACTCTTTATATTGATTTTCTTAATAATAATAACAATAAAAATTGTTTATTTTAGACTTTACAGTGTCTTGTACGTTTTGAAGGTTATGTACCTCAAAAAAAATATAATATAAATAAAGCTGTTCGCGCCATATATCATTCACTCTCAATCATCGCGCCGCCGGTAGCGATCAACTCGCGGCGTCGTTCCTCGTAAATCACTTACTCGCGTGTTCTCTGCCCGAACCGTCGGTGAAAAGTGTACGTCGCTAAACACAAAGAACCCAATTTCGCATCGTTTGAATATCGTGGGATCCCACCAGCGCTACATAAAGACAATTAGTGTATAGTGACAATAACATCAGCTCAGACCGTTACTGTGAAACGCCAGGCGCTGACGTGTAGCAGCACAAGGCAAGCGAGGCGTCTCGCGAGTACTATCACCATCAGCTCAGGTCAGTTCCCTTCTCATCGTTTCGTATTGTAGTCGAACAGGCTACAAAACATAAAGCAATGAAATGTTCTAGAGCGTATTACAATATTCGACTTACGTGAAAGAGAAGCTAAGACATCTGAAAGGTGCATCAGTGCAGGCTTCACCGCAAGCCAATTTGTCTCTCACACGTGCCGTACCTCTTACTGCGCTATTTCTAAGTCTCGCTGCGTTGTCATACTGTAAGTAGCATTCTGAAAATTAAAAAAATTATAATTAATTTAACAAATATCCCATCCTTAAGGGTCTCTCCCTCTCTTTTTCACTCTCCCCCACTTCCACTTCCAATCTCACTCTCACAAGTTTTACTTACATTATTCCATAGTTAATTTAAATACGACACAATTACGTAATTCATTTAGGCATTCATTGCTTCAAAAGTGGCGAAGGATTCTCTGAATACTGCATGTTTCATGTACTGCACAGCTATTTATTTTCCATCGGTCCTTTTTATACCCTACTGCAGGGGCTTAGGCCTCCCCTCAAGATGAGAGGGGCTCGGAGCTTAAATCCACCACGTTGCTCCAATGCGGGTTGGCGGATTGTAACGACCGCCATCTATTAATAGCAACCGGGACCAACTGCTTAACGTGCTCTCTGAGGCACGAGTCAGTGTTAGTTAATGTCCTTAAGTCAGAAAAACTCATTGGTACACGCCCGGATTCGAACCATGGCCACACTGCCTTGTAAATTTGAAACAAAATCCCTGCGCTCGGGCTATCACGACACAGCTATATAGGTTGTCTAAAATTTGTCTGGCACAAGCGATTTATTAATACGTACCTATGCAATTACATATGCAAAAGAAACATACAGTATGTTTTGTTTTCCTTCACGCACATTTCAATGCATATGTGTTAATAAATCGCTTGTGCCAGTTTTCCTTGGACCACCTATATATATATCCTCAACGTCATTTACCGACATTTCCCCATCACCAATTTTCTTGTCAAAAACAAATAATAACCAATTTAATTTGATCAGAACTGAAACGGTAAGAGCAATAAAAACAACGAAGCCGAGGTCAAGAGTGCAAAAATAAACGAATTGTCAGTGTGGAGGTGACGTGCATACACTCACGTTTCTCTCTATGCTCAACTTCGTCATACAAAGCCGGTTCGCAGCCACGGCCGTAGTTCCCGCGCGCGTATATCTCGTATCCCGCACTAGCTCTCAGACCTCTACCGGGCTGTAATGACGTAGGCGGTGATGACGTCAGCAGGCAGTTTTCTACGTCATCGCCGATCGTCGGTGATTCGAAGCTGTAAAGATGAAATCAAACAAATGAATTCGATTGGACCGCGTAATAATTTTACGGCTACTCGGTACTGACATGGCGCGATGTGATTGGCTGGGCAAATTGAAAATCCGCTGATTATGAATTAACGTAGCCTTAGGTTTTTACTACCACTCGACGCCATTGAAGCGAGATATCAACCTCCATCTAAATTTCATAATAATACCGAGTTTAAAATAATATTTATTCATTTTTAATAAACAACAATATTTGTTCTGCAAAAAAGCTATTCGAGCTTCATATACGTATAAATTAAGGGTTCACTTCAGAGAAAGTAATATTTTGACAGTCCCTTGTCACATTTCATCATCATCATCATCAGCCCATTTTTACCCCACTGCAGGGGCTTAGGCCTCCCCCAGGGTGAGGAGGGGGGCTTGGAGCTTAAATCCACCACGCTGCTCCACTGCGGGTCGGGAACTGTAACGACCGCCATCTATTGACAGCGTCCGGGACCGACTGCTTAACGTGCCCTCCGAAGCACAGTGTCAGTGATATTGTGTACTTAAGTCAGAAAAATTCATTGGTACACGCCCGGATTCGAACCATGGCCCTATGGGGCCTTATAAATTTGAGACAGGTTCGTTGCGCTCTGGGCTATCACGGTTGTCACATTTATGAAAATATAATTTATGTACTTACATAAACACTTAAATGCTTTCTCTGGGGTAGGTAGGTGATGGCCACAACTTAAATACAAGACATAAGCATATGTTATCAATCCCCAGGTTCAGACTCTCAAAGGTTAATAATTCTTTCGTGGGAAATTGTATCCGTTTTTATAATAAAATTCCTAAAGAAATGTTGAACTTAAATTCAAATGAATTTATAAAGCGAGTTAAAGTCCAACTTAAGAAAAAAGCTTACTATTGTATTAGCGAGTATTTAAATGATAAGTGTGTATGGACATCATTGTAATAGTTGTAAGCATTTTAAATTAAAAAAAAAAGAATTAAGAAAAACACGTATTTAAATAAACAGGGAGGAGTTTCTTGCCAGTTCTTCTCCTTCTAGTTTTCCGAACCGATACTTAATCAATTCATTGTGACTTTCAATGAGTGTGTGTAAACATTTTATATTGAATAAATTTTTATTATTTGATTCGATTGGATTAAAAAAATTTGTACCGAAAACTGAACCCGCGGCAGAAGAAGTTGTGCGCCCGAATACATTCAGCTTCACAAGCCCCAAGGCCTGGTACCGACAATGATGCTAAAACTGCACGGCCACCGACAGCGAAGCTCGAACGCACGTGCCAGAAGCATTCTGGAAAAGAAAATCTCAAAGCTGGAATTTTTTTTTTAATAACTGGGACATTACACACACAGTTATCTACTCTCGAAACAGGCAGAGCTCAGTTGTCGTGTACCTGTACTGATATACATACATAGATATCTTAAATTTATAACACAAACGTACATAAATTTTACACCCAGACACGATACAAATAGATATCTTCATGCACACAATTATTTGCCTCGGGTGGGGATCGAACCCGCTACTTTGGATTCTGCAGTTAGGGTCTTTAATCACTCGACCAATCGACCAGTCAAACATTATAATATTTGAATTTTCTAACTCGCCATTTTGCCTTCCACCTCAAGGTATAAATGTCGCAGTAGTATATGAAAAACTCAAAAAATTATGAATTTCGATGAAATATGAAAACGTCGCGCGATAGTTTTAATTTCGCGGTAACTCCTAAGATATTAATTTAAATGGTATAGTGCAAATGGCAATGCTAATGTGCATGAAAGACTGAAGGTAAATAACGTATTTAATTCGATAAAGATTAATACTGTATTCGTATAAATTGCTTTCCAATCATCACATCATTTGATACCATTTTTATAAACATAAAAATAAGTATAATAAACTATCCTTAAAATACAGACATATGCCATCGCAGACTTTTCTTTGGTCATATAAAAGAGACACGATTCCTCCCTACATTATTTTGTTACATCTCAAAGCGATTAGATAGCGTTTTTGGTGAAAGCTCCCAGTCGGTTTGATTTTTTCCGACATCTTCAACAATCGTCGTCATATTTCTGTTAATTTACACAAAACCTTAATGAATTATACACATAAACCTTTCTCTTGAATCACTCCTTCCATCGATGACAACTATATGAAAATCCGTTTGGTAGTTTTTGAGTTTATCGCGTTCAGACAGACAGACGCGGCGGAGTACTTTGTTTTATAATATGTAGTGTTTTAAGTCGGGTTTTCTACTTTGAAAGTCATACATACCGCTTTCTACCCAAGGTTTGTAGTTAACGGGGCATTGTTGATCTTGCGGCATGGCGTAAACGTCTGAACCGCTGTCTGCGGACATGGCCAAACCTCTGTAAGGTCTCTCACTAAGGTAACAGTTGTCGCGGCCGTCTGACTTTGAATATCTGTAATAAAAATATATAACAATGTGTACTGGTATCCACCTGCCATTTGACTCGAGTTAGACAGACAAGAATGCGCAGAAGCGACCTCTGTCGTACATATCTGATAAGTCCACGAGTCTCGTCGGTTGGCGGATTTGCGGTTCCGAATCGAAAAGTTATATTTATATAACTAGGCAACATTTTTAAAATTTAACCTAGACCAATTGTAGTATGAACGTTTGTTTTTTTTTATTACAATTTTTGAGATGGATCATTACAGTTAGCTGTCCTAATTCCATTCCTTTCTGGAGGAAAGGAGAAAGTTGAAGGAGGCCTACACCTAAAAGGTTGAAAAAAGCTGTCCTATATAATTGTAATCAAACACCTACGCACTTTTTTCACCCTACTGCGGAAGGTAATGTTTTTCGAGTGAATGTATTTGTGTGTTCTTTTGGCTTGATGGATCATCATATGTCAATATGGCGTCTGCGAATTAAAAAAGAGAGAGGGAATATTTTTTTATCGTTATTACAACAATATAGGTATCAAATAAAAGCTAGCGAATTGTTAATTCCAAATATATAGGATGAGATTTTAGTCAACAGTCAAAATTTTTCTAGATGTTAGGTATCACCAATACACCTCATTTCATAAATAAAAATATAGGTCAAATATTCATAATCAATAATTATATCTTAAATATTTTTAACAAAATTTGGCTACCTTGTACTTACATACGAAAGGGCGGGGCATGGAGCATGTGGGCACCCTCGTGAATGGTGACTAGTAATATTGGTATCTTTGGGAAAGGTTTACGTAGTATTAACCGAATATTTTCCTATTGAACGATACTAAAAAGGAACAAGACTGCCAACAGATTTTTATTAAAGGTCATTATATTAAAATTTGACTGGTCATTAAAACCGGAACCTGTATAATATAACACTTTTATGCTACCATTTTGACATAAACTAAAAAACAGTGTGTTTAACATAAATACAGTATCTACGGTATATCTTTGATAATATGAATAAAATTGTAAAGCATTAAGGGTGGACTTGACACGAAACAAATAGACATGTTCATGCACACAAAGATTAGTCCCAGGCGGGAATTGAACCCGCTACTTTTGATTTTGCAATTAAGGTCTCTTATAGTTCGCCTCAAACTTTATGGCGGATCGGAATACAACGCTATAAGCGTGCTTGCGCAGGTATATTCATATACCCGTTGCTCCACTGCGTCCCGCTACACCTTAAACTGGTTACTGCGACGCGACTTGTGCCTATGTTCACATCCGCCATAAACTTTGATTGGAAGTGTACCAGTCAGGCAATCGTCCAGTAGAACATTATAATAGTTGGATTTTCTAACTCGACAGTTTGTTTACCCCTCAGGTGTTTGTTACGTACCTATAGCTATACGAGACACATTTGAATTCTTGTTCATTGAAACACGCGGCCTCACACTCCAACACCGTTCTCGCTAGAAGGGCTCTCTTGATCGCCCTCGTACTCAAAGACATGCCTGGTCTTCGTCTGGACGAACAGTCTGAAACACATGATGATGATAATAATAAGCGCCATCTAGTCCCGAACAAATCAAAGCTTGTATTATGGGTACCAAACAACTGATATACATACTTAAATCTTCTTTTCAATACATTTGTTATTAATACGGTCTTCATGACACCAAAACATGAACAGTAATGTTGTATTTTACAGTACTAAGCGTTTTTACTTTACACCAATCACAGACGAGCATTCTGTTTGTAACGCATGCGGAAACCCCGAAAAGCAGCTCACTCGTGCCCTTAGCTCTCGCCATTATTACATTTGAAGTATCTACCTAATTTTAATCGCAAATGTATTGAGAAAAGTCGTATGAAGCTCGTACTCAATAAGCTGGCTATTATACTCATCGGTTTATTATAAACACTCGACTTCGCCTCGTGTCTATAAACACCAAGACTATAATTCGCAGCTTACCGTACTTGCATCATAATGTACTATTGTAATACATATATCGGGAACGTGTCCCAGAAATCAACGTCAAGCCGGAAACAGGTGATGAGGCAAGTGGTGATATTCATCAGAAAAATATTTAAAAAATCTTTGTTATCTTAAAGTCGGACGACGCCTGTCTAATACGGTTATTTAATAATAGATGGAGCCAGCATATAAAGAAATGGTTTTTAATTTCTCATAATCGCATTTCTAGGTTACAGTTGATAAAACATAACATGCGACTATAAAAAATATTTCTCTTTAATGTTTTTAACTGACTGTATTGATTGTTTAAACAGTTTCGAAGTGTTTGTACAAAAACTAATAATTTGTTAAAAATAAGGTTTTTCGACAAACGATTCGAAACTATAGGACAAAACCATAATAGAAATCAGTCGAAACATTTTTTTTTTCACAAATTTTAAGTTTTCGCACAAATGCTTCGAAACTGTTGAATTAACTAATAATGTTAATTGAAAACTTTAAAGATAAATATATTTTATAGTCGCATGTTATATTTTATCGACTGAAACCTATAAATGTGATTATAAAAAAATATAAATCATTTCTTTTATGGTGGCTCCATCTATTATTAAATAGCTGTACTAGATACGTGTCGTCGCTCCTTAACGTGTTTTTGAAAGCATTCAATTTTACCTTGGGCAGGTAAATAGTTATCAGCAGGTTCTTCATAATATACTTCTTTATGAGGCGGAGCATAATATGTAGTTTCTCCATAGGTCGAACCGTGGCTATCTTCATAGCCGGATATATTCCATTTGTTTCTCCTGTTCCACGTGTGTCCGTAACCATATCGTTCCCAACCGTCCGCGAATTTTCCATTTCCCAAACTATTGTAATCGAAATCATTATTAGCGGAGTACGGTCTGACTCCATAGAAATCATTTGGTCTATACTTATCATCAAATCCCCAGTGGTTATAAGCAGTTTTATGGAGATCTCTATCATTGTAGTAATTTGAACCATAGTAGCCACCATACTGTCCCCAATTTGATTGATCCTCATCACTTCTACCTGTGCTTATTTGGTATGGTATGAAGAACCTATCTTCGTATCTTCTTCTGCCATTATACCTGTCATAGTACCTTCTGTCGGGGCTGTATTTATTTTGGTACCAATCGTCGTACCCGTCATAACCATGTCTCTCTGATCCTTGGTACTCCGGTCCCCAAGTCCCTTGGGTACTTTGGTGTGCAGGTCTTCTAGAACCAGAGTTTGACGATAGGAATCCAGAATGTAAATAGCCAGGTCCTCTGAGAGTACTGGGGCAGTTGGGTTCCAAACTGTTGCGATCCAGCTCATAGAAGTCGTAGTCTTTATCATGGACGAAATCTCTTCTAACGTCGAACGCTTCGATTGGTTTCGTCATCATTTCGCAAAGACCTTTGCCTCTGAACGAAGGATCGAGCCTAGAACAACCACAAAAAAAAAATTTAAAAAAATCGTAGTCGTGTTTTTATACCATAAAGTAAATTAATTTGACAGCAGCGTTCGGTTTTAATTCAATTCACAGTATCGAAGTGACATTACGCAATTTTGCAGAATTGGCGGGTATTTCTCGGGAGTAAAGAGAGGCGCGCGGGGACCTTGCCCACTGAAACTCAAAACTGGCCATATTACACGAGCTAGCTAGAGTATGAGTGGTTAGACGGTAAATGCAAAGGAGGGTTTCTAGTCAATTCGTACATATATGTTTTATACATATGTTTTTAATATTAAGTACTGGTTTTTTTGTTTTCAGTAAAGTGTTTTTGCTGTCGGAATACTTTTCTTTCAAATGGGTTATTACATAATTTTTAACTTTATTAGTGAACTAGTTTTCCGCCCGCGGTACCGCACGCACGTGTCGACTACACAGTTGTACCGGGACCTCTTTTTCTGGGATAAAAAGTATCCTATGTCACTCTTCAGCTTATAAACTATAACTGTGCAGAGAATTATAGTTGTCCCTGTACAACTGTGTAGTCCACGCAAGCGAAGCCGCGGGCGGAAAGCTACTGTAAAAATAAAATAAAGCCCATGTTACTTGTTAATAATATAGCTTTCTATAAGTAAAAGAATTTCTAATAGTTAAGTAGTTTTTGAGTTTTTCCTAACAAACAAACAAATTATCAAAAAAAAAATAATATTAGTTTAGACGACTAGTTTTGTTAAAGTATAAAAAAAAGAACATACGCAAATATGTTCAATTAGTTTGAAAGGTAATGCGCTTGTCTGGCCGAGTGATTAGAGACCCCAACTGCGGAGCCACGGGTCGCGGGTTCGATTCCCGTCCGGAACAAATATTTGTTTGCATAAACATACCTATTTTTTTTGTGTCTGGGTGTAAAATATCAATATATGTATATATTATAAAGAATATTTATGTATGTATATCAGTTGTGTGGTACCCATAATACAAGCTTTGCTTAGTTTGGGACTAGATGGCGCTGTTTGGGATGTCCCAGATATTATTATTATAAATAATCGATGATCGATCTACATAACGTGGAAGTGATGTTCAAATATTTTAAATACCTAAAAAAGTTTTTACTATTTTTTTTACTAGATGACACGAGGTCGTTTACTACAATCATTGTCATCAGATGTCATTTGATAAATGAATACCCTTGACTTGACACAGTTCGGTTTGACCTAATTTTCTAACGATTTCACATATTCAGGCAGATACGCGACGTTTATTCTCATTGAGGTATATGTAAATATAGTGTGTGAGGTCAGCGCAACTCAGGGGCGGACTCTAATATTCAATTGTAGTTTTGTGGGGTCAAACTTGAATGAGGGTCAAATGTCGTGATAGCCCAGAGCGCAACGAACCTGTCTTAAATTTATAAGGCCCCATAGGGCCATGGTTCGAATCCGGGCGTGTACCAATGAGTTTTTCTGACTTAAGTACACAATATCACTGACACCGTGCTTCGGAGGGCACGTTAAGCAGTCGGTCCGGATGCTGTCAATAGATGGCGGTCGTTACAGTTCCCAACCCGCAGTGGAGCAGCGTGGTGGACTTAAGCTCCAAGCCCCCCTCCTTATCCCTGGGGGAGGCCTAAGCCCCTGCAGTGAGGTAAAAAATGGGCTGATGATGATGATGATGAAACTTGAATGATACTAAATTAAACTAATTGATGTTATCAACATAAATTAAAACACTGTTAAGGGCATGTCGTAACACATAAGGTAGGGTTCTGTAGGCTTGCATACACAAAAAAACTTATAGCCCAAAATCCGACAAGTGCTAATCCATGTACTGTGTGCCATTAACATATTTTTTTCAGATTACTAAAAACAACGGTTCAAAGGAGGGTTACATGCAACTAACGCAGCTCAAAAAAGCCGCTTTTCTAAAAAAGCGAATATCTAATAAACGGGGTTCAATGTTTAAAATTATCAAAGAAAATTTCATTTTAATTTAATTTCATTTTAAATAGCTATTCAATAATATAAAGACAAAATACCTAGGCAAAACTGCGCTCAAATTACTAAATTTTAGTCTAATTAGCCGAGTGGTTAGAGACCCTGATTGCGGAGCCAAAGGTCACGGGTTCGATTCCCGCCTGGGACAAATATCAATTAATGTGCATGATTATTCCGTGCCTGGGTGTAAAATATTTATATTTGTATACATTATGAAGAATATTTAAATACGTATATCAGTTGTTTAGTACACATAATACAAGCATAATACTTGCTTACTTTGGGACCAGATGGCGCTGTGTGGGAGGTACCAGGTATTATTATTAATAGCGACTGAATAAAATGGCTTTGCCATGGACGGATAGATTAACAAACAGACAGACGGTCTTGGGTTTCTTGTCGGACCACGGCACCTAAAAATCTGTAGATTTTTAAACTACCTACTGTTTTTTCGTTAACTTTTATAATTTGAACTCACTATTGTAGACAGGATTATTAGAGCTTTTTAGAAAAGTTATTGAGTCACTATTGTAGACAGGATTATTAGAGCTTTTTAGAAAAGTTATTGAGTCACTATTGTAGACAGGATTATTGGAGCTTTTTAGAAAAGTTATTGAGTTTAGGTAAGAGTAATGTGGTCTTAGTATTAATTATAGATATTGTATTAGCTCTTATTAAAAAAGTATACATTGAATACAAGTTACTTTAAATAATGCTTACAAATTGTATTTTTCACATTAATTAAAAAATTGAATTAAAAATTTTAAAAACCCCCGACACAAAAAAAAATTCTTTTAAAATGTGTGAAATAATACAAGTTTGTTCATTGTCAAATGTTGATCCTCAAAGGCGTTTGGGACCGCTAATTAATAGGTATTTTATGTTTACATAGCGGCCCAGACGCCTTTATTTTATTTCCAAATTTTTAAACTAAGTTATTTAGTTGGATTTTTTTGGATTTTGATTTAGCTTTTGGATTATTTAGTTGGCCATCTTGGATTTGAAATTTGTCATAGTATATAGTATTCTACTAGTCAACTCTTTTCATTTGATACCCATATTGATGGAGTAGTGAATAATATATAATTCGCCATTTGGTGATGGCAGCCATCTTGGATTTGAAATTTGTCATAGTGTGTAGTGTTCTACTAGTCAAGCCCTTTTATTTGATACCCATATTGATGGAGTAGTGAAGAAAATATATAATTCGCCATTTGGTGATGGCGGCCATCTTGGAATTGAAATTTATTCTATTCTACTAGTATTCTACTAGTCAACTCTTTTCATTTGATATCCATATTGATGGAGTAGTGAATAATATATAATTCGCCATTTGGTGATGGCAGCCATCTTGGATTTGAAATTTATCATAATGTATAGTATTCTACTAGTCAACTCGTTTCATTTGATACCCATATTGATGGAGTAGTGAATAATATATAATTCGCCATTTGGTGATGGCGGCCATCTTGGATTTGAAATTTGTCATAGTGTGTAGTGTTCTACTAGTCAAGCCCTTTTATTTGATACCCATATTACTGGAGTACTGAAAAACATGATATCCGCCATTTTGTGGCGGCGGCCATCTTAGACTGATTATCATCAGACAGCTAAGAGCACTCCCGACTAATTCACCTTTCATATAAAAAATTCGCATCCAAATCGGTTCATCCTTTTGGAAGCTACGCTGCCACGGACAGATACACACGTCGAACTTATAACACCCCTCTTTTTGGGTGGAGGTTAAAATGGTTTGTATAAAGATTGTAATAACTTTTATCGTTTAAGAGCTGTTGTGCTGAGCCGTATTTGGAAAAACATACACAAATACAAAAGATTTTACAATAGTATAGATACTGTATAGATAGATACTTTAGAATTTCAGCTAAGAAAAGGAATCAGTTGCAGTTTCGAACTAGATTAGTTACCTAGATATAAATATCGTCATCATCATCATCAGCCCATTTTACCCCACTGCAGGGGCTTAGGCCACCCCAGGGTGAGGAGCTTAAATCCACCACGCTACTCCATTGCGGGTTGGGGATTGTAACGACCGCCAGCTATTGACAGCGTGCGGGACCGACTGCTTAACGTGCTCTTCGAGGCACGGAGTCAGTGATAGTTAATGTACTTAAGTCAGAAAAACTCATTGGTACACGCCCGGTATATATATATATATATATAAGATTTAAATATAATACAACAATATTTTTCTGGATATTTGCTTTATATTCAATTGAATTTAATTTAATAATAATATGTTGTAGTTAGTCCTTATAAAAGATTCGGCCCTGGGTTACATAAGCAAGGTGAACGTACCTACTAAGTACAACAATAGTGATCTAACTACATGATATCAGACCTGCCTACCGCAAAAATTTAGGGTTGTCAATTTTGACATTTAGTAATCTTGGGTTATATAAAATGATAGTAGATTGATATAATAATAACTGAATTTTTAGTTAATTCGACACGAAATCGACTTTTAAAGTAGTTTATTACAGCTGGAAAAGAAATTTATAAATTAAATTTAAACAAATCCTGAATTACTTGAAAAGTATAAGTAATTCGAAAAGTAATCGTAATGTCACTTTATTCTATATATATCTTTGCTTAGTTTGGGACTAGATGGCGCTGTGTGGGATGGCCCAGGTTTTATTATTATTATTATTCAAGTGTCACATATCATTCTGCCAAATGATGTATAACAAAATATTATTTTAATTATTACCAATTAAATCGGGTTTAAATTTCATAATCAATATGGATTGCATTCAAAATGAAGTCAGATGTGACAGAGATCACAAGATGTCACAAAAGATGTCACACGTATGATTATTTTTATTATTATTAATCGTTTTTGTGTCATTTAATTAATGTTTTTTTAATTATATAGATACTTTATGCACATTTTAGGTTATGTTATTAAAATTTGATTTGCGAAATATAACAGCTTTTAGTGTGAATCGACAACCCTAACATAACCTAGATGTGCAGAAGGGCGTAATGTATAGAGAAGGGTTCAAGATTAATGTATTGAATAGAGTTTTAATATCGGCACCAACCAACCAAAACAAAAAAGATATTTATAGTAGGTTACAAACAAAATTAGTAACTGTCTGACTAATTTATATACTAACGCAGTCCACAATTTTTGCATAGAGCAAAGATTGTTTTATCAAGCATTGAAAATTACTAGTCATTCATTCATAATCTACACACGAACGCACCCTCGCACGCACAAACACACACACACACACACACACACACACACACAGACGAACGCACCCTCGCACGCACAAACACACACACACACACACACACACACACGCACACGAACGCACCCTCGCACGCACAAACACACACACACACACACACACGCACACACGCACCCTCGCACGCACACACACACACACACACACACGCACACGAACGCACCCTCGCACGCACAAACACACACACACACACACACACACGCACACGAACGCACCCTCGCACGCACAAACACACACACACACACACGCACACGAACACACCCTCGCACGCACAAACACACACACACACACACACACGCACACGAACGCACCCTCGCACGCACAAACACGCACACACACACACACGCACACACACGCACACGAACGCACCCTCGCACGCACAAACACACACACACACACACACACACACGCACCCTCGCACGCACAAACACACACACACACACACACGCACACACACGCACCCTCGCACGCACAAACACACACACACACACCCTCGCACGCACAAACACACACACACACGCACACACACACACGCACACGAACGCACCCTCGCACGCACAAACACACACACACACACACACGCACACGAACGCACCCTCGCACGCACAAACACACACACACACACACATACGCACACGAACGCACCCTCGCACGCACAAACACACACACACACACACACGCACACACACGCACACGAACGCACCCTCGCACGCACAAACACACACACACACACACGCACACACACGCACCCTCGCACGCACAAACACACACACACACACACGCACACACACGCACCCTCGCACGCACAAACACACACACACACACCCTCGCACGCACAAACACACACACACACGCACACACACGCACACACACGCACCCTCGCACGCACAAACACACACACACACGCACCCTCGCACGCACAAACACACACACACACACACACGCACACACACGCACCCTCGCACGCACAAACACACACACACACACGCACACACACGCACACACACGCACACACACGCACCCTCGCACGCACAAACACACACACACACGCACACACACGCACCCTCACACGCACGCACACACACACACACACACACACACACACACACACACACCTCACTAACTCTATCTAATGTAACTCACCTTATACTACAGAACATAATAATTTGTATGTATGTTTATTCGGATTTAACATAAAACTATTGGAGTTATAAAATGAGACAGTTTGCTTTCTGAAGACGGTCGTCGGTCATAATAATCTACTATTTTTTCCGCTGAATCGGTGAAAAAAAACAGCTTGCGTTGTGAACTCGACCATCGTCTATTTTTTACAGTGAAGGAAGATATAAAGTGGCATTTTTTTCCGTTTTTTTTTAACAACCATTCCCTGCCATCCACTTGTAGTTGGGTCGTACATAGTCCTTGGTCTAGTATAGATTCTAAGAGGGTTTGGTTGTGGTAGTGGGTGACCAAAATGTATACTCTTACAGTGCCGCCGTTCAAATAGTTTGTGCGCTTTGTAAGCCGCCGGCGACCCGTGCTGACAGGCAGCGGCGGCGACTTCAAAGAATCGGCCCGCACTGTACACACTCAGTGTATGTTGGTGCGTCATGTGTTTGTAATAAACACACAAAGTTATTCGGAGGATTCGGACGACTAATATTCAGATATGTAATTTAATTTTCCATAGTGTTATTGAAGTACTTGATGTAAAAATCAGAAATAAATGAGGTAGGTACATACTAAATGATTAAATGATCTATTATTTTTACATAGGTTACGAAATACCCTGCGAGTGTACTACAAATATTTGAACGGACGCATTATACTTAATTTTTAATCACAATTATCCAGTTTTGTTTTTTCAGAAAATTACAGAATTTTCTAGAAATTTCTGACAATAGGGTACGGTGGAACGTCTCTTCACCGGTTCACATAAATCGGGTAGTTTATGCGGGTGAAGTCATGGGTGGGAAGCTAGCTAACTATTCATAATCATGGCAATATAGTTGCACTAATTTCAACTAGAGTCTGTGCAGAAAAATGGATTTTCTGTTCTTCTGAATCACAGACAAGTCAGCCTTATAGACCACGCTTTGACAGGGAGTAGCATTCGCCAAGGCTATGTAGTGACACTACATAACTACATCACTAGTGAGCCGTCAGTTGGAAGCACGTCGGAAGCCATTAAATTGTCAATTTTGAACGAGCCAATGAAAACTAGCCGACCTCTCCCCGCACCCCGCCACTTTTTGGCGATTTCGTTTTCATACTGACGTTTATTAAAGCGTGGTCTATAGGTTGACTGGTCTGTGTTCAGAATACACTAGTTGACTATTATCCTATATGAAAGAATTTTCATTCGTATTCGGTAATGCCTTGTGCGGCAAACATTTGCTATCCGTGATAGCGTGTCGGTTTTCTTGCGCATTTCAAAGTGGCCGTACGGAAAAGAAACATTTGCCAAGTAGTATAGGAGGTACAATTTCGACAAACATTTGTCAATTATTAAGGCGGGGTTACACGGAAAACGTTTGCTGATTTTATGGCCAAATGTTTGTCCACATCTGTGGGACCAGGGATAGCCCAAAGCGCAACGAATCTGTCTCAAATTTATAAGGCCATAGGGCCATGGTTCGAATCCGAGCGTATGCTACTGAGTTTTTCTGACTTAAGTACATAACTATCACTGTGTGCCTCGGTTAAGCAGTCGGTCCCGGACGCTGTCAATAGATGGCGGTCGTTAGAATCCCCAACCCGTAGTGGAGCAGCGTGGTGGATTTAAGCTCCAAGCCCCCCTCACCCCGGGGGAGGTCTAAGCCTCTGCAGTGGGGTAAAAATGGGCTTAATGAAGTGAAGTAAAGTGAAGTTTCGGAGATAGGTACACGAAACAAATATGTTTTGTATACAAGGATCGCTCGTGTGTTAGTAATAAGATTAGGATTACGTGAGTACAATAGGTGAGGATTGATCCCCAAAACGGGTGGGGGGGGGGGGGGCGTCTGCAATCATTACACGTCAACTTGTCAAATCGCACAAATTTAACATAGCATTCATTATCTCTCCACTTTTCCTATTCAGTTTTAATGCCCCTCGTTTTCAAAAAACTCAAAAGGGGGACAAAAGTTTAAAAAAAAAACCGCGTAAGTGCGAGTCGGACTAGCGCACCGAGAGTTCCGTATATCACGATATACTTGTGTTATATACATAAATTACGAATCGACTAGAAGCCCTCTTCTGGGTTTACCTCTAACCACTCATACTATAGCTAGCTGGTGTAAGATGGAGAGTTTTATTCCGAATTTCAGTGTGCAAGGCCCCAATGCGCCGCTCTTCGCCCCCGAGAAATCCTCGCGCACCGGTTTCACCCCCCTAAAATCGCGTAACGTCATCTTGATACTGTGAACTGACATTTATGACTCTATTGAAACCAAATACTGCTGTCAAATTAATTTACTCTATGGTTATATATTTACCAAAAGTTTTTAAGTTTGTTAATAATCACACCAAAAATACCATATCAGTCCATTATGCCTCACTGCAGGGACTTAGGCCTACCCTCGGGATGAGGGTGCTTGGAGCTTCATCCACCATGCTGCTCCAGTGCGGGTTGGTAGATTTTAACAACTGCTATCTGGTAACGACGACCAGGACCAACGGCTTAACGTGCTCCCCTAGGCACGGAGTCAGTGATAGTTATGTACGTAAGTCAGAAAAAAGCTCATTGATACATGCCAGTTTCATTGACACATTCGAACTACGACCTTCTAAATAAAAAGCGAGCTCGCCACCACAACACCACGACTTTTTTATATATGATATAACAACAAATTAATTTAGATTAATAAAATCTAGAGATAGTGTAAAGGCTCACTTTAGAAAGAGTAACATTTTGACAGTCCCTTGTCAGTACATTTATGAAAACATAATTTATGTACATAAAAACTTAAATGCTTTCTCTAGGGTGGGTGATGGCCACAACTTAAATACAAGACATAAGCATATGTTATCAATTCCCAGGTTCAGGCTCTCAAAGGTTAATAATTCTTTCATGGGAAATTGTATCCGTTTTTATAATAAAATTCCAAAAGAAATGTTAGACTTGAATTCTAATCAATTTATAAAGCGAGTTAAAGTCCAACTTAAGAAAAAAGCTTACTATTGTATTAGCGAGTATTTAAATGAAAAGTGCGCATGGACATCATTGTAATAGTTGTAAGCACTTTAAATTAAAAAAAAAAGAATTAATAACAGCATATACCTATTCAAATAAAAAAACAGGGAGGAGTTTCTTGACGGTTCTTCTCATTTTAGTTTTTTGAACCGGTACCTAATCAATTCATTTTGAGTTTCAATAAGTGTGTGTAAACATCTTATATTGAGTAAAAACTTTTTGAATTTGAATTTGAATGATTTTAGGATTTTTTTTTTTACTTTACTTGTGCTGTAACACTTGGCTATTTGCCAACGTTCATAATTCTAGGTCAACCGGAAGTATCCGATAGATAGGTTTTGATTTATATGTTTGTATATACTTTCAAGAAAATCTCTTTGGCCGTACTAGTTGTATCTGGCTGGTTTTGATATCATTAAAAAGGTTCATTAAAAAAAAATTTAGTAAAATATTGTTTCCCGCCGGTTTTCTTTTGTTTTTCTTTGTGTCAAAATTAATGAAGAAATTCGATACATTTTAAAATTGTATTATAAAAAAGGAAAAATGCAACGCAAGCTGCGAAAGAGATTTGTAACGTTTATGGCTCTAATGCGGTGTTAGTAAGAGTAGCACAAAATTGGTTTAAACGTTTTCAATTCAGGAGTTTTGATGTCAAAGATGCACTTCGTTGTGGTCGCTAAAATGTCAGTCACGGCTAAAAGGGACGCCATTTTTAAAAAAGTGGAGCAAGATTGGTATATCAGTACTTACGACAAAGCTGAAGATGTGGGAATTGACCACAAAACAATTTGACCCATTTGAAAAAACCTGGTTATACAAAAAAGCTCGATAATTGGGTGCCACATGAGCTCACTGAAAGAAACCTAATGAACTGTGCACTTATTTGCGATTCTTTATTAAGACATAATGAAACCGAACAGTTTTTAAGAGATTGATAACTAGTGATGAAAAGTGGATCAAGTACGATAAGAACGTACAAAAAAGCTCGTGGTAAAAGGTCGGTTAGGCTTCACAGACTGTAGCAAAAACCGGGCTAACTCGCAATAAGGTGATGCTGTGTGTACGGTGGGATTTGATGGGTATTGATCATTATGAGCTTTTACCGCCGGACAGAACCATCGACTCAGATCTCTACTGCGAACAACTGATGAGATTAAAGCAAGAAATTGAGAGAAAGCATCCGGAATTAATCAATAGAAAGGGTGTGATCTTTCATCACGATAACGCTAGACCTCACACATATTTAGTCACTCAGAAGAAATTAAGAGAGTTTGGCTGGGAGGTGTTAATGCGTCCGCCATATAGCCCTGACCTTGCACCTTCAAATTTCCACCTGTTTCAGCCTCTTCAGAATTCTTTAGACAGTATCAGGTTAACATCAAGAGAGGACTGCCAAAACTACTTGTCGCGTTTTTTCGATCAGAAGTCCCAAAATTTCTACAGCAACGGGATCATGTCACTAAATACAAAACGGCAGACAGTCATCGAACATAATGGCATATATATATATTGTAATTAAATGTAAATAAACTTTAAAAAAAAATGTCTTAAGTTTTTATATAAAATGCGAAGAAACTTTTTCAATATTAGCGAGTTTCAAAATATGCGGCATAAATGGCTGTATTTTTTATTGCGTTGATTAAACTAAATCTATATATAAATCTATATATATAAATTTATATATAAATCTATATATAAATTTATTTTTTTAAAGCTTAAAAAGACCGTAAGTTTATGTATTTGTTATTAACAAATTAACTTCAACTTGATACCTTTATGCGTTCCTGAGCAAAATGGTCTTGACAGACAGACAGACAGACAGACAGACAGACAGACAGACAGACAGACAGACAGACAGACAGACGGACGGACAGACAGACAACCAAGTGATACAATTTAAAATTTATTGTCGTATTTTTAAATAAACAGGACCACGCCAAGACAATAACTTAGAGTTCTCAATATTTTAGTACTTGATAAAATACAAAAACACGTACTTGACTGATCGATTGGCCTTGTCGTTAGAGACCCTAACTGCGGAGCCAAGGGTCGCGGATTCGATTCCCGCCCGGGACAAATATTTGTGTGCATGAGCATATCTATTCGATCCATGTCTGGGTGTAAAGTATATATATTTGTATATATTATAAAGAATATTTACAATACTTGCTTACTTTGGGACTAGATGGCGCTGTGTAGGATATCCCAGGTATTATAAATATATATAAATGACCCTGTCTGAGTTAAAAACGATCCATCTAGACATTTTTCTGATGGCCTTAAAGCAGGAACTGGACGTAACAATAAGCAATGGTGGGAACTGTTATTAAAACATAAAAATAAATTATTTTCCCATCGTTTCGTAACTTCATGGCTTGTGAGACAAAAATCTGGTCAAGGTTTAAATACGGGATGTTTATGTTTAAATGTTTAGTTTTCTGGGGTACTAGACAACTGATATAAATACTTATTCTTTTTTTATAATATATACATATATAGATACTTTTACACCCAGACACGGAACAAATAGACATGTTCATGCACACAAATATTTGTCCCGGGCGGGAATCGAATCTGTGACCCTAGGCTCCGCAGTTATGGTCTCTAACCACTCAGCCAACTGGTCAGTCTAGTAGTCAGTCAGTGATCTACTGGTAGGACGACGGGATACTACTATGTACCTACTGGACTACTGGACTAGGAAAGATTATATAGTATTGATATTTCGATATTTATCTGTATTTTTATTAAGTAAATATTTAAAACTAACAAGTGTTTTTCATCTAAAAATAAAATTCAATTTGAAGTCGAACACGTTCGAAATCATTTTATGTTCAGGTTTAGGTCAGTAGGACTACGGGTACAGAGTGGTATACCGTGGTCCTACCAGTAGGTCAAATCGGTGGGACCACGGGCCCTTCACCGAATTTAGTATTAGATAACACGCTGACCACTTTGTTTGTAGAATATATTTCTTATTTAAATATTCCGGTTTTCCGGTTATTTCCGGTTAACTATTACACAAATTTACACAGACATATAGAAATACACAACAAAAACACAGTTGTGAGTGTAAACTGTTATTTGTGTGCATTTTTAACAATTATTCTGTATTAAATTGTTGCGTTGATGGTGTCTCTACCTTTACTTCTGGTTTTGTTATATTGTAAACCCATGATATTAGTATTGTCTACCTGGGTATTTAATTAGTATAAGGATTTCTTTCATATAATATTTTTATTACCGAGAACTGAGTATGTTAGAGGTGCCATGTAAGGGTATTTGTTTAGAGACACGTGTCCCAAAGATAATTGCTCACACAACGATACAAGTAAAAATATTCCATTCCATCAGCCCTTTTTATACCCCACTGCAGAGGCTATGGCTTCCCCTCAAGTTGAAGGGACTTGGAGCTTAAATCGACCACGCTGCTCCAATGCGGGTTCGCGGATTGTAACGACCGCCATATATTGACAACAACCGAATGCTTAAAGTGCTCTCCGAGGCACGGAGTCAGTAATAGTTAATGTATTTAAGTTAGAAAAAATTCATTGGTACACGCCCGGATTCGAACCACGGCCACTTGGTCTTATAGATTTGAAACAGGTTCGCTGCGCTCGGGCTACCACGACACAAAGAAAAAACATTACGTATACGTATGCCCCTGCAGTGGGGTAAAAATGGGCTGATGAAGTGAAGCTAATTATTACGCATCCGCCCATCTCTAAAATACAATATCGTCGAGTGTCATGGTGGCCACCAAAGTGGAGTGCGAAGAACGAGATCACGCAGGAGTAGGGTGCTGTGTCGTCGAAGGAGAGTCCTTTCTTTTCCCGTTCCTGATTTGTGGTGTGAAGGTTGCTGTGATACCGGTCGCAATAATTTTGGTGAAATAATTTGGCACCTACATAATATTTCATTCAAATATAATACTGAAAATAAATAAATAATACCTGTAATTAAAGCTTTCGCAATGGAACCTCTTTTCCTTGGCGCATTCCCTTCGGCAGTCTTCGAGCCTCTCGCATGTCAAAACTCGCCTCACGTGGCTGCGAAGGGCACGCTGCCCGGCCAACACCCTTCGGAAACAAGCTGAAAAACAAACAAACAAATGTCAATATTAATGAGGTCATTATTAATTGACCGTTTGGCCGAATGGATCCTTAACTGTAGAGCCAAGAGCCACGGGTTCGATTCCGGCCCGGGACAAATATTTGTGTGCATGAATGTTTATTTCTTCCGTACTTGGGTGTAAAATATCTATATATGTGTATATTATAAAGAATATTTAAGGATGCCAGTTGTCTGGTACCCATAATACAAGCTTTGCTTAGTTCGGGATTAGATGTCACATGTATCATCATCTAAGTTAGAGCGTTATGGTTGAGAATCTCAAACCGTATTCATAGGGTGAATCTATACCTAGTTGAGACTACGCCGCTCACTGTCAGCTAAGTTCGAATATCCAGTGTTCGGATGAATGTAGTTCGAACTTATAGAGTGTATAGAGCTTACCGGACTAAACAAATAGTTTAAAAAATAAGTGATAAAATTAAACTTTAAACATGTTTTTCTCGGTAACCGTTAGTTTGTGCCATCTGCTCATTTGAAACTTTGTGTTTGGTTTGGCAAGCCTTAGATGGTCTATAAATTTGGACTACCTACATGCAGCCGAATACACCGTATATAATATACCACGTATTCGGTTGAACGTAATCCAAATTTATAAAGCGTGTAGAGCTTAACTGAACTAAACAAAAAGATTCAAAAAAAAGATAAGTGATAAAAAAATTGATTTTTTGACAAGTTTTTCTCGGTGAACGTTAATTTGCGCCATCTGCTCACTTAAAACATCTTGTTTAGTTTGATAAGCTTTAGACACTTTATAAATTTGGACTATCTACTTTCAGATGAACATACCGTATATAATTATACATCTACCACTACACAATTACCCCGTATTCAGTTGAATTTAGTAGGTACAAACTACAAACTTGTAGAACGTGCAGAGCTTACCGCACTAAACATAAAGTTTAAAAGGAAAATTATAAGATGAATGATAAAAATAATTAAGCTTTAAACATGTTTTTCTCGATAACCGTTAGTTTACGCCATCTGCTCACAGAAAACTTTTTGTTTGGATTAGTAAGCTCTACACGCTTTATAAGTTTGTACTACGTTCAGCTGAACATCCAGTATGTGAGGCCCGAATATGGTCCAAGTAGCAAAAAAACCCAGAAACCTTTAAGACCTATGGTCGCACACAAGCCGTATAAACAACTAATATCTGCAATGACTCTATAACAGTTATATAATTCCATTTGTGTACAACTTCGGCAGCCTTTGTCGAAGTTGTGCCCAATATAGTTGACGACCGCTTAGCCTAGTGCGTAGCAACCCTGACTACGAAGCTGGAGGTCCCGGGTTCGAATCCCAGGTCGGGTCAGTATTTATATAATGAATATTGATATTGGTACCGGGTCTTAGTTGTTATATGTTGTGGTGTCTTCGCTTGGTACCTAAAACACAAGCTAATGCTTAGTTTGGGGCCTAGACCACCCTAGACGTTGTTGTGATATATACATTATTGTTATTATATAGTGATCGGCATAATGTTAATACAAGAAACGAAGATAAATTTGCTAACTATATGTCAGCCGCCTCAGTAAAATCAAAAAATCTTTTAAAAGTAATGTATACGCTTTTACAATAAGAGCCCCGTTGACATTCAAGATCTATCCCTTAACAAGTTTAAAACTACAGTAAAACGAAAGCTTTATGCAAAAGCTTATTATAAATTATCGGACTACTTAGATGATAAATTTCTATGGGTGTAAGCCGCTCGCCTATCAGTTTGTTTCAATAATATGAATCTTTAAGAACTTATTGTTAAAAAAATTGTTTGTAATTTTGTAAAAAAGTGCGTCCGTTAGTTTTTTGCGTATTCTTCTGAGAGGACCCAGCATTTTTTGAATGCGCCTTTGTGGTGACGTTCTTCCACAAAGTAATAAATTAACTCTGGTGACGTATTTCAAGATTATGTTACATCATCATCATCAGCCCGTGTCTCTCCACTGCAGGATATAGGCCTCTCCTAAGGCTCGCCACCACACACGGTCCTCCGCCTTTCGCATCCAATTACTCCCGGTATGGTGCTTCAGGTAATCAGTCCACCTGGCCGGGGGGTCCAACGCTTCGCTTCCCAATACGTGGCCTCCACTCGAGAATCCGTCTACCCGATCGGTTGTCGGTTCTACGGCAAATGTGACCGGCCCATTGCCACTTCAGCTTGCTAATCACTTCGGCTATGTCGACAACTTTAGTTCTTCGACGGATTTCAGTATTCCTGATTTTGTCCATCGAGGAAATACCGAGCATAGCCCGTTCCATAGCGCGCTGAGCGACTTTAAATTTGTGGACCAGTCCTGCCGTGAGAGTTATGTTACATAATTACGAAATAAAGATATTAGACTTTGACGTAATCGAAGTGTGTGTCTAGGTCTAAACAATAATGTGAAGTTTTTGTGTATCATCGTGTAGATATCTAAAACGTGGCTCGATCAGAAAAAAAGCTGTCAAATGTTCCTCTTAAATTATACCTGGGATCACGAAAAACGCTACAACCAACAACAACAACAACAACTATCATCAACTACCTACATCGTATTTTTGATGGTAGTGTCGATGGAATCTGGTGATAGCTGGTATTTTCAAATAGGACTGCATAAGACTTCTTAAGGTGTATATATATTCAGGAACAAATAAACAAAAACGTATGATAATAAAAATGCCATAAAAGTATTTACTTTGCGAAGACGATATGTCCGTGCAAGAAATCGATCACTAATTCATTAAAGTGTCGTGATAGCCCGAGCGCAGCAAACCTATTTCTGGTTTATAAGGCCGTACGGCCGTGGTTCGAATCCGGGAATGTACCATTGAGTATTTTCTGACTTAAGTACATAACTATCACTGACTCCGTGCCTCGGACCCGCACTGGAGCAGCGTGGTGGATTAAGCTCTAATCCCCTTCTCACTGGAAGGAGGCCTAAGTCCCTGCAGTGGGGCGTAATGGGCTGGTGGAATTCATTAAATATTATTTCAGTCCATTATTTCATCCTTTCAGTTACTTGTTCACAACATACCTACATTGAACTTTGTTTTGATAACTAGCTTGGTTATGTAAAATAAGTAACAACTGCCGTCTGATGATAGCAACCGGGAGCGACGGTTAAACGTGCTCTCCGTGGCATGGCAGAAATAGTTATGTAAGAAGCGAGACATAAAGTCATTGTGACATGCCCTGGGCGGGATTCGAACCACGGCCTTCTAAACAAAAAGCGAGTTCGCTATCGCGGACCCGTATTTTCAATCGTATTTGTGTATATTTCAGCAAAGAGCTTGAAATTACTTTTCCCATTAGAAAACTACATACCAGGCTACCATAAATTATTGTAGGCATTATTTTATTTTTAAAATCCTTCTAAGGGTTAACCTTGAGCTAGGTCAGTGCTTAAAATAAGTGTGACGTCATAGTTGTATTACGTCACCATCGAGATCCGTTAAGAAACTAATTATGCAAATTATAGTACGTTTTGTATTGTTTTTTATAGTAAATGATTCAAACATGTTTTTGTTGTTTGAATTTGAGTCATTTGTTTTAAGGTCTTATCGCAAAAAAAACCACATACCTTGGGGTTTCGTGTTATTTAATTATAGGAGATAATTTGGCATTTATTGTTTGTAGATTTATTTACAAAAAACAACATTGTAATAAGAGGCGAGGGGCTGAGTGAGTTTATCTTTGGTGTTGTATATTAATTTGTTTTAACAATTTTTGCGAATACATTTTACCTAACATTCATAGAAAACTAAGACGACCGCTAAGCCTAGTGGGTAGCGACGCTGCCTACGAAGCTGGAGGTCCCGGGTTCGAATCCCAGGTCGGGTCAGTATTTATATGATGAATATTGACACTGGTACCGGGTCTTGGTTGTTATATGTGTGTGGTGTCTTCGCAAAAATATCAATGTATATATTGTAAAGTTGTGTTAACACAAAGGAGGGGTGTGATTTTAGCAGTCTATGTATGTACGCGAGGATGCACATCCGTTCCCTCATAGCTCCTAAGGTACTCATCGAATTTCGACAAATAATATGCATTCGATGCTCTTTATACTCCGCGTGTCATAAGATTTATTAATTCTAATTAAATCCAAAATGGTGAATGTTAGCCTTAACTTTCCACTTCGAAAAAAAAACAAAAATGTCAGGTTTAGTATTTAATAATAATAATAAATTCAATAATATATGGGACTTCCCACACCGCGTCATCTAGTCCCAAAGTAAGCAAGTATTATGCTTGTGTTATGGGTTATGTATGTATGGGAGTATAAAAAAAGTGTCGATGAGCACATCACAAAAATATATAATGCAAATTATATATGCAAATACATTATAATTGTTATTAAATGGTTTCACAAGCGAAAGTGAGCTAGCACAATGTAGGTATGTTTTAAAGGTAGGTTTTAAAAGAGTCATATATGTCACGGTACGGTTTTCCAAAACTACGACGCGGTGAATTTTGCGGGGTTGAAGACCGACGCGCGGGGACCTTTTGCACTGACACTCGGCTAAAACTCCCCATCTTACACCAGCTAGCTATAGTATGAGTGGTTAGACGGTAAACGCAGAAAAGGGCTTCTAGTCAAAGTAAATAAAAATCATGAACGTTTGAAATTAGTTTCGAATTAAAGACTTCCGTACTCGTAACACTAAAAATTTTTAAATAAAAATAAAAAGTTAAAAAATTAAACCCGACTATAGAAAAAAAGAAATTCAAAAGTATGAAAAAAGATATGAAAGCTGAAATCAAAGCCTGAAATTCGGCGATACTCGGGGTATAGCCGTGGTTGTTTGCCCTTGTCTACCAACGTATACCATACCATCAGCCCATTAATGCCCCACTGCAGGGGCTTAGACCTCCCCTCAGGACAAGAGGGCTTAATTTACCACGCTGCTCCAATGCGGGTACGTGGATTTTAACGACTGCCATCTATTTATACCAACCGGGACCGACGGTTTAACATGCTCTTCGAGGCACGAAGTCAGTGGTAGTTATGTATATAAGTTAGAAAAAACTCATTGGTACATGCACGGGGATTCGAACCACGGCCTTCTGAACAAGAAGCGGGCTCGCTATCACGACACTCATATAAATATATAAATACGTTATTATTACAGCATGCGACCACGGCCAAGCCCCTAATATATATAACCTTTGATTCGGTCGGAAATATTTTGTTTTCAGAAGTTTTTTTTACAAGAAGGTTTTTGATAGATTTTTTTTGGTAAATGTTTGAAGAATGAAAAACTGATCAAGTGCGAGTCAGACTCACACACCAAGGGTTCCGTACCACTACACCATATAACAACACGTTTCTTGCATGGGGACCCCATGGGGATGGGAATGATGTGGATATAGAAAGGGAACGTAGGGCATTGTCAGTCAGGGCGAATATGTTGGCCCGTAGATTTGCGCGTTGGACTACGCAAGTAAAAATTACATTATTTAGAGCGTTTTGCCAATCATTCTATACGTGCTGTATAGACAGCATAGGGGTTAAACCCATAGGGGTTAAACACACACAAAAGGCTTGGAAGGCCCTGGAAGTCCAATATATCAATGCGTTCAGGGTGATGGTGGGGTTGCAGCGCTTCTGTAGTGCATCAGGAATGTTTGCTGATGCAAGAGTAGACAATTACCCGGCGATACTGCGTAAAAGAATAGCGTCTCTGATGCACCAAGTTTGTGCCAGCACTAACATCTACCAGCAGTTATTTGCTCATAGATTAGACTGTGATTCACGGATCATGCAATATTGGACAAAAACACATTTAAATGTGCTTGCAGAAAAAAAACCTTGTAAATCCTAAATAATTGTAATCCTAATAATGTATATAGTGTATATAATATTGCGTATTTCATATATGGACTGTAAAGTCTGAAATAAACAATTGTTATTATTAATACAGCCTTGTGATGTACGGACCGACAGTGCATCCTTAGTAACAGGGTTTTATTGGTACCCTTTGTATCCGTAAAAATTAACAATCTATCAATCGTGGTAATCGCAATCGCCTTTCTCATTTTTCATTGTTATAGTAAATGAAAACTATATTTGTTCCATACCATACCATCAGCCCATTAATGTCCCACTGCTGGGGCTTAGGCTTCCCCTCGGAATGAGGGGGTTTGCAGCTAAATCCACCACGCAGCTCCAGTGCGGGTTGGTGGATATATATTTATTGAACATTGTTGAATTCTTGGCTAATTTCCGAGAAAAATCAATTAAATATTGCATGCAGCTCCAGCATTTACTGTATTTATTTATTTATTTCGTTATTTAATTATATGCAATTATTATTTATGATGGCGTTTTTCAAAGCCCATATTATTAAATTAAATTAAAATTAATATTATAAATAAACAAAGTTTGTACGTACCGGGCGCATTTTCCACCAAAATCACTCTCGAACCAAAAACTACCCCAATAAGGGTGCATACACACAACGAGAAAATATATCGCACTATCATTTTCACTGTTTAACATAGTTAATGAGACACATTTTCACTGTCACTTTTTTTTTCAAAGGCCAGATATCGAAAAATTGATAAAGTGTTTTAAACATTCAACATACATTTTATAACAAATGAAATACAAAAAAAAAATCCACTATATTGTGGAACGGATTGTGTGCAACTAAACCGTTTGAATGCTGACATAACCTTATATTGTTGTCGAAACAGACGATAGCAATAGCATGGATAATACGTGCAGTGACTTAAGGACTCCCTACTGATTTCGCGATCAGAAAACCGAACCGACTATTTTTTCAGGTCAAATGTTTCAATTCATTTTGTGTCGTGATATCCCAGAGCGCAACGAACCTGTTTCAAATTTATAAGGCCATAGGGCCATGGTTCGAATCCGGGCGTGTACCAATGAGTTTTTCTGACTTAAGTACATTAACAATCACTGACTCGGTCCCGGACGCTGTCAATAGATGGTGGTCGTTACAATCCCCAACCCGCAGTGGAGTAGCGTGGTGGATTTAAGCTTCAAACCCCCCCCCCCCCCCTCAACCTGGGGTAGGCCTAAGCCCCTGCAGTGGGGTAAAATGGGCTGATGATGATGATGATGAAATGTTTCAGTAATCATTTAAATATTTGAATTTTTTTTTATACACAATCATACATCACCTATTTATCTAGTAAGTCTACGAAATTTCATTAGATAACAAAGTTATCTAAACAAGTAAAAAATAAATTCAAACGTACGTTTTTGGGTAAGCAAGAAACATCATATTTTTCAGGTTTTTTTTTTAACGAACTGGTAGCGAATACCAATCACAGGAAAATCATACGTAAGTGGCATATGGTATATTAGTGTGTGTACGACAAATTGCCTTAAAATTTATTTAATTAGTACTGTAAAAATAATATGTTCCATGCTGAATAAACCCAAAAAAAAAAATCGTACGCAAAATCGTCGTCTATGCATAACAATTTAATGAAAATAACAAGAAAACCCGTAAAAATTTAAATTTCTAAAATACCATATTTATATTTTATTTTCGTTTATAAATTTGTTTGTAATAGAATTTTTAAAATTACCTCATTAACCTATGTATACGTTCGCTGCGTCCAATTGTGCTCGAAGAACTTGTCGACGACGTACAACTTACAGGGGCTCTTAATGGATTAACGATAAATATCTGCTTTATTTCGCTCTAGGTTAACAGAACAGTCAAGAAGTTGGATTTGCTATTTTAAATGGCTCTTATTTCATTACTACGCTGACTTGCTTCGGTGAGCACGTTAAGCCGTTGGCCTCGGTTACCATCAATAGATGGCAGTAGTTAAAATCCAGCAACCCGTACTGGAGCAGCTTGGTGGATTAGGCTGCAAGTCCCCTCATTCCGAGGGGAAGCCTAAGCCCCTGCAGTGGGGCATTAATAGGTTGATGGCATGGCACGTTGTGGTACGGGACGCTGATTTGAGTACGAAAACTATAAAAACCCGTTATAGAGTGGAGTTTCCAAGAGTTTCATTAAATAGATTGAATATACAAAAAATAATTTATTATATGATTTTAGAATATTTCCTTAATATCTATGTTTGATACAAAAATTTATGTGATTGATATGGCGCGTTGTCTATGGTAACACTACCTTGTGGGTTGACAGATCGCTACTAGTTGTTGAATAAAATTGACCGGCGAGCCACGTTGACTGGCCTCGGAACGAAAAAAGTCTTTCGCGTTCTCTCTCGATTTATAATATTGTAAGATTAGTTGGTGCCTTATTTGATTGTTTTGGTGCCTAAAAATTACTCTGCCAAAATGTGAAAGTTTTGTGGCCCCAACGTCTAAGCCCCAAACTAAGCCTTAGCTTGTGTTTTGGACACCACATACATAGGTACACAACCAAGACCCGGTACCAGTATCGATATTCATCATATAAATACTGACCCGACCTGGGATTCGAACCCGGGACCTCCAGCTTCGTAGGCAGGGTCGCTACCAACTAGGCTAAGCGGTCGTCTTAATCATACAAATAGACTACGTAAAAGTGCGAATTGACTAGAGACCCTCTTCTGCGTTTACCGTCTAACCACTCATAACTGACTAGCTCGTGTAAGACGGCGAGTTTAGTCCGGGTTTCGGTGTGCGAGGTCCCCGCGCGCCGGTCTTCACCTCGCGAATTCGCGGTTGACATTTTCGATGCTGTGAAGTGACATTTATGACTCTATTAAAACCAAACGCTACTGTCAAATTTATTAACTCCGTGGATAAGTCTCATTGAGCAAATAAACGCCAGTTTTTGACATAGTAAAACTAGTACGAGAGACATTAAAGGTGTCTGTGATACCCACAGACAAGTCGACCTTATAGACCACGCTTTGACAGGAAGTAGCATTCGCCAAGGCTATGTAGTGACACTACATAACTACGTCACTAGTGAGCCGTCAGTTGGAAGCACGTCGGAAGCCATTAAATTGTCAATTTTGAACGAGCCAATGAAAACTAGCCGACCTCTCCCCGCACCCCGCCACTTTTTGGCGATTTCGTTTTCGTACTGACGTTTATTAAAGCGTGGTCTAAAGGTTGACTGGTTTGTGGTGATACCTCACAGTTTGTAGAGTAGAAGAACTCTGTAAGCGCGAGTATTTCAAATATTACTTTAATATGTCGATGTTTTTTCGTAGTTAACAATGCACATCCATAATAACCTAACGTCGCGTCGATACAAAGATAACACGCAGCAGTCGGCGCCTATTGTTCTTCATAATTATACGAGTTAATTATGTACGGAACCCAAAAAACAGAAATGACAACATGCACTGCGAATTCGACGAATATTCGACAAAGGAAACTAACTCATTGTTCCACACATATACTAGCCAGGACGCATATTAGACCGTCGCCCGAGGCCATTTTTCTAATTTATGGTATCGCGTGAAGAAAGCTTGCTATTGTATTACCGAATATCTAAGTGAAAAGACATAATTGTAATAGTTGTAAGCATTTTAAATTAAAGAAAAAGAATCGAACAAAAGATATATATATATTTAAATCAAATAAACAGGGAGGAGTTTCTTGCCGGTTCTTCTCCTAGTTTTCCCATAGTGTAAATAAATTTGACAGCAGCGTTTGGTTTTAATTGTCATAAATATCACTTCACAGTATCGAAAATGTCGAACGCAACTTGGCGGGGGTGAAGACCGGCGCGCGGGGACCTCGCTGACTTAAACTTGCCATCTTACACCAGCTAGCTGTATGAGAGGTTAGACAGTAAACGCAGAAGAGGGCTTCTAGTCAATTCGTACTTTGAGTTTGAGCTAAACCGGTTACTAATAACTTCATTTTGACTTTCAATATGTATGTGTAAACATTTTATGTTGTTTCTTTATATTTGATTTGATGCGTCTATATATATCAATAAATAAATAGTAAATTATAATACATGGCACAACCCACACAGCGCCATCTAGTCTCAAAGTAAGAAAGAATTATGCTTGTGTCATGGATTACTAGACAACTGATATACATACTTATATAATCTTTTTTTTATAATATATAGATATATAAATATTATACACCCAGACCTGGAACGAAATAAACATGTTCATGCACACAAATATTTGTCCCGGGTTCGATTGCTCCGCAGTTAGGATCTCTAACCACTCGGTCAATCGGTCGTTATAAGACGGCAGAGAAAACCCTTCTGTCTTTAGTAAGCAGGTATCATCATCATCATCATCAGCCCATTTTTTTTACCCCACTGCAGGGGCTTAGGCCTCCCCCAGGGTGAGGAGGGGGGCTTGGAGCTTAAGTCCACCACGCTGCTCCACTGCGGGTTGGGAACTGTAACGACCGCCATCTATTGACAGCGTCCGGGACCGACTGCTTAACGTGCCCTCCGAAGCACGGTGTCAGTGATATTGTGTACTTAAGTCAGAAAAACTCATTGGTACACGCCCGGATTCGAACCATGGCCCGATGGGGCCAAATTTGAGACAGGCTCGTTGCGCTCTGGGCTATCGCGAAGCAGGTATAATGCTTTATAAAAAATACAGTCAGCAGCATAAACCAAAACTTTGCAGATGATTATTTCTTAGCTCTCAATCGAAATTTGAAATCGAAAGCTAATCGAACCATTTGTTACAAACCTCCAAATCGTTACTTCGGACAGATACGGATCCAGTTGGATAGCCATTCTTCATGCTAAAATAGTTAAACGGGTTTTTAGGAAATTGGTATATAGACTTCTTAGGTCGTTAAATTACGAAGTTTTCCAAATTCTCCAAGACAAACATACCATGATTAAAAGGGTTTATAAGAGCTATCACGCGGGAAGCCCGTTCTTAAGGTAGAAACGTCTAACAGTCATTTCAATTGTACAGTGTACGACCCACTGTACGGGCTTAGGCCTTCCCTTGGGACGAGGATGCTTGGAGCTTAATCCAAAATGCCGCTACAGTGCGGGTCGGTGGATTTTAACGAATCCCTGTGATGATGACAACCGGGACCGACGGCTTAACGTGCTCTTCGAGGCATGAAATCAATGATAGTTGTGTACTTAAAAAGCAGAAAAAACTCATTGTTACTTGCCTGTTTCTGGGGTTCGAATCACAAACTTCTAAGAAGCGGGCTCTACACCACACAGTTATCACGACACGTAGGTACAGTATCAAATCTAATATATAAAATTCTCGTGTCACAGTTTTAGTTGCCATACTCCTCCGAAACGGCTTGACCGATTTCGATGAAATTTTTTGTGCTTATCCGGTATCTATGAGAATCGGCCAACATCTATTTTTCATCCCCCTAAATGTTAGGGGTAGTCCACCCCTAAATTTTTTTTTTTTTAGACAAAATTTTTAATTTCTATTTTTTTATGATACAACATACAAAAATACATACAATCCTCAATTTCCACCCTTCTACGATCAACCCTTATTTTTTAATAGCCATTTTAGTAATTTAATAATTGCATAACTAAATATTATTTCGCAAAAGTGTAATTTATTTAATTAAGACTGACAGAAATTGTTGAAACGATAAATATTTGTGTTACGGGAACGAAAACGGGAAAGGGAAGAACGGGAAAGAGTTGAGACTGAAATAAAAAAGTTGTACTTGATGAGAATGGAAACAAAAAGGAAATGAGACTAGGGCCAGGAACGGAAACGATAAAATATTTATGCGATGGGAACAAAAACGGGAAAGGGAAGAACGGGAATGAGTTAAGACGGAGATAAAAAAGTTATTTTTGATGAGAATGGAAACGAAAACGAAGCTACGCTAGGGCCAAAAACAGAAATAATAAAGTATTTTTGCGATGGGAACGAAAAAATGAAAGGAAGAACGGGAATGAGACAAGACTGAGATAAAAAAGTGATTCTTATGAGAAACGAATACTACCCGTGCGAAGCCGGGACGGGCCGCTAGTGTTTATATAAACAACTTTCTATTATACCTATTATAATACCTCTTAGTTTTGCTCTATAAAGTTAAGTAAGTATATAGATATTGTACACCCAGGCACGGA
The DNA here is from genome assembly GCA_949709985.1 of Luffia ferchaultella. Classification (NCBI taxonomy): domain Eukaryota; kingdom Metazoa; phylum Arthropoda; class Insecta; order Lepidoptera; family Psychidae; genus Luffia; species Luffia ferchaultella. The sequence continues at coordinate 4,207,655 of OX453269.1, forward strand.
ACAAATAGACATATTTATGCACACAAATATTTGTCCCGGGCGGGAATCGAACCCGCCGGTCAGTTAGTAAAACATATATTCAATTAAGCGAAGCCCTATTATTTTGACATTGAAAACGTTTGATAGAGTATTTGAATAATGTTGAAAATATATTTATCGAGGAAATATTAAAATAGAAATCAAAATTGTATTTGGTTGTACAGCATATTTATAAGGTACGAGAATTTTGTCTCTGTCTTTTTCTTGAAGAAACAAATTTGACATTATCTCAAATGGCCTGACGCACGCCTGACGTCACAGGCCGTACGGTTACCCTCTAATTGCCCTCTATGTCTAACAGTACATTTTAAACATTCACAACTTTGTTAGTGGCGACGAGAGCAGACGACAGAGCTTCCCGAAAGCAGCCCAGCCCAGCTGACTTCTTCGGTCGGCCTCTTTGTACCACAATGTCTGAAGACCAAGGTCTTCAAACAATGCGTCCTGCCTACAATGACATACGGTGCCGAAACATGGACTCTCACGGCAGGACTCGAACGGGCTATGCTCGGTATTTCTTTGATGGACGAAATCACGAATACTGAAATCCGTCAAATAACTAAAGTTGTCGACATAGCCGAAGTGATTAATAAGCTGAAGTGGCAATGGGCCGGTCACATTTGCCGTAGAACCGACAACCGATGGGGTAGACGAGTTCTCGAGTGGAGGCCACGTATCGGGAAGCGAAGCGTTGGACGCTCCCCGGAAAGTGGACTGGTGACCTAAAGCACCACACCGGGAGTAGTTGGATGTGGAAGGCGGAGGACCATGTGTGGTGGCGAGGCTTGGGAGAGGCCTATACAGGGTGACATTATAAGTAGGTGCATTCCTTTGGGGAGTGTATAGTAGTGGTCATTTGCAGTAGATTATGTCATGAGGTATCCTATCCTAAAATATTTGGTTTTTGAGATAATTAAGATTTTTTATTTTTTTTACAAATTCCCCGATTTTGAAAGAAAAAAATGCAGAAAAAAGTCTAGTTTTCTTTTTAATTTTTTTTTGTCTTTTTCTAGTAGTTAGCTCATCAGCAATCCGTCAAAGCAAGAAAAAAACAAAGAAATCCTATTAGATTTCATGTATTTGTAATGAAATTCTGTGCGAGTTAAGAAAATAACCATAAATTTTCTTTGTTTGTTTTAAATTTTCTCGAAAAATATGTACGGGACGTGGTGTAGAAACTATTTAAAAAACTACCTCGTTTCACTAGCTATCCGAATTCATAAAAATCTTATCATAATACAGAACTTACAAAAAAGAAACAGTGGTCTAAGTTACATATGGAATTAAAAAATGTTTAAAAAAAATTAATAACACAAAGACAAACCTTTATAATTATGCACCTGAGCAGTAGGTCAAGTAAACGATCGTTAACTAACGAATTTGTTAGTTGCCGTATCAACGATCTTCTACTTTTTTCGACGTCGATACGGCAACCGAAAAACATTTACTCTCGAGACTACACGTATCGTTTGTTAGTGATTATTTAAATTCATTTTGTTATTGTGTTTTCGTTAATTTGTTGTTACGTGTTAGATATTTTGATTTAGTTGTTATTTGTTATTGCTGTTAGTTTAGTAATAACTGTTCTGGATGATGTGCTACTTCGATTGAGACGATAAAGAATTTACCATCACGATGGCTGCCCAGCCCATTACCTGACGGTTATGCCAGTGTGAGAATGGCATAACCGTTGGACCGGCCGTGGCAGAGCAATAGCTTGGCCGGCAAGAACTCCCGATTTGACTCCTTGTGATTTTTATGTTTCGGGTCATATGAAAGACTTGGTATTCAGAACACCGGTAAAATACGATAGAAGAACTTCGGGAGAGAATAATAGAGGCAGCAGAGCACATACGACAAAATTTATCTCCTCGTGTAACACGCACGGAAATAACAAAAAGGTTACGTGCCTGCATAAGGAACCGCGGTGGTCAGTTCGAACACAATTTGTAATTTAAAAATGTAAATAAATGATAATAGAAACATTATCTAGTTTTACTATTAATTTTCTTTAAACATTTTTTAATTCCATATGTAACTTAGACCACTGTTTCTTTTTTGTAAGTTCTGTATTATGATAAGATTTTTATGAATTCGGATAGCTAGTGAAACGAGGTAGTTTTTTAAATAGTTTCTACACCACGTCCCGTACATATTTTTGAGAAAATTTAAAACAAACAAAGAAAATTTATGGTTATTTTCTTAACTCACACAGAATTTCATTACAAATACATGAACTCTAATAGTATTTCTTTGTTTTTTTCTTGCTTTGACGGATTGCTGATGAGTTAACTACTAGAAAAAGACAAAAAAAAAATTAAAAACAAAACTAAGGACTTTTTTCTGCATTTTTTTTCTTTCAAAATCGGGGAATTTGTAAAAAAATAAAAAATCTTAATTATCTCAAAAACCGAATATTTTAGGATAGGGTGCCTCATGACATAATCTACTGCAAATGACCTTTACTATACACTCCTCAAAGGAATGCACCTACTTACAATGTCACCCTGTATACTGCAGTGGACAGACACGGGCTGATGATGATGATGAACTTTGTTAATAATGATTTATTTTTTTAAATTATTTCACTGTTCGATAACGATATGCATAATGACTCACCATGCGTTATACGAAAATTATTTCAAATTCACAACAAACACAAAAAAAACACAACAAAGCATGTGCCATTGTGCTGGCATTAGCTTTGTTGAGAATTTCAAAAAGCACAAACAACTAACCACTCATCTCAAATGTTTTTTTTTTAGAGTTTTCATGGTCCTGGGATCCAGCCCTTTCGGCCCAAAATGTGTGTACATTGCCAATGTTTCCCGAATATGCCAACTAGTTTTTTTATAAGCGATTAAGATCGAAACAGAAGGTCTAAGCAATTTCAGTAAAGAATTAGCCGGTAACTTATCGAGATAGGAATCGCACATTGTTGTTGGACAAAACTTATATTGTTCGTATATCATAGGCCTTGGTTTAAAGTAGTAATTTTTCTTTCATACTACGTTCCCTTCTATTAAGCTGTAAAAGGCCTACGGGCGTGTTTCACCATTGATTGATAGTTTAGATGAACCTTGTCAGAGGCCCGATTAATAAGAATACACATAATAATTAAAATTACTTAAATATTACATTAAAATAAACTAAAAATTACTTAAAATAAATTACATCGATTCTAATCGTTCTGGGCTAAGGCCCGGTTTTACGGGATAGTGCAACATCGCGCTCATGGTGCCAATTTTGGCGATAGGAGGTTCGAAGAGGGCTCAAATGACGCGGAATTCGAAAAGAGCTATCGATTGATATCAAAATTTTCAAAAATCGGTTGGGTAGTTTTCGAAATTTTTTCGAAAAACGAAATAATTGTCGAAAATTTGCTCGAATCTCAAACTTCGGAGTCGATTATCTCGAAAACGAAAATCGATAGCGACAAAATGAAAAAACCGGTCGGGCGATTTTAGTAGGCTGTCGAAGAAGTCCAAAATTTTAGAAATCGGTAGAGCGGTTGAGGCTGTAGAGCGGTCAACGTGAAAAAATGTAACTTTTTTTCGCGCGCGGCGTCTATGAGTCGTGCTCTTCGACGAGTCGTTTACTTTACCTCCCCTTCTCTACCTCTACTATACTAAGAGCCGTGTTCACCAATAAATAAACAGGTGTTTAGAATTTAAACTACTGCTTAAAACCATATTGCTGAATTGTGTTTGTGACAAGATATAATTTTTTTTTTTTGGTTTTCATATTTATTTCCTTCTTCCCAAGTTTTTAGTATTTCTAAATTCATTTTCCAATGCCGATAGATAGTTACGCGTAGTGTGAAATCTGTAGATTTTTTAATAAGTAATTTATGAATAGTCACTTTTCTGTTTACACCGCATTTTCTTTTTTAAAGCTGTAAAGGTGATAATATAAGGCTAAAGGGATGTTTCGCCATTGATTAAAAATTTAGATTATATTCGTCAGATTGTGATTGTCTAACGCACGTACATGTTCAAAACAAATGTGGAATCAATTTTTCTGTTTACACCGCATTTTCTTTTTTAAAGCTGTAAAGGTGATAATATAAGGCTAAAGGGATGTTTCGCCATTGATTAAAAATTTAGATTATATTCGTCAGATTGTGATTGTCTAACGCACGTACATGTTCAAAACAAATGTGGAATCAATTTTTCTGTTTACACCGCATTTTCTTTTTTAAAGCTGTAAAGGTGATAATATAAGGCTAAAGGGATGTTTCGCCATTGATTAAAAATTTAGATTATATTCGTCAGATTGTGATTGTCTAACGCACGTACATGTTCAAAACAAATGTGGAATCAATTTTTCTGTTTACACCGCATTTTCTTTTTTAAAGCTGTAAAGGTGATAATATAAGGCTAAAGGGATGTTTCGCCATTGATTAAAAATTTAGATTATATTCGTCAGATTGTGATTGTCTAACGCACGTACATGTTCAAAACAAATGTGGAATCAATTTTTCTGTTTACACCGCATTTTCTTTTTTAAAGCTGTAAAGGTGATAATATAAGGCTAAAGGGATGTTTCGCCATTGATTAAAAATTTAGATTATATTCGTCAGATTGTGATTGTCTAACGCACGTACATGTTCAAAACAAATGTGGAATAAATTTTTCTGTTTACACCGCATTTTCTTTTTTAAAGCTGTAAAGGTGATAATATAAGGCTAAAGGGATGTTTCGCCATTGATTAAAAATTTAGATTATATTCGTCAGATTGTGATTGTCTAACGCACGTACATGTTCAAAACAAATGTGGAATCAATTTTTCTGTTTACACCGCATTTTCTTTTTTAAAGCTGTAAAGGTGATAATATAAGGCTAAAGGGATGTTTCGCCATTGATTAAAAATTTAGATTATATTCGTCAGATTGTGATTGTCTAACGCACGTACATGTTCAAAACAAATGTGGAATCAATTTTTCTGTTTACACCGCATTTTCTTTTTTAAAGCTGTAAAGGTGATAATATAAGGCTAAAGGGATGTTTCGCCATTGATTAAAAATTTAGATTATATTCGTCAGATTGTGATTGTCTAACGCACGTACATGTTCAAAACAAATGTGGAATCAATTTTTCTGTTTACACCGCATTTTCTTTTTTAAAGCTGTAAAGGTGATAATATAAGGCTAAAGGGATGTTTCGCCATTGATTAAAAATTTAGATTATATTCGTCAGATTGTGATTGTCTAACGCACGTACATGTTCAAAACAAATGTGGAATAAATTTTTCTGTTTACACCGCATTTTCTTTTTTAAAGCTGTAAAGGTGATAATATAAGGCTAAAGGGATGTTTCGCCATTGATTAAAAATTTAGATTATATTCGTCAGATTGTGATTGTTTAACGCACGTACATGTTCAAAACAAATGTGGAATCAATTTCAAAAGTAGTGATCGAAAGCTTGTTTTGATGTATGATGTAGATTATCTTCGTCTGCGGCCTGCTTAAAAAAAAAACAACTACAATTTTTTTTTAAATTGGAATTTTAATTGGGTATTAATTTTAGCGTTCCATTAAAAGTACATTTACTCTACTTTAGATAATATTGTAAAATACCACACGAATTGTTGATTATTGTATCAACCTGTTACCTGCTATATCGCGCTCAATAATAATAATAACAAAATATATACACGTAAAACCTTTTCCGATACACGTATTTGTTTTTCATATTGAAAATCGACTCTAAACACCAGTGTTATAGAATACTAAATTGCTAAATGGAATAAGCAAGTTTGTATGGCGGGATTTATGATTTTTTTTTTAAATTTTACCGGAAACAATGCATAAACAATAATTAGAAAACTTTATTTAATTTTATACAAAAAATTATTCCAATAATAAAAAAAATATTAAAATCCAAATGATAGCCGAGTGTGTAGGGATAGTCGAATGGTGAAAAGCCTTCTTCTTGTAAAGAAAGCCGTGGTTTGATAATTCCAGATACAGGCATACACCAATGAGTTTTTCTAACTTAAGTACATAAGTATCACTGACTCAGTGCCTTGAAAAGCAAGTCAAACCGTCGGTCCTCGTTGCCATTATCGGATGGCAGTCATTAAAATCCACCGACCCGTACTGGAGCAGCGTGGTGGATTAAGCTCCAAGCACTCTCATCCCGAGGAGAGGCCTAAGCCCCTGCATTTGAGTATAACGGGCTGATATGGCATAGGTTACCCAGTGCCAGCTAGTAAGACTCAACTATTGGAATTTATATATACGTTTATAGTTTATATATCTGTCAAATTATAAAATTTATACAATGAGTTTGGATCGAATTTTTGACACATAGTTATTATATTTTTTCCGAAAATATAAACCAATTTATTTAAATTAAACCCCCCCCCCTTTAAATTAAAAAGAAATGAAGTCTTTAATTCTATTAGTTATTTTTCCTAAAAATTTATTAATAAAATATTTCTTGTGACGTCATCTGGACAGATGTTTACTATTTACTTTATCTTGATTAAATAAAATCATAATAATTTTATTTATTCACGAGGACTACAATTTTATTTGACGTAGGGACTTATACCTTAATATTTTTTATTCGGTTTTAGCTTTGGTTTTTACTGTGGGAAGCAACGCAACATGCTCAACCGCCCAGATGACGCGTTACAGGCACAATTTGAACGTCAGACGAATTTACATAAATATCTGGGAATTTACCTAAATACAAAAAAATAATATTTTGAGAGGTTATTCTAGAAACTTATTCCTTTTAATTTTAGAAATCATCAGAGCAACTTTAAAATTTTGGTCCAAGCCTGTATCTAAAATGTGGTATAGTTCAAAATACGAAAATCATTTTGTATCAATATATGTCATTATGTCATAAAACCTTGGTCGGTGGTGATCTATGGATCGTATGATAATATTTAAAAAAACTATTTTAATCTTTTTTTAAATATTTCCTATTGTTATTTGATATAAGTATCACGTTAAAAAACGTAAAATTACATAACAAGGGAGACATCAAATTCGTTTCCTAGTTCAACAAATAGAAGGGTTCCGGAGAGGTAACAAAAACTATTTTTTTTTCCTTTAAGTACAGTGAGAAAATTAAATAGGTAATAACTTTGACTAATGGTATAATAATATCTGGGACATCCCACATATCGTCATCTAGTTCCAAAGTAAGCAAGTATTATGCTTGTATTATGGGGTACTACAAAACTGGCATACACACTTAAATATTCGTTCTTTTAATAATATATACATTTATAAACACTTTTACACCCAGATACGGAACAAATAGACATGCTCATGCACACAAATATTTATCGCGGACGGGAATCAAACCCGAGACCCTTGGCTCCGCAGTCAGGGTCTTTAACCACTCGGCCGGTCGGTCCAAATATTTACAATACTTTTTTTTTATTTTAAATACTTTCCAAATATTTCTTAACAGCTCTGGATATAACTCCTTGAACTGTGTAATCGATTCCCGATAGCCGAATGGTAGCAAGCCCGCTTCTTATTTAGAAGATCGTGGTTCGAATCCCAGGGCATGTACCAATGAGGTTTTTCTAACTTATGAATATAACTATCACTACTTCTGTGCCTAGGAGAGCACGTTAAGATGTCGGTCCCGGTTCTCATCGATAGATGGCAGGCGTTAAAATACACCAAACCGGAGCAGTGTATTAAGTGGTGGATTAAGCCCGAGAGGAGGCCTAAGCCCGTGCAGTGGGGCATTAATGCGCTGATGGTATGGTACGGTAATTGAATTAGTGTTGCAAGTATATAATTTTAAAAATTATCTTAATATACATCGGTACAGGTGGCGGTCAGATATCGTGTACTGCCAAGTTCATTTATTCTTTAATTTTCTACTTTAACTGTGTATTTTTTTAAATATTATAGAAACAATCTAGAAGCCCTCATATGCGTTTACGGTCTAACCACACATGCTATAGCTAGCTGCTGTAACATGGCGAGTTTTAGTCCGAATTTCAGTGCGCATGGTCCCCGCGCGCCAGTCTTCACCCGCCAGAAAGCCCCGCGCGCCGATTTCAACCCAACGAAAAAGCGAAATGTCACTTCGATACTGTGAACTGACATTTATGACTCCATTAAAACCAAACGCTGCTGTCGAATTAATTTACTCTGTGGAAATAATGCATGAAATATAATTCCTAGTTTATGCAATTCACCAGACACAACATAATTTTATCACAGTGTACTTTAACATTTTTTATGGTCAAAAAAAGACAATAGGTACACTATTGTAACCTTGCGCACGCGCATCCGCCAGTTACATCACTAATGCTTCACCATTTTTATCCTTATCTAATAAGGGAATATTTATTCTATTTAAAAATCTATATATCTTCATAGCGTGACGTTCAGACTATTTTCTGCTTTTTCCTATATTTTTTGAAAAAAAAAACACGATACTTTCATATTGCTACTTGTTTGTAATTTCATGAATTTTGTCGAAAATATGTTAATAAATAATAATAATAATAATAAATAAATCTTTAACATAAGCATGGTACAATCAATTATGTTGAAGTCCCTGACGCCTGAGGTAGGTATATACCTGTGTTTCAGGAGTCAGTGTCTTCTCCCAATAGTACAATCTAAGATCATTCTAATGCTTACAATCTAATTCTATACATGCATGTGCGTTTGTGTGTGTGCATGGGTGTATGTTAAGTGTTGTGTGTTGTGTGTGTATGTTTGCGTAGACAAGTGCTGTTTCTATTGAATTTGTTATAAATCGTAATACAATAGATTGTAAACTGCCATTTCAAGTTAAGGATTAGATTAGATAAGTTCATTTAATGTCATTAAATTAATTTATACAGCTCAGGTGTTTTTAAATTAAATGGTGACATTATTATTATTTTAGTTATTATTGAGATGACATTATTATTATTAGTTATTATCGTGGTGACATTATTATTATTTTAGTTATTATTGAGATGACATTATTATTATTAGTTATTATCGTGGTGACATTATTATTATTTTAGTTATTATTGAGATGACATTATTATTATTAGTTATTATCGTGGTGACATTATTATTGTGATGACATTGTTATTATTTTGGTTATTATTTAGATGACATTATTTTAATATTATTGTGGTGATATTATTATTGTTTTGATTATTGTTGTTGTGATTGCATTACTATTATGTTTACATTGAAATCGCTTAAAAATTATTAAGAAAATAGCCCTCTTATATTGCTGTGCTCTCACGGGGCGTCACATAGTGTATAAGATGATTTTGTCTGACCACCTAAAGATTGACATGTGACAATGCAATAAATAAATAAATAAATAAATAAATAAATTTCACGGATGGAAAGTTAGTACCTAACGCGACTACCTATTTTATAATCTACGACTGGGATGTCAAAACGAAAATAACAACGTAACTTATTTTATATAATTTTAAAAGAACTGTTCAACAGTAGGTATCTAACTCGAAATTACGCCCTTTTTTTAACTAGCACAACAAATAATATATGAGAAATTGTTTGAAATAACCTTTGTCAGCATAGATTAGAAGAAAACCCCAATAGGCGACTAAATTATCATCATCATCATCAGCCCGTGTCTCTCTACTGCAGGATATAGGCCTCTGCCTCTTCCAAGGCTCGCCACCATACCCCCGGTATGGTACTTCTGTCCACTTGGCCGGAGGGTGTCCAACGCTTCGCTTCCCGGTACGTGGCCTCCACTCGAGAACTCGTCTACCCAATCGGTTATCGGTTCTACGGCAAATGCGACCGGTCCATGGCCACTTCAGATTGCTATCGCTTCGGCTATGTCAACAACTTTGGTTCTTCGATGGATTTCAATGTTTCTGAATTTATCTACCAAAGAAATACCGAGCATGGCTCGCTCCACAATACGCTGAGCGACTTTGAGTGAACCAGTCCTGTCGTGAGAGTTCATGTTTCGGCACCGTACGTCATTGTACTTTACTAATTTTTTATACATCTATACTATCTATACTTAATATTATAAAGTTGAAGAGTTATTTGTTTGTTTGTTTGAACGCGCAAATCTCAGAAACTACTGGTTCGAATTGAGAAATTCTTTTTGTGTTGGATAGTCCATTTATCGAGAAAGGCTATAGGCAATTATTACATCATACTACGATCAATAGGAGCAGAGCGTCAATGAAAAATGTTGCAAAAACGGGAAAAATTATTCCTTTTGAAAGTTTCCGTTACGAGCGCTGCGTAAACGGTTAATGTTAAGCAAAAATCTTGTATTACGGAATTGTTCCCCTTTAAAAGTTCTAACCAAAAATCCGCGACAGCATATGTGTATCTTTTAAGGTTGACTTACTATAACCTTTTTTATGGCAATCAAACTGTTGCTAAACGCGCCAGAGAATTTATTTGTTTGGATGATGACGATGATACAATAGTGTTATGAACGTATATGGTTGGACTAGCGACCCACCCTGACTTCGAACGGGTGCAATGTACTAATGCGTGGAACGGGAAGAGGAATAAACAATAAAATATAACCAAAATATAAATGTTTCTAACACTTTTCATCAAATCCTCCATACCATTAAAATTATTCTGGCTTGGTGGTATTTAACCCATAACGCTATACAACAAAACCTAAAATAAATCATAGCATCTCATTGTATTTTTTGATCCTTGAAATCAAATACTCAGTAACAATGTATGGAAGTAAACGTATGGCCTCGATAACATTCTAGTGCATCTTTTTGTGTTAAATCTAGTTTTATTTGGAACTATATTATTGTTACGTTTTAGGGTTCGAAGAATTTGGAGAGAAAGACGTGCTGACTCTTTTGAAAACTTTATTCACTAACACTAGGTCCAACACAAAGCACTAAGTCCAAACACTAAGCACTAACGATGTTCCTAGCTCGTAGCCAAGTCGTAGGTTTCACTGGTATCACTAGTTTCGCTTCGAAGTCGCCTCGAAAGTAGCCCAAAAACTGAACTGAGCTCGCTTGCCCTCCTGCGTCTATTTATATGGGTCGCAACGAGCCTCGAGAGCAATATAGAAGTCACTCCACTCGAGCGAACGCAAACGACCGGGTTGGACAATTCTAGAACATTCTATCCTCTAACGCCATCTAGTATTGAGTAGAGGTTTCGTGTTGTCCTTGTTGTAAAACCCTTCTACAAAGTGGTTTTACTGGTTGACGCTAGATGGCGGTCGTTACTCTGTCTGTTCGTAACATTATATTGCTAATAAATTGTCATTACCTGAGCGTTTTATTTTTTTAGAATCCAGTACACAAAGAGTGCCAGTGTATTGCCTGAATCGTTATAGTTAGACACTTGAAATTATCATAAGTTAAAAATTAAAGAGGTCCCCATTAAAGAAACTTGGTTTTTTTGCGATGTCTTTGGTGATTGGTGATTTTGAGATAATTGCTTACACTTGAAATTTTCATGGATTGTGCTGTACTAAGTACTATGCCCGCAAATAGTGTACTACTATGGTCGCATATCCCCGCAAATAATAAATAATAAAACTTAAATAAACAAAAAAATTAAAGGGAGACCCCCTTTAATTTTTTTGTTTATTTTATTTCATTTATTTTAAAATTTAAATTTATTGTAATTAATTTTAAATTTATTAATTTAATTTTAATTTATTTTAATTTATTTTTAGTTTACAAAAAACGTGTTATCTTTTATTGTACGGCGGTATAGAACCCTTCATGTGCGAACCAACCATGCGGAACATGAGTAAAAATATATAAGGTCGAATTGAGAAACCTCCTCCTTTTTTGAAGTCGTTTAATAAAAAAAAGGTTTCAACGTAGACAAAACTTTTGGTACACACCTCTGGAAAACATTTATCCAGTAATACCTACCTCAGCCAAGTGCCGTAAAAATAAATTTCGGTTATTCTTCGTTGGTATATCAGTATCAGTATCAGTATCAACTGTAGATACATTTATATGCAAGTAAATCAGTTGTCTGGTACCCATAATACAAGCTTTGTTTAGTTTGGTACTAAATGGCGCTGTATAAGATATCCCAGGCATTATTATTATTTATTCAGATACAGGCAAACAGGCAAGAAATAAAATTTGAAGTTAATCATTTTGATGCTGGAGGTCATCTGTAAGTTAACTCGAAATGGGGGGAGAAGTCCGGCAAAATCTCATCAATTCTCATTCGGAGAGAGTGGGATCAATGGAAAATCTCACATCGACTTTGAAATTCCCAGAATATCTTTACCATTATCTATATTCCGATTCCCCTACTTATATTATAAAAAGCACGGGAAAATCTTTTTGCAAAAATGTGAGACTTCATGGCTTGATAACCGCCACTCATTTTATAATCTTAAAGAAGCAAGACAAAAAACTGAACTCAGCAATTATTTGTATGCATATTAAAAAAATGTTTGTTTGAGGAAACTATTAAACAAAAAAAAAATCCTAGAGCCGGATATGGCTTAATGTTAATTTTAATTTTTTTACATGCCATGTTAGTCTGAACCAAATGCCATCTTCAGGTCAGACGGCTGACGCCCGGATGGGATGTCCATCATACCGTACACACGTGGTCGAGCTTCAGCCTGGGACGTTACTTGTGTCTACACATTTTGTGCTTTCCATGTTGTCGCCTGCTAGAGTAGCTGTAGTACGTGCCGTGTAGAGTCAGAAACGCTCTAAATATAAGGATATAATGGACAAATATGAATTTTTAGTGTTCGTAGTGGAGGCGATGGGTCCACGGTCCGGGGATGCTGTTGCGTTCTCACGTGAAATTGGCGCAAGAATATTATATAGGTATATATATTGGCGCATGAATATTTTTTTTATAAGTGGGTATGGGTAAGATTATTTTATACTTGAGAAAAATTTTAGTTTTTAAAACATAATTCTAAATAAAGAACATATAAAAATTATATCGTATTCAAAATTTATAGAAATCCGATTAAATTAATGTCGATCAGAATTAAAAAATTTTAAAAGTTAAACCAAAAACAAATGTAGCTAATATAATGAGTATTTTCAAACGGGCTAGTAACCTCACTCACATTTAAATTTAAAACAATGTGGTCAGACAGCGTGAGAGATGGCGCGGGATAGCGATGCATACGACCTTACCGAACTCGCTTAGACCAGGAGATGGGTGTACAAAACAGCTACGAAATCGTACGGTCCAGTGATATAATAATAATAATACCTGGGACTTCCTACACAGCGCCATCTAGTCCCAAAGTAAACAAATTATGCTTGTATTATGGGATACTAGACAATTGATATACATAGTCTAATATTCTTTTATATAATATAGTTACTTTTTACACCCAGACACTAAACAGATAGTCATGTTCATGCACACAAATAATTGTCGCAGGCGAGAATTGAACTCGCAACTCTCGGCTCTGTATTTAGGGTCTGTAACCACTGGGCCAATTGGCCAGTTAAAATATAATATCTACTTTCAATGTTTTTAGCTCATTTACCCATCATTGAGTCATATTAGAACTGTGGTGGAATAGAATTTAAGCATCCCACCATTGAATACAAAGGCTGTAGGTTCGATTCTCGTCATAGAAGTATTTGCCAATAAATTTTATTTCATAAATTTTTTATCAAAGAAATATCGCAAGCTTCGTCCATATCGTCACTTCTGACGTTGGAACTTCAAAGCTCCCAACTCGTATCGGAGCAGCATGGTGCGCAACCGCGCATATTAAATTTTATTACGAAATCAGTAGGACAAGAATAATTAAACACATTTAACGTACGTTGTCCGATTTGAATACGACTACATAACGGCCAGTTTCATTTTCACATTACATATGGCCAAAAGAGATAATTTTTCAGCCAATACGCGTATATAAAATACGCATTTGACTTTTGATAGTTTATTAAATACTAGCTTCCGCCCGCGGCTTCGTCCGCGCGAACAGATATTACGCCCTTGTAGTCGTTTTGCGCTCTCACCACTGTTCTCATTCCTTCTCACACTTTTACCCTCACCTAACTCCTGCTTCTGTCTCTCTGTTGTAACATGTACTAATTCGTTGCCACTTTCATTCCCACTCGAAAAATGACTAAGTAAAATGAAGTCGTCTCTTAGACTACGTACTATCAAATTAACCTCGCTCATGACTAGATTTGTCAAGTCGAGCTTCCGTGGATGCAACCTTGTAAATCACCATTGTAGGAAAACAATCTGTAATTTACCCACAAATAATTTACCCAATTTTTGTTTAAAGGTTGTATACCTATTATAAAAGTTTCGCTTCTATTATTCAATGAAGCTACAAATCAATGCCAAACAAGTGTTAAACAGTGTTTTAAGTTGGTGAATAGGAAACAGATTTTTTGGGGCTGAATTTGTGTTCAAAATATGTATCTATAATTATACTGAACGATCGTTCTAGTGGTTGGGGACCCTAACTGCAGAACTAATAATATCGGGTTCGTTGCCCGCCCTGGCCAAATGTTCGTGTAATAATAATAATACATGGGACATCCCATACAGTGCCATTGAGTCCCAAAGTAAGCAAGTATTATGCTTGTGTTATGGGTTACTAGACAACTAATATCCATACTTAAATAGTCTTTTCAATACATTTGCTATTAATACGGTATTTATGATATCGAAACTTGTAGTGTAATGTTGTATTTTAAAGTACTAGGCCTTTTTACTTTACACCAATCACAAACGAGCATTCTGTTTGTGACGCATGCGTAAACCGCGAAAAGCAGTACCGCTCCCGCCATTTTTACATTTGAAGTATTATTTTAATCTCAAATGTATTGTAAAACGTCGTATGTTGCTCGTACTCAGTAAGCTGGCTATTATAGTCTCGGTTTATTATAAGCAATGGTAATTTTCAATTCCGACTTCAGATTCGAGATTTTAAAATAACTTTATCGAACACATAAACTTTATTTTTTGGCACATCCGCCCCTTATGCAACTTTGGTACTCCTACACTAGTATGCCCTAAAAAATAGTTATTGCAATTATATTAAATGTTTTTTTATATATTTGTCATTTATTTATTTCTTTTAAATAAAAGACATCTCATTTTTACTTGTATTTTGTAGTCGGTTGAAATTTTGCATATAACTTTTTGACTTCGTTCGAAAAGCTTGTCTCTGTTTTTTAAATCCAGTGAGCAAAAGTAAATTTCGTTTAAAATTATTTTGAATGTATGACCCTTCGATATGGAATTTCTAATTTTAATAGCGCGCGAAACGTTGAAGTACTATTTTCCAAGCAATATTCGACGACCGCTTAGCCTAGTGGGTAGCGACCCTGCCTACGAAGCTGGAGGTCCCGGGTTCGAATCCCAGGTCGGATCAGTATTTGTATGATGAATATTGATACTGGTACTGGATCTTGGTTGTTATATGCATGTGGTTTCTTCGCAAAAAAATTTATATATGTATATATTATTTAAGTATGTACGTCAGTTGTCTAGTAACCCATAACACAAGCATAATACTTGCTTACTTTGGGACTAGATGGCGCTGTGTAGGAAGTCCCATGTATTATTATTATTATTTTCACACTTATGCTATATTAATTGTTTAAAAAACTACTTAATTATTTTAATAATTTGTGTTTTAAATTTAATCTATTCGAAAAGGTGGTTTAATCAGATAAGACAAAATCAAACATAAAGTGAAAAGCTTTTATTATTTAGTTATATTTTTATTTAAAGTTTCATGTAAGTACCCGAACGCACACAAAAAAAACTTTAAAGCTTTCTACTAATTTCGGGATTTGAAAACTGGATAACACAATTTTTTCAAGTCAAATTTCTCAGTAACCATTAATATATTCGATATATTTTTAATCCAGTCATACATCACCTATTTATCTAGTAAATCTACAAAATTTAATTTAGATAAAGACATAATATAAATAAATAAAAAATAAATTCGAATATACGTTTTTTTTCAGATTTTTCAGCGTTTTTTTTTCTAGCGAACTGGTAGCGAATACGAATCACAAAAAAATCTTACGTACGAGGCATATAGTATATTTGTAAGTTTACAAAAAATTGTCTTAAAATGTATTTAATTATTACCTACTGTAAAAAAAATGTATTCCATGCTGAATAAACACAAAAAGGTCGTGCACAAAATCGTCGTCTACGCGTTACAATTTAATGAAGATAACATTAATATCTATAAATTTTTATATTTTATTATTGTTTGCAGTTTATAATAAAATTTCGAAAATTATCTTATTAACCTGTATACACCCTCACAGCGTCCAATAGGGCTCGGGCCCGATTGCTCGGAATTCAAAATCAACACTCGCATAAAAAAAAAACTAAATTCGCTCTCTTGTTTTCATGAGATTCGAAATTTAAATTTCATAAGGTATGCGTTTTCCTACTTCATGCTACTAATTTGCCGTTGGGTTAACGAAATTAACTCTACCAAATTCCGCATCTTAGTTAGACCTAAAATGCTACACCCCAACATACAACTTCTTTTGCTAAAATGGCAAATGCAAGTGAAAACAAGGTTAAAACAAATGTGTAGTCCACATGGGTGTCGTGATAGCCCAAAGCGAAACGAACCTGTCTCAAATTTCAAAGGCTATGGTTCGAATCCGGGTGTGTACCAATGAGCTAACTGACTTAAGTAGGTACACAACTAACACTGACTCCGTGCCTCGGAGAGTACGTTAAGCAGTCGGTCCCGGACGCTTTCAATAGATGGCGGTCGTTACAAACCCCAACCCGCAGTGGAGAAAAGTGGTGGATTTAAGCTCCAAGCCCCCCTAACCCTGGGGGAGGCCTAAGCCCCTGAAGTGGGGTACAAATGGGCTGATGAAGTGAAGAAGTCCACATGGACGAAGACGCGAAGGTGATTAATAAACAATGACTTACCTTCATAGGAAATTGGATCTCGTTTGTCTCCTGGCCTTCTGTTCCCGTATTCACTAACAGCGACTGGTTTAGATGAAACCACTTGGCCGCCGGGCCTAACAAAATAGTTAGGCACTCCCCCGGGCTTATCTAGTTCGTATTCGTAGACTGGCTTGACATTAGGTCCATAAGTTTCATTGAGCGGTTTCGGCTTATTATTTTTATATTCGTCAGAACCGTATGAACCTTGATATTGGCCATCTTGGTTTCCATATCCACCACTTTGTGTACCATGTCCACCACTTTGATTCTCATATCCTCCATTTTTATTTCCATTACCACCACCTTGATTTTCATAACCAGGTCTAGAAATTGGCTTTTCATTGCCGCCGTAGTTTTGGGTATGCGAACCAAAATCTTGATTGGTGTGACTCGACGAGGGATAAGTGTTTTGATTTATTTGGCCATAATTTGGTCTTTCTTGGTAACTCGGTTTGTGGTATGGACGATTGTTTTGCCCGTAATGACCGGTTTCAAAATAACCATGATTTTGAGAATAATTGTTTTCGTATTGGGTATGAACGCTTTGACCATAACCATAATGTAAATGACCATCTATGTTAGATAATCCATAACCAGAATTCGGGTTTCCTTGATGAGGTTTGGTAACTGGTTTATAATAATTAGGTGGATCCTTAATTTCTAAATAGATGTAATTGTCTTGATTCTGCCCATATCCACTTCCGTATTGTTCATAATAACTATTACTTGGTCTATTCAAACCATAGTTAGCTGTGGCAGGTCTATCATAATTTCCAATAGGTGGTCCTACTGGACTACTACCGTAACCAGAATCAAATTCTTGGTAAATCGAACTTGGTTTATTATAACCCTGCTGTGGTCTATAGTTCTGCGCTGGCTTGTGATATCCTTGGCCTGGTTTATTGTAATATTCATCTGGCTTAATATAATTTTTATTTGGTTTATTATAGTCTGGAATAGGTATATTATAGCCTTGTCCTGGTTTATCATAACTTTGGTCTGGTCTATTGTAGTCTTCTACTGGTTTGTTATAACTTTGGTCTGGTCTAATAAATTCTTGTCCTGGTTTATTATAATCTTTGTCTGGCCTGTTGTAATCATGTCCAGGTCTGTAGTTTTGGCCTGGTTTGTTGTAATCTTGATCTGGTCTATCATATTCATCTGGTCTCACTAGACCATAACCAGAACTTGGTATAGATGGTTTGATCCCATAAGCACTGTCGCTTGGTATACTTGGTCGTTGTATAGGTTTTTTAGTAGGTCTGACAAAATATTGATACTGAGGTCTTTCGGTAGGAATATAAGGTCTGTCCGGTTTGATAGGTTTCTGACCATATATATCGGGCAAGTCTTGTTCTGGTCTGGTTGGATAAGGATCTGGCCTCCAAAAACCAGGATCATGCGGTCTCGGTGGTCTATAGTACTGATCTTGAAAATTAAGCTGATCATAAGGATCTGGTTTAGGTCTTTGATGACTAGGAATATAGTCATTAGGTTTTTGGGGTTTGTATGGTATTTCCTGTGGTCTATGAAGACCATAACCTACAAATCCTCCCAGTTCTGGTCTATCGTCATACGCATCGGGTCTATGATCTGATTCTGGTCTTTGGTTACCAACATTATAATAATTATAATACGGTTTTCTATATGGGTCATATAACGATCCTGGTCTATAAGTAGTTTCATGAGGTCTGAGATCTTGGTAGTCATCAGAAAGGTGGTTAGGTTGCTTGGGTTCATCAGGTAGACCCGGTCTGAAGATAGGCCTGTGGCTGGGCTTCGACCCTGGATCAGGTTCGTCAAACTGAGGTTGTATAGGAGTAGGTGGTTGCTGTTCACATAGAAATCTTCTGACGTATACGTCGTAATCTGGGTGTCGGATTAACATTTTGGTTTCTTTTAGTTCTCTTTCTCCTATTTTGCTAAGGTTGCATGTTGCGTTGCCTTTTGCACCCACTCTGTAATCAAGCAGAAAAGGGCTATTCGAGCTATATATAAATTAAAATCTAGAGATAGTGTAAAGGCTCATTTTAGAGAAGGTAATATTTTGACAGTCCCTTGTCAGTATATTTATGAAAATATAATTTATGTACATAAAAACATAAATGCTTTCTCTAGGGTGGGTGATGGCCACAACTTAAATACAAGACATAAGCATATGTTATCAATTCCCAGGTTCAGGCTCTCAAAGGTTAATAATTCTTTCATGGGAAATTGTATCCGTTTTTATAATAAAATTCCAAAAGAAATGTTAGACTTGAATTCTAATCAATTTATAAAGCGAGTTAAAGTCCAACTCATGAAAAATGCTTACTATTGTATTACCGAGTATTTAAATGATAAGTGCGCATGGACATCATTGTAATAGTTGTAAGACTTTAAATTAAAAAAGAAAAAACAATTAAGGAAAACATATATTTAAACAAAATAAACATAGAGGAGTTTCTTGCCGGTTCTTCTCCTTTTAGTTTTTTGAACCGGTACCTAATCAATTCATTTTGAGTTTCAATAAGTGTGTGCAAACATCTTATATTGAATAAAAACTTTTTGAATTTGAATTTGAATTTGAAACAAAAAACTTGTGAAATAGCTTTCTTATTACCAAAATTGTTTAATAAGTAATTATTAACCTATTAACTTGTTATCAATCATTATCAATCAATTGTCTCTGTCATCTGTCAAGTAAATTGCGCGTGTCTTTAATCTGATCCAATTGGGTTAATTGGGGTAATGCCTAGGTTAATATATGTTCAGAAATTTTGAATTAATTTAATAAACTATATGCTTATTTTTAAATTGTTAAACTGTTATAAATCTTCACATTTTAAACAGTAGGTATCTACCGAACCCTTACTCGACTCGCACTTTGTGGTATTTGTTATTATCGCTCTTTTTACAGTATTTTGTATTAAGCGACATCTATTATGTAGTAGTAGTAACTAACCCGTAATCGTAACTCTGACAGCTCTTGTCATGTTTGCACACAGTTTCGCACTCCCTCGTAGTTAGTTCCGTGATATTACGGTAGATGGCGTCTGTAAAAAGCTGCTCGCCAATAGAAATGCGATCGAAGCAGTCTGAAACGAAAAAATATGTAAATTAATAAAAAAAATTAACACGAGAAATGTTTAGGCTTAGGCTAAGTTACAGAAAATCTAATGGTGTACTGTGTGTTGTGGAATAAATAATCAGAGTTTATTTACTTATTAAATATATTAAGTTTTCTTTAAGTTTTATTACGAACGTTGGAAATTTTAATAAATTTTGTCACCAATAAGAAAAAATAGTTTAAAAAGCCATATTTTTTTCCTACTCTATCAATATGGGTATTAAATGAAAGGGCTTGACAAGTAGAATACTATGCACTATGACAAATTTCAAATTCAAGATGGCTGCCACCACAAAATGGCGGTTTAGGTATATATTTTTTCCCTACTTCATCATAATGGGTATGAAACGAAAGGGCTTGACTTCTAGAATAATGTACACTATATTGAAAGGGAATGAAGAATATTAACTAGGTAACGAAAGGACAACCAAAAACTTGAAAATATTTTTTTTGTCTGATCATATATAAATGAGATTACTTCACTAAATAACTAAGTTTAAAAATTTTGAAACAATAACTAATAAAAATTTTAAAAACCCCCGTTACAAAAAAACTACCATTTAAAAAGTTTAAAATAAAACTTGTTTGTTCATTTTCAAATGATTTTTGATACTTAAAGGCGTCGGGGACCGCTATGTATATTTACCTAAAATACCTAACAATTTTATTAGCGGTCCCCGCCGCCTTTAAGGATCAAATATCATTTGAAGATAAACAAACATGTATAATTTCAGACTTTTAAATTTTTTTTTTTGGGACGGCGGTTTTTAAATTTTTATTTAAATCGAAAACTGTTGTCAATTGCATAACAATTTTTAAGGTTTCGTAAACAAATGGCGAAAACGGAACTCCTACAATTTCGCCCTGACCATCTGACTGTAAGTCACACGATTATATCTAAACCATCTTTTCTAATATGAAACGTCATAACACTGCAGAGAAATTATTAAAAAAATCTACAAACCGTGCTTCTCGTAACTATCGAAGGATATTGAAAACGAACGTCAAGGATAATAAAAACGTATAATAAAATTTTGTCAAACAATTTTATAAAATTTTTCGAAAAAAGTTAAGACCAATTTTCGAAAATTTGATACCATACGATGACCCGTGAGCTTTTGACACTATACTGCTTTTCGTCTACCTTTATAACTTTCTGAATTATAACTGAATCTAGCTCTCCGCGGGGTAACTGATCTGATAATCATTCGGAAACGGCACCTCACCAGCCCAGCCCACAGTTTTCGGATTGCAACAATCTATATGCCTCGAAAGCTTTTTCTAATTTTTTCGATATTGGCTTTCGTTTTCGAAATATTAAACTTTTTGTCTGAAAAATCGGGAAATTTTGTTTATTCTTTCACCCTTTTCGATTTTCCGAAAAAAGTTACGAACCGGATTTTGAAAATTTGGTATCATCCCCTCCCCCCGGCCGAGTATTTGTTCAGAGACACGCATCTCAAAAATAATTACACCACGAAAATAAGTAAAGATATTATGCTTACGTAAATAGTCTTGTCTCAGATGTTCATCCCTTTTAAAAAGATGCCAGGCATCTTTGGTAAGATTTGATGTCGCATTTTAGATTTTAGGTTATGAAATCTGTCATAAGTATACAAAATACTGTATTGAAAGGGACAGCGTATCCGTCTACATCTTAGAACATTTACCTAAAGTCATAGAAGGAATGTAAATTTTACATATGTTTAACTTGTTCTAACATGTAGAATAAAACATTACAAAGAAAAAGATAGCTGATACAAAATCATTGCTGCTTATGATCAGAACGTAACCCCAAAATTCATTTCAACTTATTTAAACGATGGAGGTAAATTCAAATAATTTGATGCAAACGTCCGTCTGACTAGTCAGACTAATGTCATTGAGAAAGGGGTACAAGCAGGTTGAAGCAAACCGCATATATCCATTTACATCTTTTTCACTCACACAGAAATTCACCATGTGGAAAACATGTGAAAAATGAAACGAATATATGTAAATACAAGAATGCGTCTATGACTTTAGGTAATTTTTCTGAAGTCTACATGCCAACTCTAACCTATTCTAATGCTCTGGTATTTTTTATAATGGGCTTGGATCAAAATTTTTATATTTTTTTTTCAAAAATATAGAGCTCTTATATCTTTCTCCCCAAATTAAAAATATTTAAAGCTGTACTTTTGTAACTTACTTTATTCAGACTAAAAAAATAGTTCATATAATTAATTATTATGAATTAAATGAATATATGGAAAATATTAATATATCAAATACTTGTAGATATATCTGCAATTGTAAATTTAAAACGAATTAATACGAATTCAAACGTAAGTTATCCGAAATGTACGAATTGACTATAGAAGCCCTCTTCTGCGTTTACAATCTAACCACTCATACTATAGCTAGCCGGTGTATTATGGGGAGTTTTAGTCAGAGTTACAGTGCGCAAGGTCCTCGCCCGCCGCTTTTCACACCCGAGAAATCCCCGCACACCGGTTTCAATCCCCCGAAAATGCGAAATGTCACTTCGATACTGTGAACTGACGCTGTCAAATTAATTTATTATACTAAGTTATCTATATATATATATATATATATGTCGTGATAGCTCGAATGCAACGAACCTGTTTCAAATCTATAAGGTCAAGTGGCCATGGTTCGACTCCGAGCGTGTACCAATGAGTTTTTTCTGACTTAAGTACATTAACTATCACTGACTTCGTGCCTCGGAGAGCACGTTAAGCAGTCGGTCAATAGATGGCGGTCGTTACAATCCGCCAACCCGCATTTTAGCAGCGTGGTGGATTTAAACTCCAAGCCCCGTCATCTAGAGGGGAGGCCTAAGCCCCTGCAGTAGGGTACAAAAAAAGGCCGGTCTGATGGAATGGAATGGAATGAATATACTATCAACACTTGTAGATAGATCTGCAATCGGTAAATTTCAAACGAATCAATAATTCAAAAAGTAAGTTATCTGATATTTACAGCAAATTTTTTAACGTTTGCATCTAAAACTTTCGAACGAGTCACAAACCGGTCTTTTTGGTATTATCATTGACTTGGTATTTATTATTGATACCGTTCTACCAATTATTACCTAACAGCTTGCATTTTATTACCTACACTGGCTCTATAAAATACAGTCTTTGTGAAGTTTTGTGGTGTGCATCACCCTTGTCTGTGTTTGTAGTTCGTGCACGTGTCAGTTTATTAGATTACTAGCGACCCATATTATAGAAAAACAAAAAAAAAACACAAAAAGTTTATTACGAAAAAATTACAATGACTTAAAGGCGAAATACAAGCTATACATAAGTTTGGACTACGTTCAGCCGTACACCAGATATGGTATTGTTACGAACGGACAGAGTAATGACCGCCATCTAACGTCAACCAGTAAAACCACTTTGTAGAAGGGTTTTACAACAAGGACAACATGAAACCCCTACTCAATACTAGATGGCGTTAGAGGAAAGAATCGCGGGGCTTTCTAGAATTATCCAATTTGGTCGATTACGTTCGTGTAAGTGGAGTGGTTTCTAGAAAGCTCGAGAAGGTTCGTTACGACCTATATAAATAGCCGCAGGAAGACGAGCAGTTCAGTTCAGTTTTTGGGCTACTTTCGAAACGACTTCGAAGCGAAACTAGTGATACAAGTGAAACCTACGACTTGGCTACGACCTAATACATCGTGAGTGCTTAGTGTTTGGACTTAGTGCTTAGTGTTTGGACTTAGTGCTTTGTGTTGGACCTAGTGTTAGTGAATAAAGTCTTCAAAAGAGTCAGCAGGTCTTTCTCTCCAAATTCTTCGAACCCTAACACGTAACAGTATTTAGGCAGACTCGTTAGGCGTCCTCTTGACATGGCAAGCTCAAAGGAAGCCTTACTTGCTTTTAGTATAAACTCAGGCCAACGCAGTCGATCTGTCACGTAGTTTTTGTGTTCTTCCTGCCTCAGTTTTCAAAATGTCTTCTTGTGTAATGCGTGAGTGTGAAAATAATACTACTACCAGAAAAAAAGGGCCAAGTGCGAATTGGACTCGCACACGAAGGGTACCGTACCATCACACAATATAAAGAAAAACGAGCGCGACGTTAATTGAACTTAATAACCATTAATCGTTATGTTAATGTAATTTAAGAACTATTAAATAAATATATTTTATTTTTATTTTGTTAGTTATTTAGAACGCGCTCGATCCTCTCTGGCTAATTCGAAAAGTAATAACATGAGTGCACTGATAGCTAGAAACAATTTTTATTACTTATTTTATTACAGTGAACCTTTGACTTTTATTATCGATTGTAAAGATAATGAGCTCTGCAAAGAAAAGCGTAAATTTATAGTACCTAGTAATACAATGTAGTTTTCATCATAAAATGTTTTTTTAATTATCTTTTACAATAAAATCACAAAGATAAAATGTATCTAGTTTTCGCTTATTGGCTAAACGCTATCTGTCATTTTCATGGAATTTTCACATAATTTTTACTTATAAAAGTACATTTCATAAGTTAATCTATTACTCGTTAAATAATACAGTCTAGTTAGCTGTGATAGTTTTCCTTTTCACTACATTATATATACTCCTGTCATAAATTTTTTCTACATATCCAAAAACAACGGTTTAGCTGGTAGAGAGAGGGGAGACACATGACTCTAACAAAAATTAGGACTTTAGGGGTGCATATCTCAACAACTGTTGACTAAAAAATAAAATTGTTTGAAAATTTGATATCATTTTTTAAGATAAGACCTATCGTTTGGTTCCTCTGGCGTTAATATACGATGATTTATGTTTTTTCGTACTTCAGTTACACGTATGGCCAAAAAATCCCAAATACCAAAAAAATTTTTTTTCTAATTTCACTAGTTCGTTGTGTAGCGGTTCATAGATTACACCTACCTTCCAAATTTTTATTTTTTATCTATAGTAATTTTTATAGAGGATTTGTATTTTTGTATCTTTGTAACGAATAAACTCAAAAACTACTGGACCGATTTCAAAAATTCTTTCACCATTCGAAAGCTACATTATCTCTGAATAACATCTTAGGTTTATGGCTTAGGCGGGCGGAAAGTTAGTTTGAAAATAAGATATTTTCAAACTAACTTTCCGCCCGCTGCTGCACCTAACGACAGACCCCTAACTACGGAGCCAAAGGTCACAGGTTCGATTCCTGCCCGGGACAAATATTTGTGTGCACGAACATGTCTATTTGTTCCGTGTTTGGCTGTGAAAAGTGTCTATATGTGTATATATTATAAAGAATATATAATTATGTATATAATATTTCTGGAACCATAATACAAGCTTCGCTTAGTTTGGGACTAGATGGCGCTGTGTTGGATATCCCAGGTATTATTATAATATTATTAAATTATTTCTGACACGCGTAACGCTGTAATTAGATCATCAAGTCTAAAAACGTAACAACAGGACAGGACGGGCCATAGAACTATTTCTGTAATAAAATTACACAACCAAACAATACATTATTGAGCAATAATCACACGGAAAACTAAAAGATGGTTCGCTAACATTTGCAAAGCTTTCTGTGTAAAATCTACTCAAGTCTTGTAAATTAAGTTTCAACATAGATTAAATTGATTTGACAGCAGCGTTTGGTTTTATAGAGTCACAAATGTCAGTTCACAGTATCGAAGTGACATTTCTCAAATTCGGTTGAAACCGGTGTTCGGGGATTTCTCAGGGGTGAAGAGCGCCGCAGTGGGACCTTGTGAACTGAAACTCGGACTAAAACTGGCCATTATACACCGACTAGCTATAGTATGAGTGGTTAGACGGTAAACGCAGAAGAGGGCTTCTAGTCAATTCATACTTTTATGGATTTCAAGCATGTTTGAAGTCTATTCTAATATCAAATTCGGGTATGAGGCTAAAATCAATAACTTCTCATGAATCAATATTGAATCAATACTTCCTATCATAAAAGTACAAATCGACTAGAAGCCCCCTTCTGCGTTTACCGTCTAACCATTCATACTCTAGCTAGCTGATGCAAGATGGCGAATTTCAGTCCGCGAGATACTTGCGCGCCGGTCTTCACCCCCGCGAAATTGCGTTTGACATTTTCGATATTATGAAGTGACAATTATGACTATATTAAGACCAAACGCTGCTGTCAAATGCATTTACTATGTGCTTCCTATGAATCAATGTTGAATCAATACATCTTATGAATCAATATTGAATCAATAACCTTATGAATCAATATTGAATAATTCGTTTGTACTTTACGAAATAGGTTAATTAGGTTCTTATGAACAAGTAATGTCGTGATAGCCCAGAGCGCAACGAACATGTCTCAAATTCATAAGGCCCCATAGGGCCATGGTTCGAATCCGGGCGTGTACCAATGAGTTTTTCTGACATAAGTACACAATATCACTGACACCGTGCTTCGGAGGGCACGTTAAGCAGTCGGTCCCGGACACTATCAATAGATGGCGGTCGTTACAGTTCCCAACCCGCAGTGGAGCAGCGTGGTGGACTTAAGCTCCAAGCCCCCCTCCTCACCCTGGGGGAGGCCTAAGCCCCTGCAGTGGGGTAAAAATGGGCTGATGATGATGATGAACAAGTAATAAAAAACTGACCAAGTGCATGTAGGATTCGCGCACGAAGGGTTCCATACCACCGTATATACACTATAAAAAAACGAGCAAAAAACTTAAATATTTGTTTTATTTTAATTTAATTATTTATTTTCAATGCGAATATATAACTAAATATTCTGTGAATATTTCAAGCGTGTACCTGTTGCCGTTATATCAATATCGAGCAAAAAGAAAAAAAAAATCACGTTTGTTGTATGGGAGCCCCCTTAAATATTTATTTTATTCTGTTTTTTAGTATTTGTTGTTATTGCGGCAACATAAATACATCATCTGTAAAAATTTCAACTGTCTAACTATCACGGTTCATGACATACAGCCTGATGACAGATTAACAGACAAACAGACAGACAGACGGACAGCGGAGTCATAGTAAAAGGGTCCCGTTTTTTACCCTTTGCGTACGGAATCCTAAAAACGAAAGTACGTGTTACAATATTAGTTCTAGCTTCCGCCCGACTTCGTCTGCGTTGTAAACTCTTCTTTTAATTGCTCGGCTCATAAGCAGCATGATGGTAGATACCTAATGAGATGATCTAAGATTTTTTCAATTTACCTAAATGTCAAAATTTCATCTAAATCGATTTTGTGGTTCCTTTGTTATATGGTTTAAACAATACTTATTGTACGTAGGTTTATAACTCACCCTCAACTGAAGTTCCTAATAGTGAATCGATCGTCAAAGTTTGCGCACCAGCGGCGAGCAAAACCGGGCACAACACTAGTACGTGTAACATTTCGTATAGAACCGGTGACATTATGCCATATTAAATTCGAAAAGTTAATATTCTGTACGAGATATTAATTTTATAAAAATCACATAGCGGAAATCTCGAGATGTGTGCGCAAAGTTGAGAAATTCACGAGCAAATGTGTAGTCGTTTGACCGGAGTCGCTCGAGCGTGGCTTCCGGCGTGCGAACTAGGAATAAAATCAAGGGATATTTCGTCATGCGGATGTTAAAAAAAAAAAACAATAATATAAACTACTTATTTCTCCGAATCCGGTTGATGTAGTTATATATCAAATCGTCGGCGCGTCACACGTTATGTTGTTAAAGCAGTTATAAAGTAGTGGTGTCGAAATATTAAGAAAGATTAAGTTTTACCAAAATCAAATCAAATTTAAGAATAATAATACTTGGGACTTCCCACACAGCGTCATCTAGTCCCAAAGTAGCAAGTACTATGCTTGTATTATGGGATATTAGAGAACTGATATACATACTTAAATATTCTTTTATAGTATATACGTAATATAGACTTTTTTTACATTCAAACACGGAACAACTGGACATGTTCATGCACACAAATATTTGTCCCGCGCGAGACTCGAACCCGAGACCCTTAACTCCGCAGTTAGGATCTTTAACCACTCAGCTAATCCGTCAGTCAATCATGTTTACACACACTAATTGATAGTCATAATGAATTGATTAGGTACCGGTTATTATACTAGGTGTGGTATTAACCTCTTAACTTTTCATCAATCATTATCAATCAATTGTTTCTGTCAATTAAATGGCTAGTGATGTTCAATCTGACCCAATTGGGTTAATGTGTAGGTAATGGGTTAACTAATAATTAAGACAACGGCATACTAATTCCGCCTGATTGAACCTGATTGATGTCCATCTGCTAGTTTTATTTGTTCGAGTACCTACCTACAAATATTATGACAATTTGCCTGAGGAAACTAATACGAATGTTTTGTATACTCGTTTTGTATGTATTTTTGCCGGAAATTCGGATACCTACCAACAATCCAGAAATCTGGCGAGAATTTGCGAACCTGCTAATAATGAAGGATTCTGTGGAGAATTTGGATACCTACTTACCAACAATCCAGAAATCTGCCGAGAATTTGCGAACCTGCTAATAATGAGGGATTCTGTCGATAATTTGGATACCTACTTACCAACAATCCAGAAATCAGCCTAGAATTTGAGACCCTGCTAATAATGAAGGATTCTGTGGAGAATTTGGATACCTACTTACCAACAATCCAGAAATCTGCCGTTAACTTGAGAACCTGCTAATAATGAAGGATTCTATGCAGAATTTGGATACCTATTTACCAACAATCCAAAAATCCGCCGAGATTTTAGAAACCTATCACATTTTAGATCCGATTAAATGATCTGGCTTACAGGTTTTCTATGTTATTAGATATTACATTGAAATGTTTTAAAATTCTAAATTTTTTCAAACAAGAACATTAAAAATATATGTATATTTTGACAATGTTAATTTAAAATTTAAAAAATGCAATTCAAAAAATTAATTGTTTAACCCACTGCCCTTCAGCTAAGTTTTGAAGATGTTCAGACATTGGCTAAAAAGTTTTACACCAAAAATTGCATACAATCGTATCGTTCCATTGCTCTGATGTAAAGAAAGCTCAACTCTTATGACATCAGCCCATTATACCCTACGGCAGGAGCTTAGGCCTCCCCCCAGGGTGTGGGGGCTTGGAGCTTAAATCCACCACGCTGCTTCAGTGCGGGTTGGTGGATTGTAACGAACGCGTTCTATTGACAGCAACCAGGACCGACTGCTTAACGTGCTCTCCGAAACACGGAGTCAGTGATAGTTATGTAGTTAAGTCAGAAAAACTCATTGGTACACGCGCGGATTCGAACCACGGCCACACAGCCTTGTAAATGTAAAACGGGTTCGCTGCGGTCGGGCTATCACGACTCGTTTCATCGTTCCATTGCTCTGATGTAAAGAAAGTTCAAATCTTATATCAGATGGAAACCTTCAACCCGAATCGACAATTGCCTACACTTCATCCCTTTCTACCTTCATCTTTTCCACTAAGATGCGTTCAGTGGTTTAGCCGTGAAAAGCTACATCAGTATCCTTAGAGAGGTAAAAAAATAATTACTAGATAAATATACAGACGAACAAATCAAATATAGTATTACCATATATTTCTCATGCCACTTAACCCAGCACCTGTATTTATGGATTTGTAATTAGCAGGTTAACGGCCGAATAACAATATCCAGTGATTTTTACAACAAAAGAAGTTTGCGTTGGAAACATATAGATATGCCACATAGAGTAAATAAATTTGACGGCAGCGTTTGGTTTTAATAGAGTCAGAAAAGTCACTTCACAGTATCGAAAATTTCAAACGCAATTTTGCGGTGATGAAGACCGACGCGCGGGGACCTCGCGGACTGAAACTCGCTATCTTGCACCAGCCAGCTATAGTATGAGCTTCTAGTCAATTTGAACTTTTATGATACACCAATTTGTATACATATTTGTTGATTTAAATTCTTATTATTATAAAATACAGAGGCAGTTTAAAACTACGAGCTCTATAGTGGATTATGTTTCAATTGGATTTGCTGACGAAAGTATGATGATGTTCCTCATATGTGCGGACTCATGTATAGTGTGTACAGTTGTGAAGTGCGATGCCTATTGCGCCATATTCAATTGACCAAAATTATTGTTAGGTACCGCCAACCCGCACTGGAGCAGCGTGGTGAATTAAAATTTAAGCACCCTCATCCCGAGGGGAGGCCTAAGCCCCTGAAGTGGGGCATTATGGGCTGATATGGATGGATGGTTTATTATGTAACTATAAGTTGTCTCAAATTGAAACGTATGCTACTAAGAAACTCTTTTTTTTTTAAATAATTTGTCAAATACATTTTCCAGAAAGTGACGGTTTTATATGTCACACGGTTGCATTAGAATGTTTTAATTTCAAACAATACATATTTTTCTGAAATAATACATGTTATATGATTAAAAGTTCATTATTTTTGTTGGATATCGAATAGTTATTAATACAGTTGTAGCGATCGCGCCATCTTTCCTAAAAAATAACAACTAGTTGTCGATTCAGTATAGCGCCATCTGTAGTAATTTATAATAACTAATTAGATTTCAGATTAATTCACTACGTCAATTGGATACTAGATCTTTTTCGATGTAGGTATAGTTCACCTCAAACTTTATGGCGGATCGGAATACAACGCTATAGGCGTGCTTGCGCAGGTATAGTCATACATATACCCCTCGCTCCACTGCGTCCCGCTTCACCTAAAACTTGTTACTGCGACGCGACTTGTGCCTATGTTCACATCCGCAATAAATTTTGATTGGAACTATATACCCTATCGCAATTTCACTACTTTTTTAGAATATATATCAAACCCCGTTAAATAGAAAATGACAAATATGTAATTAGAGGTACTTTCACTTAACTTTATTTTTGATATTGATTTTCTTTCATCATCATCAGCCCATTTTTACCCCACTGCAGGGGCTTAGGCCTCCCCCAGGGAGCGGAGGGGGGCTTGGAGCTTAAGTCCACCACGCTGCTCCACTGTGGATTTTCTTTAGGGACAGTCTTTTTATTCTAAAATAAATAATAGTGTGGGCCATTACTGATTTTCGTTCTTTGGTTAGAAAGAACTTCAATGTTCCTCTCTTTTAAGGGTATCCCCGCAACCATGTAAGCCACCTATTTTAAAATTAACACGTATAATAGGATATCTGCTTAAAAGAAAATTAAAAACATTTCTGATTGTGTTTTTATTTACGAGTACAAGTACGTACTTAGATTCTAAACTTCGCTTACATCACTTAGTAAGTACGTACCCAAGTATTCACGCATCAGGGTTGGCAAATTATTTATTAAGGTGACACTCCTCCAAATTACCCGTATTGCTACAAGTTTTTCGGCAATTAAATTATAAAAAATTAAAAAGTTTTTATTTTTTTTATATACAATGTCAGTGCACCCATACCATGTCTTACTTCTTATTGTATTATGAACGATATAATTAGGTTTTATCAAGGATCAGCAAGGCTCCTTAGCTACTTATTTAATTTAAAATACAAGCTGCTAATAGTGATGTGTATGCGTTGAATGTCGATAATTTTTTCTTACCACACGTTTCCTTACTCTCTACGTTTATCGAAGATATATACAAAAAGGCGTCAAAATTCAAATGTTGTTATTCAATGTAAGATGTAGGTATTCGAATCACACATATTGAAAGTCAAAATGCATTTACCACCGATTCGGAAATATGTATTGTTCGCCTCAAACTTTATGGCGAATCGGAATACAACGCTATAAGCGTGCTTGCGCAGGTACAGTCATATACTCCTCGCTCCACTGCGTCCCGCTACACCTAAAACTGGTCACTACGACGCGACTTGTGCCTATATTCACATCCCCTATAAAGTTTGATTGGAACTGTACTGGAAAAACAAGAACCGGCAAGAAATCTCCTCCGGTATTTTTTACTATATTAATTTAGTTTAATGTAGAATGCTTAACCGTTAAACTGAATTTTGTTCAGTGAATTTTAGCGGGAAAATATAATTTAAAAAAAAAATCAAACACCAAAATTATTTATTTTAATAGTTTTAGCCTTGGGATTTATATTGTAACCGTAGCCTACTTTAAAAAAAACCGTCGATTTTTTTAAACTAGAACTTACCTTGAGAACCCTTTCTTGATCATTACATTGGCCGGACATATGATCATCTGATGATGAAAATACAATCCCTCTATATTTAAAAAAGATATAATCTATAGGGTTGGACTATTGCCCAGGACAAATATTTGTATGCATATACATATCTAATTGTTCCGTGTTTGCTCGTAAAATATTTATCAGGATAATATTATTTGTCTAGTACCCATAATACACGCTCTGCCTATTTTGGGATTTATATTAGTGTGCTAGATGTCTTAGGTATTATTATATTATTTCTCAAAGGTGTTTTTTGTCCGCACGTCATATATTATTCAATATTTCATCAAAACCCATTATCCGGAAATTACCTTTACCGCTAATGGCGAAAAATAAATATAACCAAGAACGAGACCAGGTACCTACTGCCGGGAACAAATCAAGAAATAAAATTACAGTAAAACCTTAGTTTTTTAAGGAGCCAATGGATGGCACTAGTTGTTTCTCATAAAGGTGGTTTTATTTTCATTTTGAAGGTAATTTTCACTAGTGATGAAGAACAATAAATAGGACAGTCCCAAACCATGTCCTGAAAAGTAACTGCAGAATTCATTCTGTATTCTTCGTATTGTGTTTTCCTATTATTGTTCTCGCACTATAATTTTAAGATGATACTGTAGCTATGTTAAGTGTGTTGTGGTTGAAGATTGTAGGTAGACCTCACAAATAAATAAATAAATCATCTGAGAGTATTATAATGTAATAAGTCGATATCGATAAAACAAAACTTCCGCTCATCACTATAAACCGTTGCGCACAGCTGACCCATGACTGCGACCGCGTAAAGATCTTGCGATACCTCACACATCTTACACTTTGTTTAAACCACCGACGTTTTAACTATAATATATTCCGGGTCAAAATACTTTATGTGAAGTATAGTTTATTATATTTAGTATGTAGGTATACGAATTGCACAAAGACATACTAGAACCATTGTTTGTCTAAAATCGTTTTACAGGTACATGGGAAATCTATCCAAGTTTATCTACACAGGATAGGCAAAAAGTTTGTGATCAAGGAGAGTTCTGCATCTTTTCGACTCCCTTTAACATGCAAAAATGGGAGACCCAAGATTTTTTAACCCTTAGAAACTATACCTTCATTTAATTAAAATATATCATCGTATTAATATCATACAAATAACTTGTGTATTATTTTTGTATTTATTCGCTTTGTTTTAATAAATGCTTTAATTATTAGTATCTTGGTCTATAGCCACGATTATGTAAAATCCGTCGTTTGTATGTATTATTTCGACTGACCGATGGGCCGAGTGGTTAAAGACCCTAAATGGGGAGCCAAGGGTCACGGGTCCAAATCTCGCCTGGGACAAATATTTGTATGCATGATCAATCATCCCCTGATTTCCTACCCTTAGGGTTGGATATTTTTTTCAAATTTTTATGAGAATAACTTCAGGATATACCATTTCTAATAAAAAAAAGAATTATCCAAATCGGACTGCTCTGCTAAAGTTATGCCTGGTGATACATAAAATAAAAATAGGCGTCGAATCGAGAACCTCCTCCGTTTTTTTCTTCGGTCAATAATTTAGATTTATGAAATAAATCAAAATAACGAAAAGTGAAAATGTCAATAAAAATAATTTACATTAATAAAATAAAGACAACTAAGCACACAACAAATGCAAAATAAATAAATAAAATCAAAATTATAAAATAATTAAAATAATATATAATCAACGGGTGATAATGGCTAATTGAAAATTATTTCAGAACCAAAATATGATGCCAAATTCTCAATATTTTAGAGTCATAACTGCTGGCTACGACTCCTTTAATGGAGTTGGGGCTGTCTAGCACTCTTTGTCTCAATGAAGTCACCTTTTTTCTGATAGCAGCAAAGCCATCCAGGCGTGCAGTACAAAATATCCAGGAAGCACTACAACACCTAGGCACCCTAAACATGCTCCCAAAAACATTGTAGTATTGGAAATCCCTAGGGTTTTTGCAAAAACACGGATATTTAGACAATGGTGAAAACATTTCTCAATCTTACTCGAAAAATTTAGGGTTTTTACAAAAACACTAGTCGCTGCAGTAATACTGCGAAACGAAACGTTAGCTATTATGAAATAAGAACGCTGATTGGCCGAACGGAGCGCACAAATCGAGACCTCCTCTGATTGGTTGACGTTTTAAATGTCAATCATTCACGCACGTTGTTTTGTTTATGTTTTTGAGAGTAACTCAGCAGTCTTTTGTTTTAAATGTGGTTAAAGGTGTGCGAAAGTTTCTGTAAATGTTATTTCTAACCCTTCATAACTAAATGATCTAATACTTCAAAGCTCACAGGGTAAAACAAGGAACCAATCAGAATAAAATTTGGTCAGTAAGCGATAATCTAGCCAATCAGAGTTAAGGATATTCAATGTTACTAGAGCGATTCCCGATTTTACAAAAACCCTATCATTTTCCAGTAACATTCAAATTCAAAAAGTTTTTATTCAATATAAGATGTTTACAAACACGCATTGAAAGTCAAAATAAATTGATTAGGTACCGATTCCAAAACTAGAAGGAGTAGAACCGGCAAGAAACTCCTCCCTGTTTATTTTATTTAAACATATATTTTTCTTTATTGTTTTTTTTTTAAATTTAAAGTGCTTACAACTATGACAATGATGTCCATGCGCACTTATCATTTAAATACTCGCTAATACAATAGTAAGTAAGCCTTTTTCATGAGTTGGACTTTAACTCGCTTTATAAATTGATTAGAATTCAAGTCTAACATTTCTTTTGGAATTGTATTATAAAAACGGATACAATTTCCCTTGAAAGAATTATTAACCTTTGAAAGCCTGAACCTGGGAATTGATAACATATGCTTATGTCTTGTATTTAAGTTGTGGCCATCACCCACCCTAGAGAAAGCATTTAAGTGTTTATGTACATAAATTTTGCAAATGTTTTCGCCACTGTCTAATTATCCGCGTTTTCGCAATATATGTCGATGTCGATAATGTTGACAACCTTACTCTAATCCCGCTGCTAAACATTGTGTCGACGCCAGCGCAAACGAGCCAAGGCGGCAGGCTGCCCCCTCCCCGCTTCCTTTGAGCGCCGGTTTTGGTGTACACTGGACGTCCCATCGCTTGACTTCGTACATTTTTCAACAACAGTGTCGTTCATAGAGTGGGAAAGCAAGGCATGAGAGGAATTTGCGTGAGGAAATTATATTGTAAAAAACTTGTATGGAAATATGTGTTTATTTCGAATGTGTAATACACTTATCTAAAACACACCGAGATGGACGCTGAATCGAACTAGGCTGACCGATCTACCGATGACTGACCGATTGGCAGACTATTTATAGACCCTAACTGAGTAGCCATGAGACACGGGTTCGATTCCCGCCCGGGACAAATATTTGTGTGCATGAACATGTCTATTTGTGTCCGAGTGTCAAATATCTATGTATGTATAAGGGCATTGACCGCTCATACTAAAGTCCAAATCAGTGACCCCAATGTCGCAACATTTATCGATCATTTTTCACCGTCATTTATTTTTATTGAAAAACAATTTTTCTGCTAGGTCAATACACGTGACATCGTACGGCCCAAATACTTTGGACTCTCGGATGACACCAAACGTTTCCTGATTGGCCAAAATACAAAATACAAAACGTATAAAATACCTAGCAACAATCTGAATTATTACCTGCAGTAGAAACACCACCGCACTCAGGTACGCAAGTCCTTGTCCAGACTTGTGTTATATAATATTGTAAATAATTTTTGTATAAAGTTTATTAAATTTATTTTATTAGTATATTCATTATTATTTTACTGCAACATCTACTGGTCGGCGAGGAGCGGCTGAGGGCACGAAAACTTTCCCTTCTTAATACAAGTAACAGAGTCAGACAGATGTCAACTTTCCTAGGAAGTATAAACCCATCTTGTATCAAACCCCCTATATATGTATTTAAAGAATATTTTAAGTTTGTATATCAGTTGTCTAGTACCCATAATACAAACATACTTGTTTATTTGAGACTAGGTGGCGCTGTGTGAAATGTCCCAGATATATTATTACCTACTACTCAAACCTAACGCTACTTAAATTATCTGTGAATACACACAAAATTACGCGCGCAAGTTGATGACCATCTTCAGGATTGCGACAACACAATTAACCTATTCGCTACTCATTAACCATATTTGGTCAGATTGAAGGTCACGGCCCATTTAATTAACAAACACAATTGATTCATAATGATTGGTGACTAATTAAAAGGTTAACAGTATAGTAATGGGCTTAGACCAAATTTCTTGACACATAGTTTTTTTTTTTCCGAAAATATAGGTCAATTCATGCTCTTCCCTTTAAAATAAAAAAAAGTCTTCTATTTATTCTTCTATTTTTTTCATTATTTTATTCCAATAATTGATTAACAAAATATCTTTGTGACGTCATATGGACAGATATTTATTATTTACATTATATTAGACTAAGTAAAATCATATTCCTTTTACTCATTCATGAAGATTACAATTTCGTTTGACGTAGTGACCTTACATCATCTTTTTTTTATTTAGATTGAGCTTTGGTTTTTTACTGTGCAACGTAATAAGCTCAACCGCACAGATGACGTCACAGGGGCAATTTCAACCTCAAATGAATTCTCATAAATATCTGGCGAATTAGTAAATAGAAAAATATATTTTGAGAGATTATTCTAGAACCTTATTCCTTATTTTTATTTTATTATTTATATATATAAATATAGTGTCGTGATAGCCCAGAGCGCAACGAACCTGTCTCAAATTTATAAGGCCCCATAGGGCCATGGTTCGAATCCGGGCGTGTACCAATGAGTTTTTCTGACTTAAGTACACAATATCACTGACACCGTGCTTCGGAGGGCACGTTAAGCAGTCGGTCCCGGACGCTGTCAATAGATGGCGGTCGTTACAGTTCCCAACCCGCAGTGGAGCAGCGTGGAGGACTTAAGCTCCAAGCCCCCCTCCTCACCCTGGGGGAGGCCTAAGCCTCTACAGTGGGGTAAAAATGGGCTGATGATGATGATGATTCTAGAACCTTATTCCTTATTTTTATTTTATTATCTATATTAATAAAATTGAAGTGTCTGTCTGTCTGTCTGTCTGTCTGTTCCGGCTAATCTCCGAAACGGCTGAACCGATTTCAATGAAACTTTGCAGACGTGCAGAGGGCATTACCGCGGGTAACATAGGGTACTTTTTATCTGTCTGTCTGTCCATCTGTCTGTCTGTTTGAGCTGATCTCAGAAAGTACTGAACCGATTTCAATGAAACTTGGCAGACGTGCAGAGGGTGTTGTCATGGATGGCATAGACTGCTTTTTGTTTTTCTGTATGTCTGTCTGTCTGTCTGTTCGAGCTGATCTTCGAAACGGCAGAACAGATTTCAATGAAACTTGGCAGACGTGCAGAGGGCATTATCGGGGGTGACAAAGACTATTTTTTGTGAATCGCAGACCTATCGTGTTGGTACTCAAACTTGATGTTTTGACGAGATCTATGTGTCCACGTGACCAAATATTTAAATGACTATTTTTTCGAAACCATCAATCTCAGACCTATCGTGTTGGTACTCAAACTTGATGTTTTGACGAGATCTATGTGTCCACGTGACCAAATGTTTAAATGCTTATTTTTTCGAAACCATCAATCTCAGACCTATCGTGTTGGTACTCAAACTTGATGTTTTGACGAGATCTATGTGACCACGTGACCACATTTTTAAAAGCTTAAATTTTCGAAACTATCAATCGCAGACCTATCGTATTGGTACTCAAACTTGATGTTTTGACGAGATCTATGTGTCCACGTGACCAAATATTTAAATGACTATTTTTTCGAAACCATCAATCTCAGACCTATCGTGTTGGTACTCAAACTTGATGTTTTGACGAGATCTATGTGACCACGTGACCACATTTTTAAAAGCTTATATTTTCGAAACTATCAATCGCAGACCTATCGTGTTGGTACTCAAACTTGATTTTTTGACGAGATCTATGTGTCCACGTGACCAAATATTTAAATGACTATTTTTTCGAAACCATCAATCTCAGACCTATCGTGTTGGTACTCAAACTTGATGTTTTGACGAGATCTATGTGACCACGTGACCACATTTTTAAAAGCTTATATTTTCGAAACTATCAATCGCAGACCTATCGTGTTGGTACTCAAACTTGATGTTTTGACGAAATCTATGTGACCATGTCATATTACCTAATTTCGTAAAAAATTCATAAGATTTCTTAGGCAGTTAAATTTCAGAACGTTCTAGAAAGTGTTACAATGTTCTAGAGCGTCGCGTTCCTTTAACTGTCCCACTACTACTGTGCTCAACGCGAGCGAAGCCCGCGGGCGGAAAGCTAGTTTATATATGTAATAAATAATATATAAATAATAAAATAAAAATAAGGAATAATTTATAATGTATGCATAGCATATATATTTATGCATATATATTTATGCATATATATTTATGCATATTTATAAATAATATATAAATATATATTTATATATTATTTTATTCGGGTCAGAATTTATATGATGAATATTGATACTGTATCAGGTCTTTGTTATATGTATGTGGTGTCTTCGCTTGGCACCCAAAACACAAGCTAATGCTTAGTTTGGGACCTAGACGTTGTTGTGACGTATACGTTATTATTATTATTTTAATGACCATCAGCGCAATTAAAATTCCAAGCCCATTACGATAATCGATGCGCATCGATATCTGCGCAAGGGGCAACGCGTGAAATGAGTTTGAATTGGTTTAACGTGTCGACGCTCGCTAGCGACCCCTCACAAGATTTGTATGGAAAGCGCCTCTAGCGGCACCGAGAAGAACTGAAATTCACATACAAATCTTTTACGAGTCGCTAGTAAGTGCGTCGATACGTCAAACCAATTTAAACTCATGGTAAAGTAACCCACATCCTTTGAGACGCCATCAAAGGTACTCAGACAAAAATTCTCAAAGAAAACCGCCGCACGTTCCGGCCGTAACAAAGAAACCGACGGCTTGCACGTGCCGCGTACAGTTTCAGCGAAAATTTATCAGTTTACATGGACACTTCACCGAGTAAATAAATGACAAAATATAATGTCTTATTACAAACACAGGTATTTATTCAAAGGATACGTCGAGTGATGAAGAATGTCATAAGTTTCTGTTTCGTGTGCAGCGAATGTGATAAGTTTTTGTTCCCTCTAAATAAATATATTTTAATTTGTCTATTTCGTTCCTGCTTTGCCTTTCGGTGTACCGAGGTCTAATATAACGGATAGACTATAACCTTGCAGATCCCATAGCCATCAACTCGCACCTGTACTTGCACCTACACTAGATCTCAGTGAATTTTCTAAACGGGAATCACGTCTGAACGAATCAACGATTAAGTAATTAAAACAAATTTCATTACATATCAAAATTTTATTTCCTAGCCAATTTTTTCAACTTCTTATCACTCTCTTCCCTTTTTCTCTTGTTGATAGGGTTCCTCGGATCGTATATGTCGAACCAATCGTCGCCTTTAGTAGACGCGTCTTTAGCTAACACAGCGCCTTTGTCCTCGAAATGCAGCTTGTGACCCATCCTACAAGTAATATAATATAATATATGGGACTTTCCACACAGCGTCATCTAGTCCCAAAGTAAGCAAGTATTATGCTTGTGTTATGGGTTACTAGACAACTGATATACAAATTATAATATAACTGATATAAATATTATAAAGAATATTTATATCAGTTATAATCATTATAACAATTAACTGATATGTATATACATATATAAATAACTATATAATAATAATAAATAATTATATCAAATAACTGATATAAATATTCTTTATAATATATACATATATAATTTTTTTTTTC
Organism: Luffia ferchaultella; assembly: GCA_949709985.1. Classification (NCBI taxonomy): domain Eukaryota; kingdom Metazoa; phylum Arthropoda; class Insecta; order Lepidoptera; family Psychidae; genus Luffia; species Luffia ferchaultella. Next base: position 4,247,757 of record OX453269.1, read on the forward strand.
GAAGACACCACACACATATAACAACCAAGACCCGGTACCAGTATCAATATTCATCATATTAATACTGACCCGACCTGGGATTCGAACCCGGGACCTCCAGCTTCGTAGGCAGGGTCCCCACTAGGCTAAGCGGTCGTCAAATAATAATGATAATACCTGAGAAATCCCATATAACGGCATCTAGCGCCAAACAAAGCTTGTGTTATGGGTACCAGACAACTGATATACATATTTAAATACTCTTTATAATACTTATATAGGTTTTTACCACAGACAAGACAACCTTATAGACCACGCTTTGACAGGGAGTAGCATTCGCCAAGGCTATGTAGTGACACTACATAACTACGTCACTAGTGAGTCGTCAGTTGGAAGCACGTCGGAAGCCATTAAATTGTCAATTTTGAACGAGCCAATGAAAACTAGCCGACCTCTCCCCGCACCCCGCCACTTTTTGGCGATTTCGTTTTCGTACTGACGTTTATTAAAGCGTGGTCTATAGGTTGACTGGTCTGTGGTTTTTACAATCAGCCACGTAACAAATATACGTGTTCATGCACAGTTTTTGATAGGAGTCTGAATCCTAGTGTTCAAAGAATTTATCACGACGATAGTGTTGCCACATACATAACAATTCTTTCTGTGTAATAGTGTTCGTATACATTTTTTTAATCTAACCTTTTTTTTTAATGATGTATGGTAATTTTAGTTACGTATTGTTTGTGTGTGAATCGAATAAAGCATTTTCTTTCCTTCTTTCACAGAAATATTTGGCTCGGACGGAAATCGAACCCGCGACCCTCAGCTCCGCAGTTAGGGTCTCTAACCACTCGGCCAACCGGTCAGTTAATAACCATTTTTTCAGTTAAGTGACTTGTAATCGGTTTTTTTTAAATTTATTTAGTTTATTTCATTTTTTTTAGTTTTATTAATTGCCACGCATTTACTTCGGTTTTGGTTACAGCCCAACAAACATATACATACTGTCTTTGCGTTAAACACACTGTTTTTTAGTTTATATCAAAATTGTAGCATAAAAATGTTATAATATTTGGTATGGACTGTTTAATAGCTTTTATTTGATACCCATACTGTTGTAGTAACAAAAAAAACAATTTTCCCCCTCTCTTTTTTGATTCGCAGACGCCATATTGAAATATGATATACCTTAGTCACTTCGACAATTAAGACAAATTTAAGGACATCCCATATATACATTTTTTTAAATTAATTTATTTATTTTCTCCCACGAGCATAAAGAAATATGTTCAAATACATCAAGTCGTTCAGGCTACAGGGCGTGTCAAAGAAATATCTAGAATACTCTCGAAAAACATTACCCTTCGCGTTTATAATAATAATAATAATAATAATAACAATAACACACACAATCACAACAACGCCTAGGTCCCAAACTAAGCATTAGCTTGTATTTTGGGTACCGAGCGAAGACAACACATACATATAACAACCAAGACCCGGTGCCAGTATTAATATTCATCATATAAATACTGACCCGACCTGGGATTCGAACCCGGGACCTCCAGCTTCGCAGGCAGGGTCGCTACCCACTAGGCTAAGCGGTCGTCCCATCCCATATATATATTTTTTTAAATTAATTAATTTATTTTCTCCCACGAGCTTAAAGAAATATGTTCAAATACATCAAGTCGTTTAGGCTACAGGGCGTGTCAAAGAAATATCTAGAATACTCTCGAAAAACATTACCCTTCGCGTTTGAAAACAGAACACCAATTTTTTCTTTTAAACATACAGTAATAGAAATAAGATGAATAATTACCAATCGTCATTGTTCACATCATCATCAGCAGTAGAAGTACTTTCTGCCTCCAAATCTGTTTTCTCCTTTATAGCCGACAATTTGTTCTTGAATTTGGCTAGCAGAGACAACGTGAAGCTTTCTCTGTGAAAGAAAATATATAGGTTAAAACGGTTCCCCATATATTATATAATATCATAGTAAATTCAAAAGAAAAGGCTTCGATAAGGATTTTTCAAAATTCAACCCTTAAAAGGGTAAAATAGGGGATGAAAGTTTTAAATAAACGCGCAGGCCAAACCCCTAGCGCTAGAAACTTACAATTTCGCACCAATGATAGTCCAAAGCGCAACGAACCTGTCTCAAATTTATAAGGCCATAGGGCCATGGTTCAAATCGGGCGTGTACACAATGAGTTTTTCTAACTTAAGTACATAACTATCACTGACTCCGTGCCTCGGAGAGCACGTTAAGCAGTCGGTCCCGGACGCTGTCAATAGATGGCGGTCGTTACAATCCCCAACCCGCAGTGGAGCAGCGTGGTGAATTTAAGCTCCAAGCCCCGTAGGGGGAGGCCTAAGCCCCTACAGTGGGGCAAAAATGGGCTGATGAAGTGAAATGATTCTTCTTAGGACGTAACCATCCACTAAGGAAGGATTTTTCAAAATTCAACACCCAAGGGGGCAAAATAAGGGATAAAAGTTTGTATGTTTCTATTTATTCTTTGGACGTATTTGCATGAAAATTCGTATGAATTGAGTACGACGAAAATAATGAGCCACGTATTTCAGCGTTTTCCAAAATTCAAACCCTAAGAGGGTAAAATAGGGGATGAAGGTTGTAAATAAACGCACAGGCCAACCCTTAGGACTAGAAACTTAAAATTTCGCACACGTATTCGTCTTATGGCGTAGGCATCCACTAAGGAAATAATTTTCAAAATTCAACCTCCAAGGAGATTAAATAGTTTACAGCTCAATAGATACAGTGATCCATAAAGATGATGCCGTTATCCTGTCGATTTTTTGAATTCTTTAAACCTGCCGAGTTTTCCATATCATAAAATTCTTATACGTATCCACACCCATGATCCTACTTAGAAATTTAAAACCGCCAAAACTTTGTAATGGCACTAGCTGGCTGGCATAGTAGAGGCCTCTATATCTTAATCGGGCCTGCTCAAAGATAAACAGTGTTTATACCACGTATCCCATTGATTCCTAATGACCTTCTTTTATAATTCAAGAGACTGCAATTTCCCCTGAAAGTGTGTTTTGCCAGACCATAAACAAGTCACAAAGTCAAACCCTTAAGTACGTAGCTGTAGATTTAATAATAATAATAATAATAAATGGGACTTCCCACACAGCGTCAACTAGTCCCAAAGTAAGCAAGTATTATGCTTGTGTTATGGGTTACTAGACAACTGATATACATACTTAAATATTCTTTATAGTATATACATATATATATATATATTTTTGCGAAGACAACACACACATATAACAACCAAGACCCGGTACAAGTATCAATATTCATCATATTAATACTGACCCGACCTGGGATTCGAACCCGGGACCTCCAGCTTCATAGGCAGGGTCGCTACCCACTAGGCTAAGCGGTCGTCATTTAAGCCAGGACTGTTTCTCTCATGGCCAATTTTACGCGGCATGTTCACGTGTTAGTTTACCCAGTAGCCTAGTAATACTGGCACCTTCTGATAAAATGACAAAAAATACAGTATATAAAGAAATATAATGAACATGTAATCATAATTTTTTATACAACCTAGCAACCCGGCCGGCTATGTAGAGATTTTTTAATAAAGTACCTGTAAAGAAAAGTTTAAGAAGTTCTAAAGTAAACGTGCGCGAACGAAGCCGGGATATATAATATGTGAAATGGTAATAATGCGAGTGGGAATGAGAGCGGGAACGAATCAGTACATATTATAACAGAGAGACGGAAGCAGGAGTTAGATGAAAAGTAAAAGTGTGAAAGGGAACGATTACACTACACAAACGACTACAAGGGCGTAACGTCTGTCCACGCGGGCGAAGCCGCGGGCGGAAGCTAATTTTATAATAAACTTTCAAGCAATTTAATAAACTGGTCGATAAACAAATTCACAGAATAATAACAAGAATAATGTAAAACGACAACTAAAGTCTAAAGCATACAATAGGGTATTCAGCATAAAAGTACAAATTGACTAGAAGCCCTCTACTGCGTTTACCGTCTAACCGCTCATACTCTAGCTAGCTCGTGTAAGATGGCGAGTTTTGTCCGAGTTTCAGTGCGCAAGGTCCCCGCGCGCCGGTCTTCAACCACGCAAAATTGCGTAGTCTTGTCACTTCGATACTGTGAAGTGGATTTCTGACTCTATTGAAACCATTAAAATCAAACTCTGCTGTCAAATTAATTTAAACTACGTTATATAACTCATCATCATCATCATCATCAGCCCATGTCTCTCCACTGTAGGTTATAGGCCTCTCCCATAGCTCACCACCACACACGGTCCTCAGCCTTTCGCATCCAACTACCCCCGGTATGGTGCTTCAGGTCATCTGTCCACCTGGCCGGGGGCGTCCAACACTTTGCTTTCCGGTATGTGGTCTCCATTTTACGATTATTAAATATGTTATATTTATCAAGAAAATACAAAAATTTACTTTATAAAATAAAAAAATTTATAAATAAAATTATATTCAGTTCAAGAATATGGAAATCAAACACAATTAAAATTTTATATCCGTCTCTTTCTCGCAAAACGATATTTAACCTTATTTTAAATGACCTAATCTACGTCGTTTTTAAGACAATGGTTTGTAGCGCCATCACTAATAAAATATACCAAACTTTGACCTTTTAACTTGTCATCAATCATTATCAATCAACTATCTGTCAATTAAATGGCTCATGACATTCAATATGACCAAATTTGGTCAATGTGTAGTGTATAGGTTAAGTTTTTTGAAGTATTCTTCTTAGAGTGGTCATGTACGAACCTGCTTAGACTTACTGGAATATAAAAACAAAATTTTATTTTTCCAATAATTTAAGTCGATGCGGTTGTCAACCTCATTTGACGCAGATTTCTGTGCTAGTTACCGCCCAATTTTCGGCCACCCATTGGACGGAATCAACTTTAACCATAGTTGTTTTTTGAAAAAAAAAAACATGTAGATATTGTTTTGTTTTTATTTTGTAATAATTATACTTCTAATAATTTTTTTTTTTAGTTTTTAGTTGGACCTCAATAAAAGTACAAAGTCATTTGTTTTTACATTATATACATACACAAGGTGAAATTTTCACAACCATCCAAAATTTAATATAATAATCTTTGGAAAAAAACCGATAGCTGTCTTGTTGCCTTTTAGTATCGTTCAATAGAAAAATATTAAGATATGACTACACAAAACTTTCTCGTAAAAACCAATAACTCTAATCACCATCCACGGCCGCCGCACGCTCCGCTCCGTTTCGGTCTTAATGTCTCGGGCGCGTCTTCAAAAAGAAGGCAGCCAAACGTTATAAAATAACACTCTAGATAGAATAGTTTATTATAAAAATGTAATTAAATGTATGTAAATAAAAGTAAAATTAATGCAGTAGAGATGAGATCATTGAGAAATATATGCGGGGTTAGTTTGAGAGACAGAATAAGGAATAGTGTGATAAGAGAACGGTGTGGTATGGAAGAAGATGTAGTGACAAAAATTAAAAAAGGAATGCTGCGATGGTTTGGTCATTTGGAGAGGATGGATGAAAGAAGACTTACAAAAGAAATTTACTGTGCGGAGGTGAAAGGTAGGGTCGGAATGGGTCGCCCTAGACGAACTTACAGGAATCAGATTAGGGACATACTAGAAAAGGGTCAAATCCAGAGTACCCGGAGTATCCGGAGAGCGTGTATGAGAAGAGTGATGAGTGTCGATGAAGCAAAAGAAGTATGCCAGGATCGCACTAAGTGGAAATCTGTAGTCTCTGCCTACCCCAATGGGAAGCAGGCGTGAGTATATGTATGTATGTGTGTAAAAATGTAACTTATTTACGTAATGAGGTCTATTAGTGATACCTAACATCTAGAATGTTTTTGGATGGTTGTTAAAATTTCACCCTATATATTTACTATTTAACATCAATGTAACAATCATCAACTATTCAAATAATCGTCCACATCATCAGAATCGTTTATTACAGCTTCATCCCATGGGCCGTGTATGTTATCTTTATATTTCTGCCATTTCACAAACAAATACGGACAATGAAAACTAATCAAAAAGACCGACAGCAAAAAATACAACAACAATATCGTAGAGGTCGTGTATAAACAGACTACGGTCAGCAAAAAAATTATGAACAATATCACTAAAAATAAACTAGAATTTGTTATGGATCTAAACAGCCTGGGGCTGAGGACGAAGACTTTGACGGATACGGTCAGCAAAACGAAAGCGTCGAAAGGATTTGACAATCTAGATATGAGGCATATTGAACCAAATAACGCAGCGTTTATCGACAAAGAGTTGCTAACAACGGCCGCTGCGACACCATAGTCGAAAAATAACAGATGAACACACATCATAATCACAGACAAAGCAAATATGGTGTCCGTGCTGACGGTATCTGTCAAGGTGTACAAAATAGGCGACAACAAATAACCAATAACTAAATACACCAAGACAGTTTTTAAATGTCCAGTAAAACTATCAATATCTTCATAAAAAAGATATATTAAGTATCCGAATATTGACAAACAAGTCGAAATGTATATAACAGTTTTTGTACTGATCCAGTCGTTATACATATGTACAAATAACACAGCATATAATATACTCAAACATAATCGGTTTACAACCCGAAACGAACCTAATACCGCTTGACTTAAAGTCACTTTTTCCACATATAGATTTTTTTTTAGTTGCTCTAAAAATTTTCTGTCTGTGTAATTGTCTGGGTAGTCTTTGTTCTCGTACAAATTCTTGACCCAGGGCTTTTTCGTTTTTGCTTTTCGATTAGAATTCGTATGCCTGCTTCTGTAACAAGACATCCATATTTTTGACGTTAGATATCACAAAATAGACTTTTTTTAGTGCAATTCTTTCAATGGGGGGCTGGTTATCGCGCTCGAGATTGCCACCAGGCGGCGCTGAGGAGAAGTGAGATCAATTTGACAGACTGACCGATTGGCCGAATGGTTAGAGACTTTAACTGTGGAGCCAAAGTTCGCGGGTTTGATTCCCGCCCGGGACAAATATTTGTGTGCATGAACATGTCTATTTGATCCGTGTCTGGGTGTAAACGTAGCTATATATGAATATATTATATTAAAAAAAGAATATTTAGTATATATATTACTTGTCTAGAACACCATAATACAAGCGTAATACTTGCTTACTTTGGGACTAGGGCGCTGTGTGGGATGTCCCAGATATTATTATTATTATCTATATAAGTGTTAGAGATCCTTTTCCTATTTTTTCCTATTTCCGTTATTCGAAATTCCCATCAAATAATCTGCGCCCTCTGTGGTTTCTTCGGCAAAATAAATATATGTAAAAAGAAATGAGTTGTGCGCGCGCACACGAAATAAAATGAAGCAATGGAAAAAATCGTAAAAAACATACTGTTACGAACGGACAGAGTAATGACCGCCATCTAGCGTCCACCAGTAAAACCACTTTGTAGAAGGGTTTTACAACAAGGACAACGCGAAACCCCTGCTCAATACTAGATGGCGTTAGAAAAAAGAATGTTCTAGGATCCAAATTGATCGAATACGTTCGTGCGAGTGGAGTGATTTCTGGAATGTTCTCGAGTTCCTTACGACTCATATAAATAGCCGCAGGAGCGTGAGCGATCTCAGTTCAATTTTGGGCTACATTTACGCGACTTCGAAGCGAAACTAGTGATACAAGTGAAACCTACGACTTGGCTACGACCTAATACATCGTGAGTGCTTAGTGTTTGGACTTAGTGCTTTGTGTTGGACCTAGTGGTAGTGAATAAAGTCTTCAAAAGAGTCAGCAGGTCTTTCTCTCCGAATATTCGAACCCTAACACGTAACAATACAATAAAAGAAAAAAAGGTAAATTAAGTTATGGACAGAAATACCGTAAGTCCCCTCCTTTCCTTATACTGGATCTACCCAAAAATAACCATATATTCAACAACAATAATAATAATAATAATAACACACACAATCACAACAACGTCTAGGTCCCAAACTAAGCATTAGCTTGTATTTTGAGTACCAAGCGAAGACACCACATACATATAACAACCAAGACCCGGTGCCAGTATTAATATTCATCATATACATACTGACTCGACCTGGGATTCGAACCCGGGACCTCCAGCTTCGTAGGCAGGGTCGCTGCCCACTAGGCTAAGCGGTCGTCATATCATATCATACAATCTTCCTAATATTTTAAATAAAGAAGTTTGTATGTTTGGCAGTCAATCACGGAGCAACGGATCAAGGTGATTATTTGCATAGATCTAGTTTATGAGCTGGAGAGTGACAGGCTACTTTGCATTCCGAAAAAGGATACGGCTCTTATAACATTATTTTTCGTACTAAAACGGTTAAATTTCATGAAATGATAAATTTTATCCTGGAAAAATACAAAGTTCCTGTAGGATAGCTATTCTTCAATCTAAACTGACTAAACGGGTTTTGATGTTTAGTATACAGATTTCTTAGGTAGTTAAGTTTCAGAAGAATTTTCTAGAAAGTCTCTCGATTTCCTAGAGCGTCGCGTCCCTTTCGCAGTCCCGGTAGAACTGTGTAAGCCACGAGCGCAACGCAAAGTAGTTCAAAATTCAAAAAGTTTTTATTCAATATAAGATATTTACACACACTCATTGAAAGTCAAAATTAATTGATTAGGTACCAGTTCAAATAAACTAAAAGGAGAAGAACCGGCAAGAAGCTCCTCCCTGTTTATTTTAATGTTTGTCTTCAATATAATTCGCGCAAAAATATTTTAACTTCGTTAGGTTAATTCAATATATGGTTATTTTTAGTCACTGCTTATTTTTTTTTTGTCACCTGCCAAATATTAAGGACGCTGCCTGTCTAGTACGGCTATTTAATAATAGATGGAGCCACCATAAAAAGAAATAATTTTTATTTCTTCATGATCACATTTCTACGTTTCACTTAATAAACAATAACACCATGCGCTATAAAAATATTTTTCTTTAATGTTTTTTCCTGGCATGACTAAATGTTTCAACAGTTTCGAAGCGTCTGTGGAAAAACCTAAAATTCGTGGAAAATAGAGTTTTTTCCATTGATTTATATAATGGAAACTCGCCATCTTGCACCAGCTAGCTAGAGTATGAGTGGTTAGACGGTAAACGCAGAAAAGGGCTTTTAGTAAATTCATACTTTTAAGGTTAATGGGTATCTGTGTTAATGTGTGTTGAGTATGTGTGTGAAATTGTTCTGTTATTTACTTTCTACTTATAATGTCACTTGAAGACAACTGATCCGATGCTGACAATGATCTTATAAATATGCTTCGACTAAGACAAAAGATCCGTTCAATTTGAAGAAAGCACCGCCATCTGTTCTCGTTGCCATTACGATTACGTCGGAAGACCAAGGTCTCCAACCAGTGCGTCCTACTTACAATGACGAACGGTGCCGAAACATGGACTCTCACGAAAGGACTGGGTCACTTTAAAGTCGCGCAGCGTACTACGGAGCGGGCTATGTTGGGTATTTCTTTGACGGACAAAATCAGGAATACTGAAATCCGTCGAAGATCTAAAGTTGTCGAAATAGCCGAAGTGATTAGCAAGCTGAAGTGGCAATGGGCCGGTCACATTTGCTGCAGAACCGACAACCGATGGGTAGACGAGTTTTCGAGTGGAGGCCACGTATCGGGAAGCGAAGCGGACGCCCCCCGGCCAGGTGGACAGATGACCTAAAGCACCATACCGAGGGTATCTGGATGCGAAAGGCCGAAGACCGTGTGTGGTGGCGAGCCTTGGGAGAGGCCTATATCCTGCAGTGGAGAGACACGGCCTAATGATGATCATAAGACAAAAGATGTCCAAATCGTTAAACTTGCTTCCATATTTGTTCACGATTCTATGCAAAACTGTCTTTTGACTGAATTTGGCTGGCTAAAGTTTAGGTTTGGTTTGCAAAGCTCAGGAGTCTTAACACAAGTAAAGGAATAAGTCCGAAAACAGTAACTTTATAAACACACACAATCACAACAACGTCTAGGTCCCAAACTAAGCATTAGCTTGTATTTTGGGTACCAAGCGAAGACACCACATACATATAACAACCAAAACCCGGTGCCAGTATTAATATTCATCATATAAATACTGACCCGACCTGGGATTCGAACCCGGGACCTCCAGCTTCGCAGGCAGGGTCGCCACCCACTAGGCTAAGCGGTCGTCCAAACTTTGTAGTTACATCACATAAAAAATATATTTTTGCTATTACAAACTTAATTACTTTTTCGTAAATTCACAAATATGTAGTGTGGGAGTACAGAACCCTTAGTACGAGAATTCGACTCGCACTTAGCTGGTTTTCTAGAGTTTCATACCCAAAGAGTACCAAGGGAAAGCCTGTTACTAAACCTCCGCTGTCCGTCCGTCACAGGGCAGTTTCAGTTTCACAGAGTGTGTATTACTATGGCCGCTATAATAACAAATATTAAAAATAAAATAAAGTTAAAAATCAAAGGGGGGCTCCATACAAGAAACGTGTTTTATTATATTGTATGGTGGTACGGAACCCTTCACGTGCAAGTCCAACTCACACTTGGCTTTTTTTTAAATTAATTGAATGTACTATATGCTATTAAACAAATACAAATAAAATGTTATTATTATAACCAACCTCGCAGCCCCCTTTTTGGGTAGATTTTCTTTCAACTTCTTGTACTTTTCTTGCTCTTCAACAAACTTCTGATACATCTCGTTGTCTTCTTGGTCTTTTATTTTATTTTTTTCTTTTGAATCGTCTTCTTCTTTTAAATTTTTCTCCTGCTTAGAACCTCTCATTTCTTTTTTCAGTTGTTTGATTTCATCTTTTATTCTGTCTCTAAAATGTGAATACATTTATCAATTTAAAAAAAAAAATCGATATTAGGGTGCCATACAACAAGGGGTAAGAAACAGAAAACTTAAAGGGTTACTTTGTTGTTCATCTGTCTGTCTTATTATTATTATTAATGTTATAATGCAAGTAAATCTTGTAATATTCAAGGTAAAACTTGGTTCATATTGACACGAAATTCTAAAATTTCTATAAAAGTCTTAGTTATCAACCCTCAAAAAGCGTAATATTTCATCATCATCATCAGCCAATTTTACCCCACTGCAGGGGCTTAGGCCTCCCCCAGGGTGACGAGGAGGGTTTGGAGCTTAAATCCACCACGCTACTCCACTGCGGGTTGGGGAATATTTACCTCCATTTTACTCAAGATTGGACAGCTCTAATCTAGTCAAATAAGAATGAAATATTTTTTTAAAGAACCTCATACAAGTAAAGGAGATTGGATATGATTTTTTTTTTAATTTTGATTGGCTTTTGTATAGTCCAAAACACTCTAGAGATGGATCAAGTCACGGGCGTCGCGGTCACTCGATTTCCTGTCTGAATCTCGCTACTAAAAATTGCGATGCGGCGGGGGCGCGGGAAGAGGGATGGCTTGACGCGCATCGCCGAAAGGACCGTCTCGGTCTCTTTTTTTCCGCAGCTTAGCTCTTTCGCACGATCGAGCTCGCATGGGTACGTACGCGTTAGAGTTGTGGCGTCCATACAGGACACCTTAACAGCCTTTATCTTAGGAATGGGTAGAGATATCCATATAAAAGATATGAATATATAGAACACCCCCACCCCACCAACACCAGAACTATAAAAAATTTTAACTGATTATGGAGACTCACTTGTTTTACATAAAAAAAACCTAAGTTTCTATTACAATGAATGGATACAGTCACAAATGGATAATCCTTTTATAGTAAAAACAATGCAGTTTATTCCACCGAGTTTGGCATGAGTTGAACTGGCTGTTTAGTTCGAGAACCAAAGTTATCATATTTGAGCCATAAGATGAGAAAAAGAGACGGGGCCCACGTGATTTTTTACCTAGACGTTTGTGTTGTGTCTAGGCACATACCGATTAAAAAAATTTAAACTAAACAAATTTGTCAAGATTTGTCAGCGTTGAGTCATTAAATTAGTAAATGTGCCCCTTCTAGTTTGCTACACTCTAACTTCGGTGACCTTATCCATATGAAAGTACAATTACAATTAAACTTTATGGCGGATCCGAAAGTAGGCACGAATTGCCTCGCAATAAACAGTTTTAGGTGTAGCGAGACGCAGTGAAGCGAGGGGTATATGACTGCACCTGCGCAAACTCGCTCAAAACGTTGTATTCAGATCCGCCATAAAGTTTGATGCGATTTGATAATTTTATAATTTTTTTTTTATTTATTTTGAATTAAAATTATTAAAATATTATTGAATTAGTTTGACACCCTGATATAAACATACATAAAAAGTACGAATTGACTAGAAGCTCTCTTCTGTGTTTACCGTCTAACCACTCATACTCTAGCTAGCTGGTGCAAGATGGCGAGTTTCAGTCCCCGCGCGCCGTACTTCACACCCGCGAAATTGCGTTTTACATTTTCGATACTGTAAAGTGACATTTATGACCTTATTAAAACCAAAAGCTGCGGTCAAATTTATTTACTCTATGTAAACATATAAGATAAGATAAGATAAATTTATTTCTGTAAAAACTAAAATATAAAGGAAAAGTTTATATGAAATTTCAGGTTTTTCCATTCAGTAGCTTTTAAAAGACGTTAATAACGATACTCACGTCTGTTTCTTTCTTTCTATATCTCTTTCTTTGCCTAGATAATATTCTCCCGAACTGTCACTGTCGTCATCTTCAGCTTTCTTCTCTTTTTCCATTACATTCGGACTCTTCTCTCTTTTAGACTTAAGTTTGTCTCTTATACTACTCACTGTCGCTTCAGTTTCTTGTCTTTTGATATTCTTCTCTTTTATGTTTTGTGACTCTTGTTCATCTTTTTCTTCTAATTCTAATTCTGTGTAAAATCAAATTAAATTATTTTACTGAAGTTAACAACTTTCTTCATCTTCATCAGCCCATTTTCACCCCACTGCAGGGGCTTAGGTCTCCCCCAGGGTGAGGAGGGGGGCTTGGAGCTCAAATCCACCAAGCTGCTCCACTGCGGGTTGGGGACTGTATGTAACGACCGCCATCTATTGACAGCGTCCGGGACCGATTGCTTAACGTGCCCTCCGAAGCACGGAGTCAGTGATAGTTATGTACTTCAGTCAGAAAAACTCATTGGTACACGCCCGGATTCGAACCATGGGCCTATGGGGCCTTGTAAATTTGAGACAGGTTCGTTGCGCTTTGGGCTATCACGAGACCTTTGGGCTATCACTTGGGCATTAACAACTTTAAGTACTTAATAATAATATCTGGGACATTCCACACAGCACCATCTAGTCCCATTTATTATTTGTCATACTAGGTGCCACCATAAGCCACAATCTGTGAAAATTCCAGCTGAATACCTTTTACTGTTAACAAGTTAGGGGCCTGTGACAGACATTGTAGGCTTAGTAATAGCGCACGGTTTCACCCCGAGTATGGAGAAATTATCTATATAATGACCCCAAATTTATATAAATAAATAAATGATATCTAGGACATCTCACATAGCACCATCTAGTCCCAAAGTAAGCAACTATCATGCTTGTATTATGGGGTACTAGACAACTGATATACATAAATAAATATTCTTCTTTTTTTATGATACATACATATATAAATACTTTTACACCCAGACACGGAACGAATAATGTTCATACATACAAATATTTGTCCCAGGCGGAATCAAACCCGCGAACCTTGGCTCCACAGTTAGGGTCTCTAACCAACTGGCTAATCGATCAATCCGTATTTCAATCTCCAACCTAAATTTCAAAGATTATAATGCCAAATATATTTTTTTTTATTGTATATTTATATTATCTATATAAATATTATCTTGATATGCTAAATCTTTGATGTAGGCAAAGATTTTACAATCACTCCATTAAAACTTAAACTGATTTATTGTCTTTGGTTTTTCAAAGCACACTCAAAGACCAGTTTGAAAGTTTGAAACATTTAAAACATACAAACAGACAATAGTCCTACATGGTAACAAATATCTAGTCAAATGCCAAAATTCAACAAACCTGCTGCCGTTTTGTTACTGAGTTTGGGATCTTTCAGCAGATCATGTGTGGATTTCGGCTTTCCTCTGTATTCTACGGCTTCACCTTCATCTTCTTCAGCTTCCTCGCCAAAAGACAGGAGACCAAAGTTTCTAGAAAAATATAATACATAAACGCCTCATGTGCATTTATTTCATTGATTAAATAAATAATTTATTCCACCAACCACCATCAATATATGCATCAACTGGAACAGTGTGGTGGACTAAAGCTCCCAAAAACCTCATACCGAAAGGAGGCTTAAGCCCTTGCAGTAGGGCACAATGGGTTAGTATATATGTATAGTAATAATAATACCTCAGACATCCTACACGGCGCCATCTAGTTCCAAACTAAGCAAAGCTTGTACTATGAATATCAGACAACTGATATAAATACTTAAATGTTTATAACAACTACATATAGCATAGATATTTTTTTTACACCCAGACACAGAACAAATAGACATGTTCATGCACACAAATATTTTTCCCGGGCAGGAATCGAACCCGCGACCCTTGGCTCTACAACTAGGGTCTCTAACCACTCGGGAACTGGTCATCATATACTCGTAAATACATAAGGCTTAGCGCAAGCTTGCATTTATTTCTCATTGGTTGTGTTTGTGCACTAAACTGTCGTTAATATAAAAACACTAAGTTTGACAACCGCTAAGCCTAGTGGGTAGCGACCCTGCCTACGAAGCTGGAAGTCCCGGGTTCGAATCCCAGGTCGGATCAGTATTTGTATGATGAATATTGATACTGGTACCGGGTCTTGGTTGTTATATGTATGTGGTGTCTTTGCAAAAATATTTATATATGCATACATTATAAAGAATATTTAAGTATGTATATCAGTTGTCTAGTAACCCATAACACAAGCATAATACTTGCTTACTTTGGGACTAGATGGCGCTGTATGGGAAGTCCCATGTATTATTATTATAGTATTATTACTAAGTAGGTATTACTGTCTTTTTGTTTGTTGTTGTAATGTTTGGTAATCCGTAACACTTTCAGAGCGGGAGTTTATTCCAATCTTATATGTCCAATATATTAACATATTTTCTATCACATTCTTCATGTATCATAGATAGTGCAACCATGTACAACAGACAAACATAATAGAGTCGCGTCTGACGTCACAAACGCGACAAGTTCACGTCGGTCCCAACTTCAGTTTCTGAGACAGTTCATAATGATCTTTTTTCCATTCCACCAACCCATTATGCCCCACTGCAGGGGCTTAGGCCTCCCCCCAGGGTGAAGGTGTGAGGGGGGCTTGGAGCTTAATTTACCACGCTGCTCCAGTGCAGGTTGGTGGATTGTAACGACTGCCATCTGTTGATGGCACCCGGGACCGAAAGCTTAACGTGCTCTCCGAGGCACGGAGTCAGTGATAGTTATGTACATAAGTCAGCAAAACTTATTCGTACACGCCC
Organism: Luffia ferchaultella; assembly: GCA_949709985.1. Lineage (NCBI taxonomy): Eukaryota > Metazoa > Arthropoda > Insecta > Lepidoptera > Psychidae > Luffia > Luffia ferchaultella. The sequence goes on from OX453269.1 coordinate 4,263,285, forward strand.
GGATCCGAACCACGGCCGCACGGCCTTCTAAACTTGGAACAGGTTCGTTGCGCTTGGATCATCACGACACCTTGACCTTACGACTACAAAAAAAAATGTAACTCTCTACTCACTTTACGCCTTGCCGTTCTTTCTTCTTTTTTGGTCTCTGTTCGACTTCTTCTTTTCGTATCTTAACCCTCGGTACAATATCATTGTAAGGGTTAATCAGAACTTCTGTGTTGGTTATTTTGTATGGATGTTCTGGCCTCTCATCTGGACCTATGTTACCTTCGGCCAGTTTCAACATGTTGTATATCGTGTCACCTAGAATCCAAATGTGAATAATGTTTAGGTTAAACAAGTAGTAGTAATATATTTTGAGCATCATGAGCATGAGTTGTTAAAATCTAACAACCCACACTGGAACAGCATGGTGGAATAAGCTCCAGGCACCCTCATCCCGAGGGAGGCCTAAGCCCTTACAGCAATGGGCTCATATGGAAGAATTAATCAAACCTTTCTTTTTAAAGTTTTCTTAAAATGGAGCTAACCACAATAGCAAAATAAATTGAAATAGTTCAATGCATTTTATCGCAACATTTTAAGTGAACCCACAAATTACATACTTAACACATTTTATTGCACAGCGTAGTGGATTTACGCTCCAAGCCCTCTCGTCTTGAAGGGAGGCTTAGGCACCTGCAGTGTGGTGGAAAAAGGGCTGATGGAATGAAATGGATTACACAAATTGATTCTGAGAATCTACCAGGGGAGGCTGATGAGTAATCTAGTTTATATAATATAATGTATATAATGCGAAAATGATACTGGCCACTATGGAGTCATATTCTCTATTTATTCCTTTTTTTAAAAAAACCAAATGTCATTTGTTTCTCTTGTATAATAATAATAATAAATATTTATTCACTAAAAGTTCTACAAACCTTTACAATGTTTTACAAAGTTTGCAATTAGTAAGGAAATAATAATAACGTATACATCACAACAACATCTAGGCCCCAAACTAAGCATTAGCTTGTGTTTTGGGTACCATGCGAACACACCATATACATATAACAACCAAGACCCGGTACCAGTATCAATATTCATCATATAAATACTGCCCTGACCTGGGATTCAACCCTGGGGCCTCCAGCTTCGTAGGTAGGGTCGGTACCCACTAGGCCAAGCGGTCGTCGGAATCAGTGAATGAATTTAATTTATGAATATTTGGGCATGTCCCAGGTGAGTGCTCACTGGGACCCTAAAATGTTGGCTCCATTCGACAGGCAATTACATGTGGAATGTGAGTCGTTTTTTAAAACGAGTCAAGGTAAAGAGGAAAATTTTATATTAACGTGGAATAATCAACCAAGCTTACGAACGGACAAGGGTGAATGACCTTAAATTTGCATATTCCACACGTTTAAACTATCAGCACATGTCCGAGTAAACTGAATTAAGGTTTGTTTTATTTTTACATTTATATATTAAACTTTTTTTTATAGCAAATGAACAGTTACCAACAAATACCTACATTAATTTAGCTGCTGTTGTAAAATAAATAAAATTGTCACTTATATTTTAAAAAGTACCTGTGACTTTTCCGAATATGGTATGCTTGTTCTGAAGTTCTGGAGTTGCAGCCAGAGTGAAGAAGAACTGAGAGCCGTTGTCGTCCTTGCCGGCGTTAGCCATGGCGACCAGGCCACGACGGTTGAACCGAAGACGGGAATGGAATTCATCCTGAAACACATGATTTAATATCATATAAAATTTTATACTTTTGTGAAACTGGTTATTGCTTAAATATTACAACCCTTCAGTTCAAAATTCACAACTTAAATTTTTTTGTCAGTTTATTTGTAGCCATTATTCAAAAACCACTAAATTAATTTCAATAGGACTTTCACATTTAATAGATTAAGTCATTAAAAAGAATTGATCACAAAACCAATAATAATTTCCACATTTGACACAGCATCGTCTAGTCTCAAACTAACCAATATAAGCATAATGCGTACCAGACAACTGATATACGAACTTAAGTATTCTTTATAATATACATACTAGCGACCCGCCCCGGCTTCGTACGGGTAGCAGAGCATATAAGCCGTAATGTTTTTTTCTGTCCTAGTGTCATATCAGCTTGTTGCGTCGAACATGTGGATTGGATTTAATTACATTTAAATGTGACTTAAGTTTATTCTACTTGGAGTATTTTCAAAGTATTTTATTTCCAACTCTCTAACTCTCTTCCAACAACAATCTGACCTAACTACGCTTGTCGCGTCGTCCTGTATGGCCGGTTGGCGTGGCGCGAAGCCCGGCTAGTGGTGCGATATTTATATTTCGCGATAGCTCCTAAAATATTAATTTAAATTGTATGGTGTAAAGGGCAATTATAATGTGCATGAAATGCTGAAGGTAAATAACGTATTTAATTTGATAAGGATCAATACTGTATCCGTATAAATTGCTTTCTAATTACCTTATCATATGACACCATTTTTTTAAACATAAAAATATAGTAAGCTATCCATAAAAGATGGACATTATGCCATTGTGGACTATTCTTTAGTCCTATAAAATCTACACAATTTCTCCATACATTATTTTGTTACATCTCAAAAGGATTAGGCAGCGTTTTCGATGAAAACTCCCAGCCGGCTTGATTTTTTCCTTACTTCTTCAACAATAATCCTCTAATTTGCACAAAACATTAATAAATTATACACGTAAACCTTCCTCTTGAATCACTCTGTCCATTGATGTCAACAATATGCCAATCCGTTTAGTAGTTTTTGAGTTTATCGCGTTCAGACAGACAGATAGACGCGGGGGAGGACTTTATAATATATAGATATTTTGCACCAAGAATAAGATATGTATCATTCTTTAGATTCTATAATTAGGCAGAACAATAAGAAGCAAAATAATATAAAAGTAATGAATATCTATACTAATATTATAAAGACGAAAGATTTTATTTTTTGCTTGTTACGGATAAACTTAAAAATACTGGACCTATTTCAAAAATTCTTTTGCTATTAAGAATGCCACATTATCCCTGAGTAACTCGACCTACATTTTATTTTCAAGCTAGCTTTTCGTCAGCGGCTCCACTCGCGTACACTACACAGTTGTATGTACCGAGACTGCCATGATTTTTCTCAGATATAGTTTATAAACTGAAGAGTGACATAGGCTATTCTTTGTTCTGGAAAAAGGGGTCCCCGCACAAATGTGTAGTCCACATGAACGAAGCTGTGGACGGAAAGCTAGTACATTATAAACTAAACAATGATAAGCATGAAAACCATGCAGTTAAAGTTGTAAGCTAAGCTAACGGATAAGATTTGGTTATCTTAAAAAAGTATATGTTTAAGGCACAAATTAAATGCTTGAATCATACCTTGAACGGAGCACCATATATTGATTCCCCACCAGTACCGTCTCCATTTGGATCTCCACCTTGTACTATAAAACCTGGTACCACTCGATGGAATATTGTACCTTTAATGAAGTTAATAATGGATTACTAAATAACCTACTTTTAAAGAGTTCAAAAGAACTAGTTGGGATCAAAAACCTTTATTTTGGTACAAGTTTCAAAGAGTTTTGGGTTAACATACAGTAAAGGTTACTGTGGCGATAGCCCAAAGAGAAACCAACCTGTCTCAAATTTATAAGGCCATAGGGCCATGGTTCGAATCCGGGCGTGTACCAATTAGTTTTTCTGACTTAAGTACATGACTATCACTGACTCTGTGTCTTGGAGAGCATGTTAAGCAGTCGGTCCCGGGTGCTGTCAATAGATGGCGGTCGTTACAATCCCCAACCCGCAGTGGAGCAGTGTGGTAGATTTAAGCTCCAAGCCTCCCCTTCATCCTGGGGGAGGCCTAAGCCCCTGCAATGGGGTTAAACCAGGCTAAATATAAGTGTATAAAAGGTGGGCAGGAGATGACACTTTATCTTCAAGTAACAAAAGATCATAATTTATATTGAGATTGATTTCCTATTGTATCCATACCATACCATCAGCCTTTAATGCTTAAGTTTCCTCTAGGGATGAGGGGGTTGGAGCTTAATCCACCACACTGCTCCAGTGCGGATTGGTAGATTTTAATGACCGCCATCTATTGAAGGCAATCGGGGCCGACGGCTTAACATGCTCTCTGAGGCACAATCAGTGGCTGTAATGTACAGTTAGAAAAAACTCATTGGCCCACATTTTGAGGTTCGAACCACAGCCTTCTAAACAAGAAGCGGGCTCACTGCCATTTGGCTATCACAACATTATCCATCATCATATTGTAATTGATAAGTCAGAAACGATAATTATATTGCTAATATTATATGACCTTCATCTATACTTAATATTATAAAGCTGAAGAGTTTGTTTGTTTGTTTGTTTGTTTGTTTGTTTGAACGCGCAAATCTCAGGAACTACTAATTCGAATTGAAAAATTCTTTTTGTGTTGCATAGTCTGTTTATTGAGGAAGGCTATAGGCTATATGTATAAAATAATACTATCTGTCTGTCTGTCTATTCGAGCGAATCTCCAAAACGGCTAAACCGATTTTGAAGAAACTTCACAGATGTGGAAAGGAAGTGGTCAAAAGTGACACATGCTACTTTTTGTCCGTCTGTCTTTCTGTACGTCTATGTGTCTATTTGAGCTAATCTCCAAAACCGATTTTAATGAAACCTTGCAGACATGAGAGAAGGTTGTCAAGAGTGACATCCGTTACTTTTTGTGACTGTCTGTCGTTTGTCCTCACTGATCTATCAGGGTAGATAACGCCGAAACTACTAAGTCTAGGAAGCCGAAATTTGGAACAGTGGTTTATTTTATAACGTGAGTATTAATTTTTTAAGAAAGGAATATTTGGAAATTTCAAATTTAAGGAGGGGGGGACGGAGGGGCTTTGTATGAGAGTCTTTGTTCTTTAAAGTTAGAAACATAAAAATTTTAACATAAATAAATAATGACGTTTTTCAGGGTTTTTGGATTTCCACATTTTAAGGATGGGAAACGGGAGGTGAAAAGTATGGGAGTATCGGTTTTCTTAAAGGAATGGGGAGAGTGAAGATTGCAAGTTTGAATGGGTGTACCCAATATTAGTTTCAGCAAAAAAGTACATACATATGAACCATTTCGAATGTTAATACTACCTAAAACCGGAATCTGTAGTCTACACAAGCGAAGCTGCGGGCGGTCGCTAGTTTCATTATAAAATTTAATCATTCAATGATATTGATTCTAATAGTGTATGTAAAATTTCAAAATTAAATCATTACCTTATAAAGTAGCAAAATATAAAATTGTAGTATGTATTTCAACCATATTATTGTTCCATATAGCAATCTATCTATACGTGGGAGATTCCCTAAATTCGTTCCGATATTCCAAAGAGGTTTAATGACGGCCGCTTAGCCTAGTGGGTACCAACCCTGTCTACGAAGCTGGAGATCCCGGGTTCAAATCCCAAGTCGGATCAGTGTTTATATGATGAATATTGATACTGCTACTGGGTCTTGGTTGTTATTTTTATGTGATGTCTTCGCTTGGTACCCAAAACACAAGCTAATGCTTAGTTTGGGGCCAAGACGTTGTTGTGATGTATGCGTTATTAAAAAAAAAAAATAATTAGGATTGAATTGCCAAAGCTTTGAGTAGTGAAAATGAGGGCAGAAGCAAAATCTTCTTTTTCCTAATACCTACCCCATGGTGGGTATTAGGTGCAAGAATTTTTACATTTTCACAACTCAAAGCTTTGGCGATTCAATCCTAATTAATCATATAATTAACCAATAGATGCATAGTTTTCGAGATTTTTTATTTTTTCTCTCACAACCTCAAAATGTTACACTTGTTAACTAGTGGCTCATCGTTCCGCTTAACTACTTGCATTGACGTAAACTAGTCGCCATTTTTTTTTCAGATGAATGAAATCATATAGCACCCTGTTGTACATTCATAATGTTTTAAGCAGAAAAATATTAATCGGCGTCACAGGTGAGAGTGATACAGGAGGTATGTTCTCTTCTCCACCCATCTTCAACCACAAAAGCCTCCAGCTCTTTTTTAATTTCAACCCTATTAGAGCAAATATCACCCGCATATGATAAAAGAACAAGGATTGTACACATACATGAACAGTCAAATATTATAAGCCTCGAAATATAATACAAATGTGGACTCAATGATGGAATCTACAGATTTATCGATAACGTTCTAGAAATCTACCTGACGAAAAGTGAAAAAATATATATTCGAGCTTATGGAGCTAGTAGGGACTGTAGGGCCCTACTACAGTAAATATTTTTTGATGGATATAATGAAAAAAACGTAAGTATGGCTCCATGGAAACTCGTCGCTCCGCTGCTTGCATTAACACAAGCAAAACCTAATAAATAATTTTTTTGAAATAGCGGAATATCAACATATCTTGGTAGAATTTCAAATTGATCATTGGTAAGTACATGTTATGCATCAGGCAGGTTAGGAAACTTGATTTTGATTTTGATGAAAGCGCTACCTACCTTTGTAATATCCTTCCATACAAAGCTGTATAAAATTCCGACATGCCTTTGGAGCTTCTTTAGTCCATAATTCAACGTCAATATCTCCTACTGTTGTTTTTAAAAGTACCTGAAGAAGAAAATAACATTTTATACAGACAATAACATAAACTCAATTTAAAAAATATTTTTAAATTCTATACTTTGGCTAATGTATATATGTAGGTACTATAAACATATTATTTATTCTATGCAATAATTTATGTGTTAGTGAATGTTTTTGTTACGAAATTAAGACGTTCTACTAAGTCAAGCCATTATTGGCGTTGTGTAAATAGAGGCAACTTGTTACAATGGAGTGTAATTCATAAAAAAGCTATTTATTCCATTGGAATGACTCAAAAATTACCTCGTATAAAATGAATGATACATTTTAACATCATGTTTGAAGTAAATGTATGTAATAAATATTAAACTCTGATTAAACTCATTGTGGAAATTGAAGTTCGTCTTATGAAAAATTGTAATACCTTTCCGAGTGCCGGTGGTTCTTGAATATATATATTACTCATTTTCAATCAAATAATTACTCAATATTTTAATTATGAACATTTAAGTAATTATCATGAATTTCTATCGAGATTAGATTTTCTAATTTTCTAATTGGTCGCGATGGACATTTGACACAACTTGACACATGGAATTGACAGTGACATTGAGAGTCGTTGAGTGTTGACACTAGTTGACAGGTTGTTCAGTTCATTCCTCGTTCAGTTGCCATGTTCAGTTGTTAATTGCGGGTGCCACAAAACCAAAACCGAAAATCAATGGTTTAAGCCTAGGTTAAAGCAGAAAACGCCTTAAAGAAGAAGAAGCCTCTGGTTAACATATCCCTCTGTTTGCGTCAACAAGAGTTAAAAAGCACTCAATATGAAAAATAAAAATTTCATTTTTTACTTTCTAATATCAACGGTAAAAAAAATCTACAGGTTTCGCTCATCTCGCAACTATCAAAGGACATTGTTAACATCAAAAATAAAAACTTATAATATATTAATACATTTTTGTCAAACAATTTTATTCAATTTTCCGAAAAAAGTTCCTTATAGACCGTTTTTCGGGTATTTGGTACCATATACACAATGCCCTGCGAGTTCCTGCATCTTTTGACACTAACTGCCTTTCGTCTATCTTTATAACTTTCTGAAATATAGCCGAATCTTATTCTCCGGGGTAACTGAACTGATAATCATTCAATGAAAAGGGCACATGCCCAGCCCACGGTTTTTGACCGATTCCAAAATTAATTTTTCCAAATGGTAAACAATTTACCTGCCTCAGATTTTTTTTCATTTTTGGGGTTCCATAGCAAAATGGCAAAAAAGGAACCCTTATAGTTTCGCCATATCCATCCGTCCGTCTATCTGTCTGTAGTTTTTTAATACTGACTTTTGTTTTGTAAATAATCAACTTTTTGTCTGTAAAATCGGGAAATTTCTTCTTGTTTTTCACCATTTCCGATTTTGCGAAAAAAGTTACAGACCGATTTTAGAAAATTTGGTATCATACAATGCCCCACAAGCCGTTGCATCTTTTCACATCACTCTACCTTTCGTATACCGTCATACATTTCGGAAAAATAGCCGAATTACATTCTCCAACGCAAAGTTTCAAGTACATAGGCAGGTGGCGCAAACTAACAGTTAACGAGATAAAAAAAAATTGAAGGTCATTTTTATTTGTGACAACGAGTAAAAACTCTTATACAGACACTTATACAGAATTAAAAAAAAGTGTAGTAGTAATACGTTTTAATTTAAGCAAGTTTACTAGCTAACTCAATAAAACACCACGAGACTGTTTCGTAAATCGTAAATTTTAATGAATGCTAATGATGAAACAGCTGAAAAAATTCAATGGCCGACAGTTAGGTGAAATGAATGAAATAGAAAATATTAAATGAGTCACTGCCAATGAGTAGGTACTATTATACCAAAGACTCCAAAGAGAATCGAAAACGTCAAACCTCAAAATAACCGTCAAACTAATGAGACCCATGGATGAGACACTCAGCTGACCTGTCCTACAAAAATAATAAATATCTTAACAGTAGTAGAGGGACCAAACATTTAGGTAGTCCATGTTGTGACAATTTTTTTTCTCGAACATCCTTGAAAATTCCTTGAATTTTTTTAATTCCTTGAGCTCTCGCGCTCTATTTCATTTTTTGGACAATGTTCAACCGAACACGGAGTATATATTTGTATCAGTTATCTAGTAAGAGCTCGCGCCAATCTTGTAGTTGGCTTTGAAGTCAAAACGATTAGCGTCGCAGTAGAAAAAATGTGTATGAAAGGGTCGAGAGCGGCTCCCGCTCTTGCCCAAAACGCACCCGCGTCAACTTCAGAGCGTACTAGAAGTTTGTGCGATCTGTAACCATAATAACAGGCTCGGTTTGATTGGAGACTATATGTTCGCGTGTGAGATGTTTCAAATACAATTACCTTTTTAAAAGTACCTACCTACCCACAGAGATCCTACCCACTTAATTAGAACAAGTCGATTCACGAAGGACTATTTCTGTTGTACGACAAATAAAACCACAATTCTTAAAAGAACATTTATTTTGTTTTCTCTTGAATTAAGATGGACGTTATATTGACTATTGCGCCCGAGGGGCCGCTTTACTTGGCTTATCCTTTTAAAGCTAATCATCCAGGAGAAGCTACACTATATCTTACATATAGTACAGGAGGATGATTTTTTGAAAAGGGTCACTACATTTTTAGCTAAAAATATTTTCCCCTTTAGAATTATTGATACACTGTAGGTAATAAGTGAAAGATATCGATATAATTTACACGAAAAAGTGGTGAACACGGTTAATAAAATTAATTAAAATAATAAATTTCATTTTATTTAAAATTCATGCCTTTTCAACTTCACAATCACGCGGCAATTGGTATCAAGATGAGTGGTGTAAAAATCAACTATATTTTAAAAACATGCTTCAGATTATAAACTATATTATTTTAGCATGTTTATTTATATGCTACGCTATAGCATAACACGCGGGAACGCTTAGCGCAAAAATATCTACCAGGACTCTTTAGTCTAAGCTTGGAACATTTCACAAGTAGCATGTGAATAATCACATGAAATGCGTAATCATACGTCGCACCTGCTACTTTCTTTCACATGGTCTGCTACCTGCTACTTTTGCTATAAATAATACTCAACGAAATCGCCTACCATGCGCATTTTAATCATTTTGGATGAAATTTCACTTTTTCACAGATTCATTGTGATTTCACTCTTTCACAGTTTCAATGCTTTCAATGTGATTTCACTTGTAGTTCGGGAGTCGTGAAGGGCGATTGTGTCGCAATTACGTAATTTACGTATTATATGTGTGCTGCGATTTATGTAAAATAAAAGTTGGATTTAGCTTTAGTGTAAATAAATATGGATTAGTTAAGTGCTTGTTAGTATATTTGAATATAGGTTTCCTATTATTTTTTTTTAATATCCGCTATTTCGAAGTTTTTAGTTACTGGACCGATTACTTTCAAAATTGATATCTATGGGTGTGCATGGATTTTTATCATGAATCTGTTGTTAAAATTGAAGAAAATGGCCGTTATTTGGTTGTAATCATATAACTCATATTTGAAATTTAATTTTTAGTAGCAAATAGTATATTTTGTGAAATTGGTATTGATTGATTGATATTGATTGACTGATTGATATTGATTGAGTGATTGATAGTATATTATGAGTGTTAAAAGTTCATAGAGTTTAAAAATCACTGTCTGTGAAATTTCATAGATAAAATCACTGTGAATAAAATTATTTATTTCATCAAATGAAAATGAATTAAAAGTAGCAATCATTTCCATGCTTAGTTTAGTCTGTTGCAGCACTCGGCACGCGATCGCGCCTCGTTCGTTCGTAGATTCGTTGTACGTTGTACAACGCGTTTCGTTTGTTGCGTTGGGCGGCCGCGCTCGTTGTAGGACGTGTTTCGTTGTGCTGATCGCACCGCTCTATGGGTAAGGCGGGACTGCGGGATCGCGTCGCGCTATTTAGTAGCACCAAGAGGCAACCAATATAATATTCTAAATCCGTTGGGCTTAAATAACGTATTTCAAATAATGCTTTAAGCCATATTACCCACGACTGATCAAGATGCACTAGGATAAGAAATCAATTTCATTAAAATTTTAATAATTGATTTCTCTACTTCACGGCTAACAAATAGTCTCACAGTACAGTATCTATCTATATTTTCATACTTTGTGGTTGTAAAGTCCAAAGGGACAAGTTGTAACTAAAATTAAATGGGGTCATCGTAAATCTTAAACCGTTATTATTATTTTGCATGTGTGGTTTTAATACAACTATCGCGTACTCTTCTAAGGATGTTTTACTTCATTGTTAAAGATTATGAGAATGGTTGACCAATTTTTTAAAAGAAAGTCATTGATGGAATACATTTTTTTTAAATATATTATAGCTTCGAGTGTAAAACAACCTTTATTTGGGAATAAATAAAACTGTTCCCAACCTTCCCTCGCCAATACAGTGTCGCCTTTAGAACGTCGCGTTTCTAATAATCTACCGATTTATAAAATCCCATCAGTAGTGTAAAATTGGGGAGTCTGGCTCACATTTTGTATGGTATATAATTGGGGAGTCTGGCTCACTTTTTCGTTATTTGCTGAAAACCGTGGTCCGTTTTAAAAGTCTCGCTTCGCTCTCACGGACCACGGTTTTCAGCAAATAACGAAAAAGTGAGCCAGACTCCCCAATTATATACCATACAAAATGTGAGCCAGACTCCCCAATTTTTTTTCTCGGAAAACACGATCTCTCATTTTGAGGTGAAAGAAATTTTATAAAACACTCACCGTTACGACAACCGATAACTTTAAACACATGACAAATTTCAACACCAACAAAATTTTTACTCTTAAATATTTTACTATAAGTCACAACACGACAACACGAGTTGATTGCAGGACGTCGATTTACTAAATGGTAAATCAAGTATGTCCCTACTCTACACCTAATCCCAATTAAAAAACCGGATAAGTCCGTTTAGCATATATTATTGAATTTTACTTAATAAGTAGATGAAAAGAAATATACTTCTCACTAGAACTATAATAATTTTTTTATAACAACTTTGTCACCTAAGATTAACTAAATTATTTAAAAACTTATGCATTAATTATTACGCTGTTTTTTTTTTATTCGATTGTATTTATTTCATTAGAACTACAATAATTTTTTACAACCTTTTTTCTCGTATAAATTGCTTAATTAATTAAAACTATAAAATGTTTTCTTACTTAATATTATTGCTGTAATATCGTATTCAATTTAACTTTAAAAAAATATTTTGAAATACAGATTTAGACCCTTTCGGAAACAGAATACTTACACACTTCCATTAAAAGTAATAAGGACTTTTGTTCCAAATTATGAATGAATTATTGTTTTGACAAAGACACGTGTATGGTACAGTTAACAATACGTTTTATCAGCGTTTGAGAAGTTACAATTTTATTATTTAAAAGAGTCTGTTTATGAAATAATATAATAAACTTTAATAGAATAAACATAAATGACGATCAAGTAATTGTTCACGACTTTATTAATAAATACTAACTGACTGAAAAAAAAAAAAAGCTGATGACATATTTTGCAAATTTACAAAAAAAATTAAAATATTATAAAATATTTGTATGTATAGAAACTTAAAAAGTTTTTTTTTGATGTTGTGTAATGATTAAATAATTTAAATTAAAAAATATTTTTTATATTTCTCGTTGACTGTATACATCACACATCAAATGTTTCATTAACAAGTGTTTCACTGTGTCAAGACTTTGGTTTCAAATTATGAATGAATTATTGTTTTGACAAAGACACGTGTATGGTACAGTTAACAATACGTTTTACCTGCGTTTGAGAAGTTACCATTTTATTATTTAAAAGAGTCTATTTATGAAATAATATAATAAACTTTAATAGAATAAACATAAATGACGATCAAGTAATTGTTCACGACTTTATTAATAAATACTAACTGACTGAAAAAAAAAAAAAAGCTAATGTCATATTTTGCAAATTTACAAAAAAATTAAAATATTATAAAATATTTGTATGTACAGAAACTTAAGAAGTTTTTTTGATGTTGTGTAATGATTTAATAGTTAAAATTAAAAAATATTTTTTTATATTTCTCGTTGACTGTATACATCTAACATAAATGTTAAGAATGTTTCATTGTTTTAACTATGACACGTGTAAGTTTTTCGTATCTTTAACCCTGAACGAACAAAAATGCTTTGTACATGCAAAGTGCTAAAAATGGCTTTAGGAAATAAGTTTCTCATGTTTTATGATTTTCAAGTCTCGACTTGCGTTTATAAAACGGAACTGGGTTACGATAATTTTTTTCTATCATGTTTTTATAGTTTTGTTTTTAAACCTTGAAGACAGTTCACACGTGTATCGAAGCGTATATAAACCATACTCCAAGCTTATTCGACACCAGTCTACGATAGGCGAAGTTCCTAGTAGTAACAAAAATACAAAGTGTTCTTGCAAAAACCAAGCACCAAGTAATACTTCAGTGGTACCATGGCTGAAATGTGAGTATAAAAATGTAGGTATATTACATTATTTTCAAACTTTTATAAATATTCATTATATTTTTTATAAAATAATCAATTGTTATTTCATGTTTTTTATAGCATTAATTTTTTACTGATTATACTACGTTGAAAATTGTGTTTAAAAATTTGATTACGATATTAACATTCTATATAAATTATGGTTGTGATTTTTACGTAGGTGAAAGCATGCATGATTATAATAGAAGCGCAAAAATATGTATGTTTTTTTTTTCTTTTATAAATACACATTATATTTTTATGAAAATGCTCATTTGTTACTTTATGTTTTACGTTAATTTGAACTGATTATATTACATCGATTATTGTGTTAAATTAATTACGATATTAGATTTTCTATAAAAACTACGACTTTGATTTTTAGGTAAAAGTCTCCACGATTGTAATAGATATTTCATGTTTTTATAGCACTAATTTTTTACTGATTATACTACGTTGAAAATTGTGTTTAAAATTTGATTGCGATATTAACATTCTATATAAATTACGGTTTTGATTTTACGTAGGTAAAAGCATGCATGATTATAATAGAAGTGGAAAAATATGTGTTTTTTTTTTTCTTTTATAAATACACATTATATTTTTATGAAAATGCTCATTTGTTATTTTGTGTTTTACGTTAATTTTAACTGATTACATTACATCGATTATTGTGTTAAATTAATTTTCTATAAAAACTACGACTTCGATTTTTAGGTAAAAGCCTCTACGATTGTAATAGAACTGGGAAAAAAAATTGTATATTGCGTAATTATTTTAAGTGGTCTTGTTTTTTATTTGTTATAGAAACCTTCCAACTATATTCGATTCTGATGAGGGTTTATCGTCGATATCACCTAGTACATCTAAAAATTTAAAACGCAAATCATCTAAGAAATGTTCAAAGAAAACACGCACCGATTTCATGAAGGATCTTTTCGGAGACGAAAGTGATACTGAAATATGTGTGAAGAAAACTGAATTATCGGGTATTTTATGGAAGCGAGTTGCTAATGGAATGACAAAACAGACTGAAAACAATGCGAATGGGGAATTCTTTTTGGAATTAAAACTTTACTATACGTCCGAAATCGAGAAATTACCAGATGATACTCGTTGGAAATTCGCTTTGATAAATACGAAAATTAAATTACAAAGAGAGTCTGATGACTTTAAATATTTGCAACGTCTTTTATTGAACATAAAAGAGAAATTTGCAAAATCTGAAGCACAATTTATTCCTGAAAAGAAAAAGTAAAATATTATTTTCTTAAACTTACCGATTTAAATAACGTGTTATTTTCATACTTTATGTATTTCGTGTAATAGAATATAAGCCTACATTGTAATCAGTGTATTTTTTAATTAAAGGTAAAAATTAGATTTTCTCTGAATTATCGGGTATTTTATGGAAGCGAGTTGCTAATGGAATGACAAAACAGACTGAAAACAATGCGAATGGAGAATTCTTTTTGGAATTAAAACTTTACTATACGTCCGAAATCGAGAAATTACCAGATGATACTCGTTGGAAATTCGCTTTGATAAATACGAAAATTAAATTACAAAGAGAGTCTGATGACTTTAAATATTTGCAACGTTTTTATTGAACATAAAAGAGAAATTTGCAAAATCTGAAGCACAATTTATTCCTGAAAAGAAAAAGTAAAATATTATTTTCTTAAACTTACTGATTTAAATAACGTGTTATTTTCATACTTTATGTATTTCGTGTAATAGAATATAAGCCTACATTGTAATCAGTGTATTTTTTAATTAAAGATAAAAATTAGATTTTCTAGGTTTAAGTATAAATTAACAAGCAATGCTTACAAAGTAAATAGTAGATAACTTGGTTTACATATGGTATTGTATTACCTATTTTTTTTTTTACTTTGGATGCAATCTGATAAAACTACATATTTTGATTTTATTATTGTGCACTACGATATTTTATTAATATGACGAATAAAATATATTGTAATATTTGTGGTATAAATGTTACAAAGAAAATATACTATGCTCATCTTAGAACAAACTTACATAAAAAAAATTGTTTGTTACAAAGCCACATTGATAATGTACGGCTTATAAATTCGGCATTTAAAAACAGACTACTTTCTTTTAGAATAGATGGTATTCATGATAGGTATTTACTTCCAGAAGATTTTTTAAATGATGTACGAGTTTCGGTGAATAAGTTAATTAAATATATTCTTCATCAACATAATAGCTGTAAAATAAATTTTGAATTGTTTTGTTATTATTCTTTACCACACCAAATAAAGACCGAGTTGAAATCATTTACAGTGAAGTATAAGAAATTTTATCACAATACTGATATCAATGAATATTATAACCATGTTAAAGCTACACTCATTCGGAAATGTAGCGAATTTCAATTAAAAGATTCGGGTTGGTTTATTTCCAGTGTATCTCATCTTGAAATGAATATAAATAAATACACACCATTACGAGGGGGTTCTTACATACCATTACCTAAAAATATTCAGAGTACGAAAAGTTGTTTAAACATTAAAAACACTGACTCTCATTGTTTTTTATGGTGTGCAGTTGCATCTTTATTTCCAGTGAAAAAAAATGGTACACGCACTGCATCATATCCAGATTACAAACAAATATTTAAAATAGATGGGATGAATTTTCCTCCTACTAATAGAGATATAAAGATATTCGAAATGAATAATCCAACATTTACAGTAAATATTTACGGATTAGATTCAAAAAATCAACTTGTAGGCCCGCTCTACAAGACAGAATATCGTAGTATAAACCATATTAATTTATTATATATAGAAAATTCTCAACATGGGCATTATTGTTTAATAAAAGATTTTGAACGGCTTATTAGACACCAAGTAACGAGGCATAAAGGCAAAATATATTTTTGTGATGAGTGTATGTTATTTTTTTCCTCATATGATAGTATGGAGATGCATAATTGTGCTCGAATTAAAACGGTATTGCCCAGACCTGGTACAATCTTACAATTCACTCACTACGAGAGATTGCAACGTATTCCTTTCGTTATCTATGGTGATTTCGAAACTATGTTATTACCTCTTAATAACAACCAGAACTGTGAAACTAAATACACAAAATTAACAAAAAGACACGTACCAATAGCATTTGCTTATTATATATGTTGTGCATATGATTCGAGTTTAAATAAATTCATTTCATATCGAGGAAAAGATTGCGTTCATATATTTGTAAAGTCATTAACGGAACATGTTAACGAAATTCATAGAATTAATACGACTGAAAAGAAAAAAATGATTCCGTTATCATTGCAACAACAAATTGAATACAATAGCGCCACTCACTGTTATATATGTAATAATTTACTATTGGGTGATGTAGTTCGCGATCACTGTCACAGAACAGGCGTATACAGAGGCGCAGTACACTCACATTGTAACTTGCTTTTAAAGACTTGTACGTTCATTCCATTTTTCTTTCATAACTTAGCGGGGTATGATTGTCATTTATTTATAAAAGAGCTTAGTGAATCTGATGGCAGGATAGAGGTGATACCTAAAGGGAAAGAAAAATATATTTCTTTTACTAAATTCATAAAAAATGTATACGATGTTCGTGAGTCATATATTCCTCTCAGATTTGTTGATTCTTGTCATTTTCTCAACACGAGTTTAGATAAATTATCTAAAACATTAGAGTATGATAAATTCTTGAATCTCAGACGCTTTTTCTCTGATAAAAATAAATTTCGATTAGCATGCCGTAAGGGAGTGTATCCGTACGAATATATGGATAGTTTAGATAAATATAATGAAACAGTATTGCCACCGAAACAAAGTTTTTATAATACTTTAACATCAAATCATATTTCAGACGATGATTATAAACATGCTTTTGATGTATGGGAAAAATTTTCCATATGCAATTTAGGACAATATACTGATTTATATTTAATGATCGATGTTCTATTATTATGTGATGTATTTGAAAATTTTCGTACTGTTTGCCAAAAAAATTATAAACTAGATGCAGCTTTTTATGTAACCGCTCCTAGTCTTAGCTGGGACGCAATGCTTTTAAATACTGGTGTAAAATTAGAATTAATTTCTGACATTGAAATATATCAAATGCTTGAACAAGGCATCCGAGGCGGATTATCACAGTGTTCTTTACGATATGCAAAAGCTAATAATATTTATACTGAAGACTACAGGGAAGATAGACCAAATACTTATCTTTTATATTTAGATTGTAATAATTTATATGGATACGTGATGATGAAAAACTTACCGATTTCAGAATTCAAACTTTTACAAAGTGATGAATTATTATCTTTCGACATAGATTCATGTCATGAAAATTCAGACATTGGATTTATATTAGAGGTTGATTTAATCTATAACGAGGACTTACATGACTCTCACAAAGATTTACCATTTGCACCAGAAAAAATGAAACCTCCTGGAGGAAAGACTTATAAATTGATCGCAAATCTGTACAATAAATATCACTATGTTATTCATTATATGCATTTAAAACAGTGTTTAAATCATGGTTTGATATTGAATAAAATTCATAAAATTCTTTCATTTAAACAAAGTAATTATTTAAAACAATATATAGATTTGAATACAAGTTTGCGTCAATCCTCACAATCTACGTTTGAACAAGATTTTTTTAAATTGTTCAATAATTCAATATTTGGAAAAACTTTAGAAAACAAGCGGAAGCAAATATCTGTAAAATTAGTTGATCGATGGAGTGATGAAAAAAATTACACAAATAAATACATAGGTGCTGAAAAATTGATTGCTCAACCAAATTTTCATAATGTATCAATTTTTTCTGAAAATTTCGCAGCAGTTCAGATGGACAAGTCGGAAATTTTACTTGACCGTCCTATATACATAGGATTTACTGTACTAGAATTAAGTAAATCCCATCTTTATAGCTTTCACTATTCTTTTATTAAACCAAAATATGGGGATAGAGCACAACTGTGCTACACCGACACTGACAGTTTATTATATTACATAATACCTACAAATGATTGTATTTATAAAGATCTAAAAGAAAATCTTGAATTATTTGATACAAGCAATTTTAGTAGGAACAATATTTATGATTTACCACTAGTAAATAAAAAGGTACCAGGTCTGTTTAAAGATGAATTAGGAGGGACAATCGTTGATGAATTTGTAGGTTTAAGATCTAAACTATATTGTATAAAAACCGAAAACGATGAAATCAAAAAGGCAAAGGGAGTTAGCAAAGCAGTGTTAAATCTTTTAACTACAGACGAATACAAATCTACTCTTAAAACTAACAATACATTGCGCTCATGTATGAATGTATTTAAATCAATCAAACACACGATATTCTCGCAAGAAGTAAATAAATCCGTGTTGAATGCTAATGATGATAAAAGATTAATAATTGATAAATATAACACATTGCCTTGGGGACATTACAAATTATTTTAAGTATGCTATGTACAAATATATCTGATATTTTTTATAACCAAAGTGTACATCTATAAAAATATGTATGTATTTTTACCATTAAATTAAGTATATTACTGAGTTCATCTCTGTTTTTATTTCATAACCCTATAATTCTTTAAGAGACTACAACGTTTATGCTGAATAATGATTCACCATAATAATAATAATAAATATTATTATCGAAAGAGAAAAAAAGGTTTTGGATTTTTCAATGATATGCTGAATAAATTACCGTTTGAGCTACATGTACCCGGTTATCAGTTTTGCGGTCCTGGAACTAAACTCAAAGATCGATTAGCACGAGGTGATATGGGTATTAATCCACTTGATTCAGCTTGTCGCGAACATGATATAGCGTATTCGAAAAACAGAGATAATGTTCATATGAGAAATCAGGCTGATCGTATGCTAGCATCAAAAGCGATGAAACGAGTATTTAATAGAGATGCATCAATGAGTGAAAGAGCAGTTGCGTTAGGCATTGCGTCCGCGATGGGTGCCAAGTCAAAATTAGGTCTTGGTATCACAAATAAAAATAAAACAAAGAAAAAAATTAAAAGATCAAAGAAACCTTTCAAGCATGTTATTAAAATAGCTAAATCATCTATGTCTAAAGGATCTGATCCTATAAAATCTGCACTGAATGGTGTTCGTAAAGTGATTCGTCAAGTAGGAGGGAAAAAAAATATCAATTGTCCTAGAATTTTACCTCTGCCACAAAAAATTGGTGGAGTACTTCCTTTTTTAATACCACTTTTTGCTGGATTAAGTGCAACAGGTGCTTTGGCTGGTGGAGCTGCTGGAATCGCGAAAGCAGTCAACAATGCTAAAAATGCTGTAGAACAACTTAAAGAACAAAAAAGACATAATGAAAAAATGGAAGCGATATCTTTAGGAAAAGGAATGTTTCTTAAACCTTATAAGAAAGGTTTAGGTATTTATATAAAACCTTCAAAAAACTATTAACACTACCAAACAGAGCTCTTACAAATATTGATTTAACAAAATATGCTAGAATTTTAAATATTCCTAACTTTAGAGGTGTTTTTATGAGAAATGATTTACCTAACTCACCTCCTTGGACACATGAATCTGGTATAATAAACTTAGATAGTAAAGATGGTCCTGGAACTCACTGGGTAGCTTATAAGAAAAAAAACAATTGTGTCTTTTATTTTGATAGTTTTGGAAATTTACCACCTCCATCAAATTTATTATCATATTTAAAAGTGCAAAATGTAAAATACAATTATAAAAAATATCAAAGCTTCAATACATTCAATTGTGGACATTTGTGTCTTAAATTTCTTAGTGATAATTTAACTTAAATATATATCAGAACGTCAACTCATTATAGATTCAGTCATGAGTGAATCATGGACATTAACGTTAAGCGGTGTTGGACCCGTTTTAGAAGCACAATATTTTCCTCCTATTGAATTATCATCAAAAAACTATGTGCTTGGTTTAGTAGAATTCTTGACTTTTAATTCCATTCCCAATATCGATGAAAGAAATAACAAATTCTATATCGATGACAAAGTTATTGTAATTCCACCAGGTAGTTACGAAATCGAAAACATTGAAAAATATTTAACTGATGCATTAGATAAATTTAATATTTTCATATCGATAAAGCCTGATGAAAATCAATTGCGATGTAAAGTGAGATGTAGTAAAAAAGTTGATTTTACCCATAAAGATTCTTTGGGAAATTTGTTAGGATATTCTCCTAGAATTCTAGATCCAAACGTTGATTATTTATCAGATATACCTGTTTCCATAATCAAAGTAAACGCTTTGCGAGTAGAATGTAACATAACAGGAGGGGCGTATATTAATTCTAATCAAGCTCACATTATTCACGAATTTTTCCCCACGGTTCCACCTGGATATAAAATAGTAGAAGTACCATCGCAAGTCATTTATCTTCCTGTTATGGTTAAGGCAATACATAATATTCAGTTGAAAATAGTCGATCAAGACGGAGATCTAGTAAATTTCCGAGGAGAAATTATAACAGTGCGATTACATCTTAAGTCAATAGCATAGAATGGGTGTGGTTTATAACAGTAAAACCTATTCATATAATAACAACAGAAAATGGGTTTATCCACCCACTCGAGTTCGACCATTGAATCGGTTAACACATCGGAACATACAATTTCTAAAAGGGCTTGGCTTAAGACTTGTTTCAAACTCAATAAAAACAAAATAAAACTTAAATTTTTCTGTTTAATCTGCATTTTACCATGGAAGAACAAGAAGAAATTTTAAATATACAAAAAAGTGTATTATTCGATGAATCAATAGAACATTACGAGTTTCATGCTCATCGTCCATATGCATTAACCACTTTCAACAACAATGATGAAATTCGCATTACTGTTCAACATCAAGATGCTTGTATACTACCCAGCAAAAGCTTTCTACATCTTACCGGAAAACTTATGAAGAGCAATGGTGAGGTTAGCGTTAACACGAATCTCGTAAATATGGGATTATGCTTTTTGTTTGAAGAATTACGTTATGAGTTAAATGCTGTTGAAATTGATCGCAATAAAAACGTTGGTTTAACAAGCCTTATAAAAACATTCATTTCCGCTAGCCCAAATCAAACTACATATCTTGATAATGCTGGATGGAACACAAATACAACTAAGGACATTGTTGATACCAAAGGATATTTTGATGTCTCGATTCCACTCAATTTGTTACTCGGGTTTGCAGAAGATTATAATAGAGTAATAGTGAATGCAAAACATGAACTTATTCTTACCAGAGCTAATACAGACGTAAATGCGATCGTACAATCAGAAAAAAATGTTGATAAAGATGTAAAAATATCCATTTCCAAAATAGAATGGTTAATGCCATATGTTAAATTGTCCGACTTTGCAAAAGTAAATTTACTTAATTATATCGTCAAAGATCCTCCTATACAAATAAGTTTTCGGACTTGGGAACTATATGAATATCCATTATTACCTACGACTACAAACCATGTATGGGTTGTAAAAACATCTACACAACTAGAGAAACCTCGATACGTTATCTTAGGATTCCAAACGGGTCGAAAGAATATACACACAAAAGATGCAAGTTTCTTCGATCATTGTGACATTCGTGACGTTAAATTGTATTTAAATTCTCAAACATACCCTTACGTTAACCTTAATATTGATTTCGAACGAAACCAATATTCACTGTTGTATGATATGTATGCTCAATTTCAAAGCTCTTACTTTGACAAGAACAGGTGTAAACCATTATTGTCAAAAAAGGAATTCAAGGAAATGGCTCCACTTGTTGTATTAGATTGTTCCAAACAAAATGAAACATTAAAAACAGGACCTGTAGACATACGTATAGAATTTGAATCAGAAAAACAATTTCCTCTGCAAACATCTGCTTATTGTTTAATCATACACGATAGAATAATTGAGTACAATCCAATCAGCAGCGCAGTACGCAAATTGTTGTAAAGTAGAGTGGTTGTGTGTTATTTTATATTAAATCAAAATGGAAATATTCAATTTATGTGAGAAAGACATTGAAAAAATACCTATAGATATATTAATCAAACGTTATGGTCACTACATTCATTTATTGTATCATAATGATCGACTACCCAAATCAGTGTTGGATAATGATGATGTGAAGCCTTATTATACTCCTTGCACTATTCATTCTTACGGTGATAATACATCAAACGATCAAGATGAACTCGATAGTCCACTTTTCATGCAAGCGTATTGTAAATTGTGTACGAAGAAAAAAGTATTCAAAACCGATTGATAATTTTTATTTTCTAATTTTGTTAACAATTACCTAATAAATTTTTTACCCATATTTTATGTTTTTTATTTTATATACATAAACTATATACAAATGATTTCTTATTCAGTTTGCTACATCATGAGGTTCATAAAGCAACAAACCGTATTACCTGTAGAGAACCTTGATAATCTTATTGTACCTACCACATCAGAAAAAAACCGTCGACATGGTAAACTATTACCTAATAGCATAAGATCGATTTTTTGCGGTCCCTCCAACTGTGGGAAAACAAATGCTTTGTTAGCGATTATTACACACATGAATGGATTAAGATTTTCGAATATTTACATTTATTCAAAATCCATACATCAATTAAAATACGAACTTCTTAAGAAAGTAATTGCTACTGTTAGTGATATTGGTTACTATATTTTTCAAGAAAATGATGAAATAGTGAAACCTAAAGATATTCTCCCTGGTTCCATCATTATTTTTGATGATATTGTTTGTGAAAAACAGAATAATGTAAAGGAATACTTTTGCATGGGGAGACATCAAGATGTTGATTGTTTTTATCTTTCACAAACTTACTGTTGTGTTCCTAAGCATTTGATTCGTGACAATACTAATTTATTAGTAATATTTAAACAAGATGATTTAAATTTAAAACACATTTACGATGAGCATGTAAATAGTGACATGACTTTTAAAGAATTTAAGAAACTATGTTTTAAATGTTGGAACGTAAAATATAGCTTTGTTGTCATTGATAAGGAGAGTTCTTTAGAAAACGGTCGATATAGGAAAGGGTTTGACACCTTTATAAATATAAAGAGTCCACATTAGTTATAACCAGTTGCAGTTTGTCGTACTAAACACAAACACCATGGAAGTTCAAAGTATTAAAAAACAACAGGACACTTTACGTAAAATCAGAAAGCTTGGCAATGTGATAAGAAAAAAGCATAAATTATTGAAATTGCATAGAAAAAACACAGAAAACACTTTAAACGAAGTCTTTAGACCTTTGACTACTTCTTTAAAGAAAATTAGTGTCACTACACCGAATATTGCACCTAAGAAGGAAGAAGAGCATAAAGAAAATAATAAATATGATGAGCACTATGTAACACATAAAAAAGAAACAGAATCCATGAATACAACTTCAAAAGATGAAAAAACTACTAATATCGATGGTGATGATGATGATTCATTCTTTGACGTAGAAGAACATGAAGAAGAAGAAGAAAACGATTCTTTACAAAAACCAAATCACAGTATTTTATCATATTTATCTTTATTAAAATCTAAAAATCATAAAGATTTAGATCAAATTTATGGTGTGAGACAATTAAAGGGAAAACGCTTAATGTTAGGAAATACACCTATCTATTTTGAAAAAGACAAAATTCTAATAGCAAACAAAAATTATCCCGCTACAGTTGGTTTATTAGAATTGATTTTCAAAAAAGTACCTAACAATAATGCTATAATAGATAGTGATATTGAAAATTACGCAGAAATCATTACAGCTACTAATGCGCATCGTAAACATTTTAAAGATGATGGTGCTCTCCGTATAAACAATACCCCAAAATATATTAACATAATTTCGAGGTTCGCTAATGAAAAGATAGGTAGTGGGGTTTCTAACAATAATACCTTATTACCCACCAATATGTCAACTCCTAGAGTTGGTTTGAATTTCAATTATGTGTATTGGGATAATCCTAATGAGTTGGTAGATCGTTTACGACTTCTATTAGCATCAAGAGCGGCTAGCGGTTATGTCACCCATTCCAATGAAATAATTTCAATCCTAGAGGAATTGCGTGAAGCTAACATTATTTATTAACAAGATTTATCAACTATTTAATCATTCTCTCGAAGTATCTTGAGGAAGTACAATGAGTGTAGACGTATTTGGACGTCAATTATCTAAATCTTCAACAGGACGCCGTGGACCACAAGGAGAAGGATTTAAAATTAATATTGAGGGGAATTATGATATTGAAAATAAACGATTGTGCAATGTGGGAGATGCTTTAGGAGACAGTGATGGTGTATCTTTAAAAATTGTGACAGGATTATTGTCCAATGAAATAAATATTATAAGACGTGAATATAATGAAAGATTTGATCAGTTGACTATCGATAATAATGAAATGAAACAAATATACTATTATTTAAAAACTCACTTAGACACAGTAAAAGAGAATTTAGAAAAAGACATTACCATCAATCATAACCTTTCTAAAACACATTCTAATACATTAACAAACATAGATCAAAGATTAACAGCATTGGAAAATACAAATAAATTATGAATAACTCCTACAAGACTTTAATTGCTGAAGAATTACATCGTGCTGCTCGTAGAAATTATCAACGACGTCACGTTGATATACGGGGATTAGATGAGACATGGCAAGCTGATATTGTTGATATGCAATCATATGCTTCTGTAAACGATAATTATAAATACATTCTAACGGTAATCGATAATTTTTCAAAATTTGGTTGGGCTGTGCCTTTAAAAACAAAAAATAGTAATAATGTTACCCAAGCAATGTTATCAATATTTACTACATCTGGTAGAATACCAAAAAATCTTCAAGTTGATAATGGTACCGAATTCTACAATTCTTTATTCAAAACACTTATGAATAGATATTCCATCAATATGTATTCTACTTATAGTAATTTAAAGGCTTCAATCTGTGAACGTTTTAATCGAACCTTAAAAAACAAAATGTGGAAGCGATTTACAGCGAGAGGTAGTTATCGATGGATAGATATTTTAAATGAATTATTAGATTCCTACAACAACAGTACACATAGAACTATAGCACTGAAACCAATAAATGTAAATAGATCGAACGAGAAATCAATATTAAGAAATATTTATAATAACAACGATAAGATGATGTTTAAAAAGTCTCAAAAATTAAAAATAGGCGATAAAGTGAGAATAAGTAAATATAAACATGTTTTTGAAAAAGGTTATACACCTAACTGGACTACTGAAATTTTTACTATAACCAAAGTTAATAATACTAGACCTGTTACTTATCAACTAAAAGATTATTTAAATTCACCAGTTCAAGGTTGCTTTTACAAAGAAGAGCTTTCAAAAACGAAATATCCTGATATTTATCTAATTGAAAGAGTTATAAAAAAAAGAGGAAATAAAATATTAGTAAAATGGTTGGGATTTGATGGTACACACAATTCATGGATAAATATAGATGATTTGTAAATTATACTTGTCTAAACTTGTTTCAACGCTGAAATTACGTAATTTTATTGCGAGAGTAGGTTAGTCATTCTGCTGGCTAGTCGCTCACGAGCACTTGAATAATCTACACGTATTCGAATATTTAAGAAATCTCAAACAATTATGGAACTTATTATGGATATACAATGTTTTGTAAATGGAAAAAATGAATTGATCGTGAAAGAACTAGCGGTTGCATCTGTTGAAGACAAAGAAGACAAAGAATATTGTATACTATTTAAACCACCATATCCTTGGTATAATTTGTCTGCAAAATGTCGATCCACGAATTCATGGCTAACAAGAAACTATCATGGTATTTCGTGGGACTCTGGAGAAATAGATTATACACAACTCAACACAATAATAAATAACCTAATAAAAGAAGCTACATGTATATATGTTAAAGGCTTACAAAAAAAAATATGGTTTGAAGACTATATCAAGCAACTCGAAGACAAACGAATTGTAAATATAGAA
The DNA here is from genome assembly GCA_949709985.1 of Luffia ferchaultella. Lineage (NCBI taxonomy): Eukaryota > Metazoa > Arthropoda > Insecta > Lepidoptera > Psychidae > Luffia > Luffia ferchaultella. The sequence goes on from OX453269.1 coordinate 4,289,523, forward strand.
GACATAGGATGTCCACCTTTACGAGAACTTCGTACGGACGTTTATGGACATCATCAGGCTTGTCACAGATACATTAATCAAGTAAATATTAATTGTGCGTTACAAAATGTAATAGAAATTAAGAAATGGTATAATTCTTTTTATAAAAATGAAAAATAAACCTATTTTACATTCAATAATTTGTTTTATTTCTTGTAAACCTTCTCTACATTGTTTCAATTAATTATGTATTTTTTATTCGTAAATATCAAAATATGAATTATGTTTGTATTACAGTCAAGAAATGAAATGCGTTTGTAGGTTGATGGAGCATAAATTTTACACGTTTAGAAATTATCTGTCTAGTTCATTTGTCGTTTTTTTTTTTTTTTTTTTACTGAGATCGTGTTTTCCGAGAAAAATTATTGAGAACTCTGGTTCATTTAGCATTTGCAGAAAAACCGTTGTCCGTGAGAGCGAAGCGAGACTTTTAAAACGGACAACGGTTTTTGTAGTATATAATTGGGGAATCTGGATCACTTTGTATGGCTATAAAATTGGGGAGTCTGGCTCACTTTTTCGTTATTTGCTGAAAATCGTGGTCCGTGAGAGCGAAGCGAGACTTTTAAAACGGACAACGATTTTCTGCAAATAACGAAAAAGTGAGCCAGGAAAAATTATTGAGAACTCTGGTTCATTTAGCATTTGCAGAAAAACCGTTGTCCGTGAGAGCGAAGCGAGACTTTTAAAACGGACAACGGTTTTTGTAGTATATAATTGGGGAATCTGGATCACTTTGTATGGCTATAAAATTGGGGAGTCTGGCTCACTTTTTCGTTATTTGCTGAAAATCGTGGTCCGTGAGAGCGAAGCGAGACTTTTAAAACGGACAACGATTTTCTGCAAATAACGAAAAAGTGAGCCAGACTCCCCAATTTTATAGCCATACAAAGTGAGCCAGACTCCCCAATTATATACTACTATAATTGTCAGCCAAAAAGTTTCTGATTGGTTAGTTTTGTCAAATGTTTTAATGTGTGTATTTATTACTAATGCTCGGTTTGAACGAAGTTTTTCCCAATTAAATATGATCAAATCAAAATACAGATTTTTGTTTTTAATCAAATCATATTCCTGCAGATAAATACATGTTAAGCAAGGTGTAATTTGTTTTTGCACTTCATTTAAATTTTCACTGTCTTTGAATTAGGTATTAATAAGTTTTTTGAAATTTCGTGATAGCCCGAACGCAGCGAACCTGTTTTAAATATATAAGGCGATACGGCCGTGGATCGAATTCGGGCGTGTATCAACTACCAATGAGTTTTTTCTGACTTGAATACATTAACTATCACTGACTCCGTGCCTCGGAGAGCACGTTAAGCAGTCGGTCCCGGTTGCTGTCAATAGAGGGCGGTTGTTATAATCCGACAATTCGCATTGGAGCAGCGTGGTGAATTTAAGCTCCAAGCTCCCTCGTTTTGAGGCCTAAGCCCTTGCAGTGGGGTATAAAAAAGGCTGATGGATGGATGGAATACGTTTTTTAGTTTTAGTTTTTTTTTACTTCGGCAGCACATTTTATTATTATTATTTATTAGGAAAACCATCAGTTCAAAACCTTATGTACATATAAATAATAGCAAGTAATTAATTACAGGTTTTCACAGGTAGAAACACAATAATTATACTAAGCCAAGAAGCATAAACACATCTTAATAAAAGTAACTCTTACATAATTAAATAAGATTAACTTGTTGGTACATTTTATTATTATTTATTAATATACCAACATATTAATATACAACAACGAAGTCGTGATAGCCCAGAGCGCAACGAACCTGTCTCAAATTTATAAGGCCGTAGGACCATGGTTCGAATCCGGGCGTGTACCAATGCGTTTTTCTGACTTAAGTACATCAACTATCACTGACTCCGTGCTTCGGAGAGCACTTTAAGCAGTCGGTCCTGGACGCTGTCAATAGATGGCGGTCATTACAATCCCCAACCGGCAATGGAGTAGCGTGGTGGATTTAAGCTCCCCCCCCCCTCATCCTGGGGGAGGCATAAGCCCCAGCAGTGGGGTAAAATGGGCTGATGATGAATTTAACAACAAGAATTTGTTGGTATATTAATTAATTTTAAAACGGTCACATTGTGTGTAATAGGTATTAGTTGGTAATGTTGATATTGGTCTATATTGGTATTTTAGTAGTCTGCGTAGTTTATCACAACCCTTGTTATTTCAGTTACGTTACGTTCTTAATTTAAAAAATAATATCAATAAAATTTACAAAATAGGTACCAATCTATTTAACTAAAAAATGTCAGTAGAAAGTAAATTAAGTGACGCGCATATCACCCAGGAGGAGTTTTTCTATATCCTCTGGAAATTGGACAGAAATGAGGGAGAAGCGAAATCATCCATAAAAGGAAAAACAAAATTATCCACGAAAGGCAACTTGAAATCAAACATAACTCCGAAAAGATTCGACACTTTAGAGTGCCGTGAGAAGTTACAAAAGACCACAAGTTTTGTGACCATCGTATCGTGCATTCGTTTCAATTTAATGGGAGGCAACAATATAGAAAAGATCAGAAAAACTCTCGACAAGAAAGGTAAACGCACTTTATTACATATATCAAGAGAGTTGAAATTGAAAAGCGTTGCTAAAGACGACCCTAATGCACTAACTTTGTCCAGGATACTACAAGCTTTTCCCGACGTTCTCCTATTCATCCTTCAGGACTGTCAAATACCATTGCTTCCAGATTATGATACATTGAAAACTATTTCACACGATTATCCTAAAACGGCGCGACATCAAACGACAGCTGCAGTGATTCCAACGTCTTTGACGAAAGAAGAAATCAAAGCAGCACTGATCACCATATTCCTTCCATCACTTCTAAAATCGCAGATTATTAATTCCCGGAACTACAAATGGAGTAAAATGACGATAAATGAAAGAATCGATTCTTGTTTAGGCTACGTATTGAAATCTTACCGCTTTAGTGTTCTGGACAATGATACACGGCTGGCTGTTTGTCGTCGCTGTAAAGTTATTGTTGACAGTGCACTATCAGTATCATGGAAGAATGCTGCTGTCGAAGTCGAGAAATTTATAAATAAGGAGTATGAGATTAAAATTAGTGAAAAAATTTCTTTCATGTGATGCATTGCACCCACAGACCAGTCAACCTATAGACCACGCTTTAATAAACGTCAGTACGAAAACGAAATCGCCAAAAAGTGGCGGGGTGCGGGGAGAGGTCGGCTAGTTTTCATTGGCTTGTTCAAAATTGACAATTTAATGGCTTCCGACGTGCTTACAACTGACCGCTCAGAAGAGACGTAGTTATGTAGTGTCACTACATAGCGTTGGCGAATGCTACTCCCTGTCAAAGCGTGGTCTATAAGGTTGACTTGTCTGTGATTGCACCTAATTGAAACGTAATATGTTGATAGTTGCTACCATAGAAGTAGGAATATAATTCTATTGTTGCCACAATAGTTATAAGACCGTTTTGTGCTCAGTATATTGGTAACTATTGGAAATAAATTATTAAACATTTTAGTCTAATTTCATTATCAAATCTTTTATAATAAAAATGTGATACATTTATTGATGAAATTTTTGAAAAAAAACCAATCAAATTTTTATAATACATATTAATTTTTTTTTAGAAAATTCATACACGTAAATTAAGTTTGTCTATTCATTAAAATACATACGTAGGTACCTACATTTTAATTCAATCACAAGTCTTATCTGCTTATCGCAGGGTACGCACAGGTGACAGGTGTCACCCTTTTGTACACTACGTATTTTGCTAAATATTTGAAATTTAAATAAAAGACCTATAAATTATGAATTATTATTACTTTTATTTTTATCATATAATAAGATTAGAAAAACAAAACTTTTCTTCTTTTCTTATAATTAAAAACAAAAACAAATCTTCTTGAAAAATAACAAAAAAAATTACTTCGAGATCAAAATATTCTTATTCTAAAATATAGAAGTTTCTGTAAGTAATTTTAACAAATTTATAATCTAGAAATATGCACTTGTTACAAACTTTACGAGTAAAATAAGGTCTCGAGCTCTGCTACAAAAAAAAAAAACACCGACTCCTGCCTACCCTTACAGACACTGATTGTTCAGAGGGATAGTCCTCATTACCCAAAAGCAGCCTAGCTCTTAATTGTATCGCCTTTGGCAAGTATACTGCGATATTCTACTCTCTATCAGCGGTCGTAACTTGAAAACCAACTTACAAATATTTCCGACAAACCAATTTTGCTTCGAGATTATTATCTAATAAATAATTAAACCATTTCTGCCAGCCATATTGATGAAATTATAAAATAGTGTGAAAGCCACCGGCGACACTTCGGGTTACGTCGCACCGTACTGACGGCACATTTTATATAAATCACTGTTAAAAAAATTGTGCAAGAACACACGCACGGGTGACCATTGTCACCCCTCAACTTTGAAAGGCTCCCTCTCAGACGTCCGTGCGCAGCAAGAGTCGGTCGGTACGCCACTGGCCTTTGGGGGCGTCCTGTCCTTGAGGAATACGCGAGCGCGCTTGCACTTATAGAATTACTTCGCATCAAGTTTTTTTTTTTTGTTTTACCCTTGCGATGGGAAGGCGGATTAAACTCTACAGTTTCCGCGCGCCCGAGCGCGCGGGGTATGTGGGAGTTGCACCCACTAAACAACCGCCTGAAGCAGAATAAGGACGCGTATCGTTAGCCCGAAAGCTCTAACGTCTTCATCGGAGCGGCCAGGCGGCACACTAGGGTGTTGCCGGCGCGAAGTTGTCGGGTAACCCCTAAGGGATACTAGAGGCGAAATAATTCCGTTGGCACGGGCCTCCGGTTAAGTTTTACGTTATTAATATAACGTGAAAAGTGTTTTACTGTTCACTCATTTGAGATGAGGTTAGTAGGGGGGGGGGGGGGGGTGAGGGGCGCGGGAGCGTCTCCGCTTCAGGTTAGACTTGAGAGTCGCCAGAAAAAGACTAATTAGTATGAATCAGTCGTTCGACTTCGAGAGTAGTAACTTTTAGAGGTATCCCGACATCTTCGCGCCGGTGACACCCTAGTGTTCCACCTACCCGCTTCCATGAGGTCGTTGGAGCTTTCGGGCTATCGATACGCGTCCCTATTATGCTTCAGGTGGTTGTTAGTGAATGGGACTCCCACATACCCCGCGTGCCCGGGCGCGCGGGAACTGTACACGTTTATCCGCTTTCCTTTTGCATGGGTAAAAAAAGCGCTTGCACTTGTCACGATGTGTTTTTCAAAATATACATATTTTGTAGTGCTGGGTGTCACCCACGCCACGCGTGCGTTCTAGTGTAAAAACACCACAAACACCCAAGCAGCGCTTTCCTGATTTACAAAATAAGTTTTGTTGCTGACTTGTGGGTCGCCGTATCGTTGCACATATAATATTAAGAACTCGAAGGAAAAAAAAAGTACCGTATGTATAAAAATGAAAATAATTGTATGAAATATAAAGTACTGTGTTAAAATTAATTCTTGTGCTTTTTATATTTCATCATACGAATCAATGCCTTGTATTAATTCATTCAGAGATATAAGATTTTATAATAAACTTCCAAGCAATATAGGTACCTACTTAATTAGATCAATAAATACATCCAAGAATTAACCATTCTCAAATTTTTTAACTAAAGTCCGTTATTGTGCGAATTATTTATATTGACGACCGCTTAGCCTACTGGGTAGCGACCCTGCCTACGAAGCTGGAGGTCCCGGGTTCGAATCCTAGGTCGGGTCAGTATTTATATGATGAATATTAATACTGGCACCGGGTCTTCGTTGTTATATGCATGTGGTATCTTCGCTTGGTACCTAAAATACAAGCTAATGCTTAGTTTGGGGCCTAGACGTTGTTGTCATGTGTACGTTATTATTATTATTATTTTTCGAAACAATAGACAATTTTAAGAAACTAATTTGAAATTTTTTCGTTTTAGATCGGCATTTACGTAGTTATATAATTTTGAAAATTCTTATAGCATGACGTCACAGGGTGGAATTATAAATTCAGCCATTGCCGTTGCATGTTTATAAAAATAATGTCACTCTCAGAGTGTTGGCTGTCATGTCATCAACTGTCACAGAAGTCCACGCCAAAACGAAAAACCAATGAGCCCAAACACTAGCTAGCTGCTATACGTCCTTGAGGAGTTCCCCTCGACAGCGTGCCATTTCCATCACCAGATCAGCTCTAGGTCACCATAACATTTTGTATGTAAGAAACCTTTATTCCGAATTTCAAGGTTCAAGTTTTCTAAGGTTAAATTGTACAGTTGATATACAATCAGTCACTTTCTTATCCTATCCACAATCCGCTTAGCCTAGTGGGTAGCAGCCCTGCCTACGAAGCTGGAGGTCCCGAGTTCGAATCCCAGGTCGGATCAGTATTTGTATGATGAATATTGATACTGGTACCGGATCTTGGTTTATATGTATGTGGTGTCTTGGCAAAAATATTTATATATGTATATATTATAAAGAATATTTAAGTATGTATATCAGTTGTCTAGTAACCCATAACACAAGCATAATACTTGCTTACTTTGGGACTAGATGACGCTGTGTGGGAAGTCCCATGTATTATTATTATTATTATTATTCTCCTTTTATGCAGGATGTACCTAATTTGAGATCGGGCAACGTAACGGGGCCAGTTAATAGTCATTATAACGGAAAATCTAAACGGAACTTACCGATAATTTGGATTTCTAAGTCGTAAATAAAAGTATTTTGTATTAGCAAATGATGCTGGTCAATGGCCAAATTATCCACTTCACTGTTTGTATGATCTAAATCAACGGATCTCCTGCTTTCGCCCGAACTTCTTACGACATTGGAAATGAACCTAAATAAGGTAAAAACACATATTTTGGATAATATTTTTCGAAATAAATTTTTTTCGCAAAAAAAAAAAAAATAACCCAACTGTATCTGAATAAGCTTAAAACTTTGAAATATAACATTTTATACGACATTTTGATCGAACAAACCAAATTAGTACGAAATGTAACACCGACGTATATCCGACTTCCAACTAAGGGCATCCTTAACCACTACTTCTGGTTGTCCGATTCTAACAATTTTAGTCTCAATCGATCCCCCGTCTAATCACCCCGAGCCGTTTATTTAATTTTTTTTCTTATTCGTACCTAGTTCTCGAGATATCGGGCTCCCAAAATTAAAATCGGGGGAAAAAAATTGGGATTTTTTTTCGTTTATTGTCGATAATTTTTTTCTTCTTGAGCTTTTTCCAAATTGTCTTTTATCATCTTGTAAAGCTCGCCGAGCTGCGTGTTTTGATACCAGTTCATCCCGATATCTCGAAAACTCTTCGTGCAATCTGCCTGTCTCACAAAACTCCCAAATGACCCCCTATACTCCAACGAAATGAAAGTCATTTCCAATGACAACATTTCCAATGACAAAAATAAGTCATATTTATTATGTTTGTATTTGTTTATATGATATAAGACAAAATAAAGAAAAACTAGTTATTTAAAGGTCTTTCGCTAATGCATATTATTGGTGGCTATTTCGTTCATTTCCCATTGCAAAAACCAAATTAAAATTCAATACTTTATTTCATTTAGGTCTATTATTATTATTATTTTTATTTTTTTTATTTTTTAAAACAGCGGGACTTTACTTTTTGTTCGGTTAGTCCTATTGAATATCATACAGAAATTAGTGGGACTAAAAGAACTTTTTTCTCAGTTTAGTCCAAAGTTAAGTCTTACTAGTAAAACTGAACAATAGAACTATACGGACTACTTCGTGCTGCTTGTTCTAAGTTCGAATAATTCAATAAATATTTTTCAAGTTCCGAAAACAGGTTCCGAACCTCGGAAAACGGAACCTGTTAATTCAAAGGTTTTTGTTATCTTATCTTATCTTATATATATTTTTATCTATTTTTATATAGGTATATTTTTATATTTAGTTATTTATTATTTTATTATGTTCATCTATTTGTCGGCCAGGTACAGCGCCATCTAGTTCCAAACTAAACAGACCTTTTTATTTAATATGAGTAATAGACAACCAGTATACACACATAAATATTTTTATATAACATAGACATGGTTATAGACACAAATATTTGTTTCGGGCGGGAATCGAACCCACGATCTTTGGTTCTACAGACAATCTCGACAATCTCTAACCACGCGGGCCGTTAGTCGAATATTGCCCAGTAGATGTCACTATTTACCATTTCATAGCATCACATTTTAGTTTTGTTTTGCAGCCAATAGGTGTCGCGTAAATCTGTTTGCGTCGCACATAGTTCGTGTTAACAACCACTCATTATGCGTCAAATGAATTCAAACTTAATTAACTTTGCGCAGAGGCAATATCGTAACCAATGAGGTTTATCCGAGGTGCGATTATTGCTAGTTGAAAACTTTACCAATACCCCGCCGTGTGGTCGTGAAATACCGACCGCTATGGCAATTTTTGTAAGGCCGTTTAGGCCACAAAATAATATATAATTATATATGTTATAGGCATTGTGTGTGTAACTGTGTATAATCCGGCATTGTATAGAATGCTTAGGCATTATATACATTGCCTAAAACGATCAGGCAATGTATATAATACAATTCATTTTATACATTGCCTAGGTATTGTATAAAATGCCCGAAGTGCATCAGGCAATGTGTATAATGAACGACCACGGGAAGGAGACGCGTGTGCGGCGTGCGGGACTACTCCGTAAACAAGTTGCAACTTAACAGGACAAGAAAATGCTCAAAACTTCAGGAAAAATTTTTTATCCTGTAATACCTGGTCCTACGGTTAGGATTCCTGTTTCAGAAGTCGACAGAGGGCGTGGTGACGCCGGTAATATACTTGCAATTGTCTTGAGAAAGACAGAAGATGAACTTTATCAACTTGGCACAAAGCAAGGTATCATAAATTTACTGTTTGTCAACAGAAATTAATAAGCGTGGAAGATGTCCCTAATCAGGATACAACAGTGCGTTCCGTTGCTACTTTGCAATCGACTGGAACCGGTCAGGTCTTTTTTTGGTACGTTGTAAATGTAAACGTTTATCCAAGGGAACTGCTATGTGAGAAACACTCTCGACGCAAAAACTCGTAGATACTTAGGCATACCAACCAATAGAACACATGTCTTATCAGCGCTGTCTGCTGGTGGAAGTTGAAATTAGGATTAGCTCTCAAAAGATCAGTACCTATCTAACTAAATCATAGAGAAGAAAAATCGATTACATACATTACCTATGCTTCAACCGGCATTCTATACAATACCTAGGTATTTTATACATTTCCTAGGTAAAGTGTAAAATAGTTTAAACATTGAACATCATTTCATACATTGCCTGAACGACCCGGGCATTCTATACATTTCCTAGATATTGTATAGAATGCCTGCATTATACACATTGCCTATAACATATATATATTTCAGATAGATAAGATCTGATGATATATAGATATTTTACAAAATAAGCAAATAAATAGTAATCCAAATAGTATATAATTAATGTCGATCGATCGATACATTATACATGCATTGTATGTGAGTGTTGATTATTATCGAAACCAGGCCAGTCAAATGTCGATGTTCGATAAATCGATAAATAAAAATTATTGAGTTAATCGACACTACTGATTGATAGAAAAGTGTAAAAATAGACTAACTCTCTTAAAAAAAGGGCGGGACGCGTGAACGGCCATACAAACGCTCCTATTTTAAATTATAGTCTCACTTGAGTTAGAGGTTTGTGTAGATAGAGGCAAAATTTCGAAATGTCTGTAAATTTCCTAGTTATAAAGAAATCAATAGATACAGATATTTATATATAAATATACGAAATTTCTGTAAACAAGAAGTTTATAGAACTTTTGGCTCTATACAAACTTAGTTGTATTTCATGGGAAACTATAATATTTTAAAAATCAAGATTAATATGCGTATTAACGGAATAATCGTTTAAGAGCGTTTGAACGGTGGTTCACGCATCCCTAATTTCTAGGACGCTCTGAAGTTATGCCGTTTTTCAAATGGAAAGATTATGATCCCTTAAATGAATAATAATTTAAATGAATAATGATTGCTTTCAATGAATAATGAGTTAAATGAATAATCGTATAATAATCATCATAATTGATGTAAGTGACTGAAATAGCACTTAGTGAAAAACTAAAAAGCAATTTCGTAATTCTTCGAGATATTCATAGAATTCTCTTGTACTAGTTTTTCGTAAGTAAAACACATTTAAAAAAAAAAAAAAAACAAATTTCTTCATAATTTTTTCATATATTCACGATTGTCTACTTTTATTTGTTTGAAATAAAACGAAAGTAATAAAACAATAAATACACTTTATTTACTTAAAAAAAAATATTAAATAGTAATTTACTAAAATCAGTTTTGTTCGGCACTTATTTATTTAATTAGTACTTACAAAAATCTTATAACTAAATGAATTAATTTTCCAAGTTGTAAATTATGTCACAATGTAATAAATTAGAAACAGAAGCAATAACTTAAGTGAGACATTTTAATGCTGATAATTTATTTAATGTGGGGTTATGTACATTTTTAAAAAGTTTTTCAATGGATATTTACATTTGTTTTTAATAGATATTTACACAACATATTAAAAAAAATGATAAGAAAACAAAGATTGTGCTATCACAAAAAAAAAATTAAATAAAAAAATATTATAAACTTAACTCTAAATTGACTTTTAATAAAATCGACGTCAAATCGTTACAAACAGTTTTTTTCTCTCTCTCTTACTCATAGAATAAGTAATACTGTTGTCCTCTTCTGGCATTATCGTGAATCGATTTCGCTCTAAATATAGATCGAAATCGATAAATTATCGTGTACTCATCGCTAGCGCATGCAGTATTTAAAATTGCCTCAATGAGAGGTAAACAGTTGTGTTTTACCAATACGAGCCGCCACTGAACAGAAAAATCAACGTAAATTATAACAATAATATTATAATTTTATATCCGGGACGTCTCACACACGGTGAAAAATCCTAGCTTTTGTCATCAACTATGGGTACCTCACAGAAAACTGAAATACATAATATATCATCATCATCATCAGCCCATTTTACCCCACTGCAGGGGCTTAGGCCTCCCCTAGGGTGAGAAGTGAGGGGTTGGGGGGTTGGAGCTTAAATCCACCACGCTACTCCACAGCGGGTTGGGGATTGTAACGACCGCTATCTATTGACAGCGTTCGGGACCGACTGCTTAACGTGCTCTCCGAGGCACGGAGTCAGTGATAGTTAATGTACTTAAGTCAGAAAAACTCATTGGTACACGCCCGGACTCGAACCATGGCCCTATGGCCTTATAAATTTGAGACAGGTTCGTTGCGCTCTGGGCTATCACGACTCCACATAATATATAGGTACATTGAAATCATGACCTCCTTGAAAATAATGAGTACGTACCTACGTATTTTTTTCTTTTAGTATTTCTAAATACTGTTGTTACAATAGTGTTGCCACATGGCGCCACAAAGTTATCGTTTCAGCGTAAGAATGCGCGGGCGATTGACAGCTATGTCGGTCGGTGGCCGCCGGCTTGATACCCCTCCCCGCTACATCCGTAGAGGTTCTCGTACGTATAAAAAAACGTATCCCAAACACTGAACTAATATTAGTATAGGACAGACGGCACGGACAAAATTTGTAGAGCAGGCGCAGCAGTGCGGGGCGCGTGGCACTATTCCATTCTACCCACAGACCAGTCAACCTATAGACCACGCTTTAACAAACGTCAGTACGAAAACGAAATCGCCAAAAAGTGGCGGGGTGCGGGGAGAGGTCGGCTAGTTTTCATTGGCTCGTTCAAAATTGACAATTTAATGGCTTCCGACGTGCTTCCAACTGACGGCTCACTAGCGACATAGTTATGTAGTGTCACTACATGGCCTTGGCGAATGCTACTCCCTGTCAAAGCGTGGTCTATAAGGTTGACTTGTCTGTGATTCTACCACATTGATTTTTCTATCAAGTATACTACACTGTATTATACTTGTTTTATACATGTATGGTTGGTTCGTTTCCACTAGAATACACAGAATTGCAAGTATTATACAAGTCATTAGAAGGTATTATAAATATAAATGTCGTGACATAACTTGTAATTAAAACAAGTATGGCGGCAGAATGGCGGCAACGGTAGAAAACAATGTAGGTACAAAAATTAGTTTTGGACGATTTTAGTTTTGTTTTATTTAATTATCGACAACAAGTTTTGCCACTATCTTTTTTTGCATTTGATTGATTGTTATAGTTAACCTCAAACTTTATGGTGTATCCGAATACAACGCTATAAGCGTATTTGCGCAGGTACAGTCATATACCCCTCGCTCCACTGCGTCCCGCTACACCTAAAACTGGTTACTGCGACGCGACTTGTGCCTATGTTCGGATCCGCCATAAAGTTTGATTTGAACTGTACACATTTTAACGCACCCACGACGGTACTTTTGAATTGGCATGCGGTCGCGATGAGCGTAGACGTGTCACTACATTAGTTGTATAACTTGTTTAAATGAATAACCTGTTTTAAATTTTCTTTTAATTTAGAATATACAACCAAATATTTTTGTATATCTGGACTAACTAAATATGGTACAGTTGAGCTTCTGCCATCAGGTTTTTTGCACAAAAATAACTTTTCAACAATTTTCTACCATTTGTTGGCTACGATAGCGTTGTAGCGTGCGATATCCAGTCGACAGTATGCGCCACCCGATGGTATATTCCCGGTTGGCCCCTACTCGCGCACGAGTACCCGGCCGACACTACGCCGATAAGGTACCACCTTCCAGATCTCTCCAGCATCAGGGGTCCACCGCTGTCGCCTTGGCAGCTGTCTTTACCGCCGCCTCGATATCCGGCGCACAGCATTTCCGGGTATATAACGACGTTTATGCCTGAAACGATATTTTTTTAAATTATTTACACTTGTTTATTGTTAAAAGATGTTTAAAAAATATTAATAATTATTTATTACAAATCTAAAATTTATTATTATATTGTCACATTTCAATCAATCAAATATCGTTATTTCGTAGTTATGTAACATAATCTTGAAATACGTCATAAGAGTGAATTTTATTACTTTGTGGAAGAACGTCACCACAAAGGCGCATTCAAAAAGTGCTGGTTCCTCTCAGAAGAATACGCAAGAAACTGAGGGACGCTCTTTATAAGAAAATAAAAAATTGAAATAAACTGATAGGCGAGCGGTTTACACTCACGGATTTTTATCATTTAAGTCATAGAGTAAAAAATATTGACAGCAGCGTTTGGTTTTAATAGAGTCATAAATGTCACTTCACAGTATCGCTTATGTCAAAAGCAATTTCGCGGAGGTGAAGACCGGCGTGCGGCGACCTCGCGAACTGAAACTCGCCATCTTGCACTAGCTAGCTAGACGGTAAACGCAGAAGAGGGCTTTTTTACTTTGGGGCTTATTTACATTTTTATTTGAAATGCAAAAAAAATAATAGCTTCTCTTTTTACCAAATAAAAATGGAAAATCATGCGATTGCCGATCTCAAAACAGATAAAGAAGGCGTAACGTTTTTAAACGTAAACGGTAAATTTTTTAGTACAATTTATTATTAATAGATGGCGCTGAAAATAAATTATTTTGTACATAATTTTTTTTTTTTAATTAAAAATATAAACATTTCTGTTTGATACGCGTATTTACAGTAGAGTGAAAAAAGCGCAATAATTAATTTTAAGTACCTACATAGTACCGTATTAATAATAATATTTGGGACATTTCACAGTTCACACCACGTCATCTAGTCCCAAAACGAAGCATTATAGATACCAGACAACTGATATAATAATATATGCATTAGATATTTTAAACCCAGACACGGAATGAATAGACATCTTCCTTCATGCAAACAAATATTTGTCCCAAGCGGAAATCGAACCCGCAACCTTCGGTTCTGCAGTCAGGATCTCTAACCACTAATCCATTCGTATCCATCAAAAGCCTAGAATGAGCAGTATCGTCTGGACTAGTGAGCATGGCCTCCACACCCTGAAACCGGGGCCCAGGATAAAGTTATTTGCAGGGCCCTGTAAAGTTTTCTAAAAGAAGTTAATTCAAAAACAACACGAAGTATGCATAATCTCGTTCACTCGGCCTGTCGAACTTGGGCTCCACCTATTCCCGGGCCCCTAGGCTAGAGCCCTGTCAGCCTCCCCCTTTGGGCCATGCTAGTGAGGTACCGAAAATAAGTGCATGATTCAAATGTTTGTATGGCGGCACATCCGTAACGCGTAAACGTGTTTACCTACCCTGCCAAAAGAAGTTTAGCTTCAGAAACTAGCTTTGAAGTAAGAGTATACTATATATACTACTGTATATACTGTACTGTACTATGGTACAGTGATAGGTATAAAGCTCTGAGAAAAGGGCAAAACATGAAGGTACGCCAAGAAGTACTTTTTTAGTTTACATTTTTGTAGTTACTATGCGTTACATTGTTTTTTTCTGATATCTAAGTTCAGATAAACTCACCGTTAGCTCTGTGCCACCTTTCGCACACTCTATTGTCAAGTACTGGTACGTCGACTGCCTGTAGCGTGCGCGGGCGCAATCTAGAGCCGGGACTCAAAGCACCCCACCCCGCTGCCCACCCGTACTGCCCCAAGAAATCTGAGCCGCGCTCCGGTAAGCAGATTGGGGCTGAAAAAAATAACATCAAATTTAAGTAAATATGTGATTTTAGAGCATCGTCCCAACGAAAGATCTTGGGCTATATGTAACCAAGAGCGAATCGCTAAGTTTTCCAAGTTAGGAGTCCATCTAGTGGACGCTGTCCCAAGCAACGACCTCCAGCTCTTGGTCGCCACCATAGAACCTCTCTTCCCTAAACCTATTTTATTGCCTTTCAGAACATACCATATTATCAGTCCATTAATGTTCCATCTCAAAGCATGAAGGCATGCGATTGCCAAGAGAGGTGGGCCAACATTCAATTGGACTGAACCAACCCGTCGAAGGTAAAAAATGGTCAAAAATTATGTCAAAGTAGGTCATAAACACAATACAAAACATCTTAGATTAAGTTTGACCAATAAATTGTTGTAGTTAGACATAAATAGGAAAGAGATAGCAACAGCAATGAGTACAATCGACGACGCCACTCAGTTGAGTAAGACCCACAGACCAGTCAACCTATAGACCACGCTTTTATAAACGTCAGTACGAAAACGAAATCGCCAAAAAGTGGCGGGGTGCGGGGAGAGGTCGGCTAGTTTTCATTGGCTCGTTCAAAATTGAACATTTAATGGCTTCCGACGTGCTTCCAACTGACGGCTCACTAGTGACGTAGTTATGTAGTGACACTACATAGCCTTGGCGAATGCTACTCCCTGTCAAAGCGTGGTCTATAAGGTTGACTTGTCTGTGGTAAGACCTAATCAAGATTAAAACTAGGCCAAATAGCTCACTTTTGACTGCACCGTTTTCGGCGCCCCATGGCGATTCTACGACTTGTATTGATTATTCTAAGTACCTATTGTTGTAATTATTGTAAAAATAAGGGTCGTGACCACGGAACATGAAAAGGGATGGAAGTGTTCAAAAAGGGATTTTGTGTCAGATCCGGTGTCTTTAAAATACAAACTTCCACGAGTTAAAATACTCGTGCTATACAAAATATGTTATTCGTGCTAGTCGAATCAAGCTCACTTACATCCGAGTCTTACCTAGTAAAAAAAGAGTGTAATATCCGACGATGCCAAGCGGTTCGATGTCGAAATCTCTTATTTTTTTATTAAACCATATCTGTACCTATATTTATGGTTTCATCATCATCAGCCCATTTTACCCCACTGCAGGGGCTTAGGCCTCCCCCAGGGTGAGGAAGGGGTTTGGAGCTTAAATCCACGACGCTACCCCACTGCGGGTTGGGGACTGTAACGACCGCCATCTATTGACAGCTTCCGGGACCGACTGCTTAACGTGCTCTCTGAGGCACGGAGTCAGTGATAGTTAATGTACTTAAGTCAGAAAAACTCATTGGTACACGCCCGGATTCGAACCATGGCCTTATAAATTTGAGACAGGTTCGTTGCGCTCTGGGCTATCACGACTCCTGGTTTTATATGACGGCCGAAATATTTCACATATTTAATAACCTATCCAAAGACATATTTTTCATTACAAAGCAGTTATTTATATTGACACAAAACAGATTTTTAATAGTCAAAAATTAGTTAACTGTATTGTGGTAAAAGAAATAAATAATAAATCAAATTTTAAATAACTTGGAAGGGTTTAGTTAAAATTTTTTAATTTTGAATCGTATTTGATTATTGAAAAGCTGGTTTAAAAATATATATTTTGGAGGGACCTTGTTTTAAATCAAATCCATTCATCCCGTATCACGATCTCGTTCATATGCCATTTGCAACCCCTTTTATATTCCGTGTTAGTAAAGATACTTACCTATATGAGGCATATAATGCACACTCCTGTCCAAAGTCAAAACGGCGACATCGAACCTGTCCGCTTGAGGTGTGAATTTAAATAGAGGGTGCACTTTTATCGCACGCACGCCAAACGTGTAGGCAGGCAAAGGCTCGGCCGCGGAATTGATGACGTAATCCCCCAAAGTCACTCGCACGTGCCTAGGTTGTGCCCTTGCGACGCAATGCCCCGCCGTTACCACGTGTCTACGTGATATCAAAGAGCCGCCACATCTGGAACATTGGTGGTTGAAAATTAATGTCGGAGAATGTAGGCTGGTATTAAAAAATCATATGTCCTAAATCGATATTTAGAGGATTGTGTGGTGGCAATTTTCCATGACGACCGCTTAGTCTAGTGGGCAGCGACCCTGCCTACGAAGCTGGAGGTCCCGGGTTCGAATCCCAGGTCGGGTCAGTATTTATATGATGAATATTAATACTGGCACCGGGTCTTGGTTGTTATATGTATGTGGTGTCTTCGCTTGGTACCCAAAACACAAGCTAATGCTTAGTTTGGGACCTAGACGTTGTTGTGATTGTATGTGTTATTATTATTATTATTATTATTATTATACAACCGGCGTTAACGGTTGCACTGCATTAAACCTTAAACGATTGGCGCAAAAAAAATATGATATGCAGATCAGCTAGAATTAGATTTACACGTTTTTAATTTTTTCTTTAATTCTTTTTTTTTTAATTAAATCTGTTGTTTTATATTATTATAATGCATGGAAACTAAAAATACACGTAAAATTAGATATTTGTAATTTTCAGATTTTCCGTTACTTGAGTTATAACAGTCTTATAACACAAATGTGAAGACTCTGTGTTAATCGTTAGTTTTTTTTTTAATCCATTGTTTTTTTAAATAATAAATAACTTATACAAAGCAACTACTCAAGAGTATAAAAAATACAATTAAACGATATTTTAACAAAAGCCGGCATAAAAACTGAAATGCCCCAATGCAGGGGCTTAGGCCTCCACTCGGGATGAAGGGGCTTGGAGCTTAGTCCACGCTGCTGCAGTGCGGGTTGGTGGATTAGTGATATTCTTGTGGTATTGCTCGTTTTTCGCCTACAAACTGTACGTACTATGATACACCGACATATATGTACCTAGGTATATGAAAATTGCAAGTATTAAAAAAAAATAATGATTTACGGCTCTGGGATCCAGTTATTTCGAGCCGATGGAAAACTGATAATTTATAAACTTTACAACGATCAGGAGGAATAACTATTTTTGGGATTTTTTCTGTCGAAGTATACTCATTAATTTATATTTTTATTCTACAATTTTGTCTTTTTCGTGCCGACATAATTACTATTTTCTCTCTATTTTCTTTTGAGTAGATCAAAAAATAATAAAATGGAAATTTTAGTGTTTTACTGGGAGCTTAATCCTCCATGCTTTTCCAGTGCGGGTTGGTGGACTTTAACGACTGCTATCTGTTGATAGCACGCGGGGCTGACAGCTTAACGTGCTCTAGGCAAACTCATTTTTACACTCCTGGATTCGAACCACGGCTGCACGGCCTTGTAGATTCACAATAGGTTTTCTGCGCTCGGGCTATCACGACACATTCGTGTTTTAGGGTTCCGTAACTCATAAGGGAAAAAAGTACCCTTATACGATCGATTCGTTGTCTGTCTGTCCCTCAAGAAGCTTTTTTTTTTTCAAATAACGCGTGGAGGTATCAAGTTGAAATTAATATGGTCCCTTAAACCTGTAAGAAAATTAAGCTTGTACTTCAACGCAATAAAAAAATACGGTAAAATGCCGCTTATTTTGAGACTCGCACATAAATCAAAACCTACGTCCCATTAACTTAGAATTTTGAAATTTGGCAAAAATTTAAGATCTCACTGCACAATAATAATACCTGGAACATCCCACAGAGCGCCATCTAGTCCCAAATTTCGCAAGTATTATGAATGAATGCGTTGTGGGGTTACTATAGACAACTGATATACATACTTAAATATTCTTTTTTTAATGATGTATTTATACACATATAGATGCCTTATACCCGAACACGGAACAAATAGACATGTTCATGCACACAAATATTTGTCTCGGGCGGGAATCGAACCCGCGACCCTCGGCTCCGCAGTTAGGGTCTCTTACCACTCGGCCAATCGGACTTCGAAGTACAAGTATAAGAATTAATCGGAAAATTGTTAATCCCATCAAAAACAATACTTGTCAAAAAAACCAAGTCTCGCAACTCAGTTGTTCTGCGGTAAAAAGTTGTGAGATCCATGTAATACCAAGTCGGTTATTAATAATAATAATAACACAATAATGTCAACGCAAACAAAAAATACGGTAAAATGCCTTATATTCTGACACTCGGGTGTAAATCAAAACTAATAGGTTACTTCCTTTTGACTTACAATTATACTTGATAAAAAGCAAAGTTTCACAGTACAAGTAAATAATACGTCCGAAAACAATTATAGTATAGTTATATTAGAAAAAAAAACTCCTTTTCTCAGGAACGCGTGGATGTATGAGTTGAAATTAATGTCAAATATTTGTGTCTATGGTCCTTGAAATCTGTAATAAAATCAAACTTCTCATTAATTACAAAAAGTAATTAAACTTTACCTCCAGAGGCTTGTGATAGACGGACAGACAGACGAACATAATTTGCAGACTCAGTAATAACGAGCCCCAAAAACTATGGACTGCTCAAAGAAAGCAAACGCATAGGCCCACAGACAATATTCCGTTGACCTTAAAGCAATTGCACAATGAATGCTTTAACTTATTGTCAGTCATTGAACTTTATTACACAAGCAAAGATCTTCGGTTACATCATCTCTATGTTACCGGAGATGTTTTATGTAATTCTATTTTAACACAATAATTATGTTATGACATTCTTCCGTGAAGAATTAACAACATAACTACGTTCTAACTACTTCCCTGTATGATGGATCATATGTGATTCGCGGTACTAAGATAATGTCACCATGAATCATATGTGATTCGTGCTACTTGGATCATATGTGATTCGTGCTGTTTGAATCATATGTGATCAGCTAGATTGTGCTATCTCTATTATTCACAGCCATTTAACAATATCAGCTCATTAAGCCTCACTGTTTGGACTTCGACCTCCTCTGGGGATGAGGGTGCTTGGAGCTTAATCCACCACGCTGCTCAAGTGCAGGTTGGTGGATTTTAACGACTGCCATTTTATGATGGTAACCATTATTATTATTCACACATAATTAAAAATATTTGATTATCTCTTTTTACAGCAAACTGTTGATAGATGAAATCTAATACGGACATAAATTATTATTACATTTTTATCCTCGGAATTCTTTAACCTTTTAACTTGTCAATCATTATCAAGCAATTGTCTCTGTTAATTAAATGGCTCGTCACTTTCAATTTGACCAAATTGGGTTAATGTGTAGTGCATAGGTTAAAATGTGGTTAGCATTTTTTAAACAAATTGTTTGTGGATGTACAGTTTTACTTACATTGAAAGTTAGTAATTTTAATAATTTTAGAATAAATGTTAAAGGTTAAACAATTAACTGGACTAACATTATTAATTCGTAAGCGACTGGTCAGCGTTAATAATAATAATAATAATAATAATAATAATAATAATAATAATTTATTTCAGGTAACAATAACCCATAGACAAAATACTAAACAAAAACAATCAAAACATATACAATGAACATTTTGTTATTTACATATTAAAAAGTAATTGAACATACACAAAATGAAAATGAAAAAATAAAAATGGATACATTAATAAATAAAAATAAATAAGCTAACACGACTCAAGGCTTACACACGACTAGCTAAAGTCGTATGTTGGTAAAGCCAATGATTCAACATTGGAGAGTTCCACCTGTCAGCTAATACCTTCGGGATGCTGTTGGCGCTGGCACGAACGCGGTTCAGTACGGAGACACATAGTTAATATATCTCGAAAAAACGCTATAGGTTTTGCGCTTTTCGCAACTATCAAAGGACATTGAAAATGAACATCAAAATTGTCACAAATTTTTGTAAAAACTATAAAATAGTAAACCGTGTCGTAAGGCAAGGTGATAATAAATAAATAAATAAATAATTTATTTAGGAACTATAAATATTCACAAACTGTTCAAAACCTAAAAACTAAAACACGAAAAGAAATAATAATAATAATCGCCAATTTCGTTTTTTTTTTTTAAGATTGTTTCTCTAAAAAACCTATAACCCTTTTTTGTCAAACAATATTATAAAATTTTTATCGAAAAAAGTTATAGAGCGATTTTCGAAAATTTGGTATCACATGGTGCCCCATAATCTTATGCATCTTTTGACACCACTGTCTTTCGTCTACCATTTAAAATTTTGGAAATGTATCCGAATTACACTCCCCAACAAAAACGATCTGATAAACATTTTCAATGTTCAAAGAAAAAAGATGTCTGGCAACATTTTTTTTTAAATTCCCTCCATTAATTATACTTCTCACATAAAAGGAGTTACATCCAGAGCTGTTAAATATTTAAAAAAAAAAACACTTTCCATTAAATACTCTCAGCCTAATGGATTAGATTCTATCAAATTGCGAAAATACAAATCTTACCGCGTTCGAGTTTAACAATAAAATTACATTTGTTGCGTGTTGTATAGAAATCACTGTGTTACATATGACAACCAGTGCATATCCTAGATTGTTGTAAAAGGTATTGCTAAAGCAAAAAAAAAATTATACATCCTTGAACCAGTTGATGGAGTTATTGTTAGTTCGAACCACGATTGCCATTCGGATAACTATCATCATCATCACCAGCCCGTGTCTCTCCACTGCAGGATATAGGCCTTGCACATTAGCTCGTACTCGGAAACATGTGAAGGAAAAGCTTTTTTTTTGTTTTACCCTTGCGGTGGGAAGGCGGATTAAACACCACAGTTTCCGTAGGAGTATGTGGGAGTTGCACCCACTAAACAACCGCCTGAAGCAGAATAAGGACGCATGTCGTTAACCCGAAGGCTGCAACGACTTCATCGAATCGGGAAGGAAATGCGCTTTATTTAACTTCTTATTGATGTTGCTATTTTTAGCGCATTTTATTGACGTTATCCTATATCGCGCAATTTACTGACTATCATACACAGTAATGTAACATAAAATAAACAAATACGAGTGTCCAATTTGCGCCTCGAAAGTTAAGTAATATTATATAACGTATTTATCGCTACTCACCGCTAGATGTCACACGCATATATCAATTAAAACCTGAGTCGGAATCGTCCACCGAGGGTTCCGTACAAAGTAGGTACATATATACCGTTGCTTAAATAAACTTATATAATATATTTATTCATATATAATTTATATAATTTAAATAAAGACTATATTTTTTTATGATTTAATTACAATTGTATACTTTTCAGATTTTTCCTTATACTTGTGGTATTCTTATACCACATTATTATTTGGTATTTCTTGCCAAATTTTATAGTTCTAGGTCTACGGAGAGTACCCTATAAATTTTGATTCCCTTGAGGGCGTCGAAATATACATTTTTTCCGGCATAAATGACCGTATCTTTTTTTTACCTTAACTTAGAAGTTTGATTTTTTCACAGCTTCAAGACACTATCATCATCATCATCATCATCATCATCATCAGCCCATTTTACCTCAGTGCAGGGGCTTAGGCCCCCCAGAGTGACGAGGGGGGGTTAGGAACTTAAATCCACCACGCTACTCCACTGCGGGTTGGGGATTGTAACGACCGCCATCTACTGACAGCGTTCAAGAGACTATAGACCTGAGTCATCATCATCATCATCATCAGCCCATTTTTACCCCAATGCAGGGGCTTAGGCCTCCCCCAAGGTGAGGAGGGGGGCTTGGAGCTTAAGTCCACCACGCTGCTCCACTGCGGGTTGGGAACTGTAACGACCGCCATCTATTGACAGCGTCCGAGACAGACTGTCCTCCGAAGCACGGTGTCAGTGATATTGTGTACTTAAGTCAGAAAAACTCATTGGTACACGCCCGAATTCGAACCATGGCCCTATGGGGCCTTATAAATTTGAGACAGGTTCGTTGCGCTCTGGGCTATCACGACACTATAGACCTGAGTACATGGTTTTAATTTCAACTCGATACCTCCACTCGTTCCCGAGATAAGGGTCTTGACTTACAGATGGACAACAAAGTGATCCTATATAAGGGCCCCTTTTTTTATTATTTAATAATTTAATACTTGGTAGGGATTAAATTAACGATGTTCGGATTTTTTTCCTTTAACCTTTGCAGTGAGACTGCTTTTTACTAAATTTCATAAATCTAGGTCAACGGGAAGTACCTACTACCCTATAAATTTTGATTTATATGCGAGTGTCAAAACATGCGTCATATATAGCCATATTTTTTGATTGCGTTGACTTAAGAAGGGGCGGGACGCATGGACGCCCATATACAAACGCTCTTAAACGATTACGTCGTTAATACACATATTGATCTTGGTTCCTTTATAGTCTTACTTGACCTAAAACTAGGTTTGTATAGAGCCAAAATTTCAAAATTTCTATAAACATCCTTGTTACAGGAGTTTCCTATATTTATATATATATGTTCTGGACCAAGTGATAAATCGGGCATTTTTCGTAATGACCGGGCACTATGGCACTAAGCACCGGGCAAATGCCCAATACGAGAGGGAAATTTGATAATAACTATTCAAATAATCAAATTGACTGGGCATTATACATAATGTCCATCACCTTTTGGGCAGAATGATACATGTGAAACAATTTTGTGATGTATACGTTATTATTATTATTTAATTTAAATAATCATACTCATTATTTGGATTAATTTGCAAAGGCTTCTACATTAAAAATCCACTAGTTTTGCATTTAAAACTTAAAGTAAATCATAATAAAAATAAAGTTAACACAAAACATATACCTACTTAATATTTAAAACAAAAATTACACGAAAGATTTTTGTTTTATAGAAGTTTTGACATAAAATTATAAAACGTAAAATAAACAAAAATGTAAGAAAGACTCAATAATTGGCATAATAAGCATATACATTTAGAATCAACTAGTTTTCAGCACTTAAAACTTAATAAAATTTTAATGAAAATGTAAGTAAAATAGAATATGAAATAGAAAACAATAATTATAGAATATGTAGTAAACCATTACAGAATTTCTATAACTAGGAGTTTTATAGAAATTTCCAAGTTTTGGCTCTATATAAACCTAGTTCAAGCTCAAGCAAGGCTATTTAAAAAAAAAATCAAGTTTAATATGTGTTTGTTTGTATGGACGTTCACGCGTTCCGCCCATTCTTAAACGCTTCAGTTTTTAAAGCTACAATGGACCGTAGATTAAGAATTCGATATTAATTTCAACTTGTTATCTCCACGTGTTCCTGAAAAAAAAGGATCTTGATGAACAGACAGACAGACGGACAATGAAGTGATCTTATTAGGGTTCTTTTTTATTGAAGTGTGGAACCCTAAAAATAAATCGTTTTTTGTTTCTTTCTTTTTATCTCAGCCAAAGGAAGTCTACTGCTGGACATAGACCTCCCCCATTGATTTCCAATAGGACCTACGGGTCGCATAGTCCCACCGCTGCCGTAGCCAAGTCTAGCGGGGCTGCCGAGGACTGGGGGCCTGGTTTTGGTTGTGTTACTAATTTAGAGGAGTTTGCCAATACTCGCCACGCTCAGTAGGTGGGTTGGCGAGCGCAGTTGGATGTTATTACATAGGAGACGCTGCTGCGCACTTGCTGGTTTATCCCTTAACCAGTTATTATGGCCCCCACGGGAAAGAGATGGGGGTTAGGTACTATTCTTTACCGGCAACCCACGGCACATATACTTTAAAATTTATAATATGTAAATCATCATCATCATCATCAGCCCATGTCTCTCCACTGCAGGATTTAGCCCTCTCCCAAGGCTCACCACCACACACGGTCCTCCGCCTTTCGCATCCAACTACCCCCGGTATGGTGCTTCAGGTCATCTGTCCACCTGGCCGGGGGCCGTCCAACGCTTCGCTTTCCAGTACGTGGCCTCCATTCGAGAACTCGTCTACCCCATCGGTTATCAGTTCTACGGCAAATATGACCGGCCCATTGCCACTTCAGCCTTCTGATCGCTTCGGCTATGTCGACAACTTTAGTTCTTTGACGGATTTCAGTGTTTCTGATTTTATGTACGATTTTATTTTTCTGATGATATGTAAATACAAGTAATAATTTTAAAAATAAAAAAAAAACACTTACCTTCTGAAAAAAGCTGCACCAAAATACCGATTAACAATTAATGACAAACTTAATTTACATTATAAAATAATACGAACAAAACTACTATAATGCAATATACAATGAATACCCAAAAACACCAAATAGAAAAGAGGAATGTGCGAAAAAGTATACTTAATAATATTACTATGATATTTTCAACTACTACAGAAAAACAATTAACCATAAACAATCATATTCCGGCTATTTAGGCCCGAAAATTAGTCGCCATCTAAAGCCCAACATGCTAACTGGTGCGGTGCGTGATTAGATTATTGTATATCGTAAGTACTACTTGGTCACAGTTCCAATCAAACTTTATGGCAGATGTGAACATAGGCACAAGTCGCGTCGCAGTAACCAGTTTTTGGTGTAGCGGAAGCAGTGGGGCAAGTGGTATATGACTGTACCTGCGCAAGCACGCTTGTAGCGTTGTATTCCGATCCGCCATAAAGTTTGAGGCGAACTATACGTTGCTATAGATCACGTCAAACTTTATGGCGGATCGGAGCGAGGAACAGACACGGGCTGGACCCTCTTTTTAATATGGAAAGCCTACCGCCTAAATTAATCAAAATTTAAGTCCAAAATACTGTCGCAAACGGGCAAGAGATTACGTTGGTATTTGTATGGAGGTGCAGATCGCGTCAAAATTTATGGCGGATCGGATCCGGGTTTGAAGCTTAAATCCACCACGCTACTCCAATGCGGGTTGGCGGATTGTAACGACCGCCATCTATTGACAGCAACCGGAACCGACTGCTTAACGTGCTCTCCGAGGCACAGAGTCAGTGATAGTTAATGTACTTAAGTCAGAAAAAACTCATTGGTACACGCCCGGATTCGAACCTAGCAAAATAGTCATATAAATCGGCCCTTGAAATGCTCTAAATCTTGTACAGATTACATAAGCGCTTTAAATATTGTTAGAATGCTTGTAGACGCATTGTAATATAACCATTGTAAGAAAGCATGTTACAAAGCTGTTACAAGACACATTCAGGAGGAAGATCTTGGATTTTGTGCCCAAATCGGGACTTGTTAGACACTACAAAACCAATGCAAGGCTAAATAAATACGCATCGGTGACTTTCATAATATCACTTTTTGCTAGTTGGGATGTCAGCATTTTGTTGATGTTGATTTTGGTGCAAATCTTTGTTTAAAACTGGTGCTTTACATGTTATGTACATAATAATCTCTGTGCAATTTTTGTATCCACTTCCGCCAGCCCATTATGGCTAACTGCGGGACTTAAGCCTTTCCACAAGTTGAGGGGTATTAGAGCTTAAATCAACCTGCTGCTCCAGTGCGGGTTTGTGGATTTTAACGACTGCCATCTGTTGATGGCAACCGGGATATGATTGTATAAGATTCTACAAATAAGTACTTATTTCATAGCAATAATGGAAGTTAAGAAACATGAAGCCTACTACTGAAAGTAAATAAGTTTATATGTAAAAGAAAGAAGTTTTTTTTGTAAATAATGTTCAGAGTAACAATTATTTAAAACTTTTTTTCTGAATTACTGTATATACAAATTAAAAAAACTATTAATTAACAAATATAATAAATAGATTTTTTTAAATTGACATTCTAATTTACGTATTTCTATCTACAGGGATATTTTTACATGCACTAGTCTAGGGGACTAGTATCCAGGCGTACAAGCATAATTATTCACGTACAGACTACACTGATGCTATATAGCCGAACGCACGATTGTATTTC
The DNA here is from genome assembly GCA_949709985.1 of Luffia ferchaultella. Lineage (NCBI taxonomy): Eukaryota > Metazoa > Arthropoda > Insecta > Lepidoptera > Psychidae > Luffia > Luffia ferchaultella. The sequence continues at coordinate 4,316,129 of OX453269.1, forward strand.
GTTTTTGATTTATTGTCGTTAACGTTACGAAAGCCTAAAGGTAATATTACCAATCTTAAATATTAAAGCTGAATATAGAGTCAACAAGATTGTCTATGGTATATTGTGTGTATGAAGAAAAGGGATATAAATTGATTCCTTAGATTATTATAGATAAATTAAAAATAAAGTTTCCGTAGCACGTATGTGTTGTTAAATTTAATTCATTATTCACATTACTACATCAAAAAAAAAATAGAATCGTGCGTTAGGCGATGTGACGTCAGTGCCGCCATTTTGTAGTTACTGTATGATAATGTGATCCAGGATTAATCAGGATAGAACATGCCCTATCTCTTTCGCACATTTACCTCTCTATCCAACACTGCTTCCAACCAATTAGCTCGAATATGGACATAAGCATGTTGCATCTGTAAAATTACGCATTTTGTTAGAAAAGAAAACGCACACACACACACACAAATCGTTTGTTAATATTAATTAATAAGCTTGTTATTTATACATAGACAAGGCTTGGTTCACTCTCTCGCATGTTCTGGCGACACGCCCACGAACGCGTGTGATTCTAGGATTGTTTAGTGGTAACCGATTAACTTGGAGCTGAAATGCAAAGTGAACCAAACCTGTCTGTACCTACCACAGAAATTTACATTTATAAGTGTCAATTTGTTTGATGTTTTTTACAAGATAGCGAATGGTTTATAGACGGAGAGCTTTTAACATTTAGTCTGAGAGCCAATAACAGGTAGGTAGTCTGTTATGAAACATCCTTATTATTTTAGGAATTTAAAGTTCGGTTCATATTGGTAGGTCGAAGCACATATTATGTTATGTGACAAAATTCTGGTAGACCGAAAAATTGACTGTTTTTAGGAAAATAATGGAATATAATATAACATATGGGACTTCCCACACATCGCCATCTAGTCCCAAAGTAAGCAAGTATTATGCTTGTGTTACGGGTTACTAGACAACTGATATACATACTTAAACATTCTTTATAATATATACATATATAAATATTTTTGCGAAGACACCACACACATATAACAACCAAGATCCGGTACCAGTATTAATATTCATCATATAAATACTTACCCGACCTGGGATTCGAACCCGGGACCTCCAGCTTCGTAGGCAGGGTCGCTACCCACTAGGCTAAGCGGTCGTCAATATATTATAATGTAGTTATTAGCGTAAACTAATGATTGGTTTCCGATAACACAAATATAGGGTTAAATTGAGAATTTTGATATTTTATACAATGTGGGACATAACAGTTAGTAGATATAAATTTCTTATCAAAACATTAGGCAATGTGACGACCGCTTAGCCTAGTGGGTGGCGACCCTGACTACGAAGCTGGAGGTCCCGGGTTCGAATCCCAGGTCGGTTCAGTATTTATATGATGAATATTGATACTGGTACAGGGTCTTGGTTGTTATATGTATGTGGTGTGTTCGCTTGGTACCCAAAACACAAGCTAATGCTTAGTTTGGGGCCTATACGTTGGTGTGATGTATACGTCATTATTATTATTATAAACGTTCCGCCATTTTCTAATAAAATTTGACGTCAAAAATTTTCGAAATTCGAACTTAAAAACGCCGCGTCATTTTAGTATTTCTATTTAATAAAATTAATAATTAAAAAATAAGTTAACTGATCATGAATTGGTTCGAAAATAAATAAGAAAAATAATATTTCTACAAGTTTTCACGCATATTCTCTATTTCCTGAAGGCATAGAGTTAACGAATTGGACAGCAGCGTTTGGTTGTAATAGAGTCATAAATGTCACTTCACTACATCGAATTGACATTACGCTATTCTGCGGGGTTGAAGACCGGCGCGCGGACCTCGCGCACTGAACCTCGGACTGAAACTCGCCATCTTGCACCGGCTAGCTAGGGTATGAGAGTTTAGACGGTAAACGCAGAAGACGACTTCGAGTCAATTTGTACTTTTATACCTGAAGGTCACACATATTTCAAAAGTCACGCTATCGAACCTCATAAGCATTACAATTACAGTTATGTCATTGTAATTGTTTATTTCTTTAATAGTTATGCAATTTTTACGCTTTCACTAATTTCGTTCTACACTAAAATAGTTCTTATGGTTATCTGAAAGTCAGGCAGACGAACGGACGTTTAAAAAAAACTGGGCCATCGCTTTTGTTTTTTTTTATTTATTACGTTGACGTTACATCAGTATATTAATGCTACCGTGAAAGGAACTTTTATTATCTTTAGAATTGTTTATATAATAATAATAATAATAAAAATAAAAGTGTTTATAAATAAAAAGTACAATAAAACATACATCGATTTGTTCTAGAAGGTTCTGGCTCAGCTTGTATATTCTGGCCTCATGGGAGAAAAATAAGCTGGTTTTCAACCAGGACCTTAGGTACGGACATATAGAGACAACAAGAAATTACTGACTTCGTACTAATAATAAAAGCTTCGGAATTTATTTCGAAACCAAATTAAAAATCGCAGGTTTCCGAAATCTCGAATTTCGGATTCCGTCGCAAATAACCAACGAGTGGGAAAAGAAAGTGAGTATTTGCTTCCTTCTCGCACTCGTTATCAGTCGCGCTCGCCACGACGATCGCTATCATTACAATACTTTTGTTTTTACTACTCAGCTCCAAAAAAAAACAGTAGCGTGATGATACCGGTAGAAGTTAAATAATAATTCATTTTATATTTTATAATGTCTGGATAGAGAAGGCACCAAAAAACGTAGATAAAAATATAACCTAACTGTTCGGTTATAATTCATACACACAGACTTGTACATGGTTAGTATAGCGTAGGGAGAGTATGTGGTCTGTCGAGTCACAAGTTGTAAAAGTTGGCCTGTCGTTTTTGTTGCGACTATGTATTGCGAAGATGAATCCAGACATTAATTTTTTTTATACATCGGACATCTCACACAACGCCATCTAGGCCCAAAGTAAGCAAGTATTATGCTTGTGTTATGGGTTACTAAACAACTGACTTACATGCATTAATATTCTTTTTTTAGTAATATATACATATATAGATATTTTACACCCAGACTCATAACATAATAAATAGGTCCATGCACATAAATATTTTTCCAAGGCGGGAATCGAACCCGCGACCCTTGACTCCGCAGTTAGTGTCTCAAACCACTCGGCCAATCGGTCGTCAAATATATTATATAATCAAAGAGTTTCGTTCATTTAAATGTTAAAGTTTAAACAAAATTAAACTAAGGGTTTTAATTATTAAGTGTTAAAACAAAAATACAATCAGATAAAAATATTAAAACGTTTTGGATTTAGGGAAAACTAATACTCGTTTGCGATTTTTTTTTTTTAATATCCGACCTGGGATTCGAACCCGGGACCTTCAGCTTCGTAGGCAGGGTCGCTACCCACTAGGCTAAGGGGTCGTCAAAGCAATTTTAGAGACATCACTTCGTCACAGTTTTTTAGTAATAGTTATGCATCTAAAACAAAAAAAAACCTAATCCGTTGTAGTTGTTTGATTCCTTAACAGTGAAAGCAAAGGCACTAATCATTCAGCCTAATTTCCAATGTAATTTTCAGTTATGATATATTTATATATATATATTTTATGTATGACGTATGTATGTATATCAATTGTCTAGCAGATACCACATAATACAAGCATAATACTTGCTTACTTTGGGACTAGATGGCGCTGTGTGGGATGTCCCAGATACTATTATTATTGGGCAATTTTGTTTTATTTAATTTTGTGATATGAGGTAATTTTATTTCATTGTGTGTTTACTTTAGCTTTAAGATCATTGCAATTCACTAACTATGAACCCTAGTCTGAAATAAATGTTTATTTATTTATTTACCTATTGCAAGAGCTGTTTTGATTCAAGATTTCGTCTCAAATTGATATCCACCTATATCTGTATTTTTCGACGAACAACATTATTACACTTACTAATGAAGTATGAACTTTGTACAAAAAATGTTAGTATATTACATGGAGCAATGAATACTTTCGCGCCCTCTAAATGTGACATAATATAAATTTTATATAAAAACATTATTGCTAATCTCGAAAAGAGACACCGTCGTGTGATTAAACTTGACAGATGCCATAAACTTCATGGTTTAGGGTCAAAAGCTATCGTTTGACCGCGTTGAACTTATGTTTATATACACACTATAGGGCGTGGCGCGAAGCTAATCAAAGCTCCATTGTATATTATGTACACGAAAGTTATGTGTGAGTGAGAAACTTAACACGCACGTGTTATGTGATATCAAAAGACTAAAGATATGGTTATTGATTGACCGATTGGCTAAGTGGTTAGACCATAACTGCGGAGCCAAGGGTCACGGGTTCGATTCCCACCCGGGACAAATATTTATGTGCATTATGATGCATATCTGTGGTAGCTTATAATTGGCATGTCTTCATCTAGAATGTAATAACATTTCGTAAATTAAGCTCTTAGCTTCCCAAACACAATAAAATAAAATAAAAATATTTATTTGTTCCGTGTCTGAGTGTAAATATTTATATATGTATATATATATATATATATATATATATATATATATATATATATATATATATATATATAAGAATATTTAAGTATATATACCAGTTGTCTAGTACCCCATAACAGAAGTATAGTAGTTGCTTATTTTGGAACTAGATGGCGCTGTGTGGAATGTCCCAGATATTATTGTTGACACTGTCACAGAGAACCGACTAAGTAGAGGTGCCATGTGAGTGTATTCGTTCAAAGACATGCATCCCAAAAATATTGAATCATTCAACGAAAATAAACAAAAATAATTATTTATTTATTCATCTATCTATTTATTTATTTATCTATCTATTTATTTATTTATCTATCTATCTATTTATTTATTTATCTATCTTTTTATTTATTTATCTATCTATCTATTTATTTATTTATGTATCTATTTATTTATTTATCTATCTATTTATTTATTTATCTATTTATTTATTTATTTATTTATCTATCTATTTATTTATTTATCTATCTATTTATTTATTTATACATACAAATTAGAATACAGCCATAACAGTGCGATGCTACTGCGAATTACGCATACCTAACTTTTTGTCTCTGTCTTGTCTAGAGTTTAGGTTACGTGATCTGCCTTAACTATGCATACTTGAAGAGGACAACGTAACCACATACATACCAACTCTAACCTACTCTAATATTAAAAAGCGCCATCTATTCGGAAATTAAGCAAGTATTATGCTTGTATTATGGAGTACTAGACAACTGATATACATACTTAAACATTATTTTATAATATATACATATATAGATACTTTTTACACCCTGGCACGGAACAAATACACATGTTCCGACTGCTCAAAAATATTTGTCACGACTGGGAATCGAATCCGTTACCTTTGGTCCTGCAGTTTCGAACCGCGTACAAAACAATTACTCTTTTGTGTTCCGTTGAAAAAAAAATTGACTTACAAGTAAAACTTTCTAACAGGATATTTCTATTCAGATTTTCGTTTCAGTTCACCCTGGATTAGTTAAGGTACTTCATTTATTTACGTAAGAATCTCAAAGTGTTTTTTTTTTCGATAGGGGTTTATATGTGCAGTGGCCGTACTCTGGAAAATTAAGACAGCGCCGAATTAGAGCCCAATACGCGCCATTTCAAAAATCCGTACTCTCTTTTTTTACACTTGCGATGGGAATGCGGATTAAACACTACAGCATTCGCGCACCCGAGCGCGCGGGGTGTGTGGAAGTTGCACCCACTAAACAACCGCCTGAAGCAGAATAAGGACGCGTGTCGTTAGCCCGATAGCTCTAAGGACTTCATCGGAGCGGCCAGGCGGCACACTAGGGTGTTGCCGGCGTGAGGTTGTCGGGTAACCCCTAAGGGTTACTCGAGACGAAATCATTCCGTTGGCGCGGGCCTCCGGTTAAGATTTACGTTATTAATATAACGTGAAAAAACCGTACTCTCGCCCATAGTCCTAGCGACCGGATTTTTGAGACGGAACGTATTCGACGCTACTTCGGTGTCGTGTTAAGTTCAGAATAGGGCCACAGGGATGTACGAACGAATTATGGATTGTGAGATTTGTGAGCCTAAATAAAATAATAAAATAAGATAAAATTGTGAAATACTGTAATGCCAAAGTTATAGACAATTTAAACTATTAACATATGCGAACATTTAAGCCATATCTAGATTTTTCTGATATCGAAAAAGTAAATTATAGTGTATTTTAATAGTGAAAATCGTGTTTCTCATTATTAGTTTCCCTTCTATTTTACTCTCGCTGTTTTCCTTTGTCGCTGCTCACCAATTTTTTTTTAATATTCACTATGTTGTGTACCAGATAATGTAAGTTCGGAAATACCAACAGTTAATCGAACTAGGAAAAAAGATGGATTAATCGTTACAAGGTTTGCTAATAAAATATCCCAAGTAAATGGGAAGCTCGAACCAGCGAGCTTTACCGCGGTTTTATGCCTCATTAGCATAGAAGTAAGAATTATATGTATATACACGTATAATAATAGTATATTACCCGGCCGTAAGTTATGCACACGAGTTTTAAAAAGCGGCTAAGTAAAATCAATTTTAAAAATAAAATTATAAGTAATGTTGTAATTTTTTATTTAATCATAATAACGTCAAACAATGCTGTTTTGTAATTAAATAAAAAAAACTATAAGAATACCTTTATGTTTATTTTTAAATTTCTTTTTACTTAGCCACTTTCTAGAAGTCGTGTGCATAACTTACGGCCGGCTACTATAAGACTAGAGCAAGCGCTATTCAATTGGGCTTTTAAATGCCTTAAGCTGCGAATGCTGGGGAAGGATACGGTGAAGTGTGGTTAACACGTTCAGTGACAGTAAGTCACGCGTTGACCCATCCCCACAGACCAGTCAACCTATAGACCACGCTTTAATAAACGTCAGTACGAAAACGAAATCGCCAAAAAGTGGCGGGGTGCGGGGAGAGGTCGGCTAGTTTTCATTGGCTCGTTCAAAATTGACAATTTAATGGCTTCCGACGTGCTTACAACTGACGGCTCACTAGTGACGTAGTTATGTAGTGTCACTACATACCCTTGGCGAATGCTACTCCCTGTCAAAGCGTGGCCTATAAGGTTGACTTGTCTGTCCCCATCCCACACTGGTAAATATAAGTTTCACGCACACATGGGTATGCAATGACGACAGGTCGACGTCGAGTTGTGTTTGACCGAAACCGCTGTACCGCGCCTTGGGTAAGTGCGCGGCGCGGAGAGAGGCAGATCTGCTCTGTCAGTCCGTCGTCAGTGCTTAGAAGCTGTCTTCCCTCCTCGCCGCGCACATACCTAAGGCGCGCTACAGCAGTTTCGGTCAAACAGAGTAAAGACATAATCTAGAATTACTTCATATTTTATTATACGACGCGGAATCCATCTTTTTTTCTAGTCTATGTAATACAGGTAGGTAACTGTTATTATCCTGTGGAGATTGAATTTAAAAAATACGAATTCAACTGCGTATCTAGAGGATATTATTATTTGTCTCTTTTTCATTCATTTTAATGCTGGTATAGTTCCAATCAAACTTTGTGGCGGATCGGAATACAACGCTTTATGCGTGCTTGCGCAAGTTCAGTCATATGCCCCTCGGTCCACTGCTACACCTAAAACTGGTTACTGCGACGCGACTTGTGCCTATGTTCACATCCGCCATAAAATTTGATTCGAACTGTAATCATATGTTACGTTTTAAGGGTCGCATCTGATCTCTTTTGGTTGACACGCTTATTACATTCACCCGACATCATATTTTTAAAACAAAGTCTTTTTTTTTATTAATTTTTTCATCGGCTATGATTTTAGTTACTCCTAAATTACAAAACGCGTGAATAACGTGGCAAATTTTAATTTGAAAAATCTTTATGTATAAGAATTTAAATATACCTCGAAGAACCGATTCGGATGTACGCTTGCCAAGGGAATGAACCGAAACCAGCGTCATCTCCTCCGACGATACGTCTCTGTGCTTGCTGCTTGTTCACTGCAATGCCACAACCTGAAAAAAAAACATGACATTCTCTTAAAGTATTTTATTTGGATATCAGTTATCAGACTGAATACCATAGAGCTTTAGAATAGGTTAGAGATGGCATGTAGATTGATACGGTGTCCCCATCAAGTATGCAGTATGTTGCATACTTGAGATAAATCTTATAATCCAAACTCTAAAACGCGACATCAAATCATACCAAAGATGTGAGTGAAAGGGACGAACGACTTAACTGCTTTCTAAAATCATATAAATCTGAGACAAAACTATTTACTTATACGTAATATTTTAACCTATATTCGTTGTTTTTTTATTTTTGGGACACATGTTACTGAACAAATACCGTCACATGGCATTTCTAAACTACTCGATTTTTTAGTGTTCTAACAATGTACGGTAGTCAAATGATATATTTTAATAGGGTACAGTTGTAACAGAGTACGGTGGTAAGGGGTACGATTGTAAAATTTAAAATTTAATTATTTTTTAAACAAATAGAATTAAACATTTTAAACAAATAGTTTAAACTTATAAGTCACGGGGTCTGGAGACCTATAAGAACAGGTTCGACCTAGTTTAGGCTCCAGACTCCGATAATTTAGCTGTCCTATTATTATAGTCTTTATGTCGTTTAATTATGAGAAAATAAATAAATAAAAAATTTAAAAAAAAGGGTACGATTGTGACGGCGTACAATTGTAATAGAGTACGGTGGTAAAAGGGTACAGTTGAGACGGTGTCCAATCGTAATAGAGTACGGTGGCAAAAGGGTACAGTTGAGACGGCGTACAATTGTAATAGAGTACGGTGGTAAAAGGGTACAGTTAAGACGGCGTACAATTGTAATAGAGTACGGTGGTAAAAGGGTACAGTTGAGACGGTGTTCAATCGTAATAGAGTACGGTGGTAAAAAGGTACAGTTGAGACGGCGTACAATTGTAATAGAATACAGTAATAAAGGGGTACAATTGAGACGGCGTACAATTGAGACGGCGTACAATTGTAATAGAGTACGGTGGTAAAAGGGTACAGTTGAGACGGCATACAATTGTAATAGAATACAGTTATAAAGGGGTACAATTGTAACGTCGTACAAGTGTAACAGGGTTGTGATAAGGTACGATCATAATAAGGCTGTAACAGAGTACTTACGATTACAATAGGGTACGGTTGTAACAAGGTTAGGCTGTAACAGGACGATTATAATAGGGTACGGTTGTAACTAGTAAACGAGCAATCTATCTGCAAACTTATCTCGGAAACGGCCCCAATGACTTAGATGAAATTTTGTATTCAGATAACGTTTTTCTTTCTAATTTTATCTATATAGTTATATTTCTTGTAAAAACGCAATTTTACACAAAAAAAATTGAAACTATTTAATACTAGCTTTTTGGTCGCGGCTCCGTTCGCGTGGACTACACAGTTGTACCGGGACCCCTTTTTCTGGGGAAAAAAAGTAGCCTAATAACTCTTCAGCTTACAGACTATATCTATGTAAAAAAATTATGACGGTCCCGGTACAACTGCGTAGTTTACACGAGCGGAGCCGCGGAAAGAAAGCTAATTTGAAAATAAAATTTAGCTCATGTTACTCGCCGATAATGTGGCTTTCTATAGCTGAAATATTTTTAAAAATCAATGTAAAATGTGCAGTTCACGCGTGCGGACACGCAGGTGGAAAGCCAGTGTCTTTATCAATTATATCCTATGTGTTATTCTGATATATAAGCTATATTATTGTGAAATTTCATTAAAATCCACTCAGTAGTTTTTGCGTGAAAGAGTAACAAACATACATACATCCATACATACAAACTTTCGCGTTCATAATATTCGTAAGGATAGCACCATCTCGTAAATTTAATAACTTACCTCAAAATTTTGTGAGATTGCGCTATATGACATTAAGTATTAGGTTAAGACACAATTTTGTCATGATAAAACTTAATGTATTCAAATAATATACGTTGTTATAAGTAAACTGTAAAAAAAGGGTCTTGATGGACAGACAGACAACAAATTGATCCTATAAGGGTTCCGTTTTTTTCCTTTTGGGGTTTGGAACCCTAAAAAACACTATAATAGCGAATTGTTTCTAATAAAATGTTAAATTAATTACACTCATGAATTATTTAATTAATTAACCAGTTCATTTATAGGTAAAATCGAAATATATTTTTAACGTGCTCAGCGTGACTGACCAATTGAGTGGTTAGAGACCCTAACTGCAGAGCCAAGGGTCGCTAGTTCGATTCCCGCCCTGGACAAATATTTGCGTGCATGAACATGTCTATTTCGTTCGTGGCTGGGTGTAAAATATATTATATAAAGAATATTTAAATACGTATATCAGTTATCTGGTACCCATAATACAAGCTTTGCGTAATAGATAAATAGATGGCACTGTGTGGAATATCCCAGGTATAATAATAATAATTTCTTCGGACAGATTACGTGTCATAAACAACTCATTGATTAAATTTAAAACTCTATGAATAATCGCTTGAATTCCGTATACGTAAGTTTTACGTAACGTGTTTGTAGGTTACGTACCACTTCCGGCATTAATTTATGTAAAGTTTACTTACGACTGCGCATAGGTGATAATAAGCCAAGTGGTGATTATGAAAATATGACATATGACGTTACTTTAGTTAAGTAACGTCATATGTTTAGTTAGTTTAGTCAGTTTAGTCAGTTTAGTCAGTTTAGTCAGTTTAGTCAGTTTAGTCAGTTTGGTCAGTTTAGTCAGTTTAGTAAGTTTAGTTTAGTTAGTAGTTACCATATATATTGGTAGGATGACGGAGATAAAATAGGAGATATCGATTTAAGTTGATTAATATGACTTGTTTTTAAACAATAAAGTTTAGTGTTAACCGACACTACAGATGATTTGTTCAAAAATAAAAAGACTGAAATAAACATGGAAGGTCGTTGCGGTGCGTTTTAATGTTTCAGTAGACAATTTATCAATCGATAAAGAATCGATTAAAATCGGACGTTATTAAAAAATGATACTAATATTTATTTTTGATTGATTACATATAGTATAAATATAAAATGTATATGAAACGACGTCAACAATCGTTGTTGACCTAAATTACAGTGCTAGTTATGGCCGCGTCAGCGATCACCGTCCGCAAAGAAACAATATTTGAGTATTCATCTATATCAATCCATTATGCCCTACTGCTGAGGCTTAGGCGTCCACTCGGGATGGAGGTGCTAGGAGCTTAATCCACCACGCTACTCCAGTACGAGTTGATGGATTTTAACGACTACCGTTTGATATGACAACCGAGACCGACAGTTTAACGTGCTCTCTGAGCTACGGAGTCAGTGACAGTATGAAGACAGTTATATACTTAAGACGAAACTTCCTTATATCTCTGCGTCGAAAAAGTACTCATTGGTACATGCCTTTGGATTCGAACCACGACCTTCTAAACAAGAAGCGGGCTCGCCACCACACGGCATTAAACATTTAGGTCAATATTTATCTACAAAATATCAAGTCTATATATACAATCTTAAAAGCTAAAAATAACCAGTCCCTGGCGAACCCGATGCAAAGGTACCCATAACGCTCGCGGCATTACCGCGCTGGATCGCTATGGCGAGCCTCTGCATCAGAAACGACCCCGAGCGAGGGTCACACCCCCCCTCCTTAAGTCGGCGACCGATGCTCATAATTAAATTTCTGGCCTCGAGGCTCCAACAGCCCGTGGTCTCCACAGCAAAAGGAACGAAGATATAGGATTTAAATATTTTTTGCATCCCTATTACGACACGACATTTATAACAAATTTATAATGAGCACAAAGAACCGTTATTTCGATAAATGTCCGAGTTTTATTTAATTTTTTTACATTTTGTAGTCCTTAACCCATTAGGGGCCGTCCATTAATCACGTGAGCCTTGAAAGGAGTGGGGGGAGGGGTTTGACAAAAATCACGAAATGTCACAAGGGGGAGGGGGGTGTAGGAAGATATCACGTGTATTTATTGTTGGATGGGGGGGGGGTAGTCTTAAACCTCACCATGTATCACCAGGGGGGGGGGGTTTAAAAATGCTTAAAAAAAGACCACGTGATTAATGGGCGGCCTCTTATTGATATGAAAATCGCAGCTCAATAAAATCACAGCGTTGTGCAAGATGTTTTATAAGAATCACCTTCAAACACTGTCTTATTAAAAACCCGTTATTCCAAAACATACAAAAGGATATCCTAAATTACCTAACGAAAGGATGTATTAGTAATTTTACGGTCGTTTGTCATCAGGTACATTAACATTTGTTCGTCCTTCCGTCGCTTAATTTTAATTAAGAGTCCTAACTGTGCAGTAAAGAGTCGCGGGTTCGATACTCGCCAGGGACGAATACTTCTGTGCATGAACAGGTCTATTTGTTCCGTGTCTGGGTAGAAAATAACTATTATGTGCATATTAAAAAAAAATTTTAGTACCCATAATACAAGCATAATACTTGCCTACTTTGCGACTAGATGACGCTGTGTAGGATATCCCAGGTATTATTATTATTAGAAATTGACTACGTTTTGGTATGTTAGAAATGGTTAGAAGGAAATACATCAACTTAAAACTCGAAATAGAAACGTCCTTAATTGCCGAAATAATGGCATCCATGTCATTAATAAATACTTTCTATATGACGACCTCTTGGCCTAGTGGGTAGCAACCATGCCTACGAAGCTAGAGGTCCCGGGTTCGAATCCCAGGTCGGGTTAGTATTTATATGATGAATATCGATACTGGTACCGGGTCTTGATTGTTATATGCATGTGGTGTCTTCGCTTGGCACCCAAAACACAGCTAATGCTTAGTTTGAGGCCTAGACGTTGTTGTGATGTATACATTATTATTATTATTATATATAAAAAAAATAAAACAGTTTCAAATAATTTTTTTTTATAGAACAAATATCATATGTAAACATTGTTTAAGTTGTGATTTATTAAGATTACAATTTCCAACCTGCAGCAATGTCAAATTATCAAGCGACTACAGATGGGCAATAATTACAAAATTTTAACTACCTATTTTACTCTAACATTGTATGTTATGTAGGTAGGTAGATTTGGGGTTTCAAAATTATATAAGCCACATACATAAAAAAACATAATTTGGTACCATTTTGACTAACCGATTGGCCGAGTGGTTAGAGATCCTAACTGCTGAACCAAAGGTTACGGGTTCGATTCCCGCTCGGGACAAATATTTGTGTGCATGTCTATTTGTTCCATGTCTGGGTGTAAAACTATAAATTGTAAAGAATATTTAAGTATGTATATCAGTTGTCTAGTACCTATAATACAAGCTTACTTTGGGACTAGATGACGCTGTGTGGGATGTCCCAGGTATTATTCACTTTATTCACATAGAAAAAGCATCACAGGTTTTTGTGGTTATACACTCCGTCTGATACATAAGTCTTGAGTTCGATATTCGTCATAGGCGTTTAAGTGAGTTTTATTTATAAAGAAAACTTTTAAGTCAAATACCAAAAGCTCCTGCCGATGACGTCATCTCCGTGACGGTGGAAGTCGCATAATTAATTCAATAAATCAATTTATTTATTTATTAATTCGCAAGCAAATATTTAAATAAAGCGGCCAAGAGCGATTCGGATTCACGCACAATGGGTTGCTTATCACCACACAACATATATGTTATATGCTTACAAAAAAAATTCTTCATGTGCTTCATAAGTTACAGTAATTGGATTTTGAATTGAATGAGTACAAACGAACAAACAGACAAAAATAGAAAAAAAATTAGAAGAAGAAGAAAGAAAGAAGAAAGAAACACATTTAATCACGGCCACGGATACATAATACACAACAGACAATACAAATGACAAAACACAAATAGAAGTTCTCCGCAACCATGATAGGAGCTGACTCAGCACACGCTGTAGGAGTGGATGACCACGCCCACAACACTAATTTTCAGTCAGCCCCTACGTGAGTCCGCCGCACACACCACAAGCACAGCAACCCGTCCGTACAATTTTAATACAGTATTAAACTAATGACATGAGCTACACAAATTATATACAATCTTCAAGAGATACAAAAACAAAATAAACAAACAAAAACAAGTAGGTAAAGTTACAAATATTAAACAATTAGTCAAATAAGTACTATACAAATAAAGACGTTCTAGCTTAAATACTAATACCCAAATCATAATAAAAGTCAATTATACTATTTACATATTATTACGATTTATTATTTAATTTTCTCGGTATTTTTTTTTTCACTATAACTATTTATGTATAAATACAGAAAATCTACAATTTCATTGTATTTAAACATATCTATTATAATGACATCGCAGTTTGTAAATAAAAATATTATATTAACATTTTTTCTGTAACGTAATTCTTTTTTCATCATCATCAGCCCGTGACTCTCCACTGCAGGATATAGGCCTCTCCCAAGGCTCGTCCCTACACACGATCCTCCGCCTTTCGCATCCAATTACCCCTGGTATCATCGACCGGGTTTGGTGCTTCAGGTAATGTGTCCACCTGGCCGGGGGGCGTCTCACGTGGCCTCTCTCGAGAACTCGTCTATCCCATCGGTTATCGATTCTATGGCAAATATACCCATTCCATTGCCACTAGAAATTACTTTTACATATATTTAAACAAATCTAAATACTTAGTAACTTCTCAGTCAAAAATACAAAACATGGTTCAATGACAGTCGCGGCCATGTTGCCGTTTTTTTTTTGTTTCTGTTAAGCCCTTGTGTGCACGCATACGCATTCTGTCTGAATAGATACTCTTTGCCCGAACCGCAGATACGCGGTTGACCTCGAAAGTAGTTTTTATAACTTTTACTTTAATTTATATGGAAAATAACTACGAAACCGTATTGTACGAGCCCGTATCAAAAATTGGTAGAAAGGTAAAAGTTGTGAAGTGTGAACCTTGATTTAAAAATTTATACTTAAACTTGAAGCGTTGGACGCCCCCCCGGCCAGGTGGCCAGATGAACTGAAGCACCATATCGGGGGTAGTTGGATGCGAAAGGCGGAGGACCGTGTGTGGTGGCGAACCTTGGGAGAGGCCTATATCCTGCAGTGGAGAACCACGGGCTGATGATGATGATGATGATACTTAAACCCAAACTTCTCTATGAAAATAGGTATACAAACTATTTAAATTTTTTCACCTCATTAAAATAACACAAATTAATCATTACAATACAAATAAATGAAGATTAGATTTTTTGTTTGTTACGTATAAACTCAGAAACTACTTAACTGTTTTAAAAAATCTTTCACCTATAGAAAGCTACTTTATCTGCGAGTAACATGGGTTATTTTTTATTTTCAACTAGCGACGCGCCCCGGCTTCGTACAGGTAGCAGAGCATATATGCCGTAGTGTTTTTTTCTGTCGTAAATTCGTATCAGCTTGTTGCATCGAACATGTGGATTAGATTTAATTAGATTTTAATGTAACGTAAGTTCATCCTACTTACGGTATTTTTAATGTATTTTATTTCCGATTCTGTAAATATTTGTAATTATTTGTCCCAGGCGGGAATCGAATCCGCAGCCCTTGGCTTCGCAGTTGGGGTCTCTAACCACTAGGCCAAGGTCGGTCGATATTTAGTGATTACCTATTTGACATTTCCTTAAAAACAGACTTTTAAAAGAACGGATCCTACGCGTTTCTCAGTAACAGTGGAGCGAGTCGACAGTGAAAGCTGCCGTGACTAAGCGGATGTGTTCTTATGCAACTCGTTACCGATATACAACCTCTGCGGTTATCCTTACTGAGCTCTTTGACGTTCTACGTCTATTATAATGAATAAGACATACGAACTCTGTGTTAATATACTTAACAATAATACGTGGTACATCCCACACAGCACCATCTAGTCCTAAACTCAAGTATTATTGTTTGTGTTATGGGTTACTAGACAACTGATAAATATACTTAAATATTCTTTTTTTAATATAATATATACATATATAAATATTTAACAGCCAAGCACAGAACAAACAGACATGTTCATGCACACAAATATTGGTCCCGAATGGGAATCGAACCTTGGCTCCGTAGTTAGTGTATACGATTGTATGTGACTTTCTTGCATTTCTTTAGTCTCTTTCGTTATTTCAGCAGACTTCTACTGCACTCTTGATCATATTTTGATACACATCCATGGTATTGTAACGTTACGATTTTTAGTTTTTCATCTTGCTGCTCTAAGTTCTGATCCCCGCAGGATCAGAATGCTATAGTATATTTTGTTTCCCTTAGGGATTAACGCTGGAGATTCAAGTGGAAACACTATGGATTTGTCTAAATATTTCCTACCAAATTATTCGAACTAGTGGTCGTCCAGTGGTCGATATTTTTACAGTATTTGTAACACATTTTATATACAGATTCTAACTTTTGGTACTCCTTTTCCATATTATTTTTAACTACCTATGCCAAATCTCATACTCCTCCGTACCCGTAATGTGCTTATTTTAAAGTTAACGTAACAACCAATAAAGTTAACGGGTACAATTTATTTGGCATAAAAGCACGAATTGACTGAAGCCCTCTTTCGCGTTTACCGTTCTAACTACTCATATCTAGCTAGCTGGTGCAAAATGGCGAGTTCCGATCCGCGAGATCCCCGCGCGCGCTCGTCACCCCTGCGAAATTGCATTTGACTTTTTCTATACTGTAAAGTGACATTTCGGACTCTATTAAAACCATACTTTGCTGTCATCATTTACTTTATGTAGTAGATATTTAGATTTGAAAATCATTCGAACTAAGTCACAAACTAAAGCTAATATAGATTCATAGAGATAATATTAGAGTCGGCAAGCTCCATAAAGCCCTGTATGTAACGGTTGGGCATGGATGAAAAAAGGATGGAAAATATTTGTACCACTATACCATCGTACGTATAGTTTGACCGAAACCGCTGTACCGCGCCTTAGGCATGTGCGCGGCGCGGAGGGAGGCAGATCTGCTCTGTCAGTCCGACGTCAACGCTTAGGAGCTGCCTTCCCTCCTCGCCGCGCACATACCTAAGGTGCGGGACACCGGTTTCAGTCAAACTATACCAAAGTATAAATCAAGGTAGTCTTATTCTCTCTCTTTCTGTTGCGCGGACTGGCTTACCTACTCTATTCTTCTTCTTCTTCTTTTTAATTATAGCGTTTTCTGTTTAAACCAATTACGCCAGTGTCAAGTTCTGTTTGTATTTTTAATAAAACATTACAAAATAGGCAAAATAGTACGGTTAATATGGAGCTTTTTCAAACTATAGCCAAAAAACACGACGTTCAACGTGCGCCATTTTGAAAAATTCCTCTACTCTATTATTTCTTTGATTAGATCAATAAGGCGGTGGATCAATATAATGTTAGTCTATGGCAAACATGTAACAGCTGCTCATAAGTAGGTATAAGTAAATTAGGTTGTATACACTTCATGAATATTATCGTTTTGTTATGGCAACCTCGTGTTTATTTATTATACACTTGACCTATTTATAATTTTGTTTGCTGTCTTGTGTTCGAGGATATATTTGTTTATTTTGTTTCAGAGCTAACATGTTTTTTAAAACGTATATCCAATGGGGTAGATTCCTATTTATTTTCCCAATCGAGACGATGGGTCACTGGTTCAAGAATGCCATAGTACTCGTTAACGATTTAGGTGTCGCGCTGCGTCTGTTGACAGGTGATCCTTTGAGCAAAGAATACCTTGTTCAGAGGATCAGTGTCACAATACAGCGCGGCAACGCGGCAAGTATCCTTGGCACCCTGGACCCGTAGTCTTTTTAAAATTTTCTCGTTTAACATTATTTAGGTAGTATTTTAAATTTGTAAGTATTTTTAGTATTTAATTATATTTAATTTAGAGGGGTTATTTAATTTAAAGGCGACGAGGGGTGGATTATTGGATTAGTTTTATTTATTATTATTATTATTATTATTATGTTTAGTCACCGAATTTTTGTTAAATTTAAACTTTTATTTTGATGTTTAAATAAATTTTTATATTACTAATTGTATAAATGCTGTCGGTATTCCAAATTTAATTTAGAGTATATTTACAAGTAGAAATACACAATGAAATCCAGTTTTACTATTTTTTTTTTAAATTAATTATCTATGATTTTTAAGTAGGTATAGATTTATAAAGATTATTTAAGTGTTTTGATTCTTTTAATAGTATGCAGTTTTAGATTCTTATTTAAAGTTTTTTTTTAAATATTTTTTTTTACGAAAGAGTTTTCTAAATATATCATGACATTAAAATAATTAAAAAAAAAATAATCATTAGCAACAAAGTTATAAATGTTCAAAATCACCTAGACAGAGAAGGGAATACCACAAGGCGTACTTAGGTGTGACGTCAGACCATTTAAAATAATGTCAAATTTCGTTTTGAAAAAAAGAGACAGAGATATAATTTTAATAGCTAAATCGTATAAAGTCAATTTTTATATTTTCTTGATCTTAATAATATCATCTTAATCAATCATCAATTATCATCAATCTTAATCTTAAAATTTTAAATATCAGTTGTACCTATTATTTGGGTTCCGCAGTCAGACAAATAACACGTATATTTTATGTTAGACGGAATATTTTTTTGTTAAAACCGCTTGTCGGGATTTTTGCCCAAAACAACGAGACTGTCTACGCGACGGCAAAATTATAAGTTTTTCTGAGTTAAGTAAATGACTATCGCTGACTCCGTGTCTCGGAGAGCACGTTGAGCCGTCGGTCCCGGTTGCCGGCCGTCCAGTAGATCCGCAGCAATCGCCACCAGCACCCCGAACCACCAGCATCTTGAACGTATCGATCCTCTTCCTATATGATATGGTGACGGAAGGTTATTAAACTTTAGATTTTATTTTTTAATTTGTATACTAAACACGAAGAAACTTTCTTCCCGACCTTATATAAGATAAATAAATTAAAAGCTAAATTTAGCATTCATTATAGAAATTCTGTATACTGATTAATTAGTCACACTTATATGTATAATTTTTATATTTTTATGCGTCCATAATTTTATAGATATATATTTAAAATTATATGTTTATTGGTCAATTTCTTTACGGCATAGGGTCTTAATTTTTTAAATTCAAATAATATTTAATTTATTTCTTAAATGCGTGATTTAACATTTATTATAGACATTGATTATGGTTGAATGGTGGAAAGGGTAAATATCGGTACGTGAAACATTAAATTTATATGAGTGATCAAACCTATCCTAGTTTTTTAATTCGGTTTTCATACAGATGAACCATAATTTTCTAATTTTTTAAGAATTATGTACTAAAGTCAAGTCAGTGAATGTGGTGTTCACCTATAATGGGTTTACATATTAGTTCATAGTCTCTAAGGATATATTAAGTGTAAAATTTTAATATGTAAACGATTGGTTATATTATTTAAAATAAATAAATTAAAATAAAATAAATTATAGTTCTTATTTTTGTATGCGTCCATAATACAACTATTTAAAACTATATGTTCATTGGTCTACTTCTATACGTTTTAAGGTGTTATTTGTTTTTAATTTAAACTTTATTAAATACATTTATTTTAATTTAATTAAAAACGAAGACTGATACTACATTTAAATCTAATTACAAACTAAAACATACTTAGAAATTATATCTAAATATATATGATAGATTTACATCGAATCAAATTTTTTTTTTTTAATTTTATTAAATGTAAGAATGCAAACAATGTTAGACTACTTTTAGTCTGTGTAATTTTTTTTGCATTAATTCGTTTGTAATTTTCCATAGAATATAAAATTATATTGTATATAAGTTTATATTATTTATAAACTGAAGCTGAAGCTCTTTGTATGTGCAAATGCTAGGCATCAGAAGTACAAAATATTTTAGCCAAATTAATTTCAAAAGCCATTGATTTTGAAAGCATTTTAAAACGCAATTCATTCGCTGGTATTGCTTGATTACAAACCGTGTGAATGCACGCCTTCTCTATATTCTTTAAATTATGCAATGTTTTTTTGACCCCATTGGCGAGATATAATAATGCTGACAGTATTAAAAGATAATTAGAATGCTTTAGGGGGGAGGGGGGCTGCAGATAAAGGACAGGTTTTTTCTCGAGGCAAAATTGTTTTTTATGAAGCTTAGGGATCCAAGTAAACGACTAAAAAGTTAAAATGCGTCAAGCATATATTGCAAACGAAAGTATTAATTTTTTTTCATATCCCTGACATACCACACAGCGCCATCTAGTCCCAAAGTAAGCAAGTATTATGCTTGTATTAAAGGGTACTAGACAACTGATATACATACTTAAATATTCATTTTTCTATATAAAATACATACATAATAAATATATAGATACTTTTACACCCAGATACGAACAAATACTTAGACATGTTCACGGACACAAATATTTGTTCCGGGCGAGAATCGAACCCGCGACCCTCGGCTCTGCAGTTAGGGTCTCTAACCACTCGTCCAACTGGTCAGTCTCATAGCCTGCATTATTTATATAGTAGAAATAAACAGATTTCGCTAAGGTTCGTTTACGACAGTAAGAAAACTTTAGAGAAGAAAATTCGCCAATATTGATCGTTAATTTAATTAGTTAAATTTAATCAATTAAATTATATTAAATGATGTTTAAATACAATTATTTTATATTATACATCATAATGTATCACTGTATGTTTTTGAAACAGAATAGGTAGAATTTAAAAAATTTAAAATTAAATTATTTTTAGTCACACCAAATAATAATAATAATAATAATAATAATAATAATAATACATGGGACTTACCACACAGCGTCATCAAGTCCCATAGTAAGCAAGTATTATGCTTGTGTTATGGGTTACTAGACAACTGATATACATACTTAAATATTCTTTATAATATATACATATATAAATATTTTTGCAAAGACGCCACACACATATAACAACCAAGACCCGGTACCAGTATCAATATTTATCATATTAATACTGACCCGACCTGGGATTCGAACCCGGGACCTCCAGCTTCGTAGGCAAGGTCGCTACCCACTAGGCTAAACGGTCGTCTGATGATGTCAACTGATTTGCTTTGAAATGTCTTTAATAATACCGGAGTAAAACCTACACAGCTTAGTTTGCGAAGTTTTTTAATAGAGATGAGTGCATGTCTTTAACTAAAACATGTATTTTTTATAATCTATTTTATAAATTCAAATTTTATAATTTGAAACGGTATTTAAAAAAAAATATCATTTTCGATACCCATCACCTTCAGAATTTCAATCAAAACATTGATCATATAGTACAGATAGCGTCAAACTTTATGGTGGATCTGAATACAGCACTTTGATTCGGCTGCGCAAGTACAACAGTCATATACCCCTCGCTCCACTGCGTCCCGCTACACCTAAAACTGGTTACTGCGACGCGATTTGTACCTACATTCGGACCCGCCATAAAGTCTGATTGTAACTGTATGTGACTGAATCTCAGCTTATATGTAAACGCCAACTGCAACCTATTGACCCATTAAGAGCTATTTAGAAGCTACAATTAAAATTCTGCCACAGTATAGTCCGACACACATACTGACACGACGTGTATCGAATACGCAATTCCTCTTAAGTAACTTAGGTAACGTGTTACGTCTCGGTGAAAGTTGGCAAGCAAACTCTGTTTCATTTATGCCTTGCATGTTGAGTATGAACTTTGTCTTGTTGTACGGATTAGTTTGTGTGTACGCTTCTGACATAAAAAAAATCAATAGACATTACTCAATACAAATCAAACCTACATAATCAGTCGAACAATGGATGACCCCAATAATAAAAAAAACGAGGTATAGTTCCAATCAAACTTTATTGCGGATCGGAATACAACGCTGCATGCGTGCTTGCGCAGGTTCATTCATATGCCCTTCGCTCCACGCGTCCCGCTACACCTAAAACTAGTAACTGCGACGCGACTTGTGCCTATGTTCACATCCGCCATAAAGGTTGATTGGAACTATACTTATATGAAGAGAGCAAAAATGTGCATTAATGTAAATTGTAGTTCCTGTAAGGGACGCAACCCACGCTATGTGACCCGTTTTAGGCTGGGGGGGTCTTCAGAATACCACGCTTAGTCACAGGTACGGGGGGAGGGCCTTCTTCGTCAGGTAGTCAATATCCTTAGAAAAATAATGCAATGGATGACCCCAATAATAAAAAACGAGGTTTATGAAGAGAGCAAAAATATGCATCAATGGAAATTGTAGTTCCTGTAAGGGAACGAACCCAAATTATGTGACCCGTTTTAGGGATGAAGGGGTCTTCAAAATACCACGCTTAGTCACAGGTACGGGGGAAGGGGCTTCTTCGTCAGGTAGTCAATATCCTCTAGGAAAATAATACAATGGATGACAACGATAATAAAACATGAGGTATATGAAGAGAGGAAAAAATGCCTCAATGACAATTGTAATTCCTGTAAGGAAACGTACCTACCTATATTATGTGACCCGTTTTAGGAATGAAGGAGTCTTCAAAATACCACGCTTAGTCAGAGGTATGGGGAAGGGATTAGGTCTTCGTCCCATAGTCAATATCCTCTAGAATAATAATGCAATGGATGACCCCAATAATAAAAAACGAGGTTTATGAAGAGAGCAAAAATATGCATTAATGGAAAATGTAGTTCCTGTAAGGGAACGAACCCAAATTATGTGACCCATTTTAGGGATGAAGGGGTCTTCAAAATACCACGCTTAATCAGAGGTATGGGGGAGGGGCTTAGGTCTTCGTCACGTAGTCAATATCCTCTAGGAAAATAATGCAATGGATGACCCCAATAATAAAAAACGAGGTATATAGGAAGCAAAAATATGCACCAATGGAAATTGTAATTCCTGTAAGGGAACGTACCCAAATTATGTGACTCGTTTTAGGGATGAAGGGGTCTTCGAAATACCACGCTTAGTCAGAGATATGGGGGAGGAGCTTAGGTCTTCTTCACGTAGTCAATATACTCTAAGAAAATAACTGAATATAAGACCATAACCCTTATTTTGGTAGATTAAGTTCCTGTTAGAATAAGTTTTTACATACATTTTTCACTTGTGATTTATTTATTTATCGTATTTATGAAAACACGAGAGCGGGGAGAGTGTCTTAATATATACTACGGGAGGTCACCAAGACGGGGGGAGTGGTTAAAAAATTGTAAAAAAATGGGTCACGTAGTATGGGTACGTTCCCTAACGTAAATTATGATGATGCGTGGTTTTCCTTTCTAAGTTTCCTCGTATTTATGATGACATCGATCATCAATTGCTCTACTGATAGTGAAACCATCATAATAAAATCTGGATTCACTATAGTACTTTTCTCGGTGTAGTTTTTATGAAAAATTGAAGTAAGCTTTTGACAGCGTTTACTACTTGATTTTTCTTAATCTTCTAACTTCTATATTGTAATACTAATATGTATATATTAATACATATAAAGCTTCCATTGGCTTAGAGACCGTAACTACAGAACCAAGGTCATGGGTTCGATTCCCGCCTAGGACAAATATTTGTGTGAATGAACATATCTATTTTATTCCGTGTCTGGGTGTAAAATATTCATATAAATAAATATTACAAAATATATTTAAGTATGTATACCAGTCGTATACCCATAATACAAGCTCTACTTATTTTGGGGCTAGATGGCACTGTGTGGGAATTCCCAGGTATTATTATTATATACTATTACATATATAAACTGATTTCCGTACGTAAATCTCGTAAAAACTCGAAAATGGCTCGACCGATTTCAATGTTTTTTTTAATGTTTTATTCGCTTCAATACTAGAGTGGTTTAGGAAAAAAGGAAATTAAGAAAACCCCAAACGGAAAAATCGAAATTGATATTCTTGTATTGAAAACGCCATTTCCACTTACTTCCAATAATATAGCTTTCGTGGTGGACTTATCGTCTGACTTTTGGGGTAAAAAGTAGCCTAGATGACTTTCCAAAAACTTCTCTATCAGCCAACGAAAGTCCCTTCAAAATCGTTTCAGCTGTTCCGGACTAGCCAAACAAATAGACACACAGACAAAGATTTTAAAAAACGCGTACAGGGTTTTGTTTAGATGCAAATAAACATATAGTCTATCCGTTATATTAGACCTCGGTACACCGAAAGGCAAAGCAGGAACGAAATAGACAAATTAAAATATATTTATTTAGAGGAAACAAAAACTTATCACATTCGCTGCACACGAAACAAAAACTTGTGATATTCTTCATCACTCGACGGATCCTTCGAATAACTACTTGTGTTTATAATAAAACATTATATTTTGTCATTTACTTACTCGGTGAAAAGTCGATGTAAACTAATAAATTTTCGCTGAAACTGTACGCGGCACGCGCAAGCCGTCGGTTTCTTTGTTACGACCGGCACGTGCGGCGGTTTTCTTTGTGAATTTTTTGTGTGAATGTTTTGGCGGCGTCTCAAAGGATGTGGGGTAAAATAATGGTTATACTTTATGTGTGTAGGAAAAGTCTGTATTTCCAAATCCCAGACACTATTTTATTTATATGTATAAGATTTATTTGGCTGTTCATCGAAAGGTATACTATTACAGTATAAAATTAAAATCAATTCACACCTTATCTACAATATGTTTTAGTGTCACAAAGGAGCACTACATGTATAAATGCACTGATGAGCACAACCAAGATTAAATTTAAAAATATATATATATTAATTTTTAACGCAGCGAACCTGTTTCAAATTTATAAGGCCATGTGGCCATGGTTCAAATCCGAGCATGTACCAATGAGTTTTCTCTGACTTAAGTACATTAACAATCACTGACTCCGTCCCGGTTGCCATCAATAGATGACAGGCGCTAAAATTCACCAACCTGCACTGAAGTAGGGTAATGGATTAAGCTTCAAGTCTCTTTGTCCCGAGGAGAATCCATAGCCCTTGTAGTGAGCCACTAATGATTTTTTTTTAGGTAACATAACATACGTATACATCACAACAACGTCTAGGCCCCAAACTAAGCATTAGCTTGTGTTTTGGGTACCAAGCGAAGACACCATATACATATAACAACCAAGACCCGGTACCAGTATCAATATTCATCATATAAATACTGACCCGACCTGGGATTCGAACCCGGGACCTCCAGCTTCGTAGGCAGGGTCGCTACCCACTAGGCTAAGCGGTCGTCTAGCGGTTGATAGTATAGTATGCTTATGAAATAGTACAAACTTATATTTTTTTAAATAAATATTAGTATAGAGTACCTGTGGAGTACGTGTGTCGTGATAGCCCAGAGCCTGTCTCAAATTTATAAGGCCATGGTTCGAATCCGGGCGTGTACCAATGAGTTTTTCTGACTTAAGTACACAATATCACTGACACCGTGCTTCGGAGGGCACGTTAAGCGGTCGGTCCCGGACGCTGTCAATAGATGGCGGTCGTTACAGTTCCCAACCCGCAGTGGAGCAGCGTGGTGGACTTAAGCTCCAAGACCCCCTCCTCACCCTGGGGGAGGCCTAAGCCCCTGCAGTGGGGTAAAAATGGGCTGATGATGATGATGATGATGGAGTACCTAGCAGCGATTAAATTCCTATGTTCAATTCCTATATTCCTATTCCTTCTAGATTCTATGGAGCAGCGAAAATTAACAAATATTTTTTATTTCTTTTCCATCAGCCCTTTTTGTACCCCACTGCAAGGGCTTAGGCCTCCACTCAAGATGAGGGCTCGGAGCTTTAATCCACCACGCTGCTCCAATGTGGGTTGGCAAATTGTAACGGCTGCCATCTATTGACAGCGACCGGGACCAACTGCTTAACGTGCTCTCCGAGGCACGGAGTCCATTGTTTTCATCCCTCCGATCAGGTAACTTCGTACAACGTAACAGCCTACTTTCCAAGTCTGAGAAATGAGAAGATATGTAACGACCGCTAATGCCACACGCGCGAATTCGTGGGCGGACGCTAACGTGTAAAACAAGCTACGAATATATTATGTATTGTTAATGTATGTATTACTTTGTATTCATATGATTGAGCGTAGAGCCAAGTGTTGGCGCCTTCGCTACGCTTTTGCGTCAAACCATCTCGTGCCTAAATAGGTCTTTTTCGTCCCTTAGCTTGTGTAACAATCTGTGGGATGATGCAGGTTGCTTGAGTTGATTTGCTTGGGGTCACCGTATATCTGACATGCGGGAAGGAGTCTTGCGTGTGTTGCCTCGATGCCTGATTATTTAGATCTCCCACATAAACGAATCTAAATAATCGGAGTTTAGGTTCGCGCGTAAAATGAATAAGTAATATAGTCTGAGTTTTCACTAATTTATTATTTGACAAATTTATAGCGTACAGACTTAATTTAGCGTTTTTCACTTATATATATATATATTACAAAGAATGGAAAAAGCGACTTGAGTGATTACGTCGGCAGACAGTACCGATTCGCGACTTGTCGTGCTGAGGATTGCGGAACAACTATTATCTCCCGTGTCGTCATCGGTCGAGATGAGATTCCAGGGGTTTCTGGTAACGGTACCGTGGGAGAGTAAAAAATAGGTCGGCATCGCTTCTTTAGAATATCGGTAACATTGTGCAAGTCTAACGGTTTGTTTGTAAAATGTCCGTCGACGTCAATAATCGTAAAATCTTTGATTTTTCAAAGGAAGAAAAATATTTTAAGCTAGCATGCAATTTACACAAGGGATCTTACAAAGATAAAAATGTTTGTACAATTTGCGAAGTACCGACAAAGGAATACCGACTATTAGCTAAATTAATATTACATAACTTAGGTACTACTTAGATATATACATTGTTGTTATATAATATGTTATAATCTAAGATAGTGTACTGCTATCGCCACAAATCTATTATTCTGCTTCAAAGATATTCATCAAAAAAATCATACAAGCTCCTGGGTTTGTATGGGGGGCTTGAATGGGGAAATTTTTTCATTATTTTCCGAATTTCATATAGACATTAGGTCCAAAATGTAAATGTAATTTATGCAAAAAAAATAACATTTTCGCCCGCCGCTCTGACGAAGAGAGCTATCCTGTCGGCGGCCGCTGACCTACACAATCGTCAGTCGCTCGCGCATCACCACGGAAATACCATTTTGTGACGTTATATTTCGTTATTTTAGTATTTTAAAAAGTGATGAAAAGTCACCCGGTGTATGTGTGTGTGTATGTTACCTCCTACTTTAGATAATAATATTAATAATAATAACGTATACATGACAACAACGTCTAGGCCCCAAACTAAGCATTAGCTTGTGTTATGGGTACAGACACACATAACTACATCTTCTTACCAATTTTACTAAATGAAGCGTCAATAGATTCTTATTAACTGGAAGAGCGTTAAAACAAAATGTCCCTTTACGTCTAATTAATATTTCTTTAAAATTAAACTTATTTTTTGATATCTCTTGTGTGCGTAAAAAAAAATCTGTGTGTGTACTAGGTATTGCAACACAACCGTAATTTTTTGCGAGAAAACTTGACAGCTTCTTTTCTGGTCCATTCACTTTTTAGAGCACTTCAACATCTACACGACGACGCACAAATATCTCGTCTAACCCTTTCCGTTGCGGAGTTATGACTAATTCTTTGGTCGCATGAATTGTATTTCGAGGCCCTTTTTCTATCCCCTCCCCCGTTTGATGACGTATGTCTGTCTTCACTACACTGTCTATTTTCAAAATATCACTTGGCTACAAGAACAAAAGCGGTTCGATGCTATTTCTGGCAGGATTTTATTCATACCATATTCATTGACGACCGCTTAGCCCAGTGGGTAACGATCCTGCCTACGAAGCTTTGGATCCCGGGTTCGAATCCCAGGTCGGGTCAGAATTTATATGATGAATATTGATACTGGTACCGGGTTTTGATTGTTATATGTATGTGGTGTCTTCGCTTGGTGCCAAAACACAAGCTGATGCTTAGTTTGGGACCTAGACATTGTTGTGATGTATACGTTATTATTATTATAATAGAAGGAATGCCTTTTTAACAACGTTTTCACTTTAAATTTAAGCTATACGCTTAAGCGAATTGAACGGTTGGCGCTTAGTCTATGCAGAACGTACGACATTCAGTGAAAGGCGTCTTTGAACAGGAAGTTATTAAGGAAGTATCGGTTCGATAGTTCACGATGCGTCGCGCTTCAACGCTCCAAGCGTGTTTTCTCATGGGCTAATTATAAAATTATAAATAACAAATATAAAGTATTAAACAAAATTATAAACAAAAAATATCTTTTATATGTATATATTACAAAAAAAAAATTATTGAAGTATGTATATCAGTTGTCTGGTACTCATAATACAAGCTTTACTTAGTTTGGGACTAGATGACGCTGTATAGGATGTCCCCAGGTATTATTATTAAATAGTAGACTAAAATACTCTCCGTCCTTTCAACTATCTCCGTGACAAATCCTGTTATTACGATTGTTCGTTACGATGCAACGTGAAAAAAGATAAATATTTTTCCTATTTTTAAAAGAATTGACTGAAAAGAATTGATATGATAACTATAATTTTTTTTCATATTCATATTTTTTTTTTTGTGGTCATGTAAAGGTCGAAGGTCCGAAACGGTGGTCGGATCAGGTAACTGAACACCTGGATGTTCCGATCAGCACAGCCCTCCACTACGCGGTAGATCGAAACAAGTGGAGGAGGATTGTGGACAGAATGAGTCGGCGGGGTCACGATCCTCAACCCTGAGGAAGCGACCAACAAGAAGAAGAAGAAAGGTCGATATGCATGTTTCTATACAACTTGAAAGACCATATCTATCCCATCGAACCACTTCCAATCGAAATAAAAAAAATCTCGGAATGAAAACTATGAAAAAAAAAATTAAAACACTTTATGTTCTTCAAGGCCGAAAAAATAAAACAAAATTCAATAAAATAAGACTAGTTATGCGTTTTTAGGGTTCCATAGCCAAATGCCAAAAAAGGAACCTTTATAGTTTCGCCACGTCCGTCCGTCTGTCTGTCTGTGGGTTTCCTCGGAAACTATTGGCAATATATAAATGAAATTTGGAAGGTAGGTGTCATTTATAAACCGCTACACAACGACGTAGTGAAATTAAGAAAAAGATTTTTTTTGGGATAGGTCACATGTAACTGAAGTACGAAAAAAATAATTCATCGTATATATATAGTACAGCGAGAGGTACCAAACGATAGGTCTTCAAAAATGATATCAAATCTTAAAATACATAATATTGTATAATGGTTATGGTTAAGTTCGATTAACGTCGCGCTCTTTTTTTTATATGTTATATAATAATAATAATAATAACGTTTACATGACAACAACGTCTAGGCCCCAAACTAAGCATTAGCTTGTGTTTTGGGTACCAAGCGAAGACACCACATACATATAACAACCATGACCCGGTACCAGTATCGATTTTCATCATATAAATACTGACCCGACCTGGGACTCGAACCCGGGACCTTTAGCTTCGCAGGCAGGGTCGCTACCTACTAGGCTAAGCGGTCGTCATTATATGGTGGTACAGAACCTTTCGTGTGCGAGTCCGATTCGCACTTGGCCGATTTTACCGGTGATATCGACTAGAGTCTCGCATTTCAGTTTGGTCAGTCATCCAAATGCGACGTTGAATATAACTATACACGACGGCTCGTTAAAAAACATTTTTAATCGTCTATCAGCCATATGTTTGGAACAAAACGATTCAATGTGATAAAATGCAATAAATCTAGTTTCAAGGAGACGCCTGTTTAATACGACTAAACAATAATAGATGGAGCCATCATATAAAACAATGATTTTTTTTTTAATAAAATAATAATAATCATAATAAATATAAAAATAAAAATTTGTGGAAAAATAGGGTTTTTTCGAGTGATTTCTGTTATGGTTTTTTAATAGTTTCGAAGCGTTTGTCGAAAAACTTGATTTTCCACAAATTTTAGGTTTTAGTCTGAGGTTTTAGTACAAATGTTTCAAAACTGTTAAAATAATCAATAAATCATTTAAAAATATTAAAGAGAAATATTTTTTATAGTCGCATGCTATGTAAAATCAACTGAAATTTGAAAATGTGATTATAATAGAAATAAAACTTATATCTTTATATGCATCCATCTATTATTACGTAATTAATATAACGTGAAAAGTGTTTTACTGTTCACTCATTTGAGATGAGGTCACTAGGGGTGGGGGATGCGGGAGCGCCCCCGCTTCGGGTTCGACTTGAAAGTCGCCCGAGAAAGACTCATTAGTTTGAATCAGCCGTTCGACTTCGAGTGTTAGGTCATCGGGCTGATCTGTCAGTGCATTCCGTGGTCGTTTCCTCGTAGTCCTAAAGATTTGTCCTACTAGTAGTCCTATATAAACTAAAAGTACCATAACACCAAAAATTAATTTCGAAGTACGAACAAAAAACAAATAACTAAATATTTAAATATTTTATTTCATGGCAAATTAATAACATATAAATAGACCAGAAAGTTTTTATTTTCAGAAATATTTTATATAAAGTTCGGGTGCGATTGTACTTTTATACATACGGGATCATGAAAAAAAAATACATACTTCATTATCTTATTCCGTAGTAGGACAATTGTCTGATTTGTCCTACTAGTAGGACAAATCAGTAGTACCACGGTCCTACTGATTACTGACGGTCCTACTGATTTGTCCTACTAGTAGGACAAATCAGTAGGACCACGAGGAAATAGCCGAAAATTCCTATAAACAAAAGTAACTAAAATCTTTATTACAACAATGAATACCCCACACGATAGAGTGCGCAAAAGAAAATTAAATCTTTCAGTTCAATTATCAAAAACATTATACATCATGGCCGTTCGTATAAGATATCCGGCAGTGAAATTTTATTCGTATCCGTCCATTATGTCCCACTGCAAGGGCTTAGGCATCCCTCGGGATGAGGGTGCTTAGAGCTTAATCTACCACGCTGCTTCTGTACGGATTGGTGGATTTTAACGACTGCCATCCAATAAAGGCAACCGGGACCGATGGCGTAACGTGCTCTTCGAAGCACGGAGTCAGTGATAATTATATTAAGTGTTAAAAAAATGTATTGGTACTTACCCGTATCTGGGGTTCAAACGACCTTCTAAAGAAGACAATATCTCGGAAATAATTGGCTTATTATTTTGTTCAATAACTTCAACCATTCAGGCAAACAAGCAAGTTTTTTTAGAGCCTCCTTTGATACGGTAATATCTTTCGTAAAATTTGTGAATCTCCCCGAATGCGTTACACAACGCACTTTCACTGTGCGCCGGCGCCACCGATGTAGTGCTAAATAACCGGTAAGGTAAATTCAAAACTGTTTTTACCCAACTAACTAAGGTAACGCCAAATGTGAAACATGAAGACGACCGCTTAGCCTAGTGGGTAGCGAGCCTGCCTACGAAGCTGGAGGTCCCGGGTTCGAATCCCAGGTCGGGTCAGTATTAATATGATGAATATTGATCAAAATATTTATATATGTATATGTTATAAAGAATATTTAAGTATGTATATCAGTTGTCTAGTAACCCATAACACAAGCATAATACTTCTTTCTTTGGGACTAGATGGCGCTGTGTGGGAAGTCCCATGTATTATTATTATTATTATGTTATGCGTGCATGTTTGCATGCTTCAGTGTAACATTGCTTAACAAACATCCTGGCCTATGCTATTGTAGATTCAACATTGTAACTTTGTGTCGACAATTATGTAAATCAGGATGCCAGTGGTGGATTTACCATCAGGCGTAGTAGGCTGTCGCCAAGGGCGGAAGATTTTAGGGGCGCCAAGTTTAGGGTTTTTTTTTGTGATTTACAGTTGTTAAAAATATTCATATTTGTATAGTTTAACGTTATTAAGTATCTGTCGTGATAGCCGAAGGGTTCCGAGCTCGCTTCTTGTATAGAAGGTCGTGGTTCGAATCGCAGGGCATGTACTAGAGGCTTAGGCCTCCCCTCGGGATTAGATAGCTTAGAGCTTATTCCTCCACGCAGCTCCAGTTCCGCACTAGTTGGTGGTTTTTAGCGGCTGCTATCTATTGATAGTAACCGGGACCGTCGGCTTGACGTGCTCTCCGAGGCACAGTCAACGATAGTTATGTACATAAGTTAGAAAAAACTCATTGGTACATGCCTTGAGAGTAGAACCACAGCCTTCTGAACAAGAATCGCTATCACTCGGCTATCACGACATACGACAATAATAATATGTTCGGAACCGTTTTTATTCAATAACGGTTCACTCTTGACCTATTTTTTTATGTTAGGTAAGAATGAGGATAAAACCATTCATTCTCACCAAAGTTAACTCAAGAAAAAAACCATTGCCCAATGCAAGCCTAATGATATTTTGTAAGCCGGATGAGTGGGATTTTTATGTTTCATAAGTCGTTATTCTCTAGTAGGTTAGTCAAGTTCGATGAATCCGTTTTTTGTAATAAGTATTCTATTTTTTAATACGTAGTGACTATCGAGCCGGTATCTGGATGAATAATATACAGGGTGTTCGGCTGAAACTAGTATTAACATATAGAATATGTAGAACTTACCAAACTTAACAAAAACTTTGAGTGAGCAGGTGGCGCACACTAACGGTTACCGAGAAAAACATTTTTAAAGTTTCATTCAGTTTTATCTTTTTTATTTTATTGTTTAGTTCGGTAAACTCTACACGCTCGAGCGCTCTATAAGTTTGGACTATACGTTCAGCCTAACACCAGGTATTTTTATTCATCCGATTACTGGATTCCCTGACGAATAATAATAATAATACCTGGGACATCCCACACAGAGCCATCTAGTTCTAAACCAAGCAAAGTTTGTATTATGGGTACCAAACAATTGATACACATACTTAAATATTCTTTATAACAAATATCTAAATAAAAATATTTCACACCCAGACACGGAACAAAACATGTTCATGCACACAAATATTTGTCCAGGGCGGGAATCAATCCCGTGATCCTTGGCTCCGCAATTAGAGCAACAACTTGGCCAATCGGTCAATAATAATATAGACCATTAATATTTGGTTCGGCCAAGACGGTTGATGTATACCAATAGCCTACCATTTCAAATTTAATAGGTTAGATTAGGTTTTGCTTGTATCAATCATCATCATCATCATCAGCCCATTTTTACCTCACTGCAGGGGCTTAGGCCTCCCCCAGGGTGAGGAGGCTTGGTTGAGGCCAGGGGGGCTTGGAGCTTAAGTCCACCACGCTGCTCCACTGCGGGTTGGGAACTGACAGCGTCCGGGACCGACTGCTTAACGTGCCCTCCAAAGCACGGTGTCAGTGATATTGTGTACTTAAGTAAGAAAAACTCATTGGTACACGCCCGGATTCGAACCATGGCCCTTTGGCCTTATAAATTTGAGACAGGTTCGTTGCGCTCTGGGCTATCACGACCTATTAATATACTACGTATTTCTTTTTAACTGAGACGTATTATACATAGATTTTTTAAAGTTATTGTAATGAGCCGCAAATTGTGTTTTCTGTTTTCACTTTTTTTTATAAACAAAATTGCTCAAAAATATTTTTTTTTCCATAATTTTTTATCTCATATAAATCAACTTTACAATTTTCAATCATACCTAATTTTACATTAGAAACAATAGGGGCTGCTCTCTCTACATATATTTTGTAATATGAATAAGTATATATGGAAACTATTATAGGAAAACTAAATTTAAAAAAAATTTAAAAAATAATAAATAAATAAAATAAAAATATATATATATATAAGTAGATATGAAATAGGTATCTATGGAAATAGGATATAAATAGGGCAAACTCACTGACGCAGGAGAACACTGCAAAGGCGGCGCATGTGCCAAATTAGTTCCTATAATTTTAGTAATAAAAGCTCAAATGAGAACATGGACTTCGTTCGAGTCTATGGTAGCTGAAGTAATTACAATATAAAAAAAATATGAATAAGTAAACAACTAACACAATAATAATTGAGACAGTTATATACAATTTAGGGATTTGCTGTTTTAACGTAGAACTCAAAGTTGCGTCCATTTGTGTCACTTGAGATGACACAAACGACGAACTTATCTATATATTTGCCTTGGTTATATATAATTTCTGGGTAAAAAGTTG
Organism: Luffia ferchaultella; assembly: GCA_949709985.1. NCBI lineage: Eukaryota > Metazoa > Arthropoda > Insecta > Lepidoptera > Psychidae > Luffia > Luffia ferchaultella. Next base: position 4,350,409 of record OX453269.1, read on the forward strand.
GCGTCAGAAACGTAGATGAAAATATCACCTAACTATTCGGTTATATTTCACGAACATAAACACGGTTTGTACATGGTTAGTGGCGATAGTATGTGGTCTGTTGAATAACACAAAGTATGTAAAAATTAACTTGCCATTTTCGTTGACACGTATTGCGAGGATTCGTCAAGACATTATTCAATCAATCCAAGATATTTGCTTTTGTCTTTTTGTGCGCCATTTTATTTAAAATATTTATTCATTGGAACGAAGATGTTTTACGTGAAGATAATATTTATTTTATATATAACTAGCGGTCGTACCCGGCTTCGCCCGGGTGGACTACGGAAACATTTCTCTTCCCGTTCCACGCATTAGCGAAGTCAGAGTGGGTCACCATTCCAACCATAAAGTATCATTACACTATGGTATCATCGTCATCATCCAAACAAATACATTCTCTGGCGCGTCTAGCAACAAACTTGATTGCCATAAAAAGGTTATAGGAAGTCAACCTTAAAAGACATACATATGCTGTCCCGGACTTTTGGTTAGTACTTTTAAAGGGGAACAATTCCGTAACACATGATTTTTGGTTAACATCAACCGTTTAGGCAGCGCGCGTAACGGAAGCTCTCAAAAGGAATAATTTTCCTGTTTTTGCAATATTTTTCTTTGATGCTCCACTCCTATTGGTCGTAGCGTGATGTAATAATAACCTATAGCCTTTCTCAATAAATGGACTATCTAACACAAAAAGAATTTTGCAATTCGAATCAGTGGTTCCTGAGAATTGCGCGTTCAAACAAACAAACTCTTCAGCTTTATAATATTATATATAGTAATATATAGTAATATAGTATAGAAAATAACCTTACCTGCTTTTAAAACACAAAAACAAGCGAAATAGAAAGTTAAGTAGTAATAAAAATAAAATAAAAACAAAAATGTTAAGATTATACCATGTTAGATCAAATATAAAATACTTACCTTCAATCAAAAAACAAGCAAAAAACATAAGAAAATATGTTAGTGTGTTAGAAAAAAAAACATAAATAAAAAGAAAATAAAAAGTGTGAGGAAGCAAGACATAGTTAGAAAATAGCCACAGTATAAAGAAAAGGTAATGTCATTTGTTTTTTTTTTATACAAATAAATCCTGGATACAACGACATAAATAAACAGTCACCTTCAACGCCATCTATCTATGTCTTGCGGAACCACACCGGACTTACTCTTATCGTTTATGACCGGACCATAGCTAAGTAACGCTTCGTTTGGATGTTCAATAGAATTTGAATCTTGTACGCCAAGTAGACCGGCTTTAGCTACTCTATGGCAACACCCTTGGAGTACTCCGTCACAAGATCCTTCTAACAGACCGCCCACCATCCAGCAGTAGATGAAAAACTCACATGTACCGCCTTGGGAACATTTATTATTGTCTTTTCTGTTTAAATCTTCTATTTCCTCTGTGGTTATTTCGATTTTTGAATTTTGTGGTTCGATATCATTTAATTTTTTACCTCTTCTTGTAGGTTTATTGCTTTTTAATGGCATACTCTTTATATATTCAGTTATTTTCAACATCTGCTCGTCGCTTATAGGTTTAAACTTCGGTAGAATCGCAGTGTTTATGCCAAATTCTTTGGTTATATTACCGAAATGGTAGTTTTGGAGGTCGGGCGGTAGTATTTTCGTTGGATGCGTTTGTATGAACATCAGTTTTGTGTTGGAGTATTTTCCGAACGGTATGTATCGGGGTTCATACCCAAATTTTTCTTTGGCGTCCATCCGATTCTCGATCGGCCGGTGTGGTTCTTTCTCACGATCTGTGCGAACGAGAAGGTGAATGTTTAGTTCAGTAAAAACATATTTAAATACCAAAATACTTGGCATGCCGCTCGCAAGAAGCAAGTGTAAAAGAAATTCAGGGAAGTCAAACGTGAGTCAAGTTTGACTCTCAATCATGACTTTATGACAGCCGTCTCGTTTTGTCACTCTACGGTGGTGTCTATAGCTTGAAACTGCTTGAAACACTTTCTTCTATAGTTACAGGCCGTGCTATTAGATTTGGCAACGTCGCATTATCTGTTAGATGTAGACCGATTTACTTCGTCAGCTGACATGATGTCATGATTTAATAATAGAAAATATGGAATTTAAACAACTAAATATGAAATTATAGATAGTATTTAGTAGAAAATAGAAATAAGAGTACCTATTATATGATACTAACACCTGCACGTGGCTTCGTTCGCGTGTTATAGGTGGATTCTATGATTAGAATAGAATAGAATAAATGCTCATTACATCTCATTTTGGTTAGTGTTATTATGGTTTTGTGCATTTATCACAGGCTAACTAGTCTTGCAAGCAAGTTTAATTTTAATGTTCTACGGGGATGTACTGTTCCCTTGCAGTTTCTTCCTCTCCCTGGATTCTACGTAATCAATCTCGCTGGATCTGCTGCTGCCTAGCATGCGGTTAAAGTGACCATGACAGGTATAAGTTTAATTCCCCGGGATCCTCCAGACTCCATATTCTCTATCTACCTACTCTAAAAATTATAAAAATGTACTGTAATTTCCACCCAAAGGTGTCAAGATTGTGACGTCAAATGAAAAACGATTGTAGTGAAAATATCAACTTACCTTGCTGATTACGAATAAACACGATGCAACAAGTAGTTTTTAACACTGACTTATTATTTTCAAATAATATATCTGTTTACATTACATTTAAATGAAAAAAAAAACGCCAACTAGTAGCCTGACTGATACCAAGGCTTAGTCTACACGCAACGTTGCCAAATTTCAATAGCACGGCTTAGGCGGTGGCTTAGGCAAACGTAAAATGAATTCGAAGAGATCCAACGTGAGTTTATGACAGCCGTCTCGTTTTGTCACGCTATGATGGTGTCTAAACAAATTAACTTTTCAAAATAACTGTATTGTCCGTCATCCGCGATAATTAGACCATTAGAAAAATCATTCCTGTTGGACAAATTAGTTTAACCAGTCAATTAGACTTACTACACGAAGGAACCGCTACCTGAGATACAATTCCTTTTTTTTATTTAAATAATACCAACTTGGATATTTATATCCTATCGATATCCTATCCAATAAAAAGAAAATTATGCTGAAAAACCATATTTAAAAAAAAAATACTGTCATATGTAATCATGCCATAGATCACAAAATATTAGAATAGCCTACATGCTTGTCTTCTTCAAAAAATTTAGTATTTCATAATTCTATAGCAGAAAACGTCATAGTTAAAAAGAAGGAGGAGAAGAGTATTGCGAAATTATTACAACAATTTTGAATTGAATGTAGTAAAAATACAGGTTATTTATTACCAGAGACATGACAAACCAATGTCTGTGTATTTCAAACCAAACGCTGCTGTCAAATTTGTTTACTCTATGGTATTTAAGATCCGCGTGTGACGTCACTTGATACGGGCTACAAGGAAACGACTTGAAAATATGACCAGCGCTGGCCCATAGTGCCGCGCACGGAACAATTTTACTTAATTTTTTTTGATATTAATAATAATACCTGGAACATCCCACACAGCGCCATCTAGTCCCAAAGTTAACACGTATTATGCTTGTATTATAGGGCACTAGAGAACTGATATACATACTTGAATTTTTTTTTTATAACGTATACATATGTATATAGAAACTTTTACACCCAGGCACGGAACAAATAGACATGGTCATGTATAAAAATATTTGTCTCGGGCGGGAACCGAACCCGAAATCCTCGGCTTCGCACTTAGGGTCTCTAACCACTCGGCCAACCGGTCAGTCGGTCAGTTTAATGTACTGGTATCAATAAAATTCTTTTGTTAATTGAGTAGTCTTCTTAACTACAGCAAACTTCTATTTAAAAAAAAATCGGAGTCAATTGTTCATTGTTCAATTAATTGGGGTTTTTAATTACTTAAATTTAGTTTAATTATAATAATAATAATAATAACATACAATCACAACAACGTCTAGGTCCCAAACTAAGCATTAGCTTGTATTTTGGGTACCAAGCGAAGACACCACATACATATTATAACAACCAAGACCCGGTGCCAGTATTTAATATTCATCATATAAATACTGACCCGATCTGGGATTCAAACCCGGACCTCTAGCTTCGCAGGCAGGGTCGCTGTCCACTAGGCTAAGCGGTCGTCGCTTTTTATTAGATATTAAATATAATTAATTCGTGATTGACCTTATAAATATTAGTATGAAATGACCCAATTTTATTTTATTTATAGCATGGCAATTGTATGGCATCACAATATACTGTTATTAGAAAGCATTTTTTTTAATTTTAATTATTTATTTATTTTCTCCACTGTTAATAAATAAATCTCACAGTAAAGTATATAAATGTCATGCTTAAAACATAATCCAAAAGTACAAATTTGAAATAATTTAATAATTATCACAAATAAAGACAAAATATAATGGGTTACAAAGAAAGTCGTACTGTATATTAAAGGACGTTATTATTCAGGTCATTTCCTATGGATTTGATTCTGTAATATGGTGTCCGAAAATTAACCATTACGGAGATATTGAATTTTAAAGATTCATTTAAAAATCCTTTATTTTTTGGCTTTGTTATCGATTTTTTTTTAGATTAGAGCTCCTACAGTCCGTTTTTTTGATGTATCTAGCTAGAGAGAGGGCATGTCAATAAATAAAAATCATCAACAAAATCTGAACCTACTACTAACGGCTTAAAAAGACTGCTCGACAACGGTTAGAATTAAAGAATTTTCACTAAGTTTCTATAACTTTGAAGCGCTTTTAAAAAAAATGTGTGGAATTTATACTGCAAATAATTTTAAAATTTTCTACGTCTCTTTAGCTAATGAAAAAGATATAACATGGATTAGGTATGTTCGTAAAATCTTAAATTAAGGGTATTTGAACAGGCCCAAGTGGCAGTACAACATAACGAAACGGTTTTTTGTTTTTTTTAAGAAAATCATGTGGACAAATGAGTAGAAATTTGATAAAAACATCACAAATTATCATAACGCCCATTATTGGGCTCCCAAAGCGTAAGGTAACCCCCAAAAAAAAACAAAAGGGTCACAAAGGAGATTCAGTCTAAATGTGTAGATGGGCATTATTAAATAACTTCCAATAATTTAAATGGCTCGCGAGACACATGAAAAGTTTTTGAGGGAAGAGTATTAAATTTTATTAAATATTATTCATTATTTTCACGTGTCGTGATAACCCAAAGCGCAACGAACCTGTCTCAAAATTATAAGGCCCCATAGGGCCATGGTTCGAATCCGGCCGTGTACCAATGAGTTTTTCTGACTTAAGTACACATTATCACTGACACCGTGCTTCGGAGGGCACGTTAAGCAGTCGGTCCCGGACGCTGTCAATAGATGGCGGTCGTTACAGTCCCCTACCCGCAGTGGAGCAGCGTGGTGGATTTAAGTTCCAAGCTCCCCTTCTCACCCTGGGGGAGGCCTAAGCCCTGCAGTGGGGTAAAAATGGGCTGATGATGATGATGAGTCATTATTTTACCTCTATATAAAGACAACGATCGAGTAATTTCGCTAACGTCATAGTAAAAGTAATAAAATGGTTGACTTGACCCGTCTCGGGATCTCAAACTTTTTGTGGCGAAAGTGTTACGAGATTTGGCATAATTTTCTTAGAGAAATGTTTTTAATGGCTGTCTTTTCTTTTTATGAGCGATTCTTTGACGCCCACTATTAAGCAGAGCATAATGCAATAAAATGCACAAAAAAGAAAGAACTTTGAATAGACTCGAGGGACTGTGTTGGTGATGGTCCGAATAGAAATCATTTATATTTTGTTTTGGACATAAAAATACGAATTGACTAGAAGCCCTCTTCTGGGTTTACCGTCTAACCACTCATACTATAGCTAACCGGTGTATGATGGGAGTTTTAGTCCGAGATTCAGTGCGCAAGGTTCCACAGCGGCGCCCTTCACCCCCGAGAAATCCCCGCACACCGGTTTCAAGCCCCGGAAAATGCGAAATATCGCTTCGTCACTGTGAACTAACGTTTATGACTATTAAAACCAAACGCTGCTGTCAAATGAATTTATGGTTTTGAATTTTACATAACTTAGTTTAACCACCGCAATAACTATAATTGTGTGATATTATCACAATAAAAAAGTACGTACATAATGCTATACTTTTTAGATACCCAATGGCGTACGGTGCCGAAACGTGGACTCTCACGGCAGGACTGATCCATAAATTCAAAGTCGCTCAGAGTGCTATGGAGCGGGTTATGCTCGGTCTTTCTTTGATGGATAAAATCAGAAACACTGAAATCCGTCAAAGAACTAAAGTTGTCGACATAGCCGAAGCGATCAGCAAGCTGAAGTGGCAATGGGCCGGTCACATTTGCCGTTGAACGGATAACCGATGGGGTAGACGAGTTCTCGAATGGAGGCCACGTACCGGAAAGCGAAGGTGCCCCGGCCAGGTGGACAGATGACCCTGAAGCACCATACCGTGGGTAGTTGGATGCGAAAGGCGGAGGACCGTGTGTGGTGGCGAGCCTTGGGAGAGGCCTATATCCTGCAGTGGAGAGACACGGGCTGATGATGATGATGACCCAAGGGGTACCAACGGACCCTATTACTAAGGCTCCACTGTCCGTCCGTCCGTCTGTTACATCACAGGGCACTATTGTCTGAACCTTAATAGGTAAACACTTGAAATTTTCACAGAATGTGTATTAATATGGCTGCTATAACAAAAAATAATAAAAATTAAATATTTATTTTTGTAGTAGTCGAAAATTGGCGGCGGTGGTGGCGAGCCTTGGGAGAGCCCTATATCCTGCAAAGGAGAGACACGGGCTGATGATCATAATGACAGTTAAAATTTAGAAGAGGTCCCCATACAAGAAACGTGTTTTTTTTAAATATTCTACGGTGGTACGGAATCCTTCATGTACAAGTCCTCCAATCCTCATGTTGGTCGAGTTTTCTTTCTTTTCTTCCTAAATTCTAACATTATCTCTAATTTCAAGTTTTTTTGTCAACTAGAAATACCTTAGAATTTTATTGATCAGTGAATGTTTGAAGAAATAGCAAAAACTTCGATGACAGATATGTTCTAATCTATACTACAAATAATTTAACAGCCAATTACGCTCCACAGCAGGCGCTAAGACCTCCCCTCGGAATAAGGGTGCTTGGAGCTTAATCAACCACGCTGCTCCAGTGTGGGTTGATGGATTTTAACGACTGTCACCTGACGATGGCAACTAGGACCGACGCGACGGCTTAACGTGTTCTCCGGGGCACAGAGTCAGTGATAGTTATGTACTTAAGTGAGAAAAAGCTCATTGGTACATGCCCTGGGAATCGAACCACGACCTTCTAATCTATGTTCATTAGAAATCGGTTATTTGGTAACTAAGTACTTACAATGGTCACGAGTACAATCTTTACTTCAGGGTTTTGCTTGCATTAGTAACAGAGTTAAAGAAATTTAAAAGTGGTTCGAGTCGTTTCTAGGAAAGGGTTCTCGGGGGCGGCCGTTTGCTTACCTTACCTCACCACTGATCTCAACAAAGTACACGTGATAACTCAATAACACATATAGTAACAATATTGACTGTGGCGTTTAGTACAGTAGAGATAGAAATGTTCGAACCAAAATGTGTGGCGTGAAAGTTGGCACAGGGGTATTCGCTGGCGGAGACGGAAGTTTAAAGCCGTCAGCTGTTCTGGCCACGCTCCGACAACTTATACGACAAAAAATTCTTATATACTCAAACCGACCGTTCGATATGATGCCTCTGTCAAACTCTGTGAAACAATTTATCGTAGCAAACAAAAGTTTTGCGGTCGGTCGAATGGGATTATTACGGCATCATAGCTTACATTATGATACAAGTACAGTAAGCTGCATATTATAGTCGAAGTGTTATTAGCCGAGTGCTTTTATAAACCGATGACTATAATATCCAGCTTACTGAGTACGAGCATCATACGACGTTTTTCAATAGATTTGCGATTAAAATTAGGTAGATATTTAAAATATACCTAATAATGGCGGGAGCTAAGGGCGGCAACGGGCTGCTTTTCACGGTTTACGCATGCGTTACAAACAGAATGCTCGCTTGTGATTGGTGTAAAGCAAAAAGGCCTAGTACTATTAAATACAACATTACGATTCAAGTTTCGATGTCATAATGACCGTATTAATAGCAAAGGTATTAAAAAATAATATTCGCACCACCACACTTTTACACCAAGACAAACAAATAGACATGTTCATGGACACAAATATTTGTCCCGGGCGGGAAACGAACCTGCGACCCTTGGCTCCGCAGCTAGAGTCTCTAACCACTCGGACAATCGGTCAGTCAAGGCATTGACTTCAAACAAAATTATAGAGGTATTAAAAATTATGACGATCTTATAACACACAGTATAAGTACGGCGAGAAAGCAAAAGTCATAAATGGAAATTATTAAACAATGTATTTAAACATATGCATAGTCACTGAATTGAGTTCTCTGTTAAACGCGATGCAAATTACGCACGCGATTTGTACAGACGGAAAAACGAATAAATACAACATCTTATCAATTGTATATAAATTCCATTATCTCATAATCATCATCATCATCAGCCCATTTTTACCCCACTGCAGGGGCTTAGGCCTCCCCCAGGGTGAGGAGGGGGGCTTGTAGCTTCAGTCCACCACGCTGCTCCACTGCGGGTTGGGAACTGTAACGACCGCCATCTATTGACAGCGTCCGGGACCGACCGCTCAACGTGCCCTCCGAAGCACGGTGTCAGTGATATTGTGCACTTAAGTCAGAAAAACTCATTGGTACATGCCCGGATTCGAACCATGGCCCTGTGGGCCTTATAAATTTAAGACAGGTTCGTTGTGGTCTGGGCTATCACTTCCATTACTTCCATTCCACCACACTTCCATTATCTATGCTATATTTTATACTGAAGTGGTGACGTTTTTCCCACAGTTTTTTCGTAAAGTAATGAATTCACTCTTGTGACGTACTTCAAGATAATGTTACATACCTAAATTCGAAATAAAGATATTTGATTGATTGACTGAAAGACCACACTGATTGAAACACAATTTAAAAAAATAAATTAATGATGGAGTAGTGAAAAAAAAATTTAATTCGCCATTTTGTGGTGGCGGCCATCTAGGATTTGAAATTTGTCATAGTGTATAGTATTATACTAGTCAAGCCCTTTTCATTTGATACCCATATTGATGAAGTAGTGAAAAAATTCGATATCCACCATTTTGTGGCGGCCATCTTGGACTGATTCTCATCAAACATAGCTATGAACACTCCCGACTAATTCACTTTTCATATAAAAAAATCCGCATCCAAATCAGTTCATCCGTTTGGGAGTTTCGATGCCACAGACAGATACACAGAGACACAAACAGGTCAAACTTATAACATCTCTTTTTTGCGTCGGGGGTTAAAAATGAACTGTTTTTATTGTACTAATTGATAGGGTCAATAATCAAGGTCAAATCTCTTCAATGAACATTATTTCTAATATCAAAGGAATACCATGGAATCTTATGCCTTACTGTAGGGGTTTAGGCCTCCCTTCAGTATGAGGGTGTTCGAAACTTATTCCACCACAGTACGGGTTGGTAGATTTCATTATCAGATTGCAACCGGGACCGACGGTTCAACGTGCTCTCTGACGCACGAAATCAGTGATATAATTATGTACTTAAGTCAAAAAAACTCATTGGTACATGCCCTGGGATTCAAACCAAAGGCTCTCAAGCACACGGGTATCATGACACTATTATAATAATGTCGACATAAATACAAATAAATAATTTTATAAAAAAAATACATAATTTATTATTTATATTTCACAATCTTCCTTCTATTTTAGACATTTTTCTTAAAATAATTTGATTAGTGACTGACCCAAAGATTAGTGCCATATGAAATACGGGATGTCTTTTTTTGATCAGTGTCTGTCGGTTCGATTCCTTGCATAAGTATCTTTCAAAATAACATGAATGCAATATTTTTAAAAAATCTATATATATAAAATTTATATCAGTTGTCTGGTATCCATAGTACAAGCTTTGCTTAGTTTGGAACTAGATGGCGCTGTGCGGGATATCCTAGGTATTATTATTATTAAATATTTTCCGTAATTTCCTTACAGGACCCATTCGTTTGGCACGTCCTGTATATAAAGAGAAGTTATGTGTGCTTGTTTGTTGGATACTTCGTAAGGGACTGAAATGTAAAAAATTAACCACAAAACTTCTTCGTGCCCTAGATTGATCAACAGGCTAATAGAATTTTCTGTATTTCAAAGGTTCCGGCATCTATGCCGATAATTTCTTCTTATTAAAATTAATATTGTACTGTACCTCTAAGAAGCGCTGTTGCCGAACGCTTAATTAAGCTTGGTTCCGGTAAGGCAGCGTAAGCGTAGTGTATATTTTAGTACCTAGTTCAGACAGACAGACCGACAAACGCAACGAAGAACTTTATTTTACACGAAGAAAGATAGATAGATAGATATTTTACACCAGGGGCCGTCCATTAATCACGTGAGGCTTGAAAGGGGGACGGGGGGGGGAGGGGTTTGACAAAAATCACGAAATATCACAAGGGAGAGGGGAGTGTAGTAAGATATCACGTGTATTTATTTTTTCATTATTTTTTGAAACGCGCGGTTTTTAAATCAAAAAGCGGCGTGTAGTGTACACCATTCGTTTATTATTATTTTTATGCCAATCAAAAACAACCTGCAACCTTTCTGTCTAGACATTTTTATCGTGGTCCTTAATTTCAGAACAAAATAAGATTACACTTTATACCTGTATTTAAGATAATATTCTAAAATATTCTTAAAAATTAAAGATTTTTTGTAGATACTAAAAATACAGGTGATGCTGGGTGGGGGGTGGGGGGTAGTCTTAAACCTCACCATGTATCACCAAGGGGGAGGGGGAGTTAAAAAATGCTTAAAAAAAGATCACGTGATTAATGGACGGCCCCCAAGACACGGAACAAACAGACATGTTCGTGCACACAAATATTTGTCCCGGGCGGGAATCGAACCCGCGACATTCCTCTCTAAATTATTCGAATCGAACCTTTCGTTTAGAATTTACGACGGGTATAAAAATTGTTAATAAGGAATTGTTATCTTGTATTTGTCCAAATAAAGCCCATAACCTCTGCTCGGTGACCAGCTTTCCTCGAGCCAAGTGGTGACCTCCGGGATGATGGCATATTAAGACACTCGGTGCTGGTATGGGACCACAAATGTGGGACGCTACTATGTGCTGATACGTTGGCACCGTCCCACATTCTGGTGACTTCTAAGCGGGCTGGCGCGGCTGCATCTGCCGCTGAGGTCTCCAAGCGGCGTAAATATTTAAATGTAGGGGTCGAATACATTTTTGCGCCGTTTGGGGTTAAGCCCTGAGGCTGTGGGGTCCAGAGGGTCAGCGGCTCGTCAGGGAAGTACTTGCGCATTTTATCTAGGTGTTCGGCGGCCGGAAGGTCGTATAATGCCTTCCTATTCAAAAAGGTAACGTTGCCTGTCTTCTGGGTACCTTAAGCCAAGATATTTTTAAATGACATATTTTATTTGTGAATATGTTAGATATTATTATAAGGTATTTTTATGTGACTAATAAAAAGCCTTTGAGCGCCTCATGAAAAAAAAACAAAGTATAAATTTTTCTTTCTATTTACCCGGCTTGCGAAGCCGGTGCGGGTCACTATATAATAATAATAATAATAATAATAATAATAATAATAATAATAATAATAATAATAATAATAATAATAATAATAATAATAATAATAATAATAATAATAATAATAATAATAATAATACATTGGACTTCCCACACAGCGTCATCTAGTCCCAAAGTAAGCAAGTATTATGCTTGTGTTATGGGTTACTAGACAACTGATATACATACTTAAATATTCTTTATAATATATACATATATAAATATTTTTGCAAAGACGCCACACACATATAACAACCAAGACCCGGTACCAGTATCAATATTCATCATATTAATACTGACCCAACCTGGGATTCGAACCCGGGACCTCCAGCTTCGTAGGCAGGGTCGCTACCCACTAGGCTAAGCGGTCGTCTCTGTATTGTAGGTAGAAAAGTAGCACCTCGCCAAGAAATGTGTATTAAAATTGAATGAAAATACAAATCGTATAGATTATAAAATTAATTAGGAATCTTGAAAACGTGCGGCAGACATCGCAAGCAATTTCTTACACTTTTTCCAAATTACTTAAACGTATACTACATTTGTTTAAACGAAATAAAAAGCATCATTACACATTATAAAATAAAGTCCCCCGCCGCGTCTGTCTGTCTGTCTGTCTGAACGCGATAAACTCAAAAACTACCGAACGAATTGCCATGTTATTGACACCAATGAACAGAGTGATTCCAGAGGAAGGTTTAAGTGTATAATTTATTAATGTTTTGTGGAAATTTGTTGAAATATGACGATTATTGTTGAAGAAGTCGGAAAAAAATCAAGACGGCTGGGAGCTTTCATCGAGAACGCAGCCTAATCCGTTTGAGATATATCAAAATAATATATGGAAGAATTGTGTCTTTTTTATAGGACTAAAGAAAAGTCCGCGATGGCATATGTCTATCTTTTATGGATAGCTTACTATACTTATTTTTATGTTTAAAAAAATGGATAATGGATATAAACGGATACAGTATTAGTCCTTATCAAATTAAATACGTTATTTACCTTCAGCATTTCATGCACATTATGAATGCCCTTTACACTATACAGTTTAAATTAATATCTTAAGAGCTATCGCGAAATATAAATATCGCGCGACAAACAGGTGGGGCACCGCGCCGGCCAGCCATACCGGACGACGCGACACCCGTGGTTAGGCTGAAGTTATCAATGTTGTATACAAAGAAATATTTTAGTTTGTTTTTATGTATTTATTGATTACTTTTTCATATATTCATAGAATTGAAAATAAAATACATAAAAAATACTCCAAGTAGGATGAATGTACGTTACATTTAAATCTAATTAAATCCAATCCACATGTTTGACGCAACAAGCTGATAGGACTCTGCTACCCATGCAAAGCTGGGACGGGTCGCTAGTATATATATAATTGTCTAATATGGGAACATGTCGAGGCGATTCACTTTAAAACGTAAAAAAACGTATGTAAATCGACGATTACAAGCAAACGGACGCACGTTTAAACAGTTTATTATTACTACTACGAGAAAAAGAAAGCAAAATTACGTTTAAAATGTTTCGTTTAATGCACGAATCGTGTTCGGACTTAACTGTGTTAAACACGAACAACTGATTTGGTCGATCGTTTTAAAAGAGCAAATTTAAAAAAAAAACAAGTGCGTCTTGGACATGTATCACTAATTACGTTCATTAGCATAAAATAAAACCACTAATCACATAAATTTTATGTATGCCATAGTTAATTGTTTGCATAATTATACATGGCTCGCCATAGCGATCCAACGCGGTAATGCCGCGAGCGTTATGGGTAGCTTTGCGTCGGGTTCGCCAGATATTATTTTTGAAATATTAAATACTAGCGACCCGCCCCGGCTTCGCACGGGTGCAATGCTGATACTAAATACACTACAGAAAAACTGTGAACGTTGTATATAAAAACATAGCGGCCAGCTCCGGCTTATTAAAATCGATTCAGTAGTTTTGATTTATTCATTACTGCCCGTGGCCCGCACGCGTTAAATTTGGAGTAAAACAATCCCCCTTTCCCTATACCATGAAGATTTCCTGATATCTTTGGAATATCTAAATTCATACACTACATTTTTACTTATTTACTTTTTACATTTTTAACTATTTATTTTATTTTTACAACATATTACAGAATGTCTTTATAATCAACGTTCACAGCTTTCTTGTCATTAGACAATACAAACATGTTTTCTCTGGAGGTCACTCTTGAAAGAGCGGCCGGACGGTACCGCCGCAAACGCTACGTCCCGCAATTTTTAAATCTGTAATATCTTCGAAAATATTCACTTAAATCATACGGTGTAAAGGGCCATCTAGATCTATATTAAATGAACAATGTATTCAAGGTATTTAATTGGTTAAGGATTAATGCTGTATTGGTTAAAATCGCTTCGAAAATTAGCCATTATTTGTCGTAAAAAGTAAATGACAAAAAAAAGTTATTGTGGGTTATCCATAAGAGATAGACATATACCATCACGGACTTTTCTGTTGACCTTTTCAATGTGTACAATACTTATTACATTATTTTGATAAAACTCGTAGGGTTCAGCCTGCGTTTGCAATGTAAGCGGAAAAAATGTAATTATTTACGACATCACATTAGAAACCTCAAAAATAACAGTACTTCTCCACTATTTAATGGATGTCATTATACATATAAACCTTCCTCTTGAATCACTCTATCTATTAAAAAAAACCGCATCAAAATCCGTTGCGTAGTTTCAAAGATTTAAGCATACAAAGGGACATAGGGACAGAGAAAGCGACTTTGTTTTATACTATGTAGTGATTATTATTTAAATTTATATATCAGTTGTGTAGTACCCCATAATACAAGCATAGTACTTGCTTACTTTGAGACTAGATGGCGCTGTGTGATACGTCGCAGATATTATATTATGCAAGTGTCGTGATAGCCCAGAGCGCAACGAACCTGTCTCAAATTTATATGGCCATAGATAGGACCATGGTTCGAATCCGGGCGTGTACCAATGAGTTTTTCTGACTTAAGTACTTACCTATCACTGACTCCGTGCCGCGGAGAGCACGTTAAGCAGTCGGTCCCGGAAGCTGTCAATAGATGGGGGTCGTTACAATCCCCAACCCGCAGTGGAGTAGCGTGGTGGAATTAAGGTTCAAACCCCCCTCCTCCCCCTGGGGGAGGCCTAAGCCCCTGCAGTGGGGTAAAATGGGCTGATGATGATGAATCATTTATATCAATGATTTTAATGTATATTTTTAAAAGTAGTTAATTTTGGTTTTTAATTAGTTTTTATTTTAATATTAATTAGTAAAACTAAATATTTAATATAGGTAACTTATAATTACATGTACATCTGTGTGTAATTAATATATTACCTTTATTTTTATTTGTTAAAATTAATTTACCAATTTTAAGTAAAAATAGCTGAACCGAATTTATTGTGCCAACTCATCTTAGTAATGTTTATTAATATACTAGCGACCCGCCCCGGCTTCGCACGGGTAGTTATAGTTCCAATCAAACTTTATGGCGGATCGGAATACAACGTTATAAGCATGCTTGCGCAGAACCAGTCATATGCCCCTCGCTCCACTGCGTCCCGTTACACCTAAAACTGGTTATTGCGACGCGACTTGTGCCTATGTTCACATCCGCCATAAAGGTTGATCGGAACTGTACTAGTATATATTTCAAATGTTTATCGTCTCCTAACTGTTCGGTTTTGTTCGATTTTTTTTCTTCGACGACGAAAACACCCAATGGCGTTTTAGATTACGTCGATATACAACCTTGTACGTAGGTTGTTGAAAAGTTACATTGACACACATGACGGTGTATCGACAGCGAAACAAATATGTAATTAAAAAAAATACTAAAAAAAATTGTATTCTATATAACACCAAAAATATGTTAAATACACGTGTGTACACGACAAATGGCCGCCGCCACGGCGGTAACTAGATTATAACCGAAGGCGAAACACTAGTGAAAAAATGTGTCAATTTTCTAGAACCCATACTACAGGCTTTGCTCAATTTGGGACTAGATGACCGTGTATGAGATGTTCCAAGTATTTTTTTTAATTTTTTTTTTCTCTTGGCCTAATTGGCCAACGACAACGACATCAGATTATCGGATTGGACTTTATGCAGCCGTTTCAGTGCAAAATCGACGTGACCAATAGCGTACTAAAATGCGGCCGGAACGAAGGTTTCTTCAAAGGTCCTAGAGGTGTGGTACGTTGTGTTAAGGAAACGAAGTTAGCGCCATACACGCAAACCTTGGTCGACGTGAAACTACCACCATCGACGAACGAGGGACCTATTAGAAGCGTCACCGTTGACCAGCTACCCTACAGCGATAAGCGCAACTGGTTGACGGCCAGGACACTGCTAAGAAGTGGCGAGGGACATTCAGTAATCAGGTTACTAAATTTCAGTAACTCACCTGATGTCCTGCATGAAAATCAGGCCCTTGCGAAATGTCAGGAAGTTTCTTGGATGAAATGTTGTGTGCAAATAGAGTCGCCTACGGTAAGGAGTGGAGAGAAGAAACTTCTCGAACAAGTGGACATTTGCAAGGACGACCTTCATAATCATCATCATCATCAGCCCATTTTTATCCCACTGCAGGGGCTTCGGCCTCCCCCAGGGTGAGGAGGGGGGCTTGGAGCTTAAGTACACCACGCGGCTCCAATGCGGGTTGGGAACTGACAAGGACGACCTTACTCAAGCAGAATATGCGAAAGTAAAGGAAGTGCTGACTCGCTATTCCGACATTTTCTGTCTCAAGGAATGTGACGTTGGCAGAACATCACTAGTCTATTTGTGATTCTGTTTTATAATAAAATAAAGCGAACTAAAATTAGTGTTTTAGTGCATCCCAAATATCCGAACCAGTAGCCCGTAGCAATATTTTACTCTAAATATCTCACAACATTGCCTAATACCCTATTCTTACGCTCCCTTTACTCCTTACATTTCAATATATTCTAGTTTCCCATATTATATTCTAGAATATCACAATATAGTCTATTCTGTTTACTTTATTTAGTGGTTAGAGACTTTAACTACAGAACCAAAAGTCGCGGGTTCGAATCCCGCCCGGGACAAATATATTTGTGCATGTATTCATGTTCATGCATATAAAAATATATGCATGAACGATATTCGTTTCGTGTCCGCCTTTAAAATATTTATATATGTATATATTATAAAGGATTTTTAAGTATTTGTATCAGTTGACTAGTGTCCATAATACAAGCATATGCTTGCTTACCTTGGGACTAGATGTCGCTGGGTGAGATGTCTTCCGTATTTTTATTTATATTTTTTCTACTTTCCGCACCTAAACCGCATAATTGAAAACTAAAATTGGCAAAGATATATTAGGTCTTAACCTATGAAGTTGCCGTTCTTCAGTACTGGCCATTTCAATAAAAAAAATTTTGATTGGCTGTGAATTCGAAATTCACGTTAATTTTGTTTTAAAAACATGACATTGGTTTTTTTTACAAAGTCAGTCTTTTGTTTATTGATTAGCGTTGTGTTTTCATTACATTTGAACATTTTTCGTCATAATGAACACTTTAAAAATTCGCGTAATTATGGAATATGAGTTCCGTCGTGGCACTAATGCGGCACAAACGGCACGTAACAACGTTTACAGAGAGAACTTAACAAACGAACGCACAACCCGTTATTGGTTTGCCCGCTTCCATTCTGGAAATTATGACTTGAATAATGAACCTCGTGATCGTCCGGACACTTTGGTCAACAATGATGAATTGAAGGCGATTATGGAAGCTGATGATACTCAAACTGAACTAGGAGCAGCTTTTGTTGTTAGCATCAAAACAATATCGGACCATTTGCGCTAAATTGACAAAGTAAAAAAGCTTGATAGATGGGCACCCCACGAACTTAACACTTAACTTTTTACAAGAAAGGCATCAATAAACTGCCACTGCGTTGGCAAAGATGCATCGATTGCACGGGTGATTACTTTGAATAACAGAAATAAAGATGTTTCAAAAAAAAAAATACTTTAACTTATTTCATACAAAACGGCAACTTCATAGGTTAAGACCTAATAGCTTGTTTCCTAAATATTCCTTATGATTAAGTATTGTTACGTGTTAGGGGTTCGAAGTATTTGGAGAGAAAGACCTGCTGACTCTTTTGAAGAATTTATTCACTAACACTAGGTCCAACACAAAGCACTAAGTCCAAACACTAAGCACTAACGATGTTCCTAGCTCGTAGCCAAGTCGTAGGTTTCAATGGTATCACTAGTTTCGCTTCGAAGTCACCTCGAAAGTAGCCCAAAAACTGAACTGCTCGCTCGTCTTCCTGCGGCTATTTATATAGGTCGTAACGGGCCTTGAGCATTCTAGAAATCACTCCACTCGCACGAACGTAATCGA
Source organism: Luffia ferchaultella (assembly GCA_949709985.1). Lineage (NCBI taxonomy): Eukaryota > Metazoa > Arthropoda > Insecta > Lepidoptera > Psychidae > Luffia > Luffia ferchaultella. Next base: position 4,368,632 of record OX453269.1, read on the forward strand.
CCAGATTGGATGATTCTAGAACACTCTTTCCTCTAACGCCATCTAGTATTGAGTAGGGGTTTCGTGTTGTCCTTGTTGTAAAACCCTTCTACAAAGTGGTTTTACTGGTTGACGCTAGATGGCGGTTGTTACTCTGTCCGTTCGTAACAGTATCTATAAAGGCTAATTAATACAAACGTGTAATAGGGTAGATGAATGTTTGAAAAAAAAATCAACGGATCTCCTGCTTTCGCACGAACTTCTTACGACATTGGATATGAACGTAACGGAATAAAGTAAACACACATATTTTGGATAATATTATTCGAAATAATTTTTTTTCGCAAAAAAAAAAAATAACACAACTGTATCTGAATAAGCTTAAAACTTCGAAATATAACGTTCTGTAAGACATTTCGATCGAACAAACCGAATTAGTACGAAATGTAACACCGACGCATATCCGCCTTCCAACTAAAGGCGCCCTTAACCACTACTTCCGGTTGTCCGATTCTAACAATTTTGGTCTTAATCGATCCTCCGTCTAATTACCCCGAGCCGTTTTTTTATTTTTTTCTTATTCGGACCTAGTTCTCGAGATATCGGGCTCCCAACACGAAAATCGGGCAAAAAAAATGCGATTTTTTTTCGTTTTTTGGCGATATTTTTTATCGATAGTTAATGTACTTTAGTCAGAAAAAGTGATAGTTATTTAATTAAGTCAGAAAAACTCATTAGTATGAGTAGATTCAAACCACGGCCTCACAGCCTTATAAATTTGAAACAGGTTCGCTGCGCTCGGGCTATCACGACGCGCAAGGCGATCATAAGGCATAAGGCGATCTGCCCGTAATAATATAATGCACTAGCGACCGCCCGCAGCTTCGCTTGCGTAGACTACAAATTCCTGTTATAGGTACTAATAACGTTCGAGATGGTTTATACGTACTTTTTGCTGGAACCAATTTTGGTTACACCCATTCAAACTTTCAATCTTCATTTCCCTTCCACCCTTTAAAAAACATTAAGTTTGAAATTTCCAAAAAAGCCTTTCTTAACTTAATGCTCACGTTATAAAATAAACCTATGTTCCAACTTTAAGCTTCATAGACTTAGCAGTTTCGGCTGTACGCTTATAGATCAGTGAGGACAAACAACAGACAGATAGACAGACAAACAAACACAAAAAGTTGCTTATGACACTCGTGATAACCTTCTTTCACGTCTGCAAAGTTTCATTAAAATCTGTTCAGCCGTATTGGAAATCAGCTCGAATACATAAAATTGAATTGAATAGCCACTTCAGACGGACAAAAAGTAGAATGTCAAATCTCTTGACAACCTTCTTTCCCGTCTGCAAAGTTTCCTTAAAATCTGTTTAGCCGTTTTGGAGATTAGCTCAAATAGACAGATACACGCACAGACAGACAGACGGACAAAAAGCAACATTTGTTAGTTTTAACGAACTTCTTTTCATATTCATTGATGTTTCATTTAAATAGGTTTAGACATATGGACGTACAGACAGACATACAAAAAGTTCTGTATGTCACTTTTGATTATGTGTAAATATCTATTTGACTATATGTAATCCTTTCCATATGTGTAAAGTTTCATCAAAATCGGTGAAGCCGTATTGGTCGAAGCCGATTCCAACAAACAAACAAACAAACAAACAAACAAACAAACAAACAAACTCTTCAGCTTTATAATAAGTATTTCTATTATAAAGATTAATAGATTATAAGATAATAAGAAAATAAGATATTACTGAAAACCGTATCAAAGTCTATTGCGTGGTTTGGAAGTAAAAAGATAACGAACAGAGGCAGACAGCGAATTTATTTTCTGCCGCTATAGTTTTCATATTTGAATAAAAACTGCTAAGATATTAATTTAAATTGTATGGCGTAAAGGGCAATTATAATATGCATAAAATGCTTAAGACAACTAACGTAATTAATTTGATAAGGATTAATATCACGTTTAAAAAACATCTTCGCAAATAGTACATTATGTTAGAACAAATTTGATTGTCATAAAAAAGGTTATAGTAAGTTAACGTTAAAAGATACACATATGCTGTCGCAAACTTTTGGTTAGAACTTTTAAAGGGAAATAATTCCGTGATACATGATTTTTGCTTGACATCAACCGTTTACGCAGCGCGCGCGACGGAAGCTCTCAAAAGGAATAATTTTTCCTGTTTTTGCAACATTTTTCATTGATGCTCCACTTCTATTAGTCGTAGCGTAATGTAGTATAGCCTATAGCCTTCCTCGATAAATGGACTATCCAACACAACAATAATTTTTCAATTCGAATCAGTAGTTCCTGAGATTTGCGTGTTTAAACAAACAAACAAACAAACAAACTCTTCAGCTTTATAATATTAGTATAGATTTCGCGTTCTTCGGTCAGTGTACATAACTTTCACCGCGTTACGCTGTTGCCGAGTCCGCGTAATATTATACAATTTACTGTTAGTTTTGTTACTGTGCCTTCACTTTAAAAGCTGCGCTATAGTAAATTATACGTTTCAACTTAAAAAGCATAGATAAAAGACATTGCGACACCGTTATGTTGTGCACTTATGTGTCAGCATTGTGTCATTCCGGATTTTCGGATTTCATTTCGGAACGTACCTACAACTGGGTTAAATACGGAACCGGGGTTCAATTCAGAGTGCCGACCTAATTTATTTAGGTATACAACTTAATAGAACCCCTACGTGTAAAAGGTAAAGCGTGAATTTTTATTACAAATGGATTTTACAATTTTCAAGTTTATGTGGGCTGCGGTCGCGATGCCTGTTACGATATATTTTATTACTCAATAATAAAATTCCGCTGGGCGCTGTTAATAGATGGCGGTCGTTACAATCCCTAACCCGCAGTGGAGTAGCGTGGTGGATTTAAGATCCATGCTCCTCCTCACCCTGGGGGAGGCCTAAGCCCCTGCAATGGGGTAAAAATGGGCTGATGAAGTGAAGAAAGAAATTCCATTCCACCAGCCCATTACGCCCCACTGCAGGTGCTTAGATCTCCCCCTAGGGTGAGGGAGCTCGAAGCTTAATCCACCACACTGCTCCAGTGCGGGTTGGTAGATTTAACGACTGCCATCTGTTGATGGCACCCGAGACCGACAGCTTAACGTGATATGGAGCCAGTGATAGTTATGTAGGTATTATACTTAAGTCAGAAAAATTCAATGGTACACGCCCGGTTTCGAACTACGGCCGCACGGCCATGTAAACTCGAAACATATTCGCTGCGTTCGGGCTATCACGACACGCATATTCAAAACATTCAAATACACAATTTAAAGTCATTTAGTACGTTACTAAATCGTTTCTAAAAGACTTACACGTATATACCAAGAATATTCCAGTCTACATTAACGTGTGGGACTTTATTGAAGACTGGAATATTTTTTGTGCTTCCACTACATCTTTGTGTAGCGATTACACGTACCATCTGACTGACCGATGGCCGAATGCTTAAAGACCCTAACTGCAGAGCCATGGGTCGCGGGTTCGATTCCCATCCGAGACAAATATTTGTGTGCATGAACATGTATATTTAGTCCGTGTTTAGGTGTAAAAAATATATATGTATGTATATATTATAAAACATATTTAAGTGCGTATATCAGTTGTCTGGTACCCACAATACAAGCTTTGCTTACTTTGAGACTAAATGACGCTGTGTAGGATGTCCCAGGTATTATTATTATTCAGATTTTATATATATAATGCAAATAGTCTCCGATTAAATTGCTGTAATAGACGGAAGGACAAACTAGACGCACACGACAAAATTATAAGGGTATCCGGTTTTTGCCATTTGGGTAAAGAACCCTAAAAACTGGCCAAGTGCGAGTCCAACTTATCAAGCGTTACGTACCCAATATATTTGTGTTATAGGCATATATATACCTATTATACACCAAAATAAAAAAAAATACATAAATATTAATAATATACATATATATACGAGTGTATAAGCTAAAGGTCGCGGGTTCGATTCCCGCCCGAGACAAATATTTGTCTGCATGAACATGTCTTATTTGTTCCGTGTCTGAGTGTAAAATATCTCTCAATACACTGGGATCTACCGACAAGGCTCCACTGGTGGATCTACGGATATTTTTTTCCTCTTCGATCCACCGGTGGATCTATGGATTTTTCCATCGATCCCCAAATGATTTTACTGGATTACGAAAGGAACTTTCTATATGTACTTCCAAAATCCCGAGCTTCCTAGCTTCCTACCTCTACGAACGTAGTTTTGACCAAATTTTTGCTACCTGTTTTGTGTTACTTTTAGTGGTAGATCTAAGTGGAATAAAAAATATATGATTAATTTTGATCTACTTTTTGCAAAAATATTTCAATTAAAAATACTTAAATTAAATATAAAAAAAAACACGCCAATAAAAATTATAAAGTTACCAACTAATTGGTACCTCTAATTGCCACTTGCAACCAAGGTACCGTGGAAGTCCCTGTCTACCACTTATGGAAAATGGGCGTGAGCTTATAAATTTCATTTCTATCACATTCTATATTATATAATTATCATAAAAATTTTTATCTACGTATTAGCATGAAGTACTGTTATTTGTTTAAATTTTAAAACATTAATAATGCACTTAACGACAGGTTCTAACGGTTTCGTTATATTGCATAACATCAGCAATGAGTAAAAAATATTATAGACCGAGAGCCGAACACATTTTTTGGAAGAAAAACACGATCGATGACATAATATTTTTTTTTTTATTTTCCTTCTTTATACCAATGCGTTATAACTTCGTGTTGTCGTCGCGTGGTATCGCGATAACTGCGTTGGTTGGGAGCCCGCTTCTTGTTTATAAGGTCGTGGTTCGAATCCCAGGGCATGAATCTACCAATGAGTTTTTTTTCTAACTATTACTGACTCCATGCCTCGGAGAGCGCCTCAAGCTGTCAGTTTCGGTAGCCATTATCAGATGGCAGTTGTTAAAATCCACCAGCCGGCATTGGAGCATCGTGATGGATTAAGCCGTGATAGCCGAGAGACCAACGAACCTGTCTCAAATTTATATAAGGCCATAGGGCTACGGTTCGAATCCGGGCGTGTACCAATGAGTTTTTCTGACTTAAGTACATTAACTGTCACTGACTCCGTGCCTCGGAGAGCACGTTAAGCAGTCGGTCCCGGATGGTGGTCGTCGTTACAATAGATGGCGGTCGTTACAATCCCCAACCCGGAGTGGAGAAGCGTGGTGGATTTAAGCTCCAACCCCCTCCTCACCCTGGGGGAGGCCTAAGCCCCTGCATTGGGGTAAAATGAGCTGATGATGATGATGATGATGATGATGATGATGGATTAAGCTCCAAGCACCCTCATCCGGAGGGAAGGCCTAAGCCCTTGCAGTGGAGCACAATAGGCTGATATGGTTATAATTACAGAGAACTGAGATGGTTAGAAGTGCCATGTGACAGTATTTGTTCAGAGACACGTGTCCCAAAAATAATTACTCACACAACAAATAGAAGTAAAAATATCACGCATACGTAGTTTTGTCTCAGATTTATATCATTTTAGAAAGCAGTTAAGTCGTTTGTCCCTTTCACTCACATCTTTGGTATGATTTGATGTCGCATTTTAGAGTTTAGGGTTTTAAGATCTGTCTTAAGTAGGCAACATACTACGTATTTACTTACATGCCAACTCTAACCTAATCCAATGCTCTGTGGTTATAACTATCTAGAAATTTTTGGTTTTCTTGTCGAGAATTCTATTTAATATTCTTCACTCCAGTTCCAGTTTCCACATTTCATAACAAATTGAAACTTAACTATAGAATAAATTATTGTGTGTAAACCTCACAGGTGGCCCAAGGTCGTGTACTGTGGAGTTCTAAGGTCAGGCATATGCTTGGGTCCAGCTGTGGATGTTTGGCGTCTTATAATAATGATGTTGTCTTTTTTCACGTTTTCAATTTCTTTGCAATTTTTTTAAAATTAATTATAATATAATAATAATAACGTATACATGACAACAACGTCTAGGCATTAGCTTGTGTTTTGGGTACCAAGCGAAGACACCACATACATATTATAACAACCAAGACCCGGTGCCAGTATTTAATATTCATCATATAAATACTGACCCGACCTGGGATTCGAACCCGGGACCTCCAGCTTCGCAGGCAGGGTCGCTACCCACTTGGCTAAGCGGTCGTCGTAAATTTATGTCATAGAGCAAATTGATCATGTCGTTCTATATATTTTAAAGTGGTTTATTTTATTTTATTTATTAACCGATTTTCATAGAAGAAATATATGTAATGTATAAATCCTGTTTTAGGGGTGCGTTTTTATTTTTTCGATATATATTTCTAAGCAAGGATGCCAAATCACAGGGGGCTCCAAGTGTTATGAGGGTGGCTGGTAAACTGAGCTGTACCGTAGTACACGTAAATCGAATCATTTTTATTCATAAGCTTTCGTATTTGACTGTACTGGAATTTAAATAACACTATAGATTTTTTGCTGCATAGCGACTGGTTCCAGCTGACCGAAGAAAAATAGTAGAAAGACTAAAACGACTATTTTAATCGATGTGCCGGGCGGGAATCGAACCAGCGATCCTTGGCTCCGCAGGAACAAATATTTTGAATTTTCTGACCTGATGGTAAGAAGCATAGTGAAAAAACATACTTTGATATAATAAAATATATATTATAAAAATATATTTTTTACTTTTTGCGGGTCTCAAAACTTTTATAGTGACCTTTAATGTCCTTGACAGCTTCTATTGTGGGTACTACACAGACAAGTCAACCTTATAGACCACGCTTTGACAGGGAGTAGCATTCGCCAAGGCTATGTAGTGACACTACATAACTATGTCATTAGTGAGCCGTCAGTTGGAAGCACGTCGGAAGCCGTTAAATTGTCAATTTTAAACGAGCCAATGAAAACTAGCCGACCTCTCCTCGCACCCCGCCACTTTTTGGCGATATCGTTTTCGTACTGACGTTTATCTGGTCTGTGGGATACTAGCATAGAGAAACCAAATGGCAGTTGTTATCCTATGAGTACTGGTACGTATATTATACGTAAATACACACAGATAGTTTTATTAATAATACGTACATATTGACTAACTGGTTGGCTGAGTGGTTAGAGACCCTGACAGCGGAGCCAATGGGTCGCGGGTTCGAGTTCCGCTCGGGACAAATATTTGTGTGCATGAACATGTCTATTTATTCCGTGTCTGGATGTTAAAAAATTTATATATGTATACGTGTATATTATAAAAAAAGAATATTTATGTATGTTTATAAGTAATAATAATATAATAATAATAATAATATTTTATTTACGTTAACAAATTAACATAACTTTACTAATGATTGGAGTCTCCTTTTAAGCATGTAATGCCTGTGTCAGGAGACTCTGCTCTTCCATAGCTACAAACTTAAATAAAATGATAAGTTTAAAATGTTGTTATACATGTTACCCTTTGATGAGCGTGTGTGTGTGTGTGTGTGTGTACGTGTGACTGTGTGTGTACGTGTGTGTGTGTACGTGTGACTGTGTGTGTACGTGTGTGTGTGTGTGTGTGTGTACGTGTGACTGTGTGTGTTTGCGTGTGTGTGTTTATGTGGGCGTGTTCTTGCATGTGTTTGGGGATTCGTTTGTGTGTGTGTTAATACACATTTGTATGTATTTAATATTCATCTATTGAAGGAGTGTTTCTGTTTCCTCGTAATTTAGATGCTTTAGCCATTTCGTTATTTCCTTTTTAACTTCATAATAATACTTGGCATAAATATTCAATTTTTTGTTTATTTTATTATAAAGATAGGCTGAACGTTTATTATATTGTATACTACCAAATTTGGTTCTTGTAGTTGGTACATTTGCAACAAGGTAACTACGTCTTACATTTTGAGTACTTGGGTCATATATAAGGGTTCTGTGTTTTCTTAATACTATGTTTGTTATGTACAGTTTTCTTACTGACAATAAATTACTTGTATCATATAGCATGTCAGTAGGGTACCTATTATAATATTTTTAAAGTACATCACCTTTATCAGAGCACGCTGAGCTCGTTATCTAGTACCCCATAATACAAGCATAATATTTGCTTACTTTGGGACTAGATGGTGCAGTGTGGGATGTCCCAGGTATAATTGTACTAGATATTTTACACCCATTGACGGAACAAATAGACAGAGAATCGGTCATATACAAATATAAGTTCCGGACGGAAGACAGAGAATCGGTCATATACAAATATAAGTTCCGGACGGAAATCGAACCCTCTAGCTTTAGTTCTACGATTTGGGTCTCTAACCACTCAATCAATACACACCCCACTCCTATTGCCAGTCACGCCCATGGCTTAGAAATCCCGTGTCATACCTGTCCAGTCCCGTTTCTCGCAAGAAACTCTGAACGCATTAACCCTAGAGCATTGAACTTACAAGCGGTCGCAATGCCGGCTGACTGGAAAGAACGATAGGTCGAGTTTGGATTAAAAAAAAACCGGTTAAGAACGAGTTGGAATCGCATAAGAAGGGTTCCGTACCACCCTAAAATATTAAAAAAACACGTTTGTTATATGGGAGTTGGCTTTAATTTTTAACTTTATTTTATTTTCATCATTTGTTGTTATAGCTACCAATAGCCGAAATAGTCCAAAAAAAAAGTTTCTTATATAATACTAATACATGGGATATCCCACACAGCGCCATCTAGTCCCAAAGTAAGTAAGTATTATTGCTTGTGTTATGGGTTACTAGACAACTGATATATACAGGGTGAAATTTTAGTAACCAGCCAAATTTTTTCTAGATGTTAGGTATCACCAATAGACCTCATTACGTAAATAAAAATATAAGTCAAATATTCATAATCAATAATTATATCCTAAATATTTTTTATCAAAATTTGGCTACCTTCTACTTACATAGAGCAAAAGGGCGGGGCATGGGGGCGGGGCGCGTGCACGTGCACTGGCGCCCTCGTGAATGGTGACTAGTATATTGGCAGTTTTGGGAAAGATTTACGTAGTCTTAACTGAATATTTTCCTACTGAACGATACTAAAAAAAAACAAGACGGCCAAGGGATTTTTATCAAGGGTCATTATATTTAAATTTGGCTGGTCATCAAAAGCTCATCCCATATACTTAAATATTCTTTTTTTTGTAATATATACATAAATAAATATTTTACACCCACACACGGAACAAACAGTATGTTCATCCGTGTGTTCAGGCACACAAATATTTTTTCCGGGCGGGAATCGAACCTGCGACCTTTGGCTCCACAGTTAGGGTCTCTAGCCACTCAGCCAACCGGTCAGTGAAATTGTATGGGGACCCCCATCAATTTTTTACTTTATTTTAGTTTTATCATTTGTTGTGGCGGCCATAATAATTATTAATCACAGACAAGTCAACCTTATAGACCACGCTTTGACGGGGAGTAGCATTCGCCAAGGCTATGTAGTGACACTACATAACTACGTCACTAGTGAGCCGTCAGTTGGAAGCACGTTGGACGCCATTAAATTGTCAATTTTGAACGAGCCAATGAAAACTAGCCAACCTCTCCCCGCACCCCGTCACACACTGTTTCATTTCACTAAAAAAATTTCCCTATGCTGTTTATCGCATAAATCGATTAAGAAATGCTTTTTAAATGCAGGAGTAAAACACCCACCTGTCTATTTAACATACTTTTTTTTAAAAAAAATAACTTGTGTGTCGTGACTTCGACGTAAAAAAAAGATTAAATAAATTCTGTAAGCGTGTTTGATCAAAATATATCTTTTTGATTAATATGGTTTGATGAAGGACCTTCAGGCGCATATTTTCCAGTTTTTATTTTTTAAAGATCACTTTTGGTTACCGAGTTATTAATTTTTATTCAAATTTTTGTTTTTATTTTTTTTCTCCCAAAAACCGCAAAAGTGCGACTTGTGACTGGCACTCAAAGATTCCTCATAAATGCGTCTATCAGTGATAAAAAAGTCAAGTCGCACTATGGAAGCGTTTGGGAGTTACGGATAAAGGTTATATAGTACATTTTAAGGTTGTCACTAAAGGTCAAACAATTGTAATATTTGTAATCAATAAAAAATTTAAGACACATACATATAATTTTCATTTACGAGTATCAACATGCTGTCGTCAACATTATCATGTTGGAACTTCGTCAGCCACTTCTTCCAACTGCAAGTTTTCTTCATTAACCGGCTTCAGAAGTTCACGAACAGCTGCTGGCAGACAAATCCTATTAGACAATCTTTGGAGCTGTCTATAGTGTGCCGTAAACACACAAACGGATCCAACGATTCAAGTGCATGGTGGAAGAGGTCAATCATAGTTTTTTTCCTGTTCATTTTCCGACAGTGGCGTTCCCTATTTGAGCGCCAAAATTTATTGCGCGATTCAGCCGCTTGTTCTGAGAGCATACATACAGGAAGAGAACATGATTCTACGATCTCTTTACCATGGACTAGAATTTTGTGTACCGTCACAGTCATCGACTGCCAATTAAATGACTGGATGTACTTTTCCGCGAGCGTGCGACAGAAAATGCCAAACTTTACAGAGTCAATAGGAAATTCACAAGATATGGCGACAAAGATAGTATGCAGCCCGTCCATCAAACATGCATCTAGACCTAATATCTCTGCAAATATAGCACGGTATTTGTCTGATAGTGCCGTGCGGGCTGAATTACCATCATTTGTGGTTCCTGCATTGGATTTAATAACGTCCAGCAACAATCCAATCTGATTTCTTATATCAGCCTGGATATGTTTTTCCGTTCTTCCACAATTTGACTTTCTCTGCTATCTTTTTTGATTCTCCATTTCCGTACTAACGGATCGTTTTTGTAACTGAGATGTAATAAAAATTCGAAAATACGTATCCATACATGAAGTGGATTGATGCCGTGTTGCATATTTTCTTTTACACTTCGTCTTGTTTATGATGTTGCCAAATCATGAACTGACTGGCAGTAGCTTTGCAAAATAGGCACCTTAACTGTGAAGACGTACCAGTTTAGGACTTTGCCGACGATCACACTCAAAAATAAATTAGAAACAAACGTAATAAGTATGATGCCCTTCGGAGGTTTGGGTCGTAATAGGAATTACGACTCAAACCCAAACTTTGATAGAGAAGCAAATTAAACGTTTGACTCCTGTCAAACGTTTAATTTGCTTCTCTATCAAAGCTTTTTCCTTAAGAATAAGATTAGTGTCTTCTTTTCTATACTGAATGTGGAGCGGCCGACAAAATCTATACGACTGGGGTGCAGGATGGTGCCATGAAATATAATTTTTGTCCATTACTATACTTAAAGGAATAAAAGTCGAGGCAAAAGGACTATTTTCGTTCACAGAAATGTCTTCGTCTGATCCTGAGAAGTTTTGTTTATATAATGCTTGGCCTGTGCTTCCATCAAAACCCCAGGACCCTTTAAATACGCATGAGACTTCTTGCTTGCCTGTTCTGTTACAATACTCGATAAAATTCTCATCACAACTTCGAACGATTCGTTGCAAAGTATATGTGAGAAGTCCATGCAACGAAACTGACGCTTCTATTTCCGAAACATCTAGCTCTTTTGCTGGGTAACATGCTTTTCTTGCTCTTATTAGTAAGAAGGGTGGATAAGCTGAATAAACTCGACTTTTCAAATCCTGTCTTAAAAGTTTATATGTTTCCACATTCAGTCTCCTGTCGATAACGAAACCTAGAGCTTCCTCAGGTGTATAGGGTTTCGTTAACGTAGATACTTTTTTTAAAACTTTGAATCGTTTTTTTGGTGATGTCAGACAAAGTTTTATTACGTCTTCTAAATCTTTTGAAGCTTTTGGGGTTATCTTGCTTCCATCTTCTGAAGTAATCGTGAATGCCAAAGATTTTATCACTTTAGCTTGGGGTTGATCTTCCAAGGACTCCATGATTCGTTTTCTAATTTTGAGGTCTTGTTTATAATTTTTACTTTAGTCATTGGTTAATTTAGAAGATCCCAACAATAACGACCTGCTTCCTCTGAGAGCATACCGACAGGAAGAGAAGTGTACGGTCACAGTCATCGGATGCCAATTAAATTACTGGATGTACTTTTCCGCGAGCGTGAGGCGAAAAATGCCAAAATTTACTGTGTCAATAGAAAATTAATAAAAAAAACTAATAAAAGTTAAAAAAAACTTCTAAAGTAATTAACGAAGTAAACGATGAAAGGGTAGACATTACAAAGTAGAAGCCACTTAGTGATAAAATATCGTCGACACTCTAATTGTAAATAACTAATATGCAATTGTAAATTTTTTTTAAATAAATAAATGTAAATAAGTAAATAAAAATAAAATAAGTAAACAATATACAATTTTGTAGTTAAGGACAAAATTGAATTAATTTAAACAAAAATAAAAGGTCAAGTTGAGTGACACCCCTAACACCATATTTTGAAATTCGATTACTCGTAAACGCTTCCATAGTGCGACTTGAGTTTTTTATCAATGATAGACGCATTTATGATGAATCTTTGAGTGCCAGTCACAAGTCGCACTTTTGAGGTTTTTGGGAGAAAAAAAATAAAAACCAAAATTAGAATAAAAATTAATAACTCGGTAACCAAAAGTGATCTTCAAAAAATAAAAACTGGAAAATATGCGCCTGAAGGTCTTTCATCAAACCATATTAATCAAAAAGATATATTTTGATCAGACACGCTTACAGAATTTATTTAATCTTTTTTTTACGACGAGGTCACGAAACACAAATTATTTTTTTAAAAAAAAAGTATGTCCAATTGACACGTGGGTGTTTTACTCTTACATTTAAAATGGATTTCTTAGTCGATTTATGCGATAAACAGCATAGGGAAATTTTTTTAGTGAAATGAAACAGTGTGCGTCACTTTTTGGCGATTTCGTTTTCGTACTGACGTTTATTAAAGCGTGGTCTATAGGTTGACTTGTCTGTGTTATTAATATATATTCTGTGAAAATTTCAAGTACCTACCTACTACGGTTTAGGCCCTGTGATAGACGGACGGACGGACAGCGGAGGTTTAATGATAGGGTTCCCGTCGATACCGTTTGGGTAGAGACCTCTAAAAAGCTTAAAACCTTTACCATCATGCGTATTTTTACCGGTTTTCGTTTTTGTTAACCGACTTAAAAACCTGTCAAGTGCGAAGCGATTTCATGCAGCTAGAGTCGCGTATGTTGTATTTATAATATTGATTGTAACATTTATTTATTTATTCATTCGATGTCGTGGTAGCCCGAGCGCAGCGAATCTGCTTTAAATATATAAAGCCGTGTGGTCGTGGTTTGAATCCGGGCGTGTACCAATGAGTTTTTTTCTGACTTAAGTACATTAACTATCACTGACTCCGCGCTTCGGAGAGAACGTTAAGCAGTCGGTACCAGGTGCTGTCAAGTTACAATCCGCCAACCCGCATTGGAGCAACGTGGTAGATGTAAGGTCCAAACTCATCATCTTGAGGGAAGGCCTAAGCACCTGCAGTAGAGTATAAAAAAGGTTGATGGAATGGAAAAAATTGAATTTATTCATTTACAGCTTTTTACATACGGGTATTCGATTTTCGCATTTTGTTAGTCTTTTCTAATATCTATTAACAAAATTGAAAAATTTCGTTCTTCTAATACCTATGTAAGGATGAATATACAAATAAAAAAAATGGTCAAAGACCCGAATTTTTAACACATAGTTTTTTTTTTCCGAAAATTTATACTCATAATAATAATAATAATAACACACACAATCACAACAACGTCTAGGTCCCAAACTAAGCATTAGCTTGTATTTTGGGTACCAAGCGAAGACACCACATACATATAACAACCAAGACCCGGTGCCAGTATTAATATTCATCACATAATATAATATTATATAATATAATTGATATCAATGACTCATATACACCTTTCTTTTAAAATAAAAAATTTTGTCCGAATTTTTCGTAGTTATTTTTTCCAAAAAATTATTAATAAAATATCCCTTGTGACGTCAACTGGACATATGTTTACTAATTGCATTATCTTAGACTAAATAAAGTCGTCATAATATTTTTATTGATTCACGAGGATTACAATTTCATTCGACACGGTGACAATGACTTCAATATTTTTTTTATTTTTTGGTTTGTTTTTTAATGCTCTAAAAAGTACTATGGATGTACTGCAATTGTAAATATTTATTGAGGAATTCCCACTACCTTTGTTTCAATGTACAATTGTACAAAGAAAACACAAATTATTGTAATATATATTGTTCAGTAAAAATATAGTGTAAAGTTAGTTTAAATTGTTACTAATTCATATTTGTTCGTTAAGTTAATATTGTATACACCTTTTTTTTGTCATGTAAGTTTTTTATAAAATAAATTAAATAAATAAAAATAAATAAATGTTAAATCGAAATTGTTATGTTTTGTTTATAACTTTGTTAAGCAAACACGAAAGTACAATTTAAACAACAAATATGATTCCGAATTGTAAATTACTACAAAGTAAAAGTAAGGAAATATCAAACGTCATCGAGTACATGCGATATGCGATATACCTACTACCCGGGTACGTTTAATTAACATTCAAAGGTTGTTTTTTCGAGTTATGTAAAAGGAACGCCGGCGGTCAAGCGATTTATCGATTTAATCGTCCAATATATCCTTCGATTCACCTACTAATAACCAATATACGATGCCGCGATATTATATCGCGTATATATTAGTAGGTGCATCGAAGGATATATTGGATGGATGAATCGATAAATCGTTTGACAGCCAGCGTTCTTTTTACGTGACGCTACCAGTAGTTGAGCTGCTTTGTGTTACCATTTTATTAGGGTTCCGTAGCCAAACGGCAAAAAGGAACCCTTATAGTTTCGCCATGTCCGTCCGTCTGTCTGTGTGTCTGTCTGTGGTTTTTCTCGGAAATTATTGGCAATATTGGATGGAATTTGGAAGGTAGGTGTATATGAACCGCTACACAATGACGTAGTGAAATTAAGAATTTTTTTTTTTGGGATATGTCGCCATCCACGTAACTGAAGTACAAAAAAATTCATCGTATATTAACGCGAGAGGTACCGATAGGTCTTAAAAAATGATATCAAGGTTTCAAACAATTTTTTTTATTTAAGTCAACAGTTCTTGAGATATACACTCCTGAAAGCCTAATTTTTGTTACAGTCATGTGTCCCCCTCCCCTACCACCCTCTACCAATTAAACCGTTGTTTTTGGATATGTGGAAAAAAAAATTATGACAGAAGTATGTAAGCGTAGGTAAAGGTAAAACTATCACAGATAACTAGACTGTATGATTTAACGAGTAATAGATTAACTTATAAAATGTACTTTATAAATAAAATTTTTGGAAAAATTACATAGAAAATAATAATAATAATAACACACACAATCACAACAACGTCTAGGTCCCAAACTAAGCATTAGCTTGTATTTTGGGTACCAAGCGAAGACACCACATACATATAACAACCAAAACCCGGTGCCAGTATTAATATTTATCATATAAATAGTGACCCGACCTGGGATTCGAACCCGGGACCTCCAGCTTCGCAGGGAGGGTCGCTGTGCCCACTAGGCTAAGCGGTCGTCTAAATGACAGATAGCGTTTAGCCAATAAGCGAAAACTAGATGCATTTCATCTTTGCGATGTTATTGTAAAAGATAATTAATAAGATTAGATTAAATAGAATTTTTGGAACATATTCAGATTATACTCATGGAATACTGTCATAGCGACTTAAAAAAAATTAATATCTTTGATAGGCTATTTGACAATTTATTTTTAAAATTATTTTTATATGAAAGAGTTTTCTAAATATATTACAACAGTGAACGAATTTTTAAAAATAAAGCATTATTAATAATAATAATAATAATAATAACGTATACATGACAACAACGTCTAGGCCCCAAACTAAGAGTTAGCTTGTGTTTTGGGTACCAAGCGAAAACACCACATACATATAACAATCAAGTCCCGGTGCCAGTATTAATATTCATCATATAAATACTGACCCGACCTGGGATTCGAACCCAAACAAAGTTATGTTAACAAGTTAACAATGTTATGAATGATTAAAATGTCCTATTAGAAAAAGAGGGCAATACCGCACGATGCGTATTATAGACCTATTTACGGGAAGTATCTTGTAGGTTTTGATTCCTTTGCGAGTATAGAAAATTTGTAGCATAAACTGCTGTATCCTTTGATTGCGTTGGCTTAGAAGTTTCATTTTTTCGAAGCTCCAAGGGACAGTAGATCTGAGTATTTGACATGAATTTCAGTTTAATACCTCCACGCGTTCCTGAGAAAAAGAGACTTGACAGACAGACAGACGGACAACAAAGTGATCCTATATAATCCGTTTTTTTCTTATGCGATTCGGAACCCTAAAGAGTGAAAAATTTTAAATAAATTATTTTTTTAAAAGCGACTTCAAAACCACTTAACTGAAAAGAGGAAGCCAGGGTAAATACTATAGAATTTCATTAGAACAACGTAGAATGCACCATGAAATGGTTGTTTTTTTTCCGATACCTACTTAAGCAGGTATTAAAATGTACTATTATATAAATATGACTTGAGTAACGGAGACAAACAAAGACAACAAAACATGCTTGTAAATTTTTTTTTGTCATAAAAACAAACCGAAATATTATTTCGGTTGTTGGTTTGTCTATCCCCGCCTGTACCTAACTCTTTATTTTGCGCACGCGCACCAACACTACTAAAAGTATAATTACCGCAATATGAGCATACCATCAGCACATTAATACCCCACTGCAGGGGCTTAGGGCTCCCCTCAGAATGAGTGGGCGTAAAGCTTAATTCACCACGCTGCTCCAGTGCGGTTCGGTGGAATTTAACGACTGCCATCTATTGATGGCAATCAGGACCGACGGCTTAAAGTGCTCTCCGAGGCACAGAGTCGGTGTTAGTTATGTACATAAGTTAGAAAAGTAATTGGTACATGCCTGGGATTTGAACCATGGCGTTCTAATCAAGTCGTATTATGTCGTGATAGTCCAAAACGAAACCAACCTGTCACAAATTTATAAGGCCATAGGGCCATGGTTCAAATCCGGGTGTGTACCAATGAGTTTTTCTGACTTAAGTACATTAACTATCACTGACTCCGTACCTCGGAGAGCACGTCAAGCAGTCGGTCCCGGGTGCTGTCAATGGATGGCGGTTGTTACAATCCTTAACCCGTAGTGGAACAGCGTGGTGGATTTAAGCTCCAAGCCGCTGCTCACCCTGGGGGAGGCCTAAGCCCCTACAGTGGGGTAAAAATGGGCTGATGAAGCTCTAAACAAGAAGCGGGCTCGCCACCACTAGGCTATCACGACATTCCCGCAATATTACTTATTCTTAAGTATAAATAACGAATCGTATAACAGCAATTGTTATTCGTAAATATGTAATTAAACCCATAGACCATGACATCGCATGTCGATACAGTCTACGATTTTATTATTTGATTATTTTACACGAAATGTCGTTATGTCTGTCTGTCTTTTAATTAATGTTCGCGTGTAAGTCGTTCATAACATAATTATTTTCATCATGACCAATTAACGATCGGAATTACGAGAACTGTCCAATATAGACCGTCTCCCAAGGCCATTTTTCTAATGTATCGTATCGCGCCTAGTGACTTATTACAGCAGAATTATAAAGCCCTTTTATTGTTCGTGTCCGTTCGTATCTACTTCCAAAGTAAGGAAGTGTAACTCTTGTATTGTGAGTACTAAACAATTGATCCAACTTCAATATTCTTTACAATCTATACATATATAGAAATTTTACACCCAAACACGGATCAAATAGACATGTTTATGCACACAAATATTTCTCTCGGGCGGGAATCGAACCCGCGACCCTTGGGTTCGCAAGTAAGGTCCCTAACCACTCGGCCAATCGGTCATTCAAAGACTATTTCCATGTATTTTTATAGTAATTAGAAGTTGGTAGTAGACAGTCGATCATGACGTGGCGTAATGTGATTGGCTGAGTTGATTGATAAGCGTTAATTGTTAAAAATTTAAATAAAATATTAGACCGTCGTCTGAAGCTGTTTTTCTGTGAATCGTATAGTGCCTAATGATGTAATACGGCATACTTGAATAGACTTTTTTGCATAGATATAGTTTATTAGCTGAAAAGTGACATAGGCTATTTTTTTATGAATCCGGAACTGGCCACTTACAAAAAAATATTTAAAAAGTAAAAACAACATTTGTAAGTGGAACACTTTGGCTGTAAATACAGTTCGTTCCATATAACTGTCAATTGTTTTTCCATTGTGGCGTCATTTTGAAAATTGCTTGTCTTCATCACGGTGATAATAATATCTGGGACATCCCACCCAGCGCCATTTAGTCCCAAAGTATTATGCTTGTATTATGGGGTACTAGACAACTGATATACTCGTACATATTTATTCTTTTTTTATAAAATACCTATACATATATAGACACTTTTAGACTCGGAACAATTAGACATGTTCATGCATCGATCGTTCAGGGATCGAACCCGCGATCCTCAGCTCCGTACTTAGGATCTTTAACCACTCGGCCAACCGGTCTGTCAATATGGATTTGACTCGTGAACAATTTCGTGCGATATTACAATTTTCAACGTGGGCTAACTCAAAAACAGTAACTACATCGATCATCTGACTTCAACTTGTGGGGATGAAGCACCATCGGAAACTTAATCGTGGGTGGTATATGTTCACGGACGCATTCAAAGAAGGGCGAGACAGATGCGTCCTCTGGCATAAGTACGACGACCTTATAAGATAATACACGAATTTTTAACATTAAAAAAATGTGTATGCGTTGGACTCCGCATAACTTCACAATTGATCAAAATCATGTTCGTGTCGATTGGTGAAAAATTAAAAAAAATATGTATAACCGTCGTGCGTCAAAAGCTGTTTATAACATTGTTGAGGACGGAGGCAGTATCCAGTTAAGGATTATGTATAACTGTACCCCATACCCGAATAAAACAATGGACTGTAATAAAAACTGAATTGTATTAATAATAGGTTACAAGAAATTTCAATGGTGCGTCCGTTATCGTGTGCGAACGGCAAGTGGTCGTTCTTTCCTCCGTTGCCCCGCAGAGCGCGCGGCGATCGCTCAATCAGTTCGTCTTGAACAAATATCTACACATGTGATGAATACTGGACCTATGCGTACGAACATGAAACTAAACAGCAGTCGAAGGTGTGGGTGTTCCAAGATTAGCCGAAACCAATAAAAGTTATTCGTGCAACAAGCACTTTGAAGCAAATGGTCACCTTTTTTAGGGTTCCGTACCTCAAAAGAAATAAAAAACGTAATCCTTATAGGATCACTTTGTTGTCCGTTTGTCTGTCTGTGTGTCAAGACACTTTTTCTCAGAAACGCGTGGAGCTATCAAGCTGAAATTCATATCAAATACTCAGGTCTACTGTACCTTGGAGCTGTGAAAAAAATGAAACTTGTAAGCCAACGCAATCAAAGGATACAGCCGTTCGTGCTGCTAATTTTTACACTCGCAAGGGAATCAAAACCTACAGGGTACTTCCCGTAAACTCAGAATCTTGAAATTTGGTACGAAGCAACGTCTTACAGTACAGATAAAAGAAAAATTGCGAAAAGCATACATTTTTAGTTACATCATAATAAAAATATTTTTAATAATTTTAAACTTACTACCCATTTCCTCATTAACCCGTAGAGGTATTAAATTGAAATTCATATCAAATACTTCATGTCAGGAACCCTCGGTGCGCGACTCCGACTCGCACTTGGCCGGTTTTTTTTTTATAAATGGACATATTGATACTGGTACCGCGTCTTGGTTGTTATATATATTTTAAAAAATATCTATATATCTTAAAGAATATTTAAGTATTTATATCAGTCGTCTGGTTTCCATAGTAGGTACAAACTTTGCTTAGTTTGGAACTAGATGGCGCTGTGTGGGATGTCCGAGGTATTATTATTATTATTATATGATATAATTGGTACGTGGTGGTGGTACGAGACCATTTAATTTTGTTCGCCAGAAGTATTTGAAGAAATAAGAAGGAACACCCGACAACGCAGAATTGTTCTTCATCATACTGCTACTAAAGACTCAGATTTTGGAAGGTCAAAATATCGAATTGACGGGTCTTCCACCTTTTGGCACCTAAAAATTTCTATTTATTTCCAAACGTAAAGAATAAATTACATGGTCACGTTTTTTGAGCCGCGAAGGGGTACGATTTAAATATATCCCAATGTCAAATGTCAAAATGCTGGATGGATAGAATGTATCGAAAAAGTGCTGTGAAAATTGGTTTCAACGTATGCAAAAGTACATCGATCATCATCATCATCAGCCCATTTTACCCCACTGCAGGGGCTTAGGCCTCCCCCAGGGTGAGGAGAGGGTTTGGAGCTTAAGTCCACCACGCTGCTCCACTGCGAGTTGGCGATTGTAACGACCGCCATCTATTGACAGAGTCCGGGACCGACTGCTTAACGTGCTCTCCGAGGCACAGAGTCAGTGATAGTTAATGTACTTAAGTCAGAAAAACTCATTGGTACACGCCCGGATTCGAACCATGGCCCTATAGCCTTATAAATTTGAGACAGGTTCGTTGTGCTCTGGGCTATCACGACGAATAAGGTTTCGTTTAAATAAAATATTATTTTAAAAAATATATTGATCGGAATAATAATAAAATAAACAAAGATAAAATTGACCATGTTAGACAAGTAAATGAAATAAAAAAAAGAAATCTTGTAATGTAATAAAAAAAGTGGGGTAAAAATGGGCTGATGATGATGATGATGATGATGAAACCTTATTCATCTTTAGCGAATGCAAAGTACATGGAGCGCGTGGCCCCGAGTAAGTAATTCATCTTTGGTATTAACGCCGGTTTACTAAAATTTAGAGCGAGACACACGTGTAGGGATGTCGACATAGCCTAGCTACGAACAAATATTTTTTTTATTCATAGCTTCGCATATATAAAATCAAAATCAAATCTATTAGACACACGTAAACTTCTGAACTTGTGTGAAATATTAATATATTTTTTTTTTAAATTAACTTAACCTTTTTTGTCTGCTTTCCCGACGCTCGCGGTATTAATCGCCGGGAAGCGTCCTCTACCCCACCGCATTGCTTCTACCCACTTGTGCCGCCTATTTATTGCGAAGATGTATTACATATAGAATTTTAACCTACTTTGGCGAATGTACGCTTGCACGTGATTGGTTATTTTAATACTTTTTTGATACTTTGACAATCGAAATTATTTTGCTGATTGAATACGAACTAACTTTCAATTCAACTCCAGTTATTGTATTTATAAGTTTCGTAGTAAATCATTATATAACAGTACTGGTACGTACAACTTAACAAATCCTATGCAAATAAGTTTAACGCAAGAATCACTGTTCTAAAATAATGCAATACGCCCACAAACTTTTCTCACCGCCTGTACACTGAATAAGGATAGGAATGGCCGCAATAAAAACAAGATGTATTTAACTTTCAAATTTTTATTGAGCAAGAGTCGATTTAAAATACACCAAACTAGTATGTACATAAACAAATTTAGAGTTACACAAATTTAAGATCTCTAGAAATGGCCAAATAATTTTCTCCTAAAGGAGAAACGTAACTTGCAATCAATCGACGACCGCTTAGCCTAGTGGGCAGTACCCAAAATACAAGCTAATGCTTGGTTTGGGACCTAGACGTAGTTGTGATTGTGTGTGTTTGTGTGTGTTAATGTTGTTAAAAGAGTTGATACAAAGAGTAATATAAGAGTGAATATGAATTTAATTGATTTTTTAAATATTTCGTTTTATGGCGATAGTTCACAATTATGGGTGCGTTCCATTCGCCTCAAATAACAGCTACAAATGACACTTTTGACAGTTTTTTGCGTTCCACACGGAAAAACATCGCCAAAATCGCACACGTGTGGCAATTCAGCTGTCAGTGTCATGCGTTTCAGACGCTTCGTTTTGGGCGTATGACGTTTATAACTGTTGCGTTAAACCCGCCGCGGTAGGTGGGTCGTTCGTGTTAATTTCGAGTTTTGACATTTGACAGTTTATGCTGTTCCAGACACAGTTTACGTGTTAATGACTTTATTAGTGAATTAATCGTTCGTAACAGATTAGTAGCACACACAAAGTCGCTCGGCGAGCGATGGAAAGAACTATGCTCGGTGTGCATCTGCGAGATAAGATCCGGAAGTGGATATCCGCAGAATAACCGAAGTTACTTACCGACATAGCTCTAAGAATCAGCAAGCTGAAGTGGAAGTGGACCGGCCACATATGTCGCAGAACCGACACTCTATGGGGCAAAAAGGTGCTCGAGTGGAGACCACGCACGGGAAAGCGTCGCATCGGGCGCCCCCCGACTAGATGGACCGATGGTCTGAAGGCGGCAAGTCGCTGTTGGATGCAGTAAGCGGAGGATCGTGTCGCAACGCAAAGCGTGCTATGGAGGCCCTTAATTTATTGATTTTTAATAATACCACAACGTTACACTTCCAACCGAACTTTATGACGGATGTGAACATAGGCACAAGTCGAGTCGCAGTAACCAGTTTTAGGTGCAGCGGGACCTAATGACTGTACCTACCTGCGCAAGCACGCTTAAAGCGTTGTATTCCGATCCGCCATAAAGTTTGATACGAACTATACTAATCTTTATTCGAAGTGCAATTTCAAAGTTGCATATTTTTCTGCTGTTATAAGAAAAACCCGCGAAGGCTACGGTCGTCGCGGAGCTTTCAGCGAAAAGCCATTAACGGTTCGAGTTTGGCTTTTCTTCAAGTGTTACCACTAGTTACAGTAATTGCGTATTACGGGGTTATTTTAAATTCAAGATATTTTTATAAAAATAGAGTATGTGATTAATATTTAAAATATTATATTTATCAAGAAAATCATCAGCCCATTTTAACCCACTGCAGGGGCTTAGGCCTCCCCCAGGGTGAGAGGTGGGGGGGGGGGGGGTTGGAGCCTAAATCCACCACACTACTCCACTGCGGGTTGGGGATTGTAACGACCGTCATCTATTGACAGCGTCCGGGACCGACTGCCTAACGTGCTCCGAGGCACGGAGTCAGGGATAGTTAATGTACTTAAGTCAGAAAAACTCATTGGTACACGCCCGGATTCGAACCATGGCCGTATGGCCTTATAGATTTGAGACAGGTTCGTTGCGCTTTGGGCTATCACGACTCGCGTCAAGATAATATTAAAATAGAATGTACACGATATTAAAATTCATAAACGAAATTATGAAAAATACCTATGGAAATTATAAGCTATTACAATTTTATCTATGTCTCTTTCTTGCAAGACGAAATTTAACACTATTTAAGGGTCTGACGTCACAAGAGGACTTTCTGGGGTTTCAGCTCCCCACTACTCGCAGATCTCCGAGCTGCGGGTGTTGTCTACTAAAAGATTCTCCTCTTCCGAGAAAAAAAAAAAAACTAAGTATGCCGCGCGTTATTTCCCTTCCTGTCTAAAAGGACAATTTTAACATTCATATAATTTTGTTAATAATTTTTTTTTTAATTTGTTCATCAGTTAAGAGCTTAACATCGAAAAAGAGCAGAGACTCTCGACGTTCTAATTGTAAAGTGTGCCAGAAGAAGTAGTGATAACCTTGAAAAGCTGGTTGTAACCGGAAGAATGGAGGGGAAAAGACCGAGGAGCGCAGCCCGAAACGCAGGTCGGATCAGGTACCGAACATCTGGATGTTCCGGTTAGAATAGCCCTCCACTGCGAGGTACCGAAACAAGTGGAGGAGGATTGTGGATATGCTCGCGGCTGGGTACAGAGCCAGTGATATTTATATTATTTATATACATAAGTTAGAAAAATCGAACCCAGTATAGCAATTTGTCTGACCTATTGACCGGGTGTTTAGAGACCTTAACTGCAGAGCCAAGGGTCGCGGGTTCGATTCCCGCCCGGGACAAATATGTGTGCATGAACATGACTATTTGTTCCTGGTCTGGGTGTAAAAATATCTATATAAGTATATAGTATGAAAAAAATAGAGTATAAAAGTATATCGATTGTCTAGTTAGTACACATAACACAAGCATAATACTTGCTTACTTTGGGACTAGATGGCGCTGTGTGGGATGTCCCAAATATTATTATGTAACAATAAAACTATTAAAGCTGACTTTACTAAAAGGTAATTATTATAACCATAAAATTATTAAACTAGAACTCGAAACTAGAGACAAGCAGTAAGTACGGTTCTGTGTCAGAGCTAAAATGGCTGAATTTAATTTGTGTCAGTGTGTCCGAAGAACAATATTTTTTTAAATTAAACGGACATGGAAACATCAATACAAAACTATTATATGACGACCGCTTAGCCTAGTGGGCAGCGACCCTGCCTGCGAAGCTGGAGGTCCCGGGTTCGAATCCCAGGTCGGGTCAGTATTTATATGATGAATATTAATACTGGCACCGGGTCTTGGTTGTTATACGTATGTGGTGTCTTCGCTTGGTACCCAAAATACCAAGGTACAAGCTAATGCTTAGTTTGGGACCTAGACGTTGTTGTGATTGTGTGTTATTATTATTATTATTTATTACACTTTTATACTAAAAGAATAGTGTCTATATGTTTTAGTGTCAACTGCACGTCAAAAAATTATGGCACTATTTTACGGATTTAAGATACAGTAGATATGGTTTTACAATATTTGCACTAGTGACCCCATTACCTCATTATGCCCCACTGTAGGGACTTAGGCCTCCCCTCGGGATGGAGTGCTTGGAGTTTAAACCACCACACCACAACGACTGCTGTCTGAGGATGGCAACAAGGACCGATCGTTTAACGCGCTTGGAGCACGATGACAGTGATATTAAGTTATGTAGTTGTCAAAAAAAACTCATTGGTACGTACCAGTTTCTGGGATTCGAACCACGACCTTCCAAATAAGAGGTTGGCTCGCCACTACATGACTATAATGACATACATTTATACGATATACAATCAAATATATAATTTTTTTTAACGGATACTTCACCACAACGTCTAGACCCCAAACTAAGCATTAGCTTGTATTTTGGGTACCAAGCGAAGACGCCACATATAACAATCAAGACTCGGTACCTGTATCAATATTCATCATATAAATACTGACCCGACCTGGGATTCGAATCCAGGACCTCCAGCTTCGTAGGTAGGGTCGCTACCCACTAGGCTAAACGGTCGTCAATATTTGTTAGATATTAACACCCTTTCAAAACTGCAGATGTGTAACTAAAAAAAAAAAAAAAATACACGTGTATAGGTCGTACGTTACCACGTTACGTCATAGCTTACGTCATGGCCTAGGTTACGCAAGGCACTCGAAAGTGGCCGGTAGAAAGTCTAATGGCCAGTTTCGCGACAAATAAATATTGCAAGGAATCGAAGAGGCCACATATTGTAAACGTACGTGTGACTCAGTTCATTAATGAGCGTATAACCCAAAAACGGATTGTACGAACTGATTGAATGAAAACTTCTGCTAAACTATGTAACAGTCAATCAGTCGCCCTGAGACGTTCTAGATTTTAATTTACACTGTAGTAAGTTAAAATCAATTAAATTCAAATTTAGATGAATTAAAACATGTTAAAATAAACGGAGTTGAAATCAATATATTTGGAAATTATGAAGGATTCTTTGATAAAGTTATGAACCATATATATTCCGATAATAATCTCTTCTCTAAATCTCGTCCTGTATTTATTCTACGGAATGATATTTGAGTTGTCATATCACTGCATACAAGGACAAAATTAAAAAAAAAAAACTTTATTCTGTTTGTTTTTATTGATTTGTTGTACCATTTTTTTTTTAATTTTTAATTAATAAATTTTAAATGACTTTTACAATTTTTTTTACAATTAGGTTATAGCAATACCTCAAAAATTAATTAATTAAGTAAAAGTTGAAATAATTTTTGAAATTTCGTGTTCAAAAACAAACGAAACTTATGACTTTTTTTGTAGTTATTTTAAATTATTTTATTTTAGTTTAATTCAAAACTATATCATCAACTTCATAGACCTCGGAAACAAATGTACCGTATACCGTTGGTCTTTTCTGTGGTATATACACGGTGCAGGTTGGGTGCTTCCACACTGTTTATTGATTCAATAGACAAATTACCAAAATAAAGGATGTGAAGATGATTGCGCGGGTGTCTGTGGACGGTCGATGTCAACTGTTTTGTCTACAAACCTGCAACGTATACTTTAGAATACTAGTGCTTTGGTGGTATGACGAAACGCCCTAAATACTACCTCTGCTGTAGTCGCTGTCAATGTTTTTTGATTTTACTTTTAGTATAGAAAATCTGCGATCTCGACCTTCAGCGTCGGTTAACCCGTGAGAAGCATTTTACTCTTACGGCGTATAATTTTAAATGTTAATTTAAGGGACGCTGGTTGCGACGCTCGTTCCCGAACATAATAATATAATAATAATAACACACACAATCACAACAACGTCTGGGTCCCAAACTAAGCATTAGCTTGTTTTTTGGGTACCAAGCGAAGACACCACATACATATAACAACCAAGACCCGGTGCCAGTATTAATATTCATCATATGAATACTGACCCGACCTAGGATTCGAACCCGGGACTTCCAGCTTCGCAGGCAGGGTCGCTGCCCACTAGACTAAGCGGTCGTCAACATACATGGTCCAGCGCATCTCACTGGTAATCCAACGCGGAATCTTGGCCAGTGTCATGGCTACATTTGGACCTGATACGGGCACGGCCTTTTTTTAATCAATAGTAAATTTTTAATAAAATATTTAAATTAATTATCAGTTTTGGGGTAGATTAATGTAAATTATTTTTCTTATAAATTTGTTTTTTTGTTCATATTCAGTAAAATATTGTTACATAATTATTGAGTTAAGTGCCATAATTTTACACGTGTAAAATTATATCTGAAACACGTCTATTAAACACATTATATTTATGAAGGAAATATTAAAATAGACTTTATAAAATAACAAAAATAAAGAAAATTACATTCGGTTGAAAAATATGGAAATTATAAGCAATTAAAATTTTATCTCTGTCTCTTTCTTGCAAAACGAAATTTAACATTATTTTAAATGGGCTGACGTCACACATAGGTATGACGTGCGGTATTGCCCTCTCTGTCTAACACGACATTTTATGCATACATAATTTTGTTAATAATGATTTATTTTTAAAATTATTTCACTGTTATGATATATTTAGTAATTTCTTTCATATAAAATAATTTAAAAAAAAAATAGTAAGTCAACTAACGTATTGTTCTATAAAATTAAAATATTATTTATATTACATAAATTATCTTAATTACCATTAGCATTTTGTGTATTTTAAGTGTTATTTACGTTTACAAAAAGTTTTTTACAAAGAAATATAGGTAACTTCCTACGTGCGTATATAAGTACAAACATGATTTTTTTGTGTTTACTTTTTGATCCCAATACGTGGCCTCCACTCGAGAACTCGTCTATCCCATCGGTTGTCGGTTCTACGGCAAATGTGACCGGCCTATTGCCACTTCAGCTTGCTAATCACTTCGGCTATGTCGAAAACGCGAAGCGTAGGGCGCCCCCCGGCCAGGTGGACTGATGACTTAAAGCACCATACCGGGGTGATTGGATGCGGAAGGAAGAAGGAGGACCGTGTGTGGTGGCGAGTCTTGGGAGAAGCCTATATCCTGCAGTGGAGAGACACGGGCTGATGATGATGATGACTTTTTGATAAATTTAGTCCTAGTCCACAACTTAAAAGTTAGATTGACTGGGCATACGACTGATAAACGGAGATTGTAATCGACTGGTAAACGATTTTTTTTTAATTTTTTATATGAAAGGGTTTTTCTAAACTTATAACAGTGATCAAATTTTTAAGCTTAAAAATTAAAACCCTGGGGGAGGCCTAAGCCCCTGCAGTGGGGTAAAAATGGGCTGATGTAGTGCAGAAGAAGTGAAGATCTAATTTAAAAAAATAAATCATTGTTAACAAATTCATGACCGTTTAAAATGTCCTGTTAGACAGAGATGACAATACCGTATAGTGCACTAGCCTGTGACGTCACGCCGTTTAAAATAATTTAAAATTTCTTTTTACAAGAAAGAGACAGAGATACGATTTTAATAGCTAATAATTTTCATATTCTTCAACAGAACGTAATTTTGTATATAAATTCTCTTATGTTATAGTCTTTTTTTTATATTTTCTTAATAAATTTCACTATACTTCATCAGCCCATTTTTACCCCACTGCAAGGGCTTAGGCCTCCCCCAGGGCGAGGGAGGGCTTGGAGCTTAAATCCACCACGCTGCTCCACTGCGGGTTGGGGATTGTAACGACCGCCATCTATTGAAAGCGCCCGGGACCGACTGCTTAACGTGCTCTCCGAAGCACGGAGTCAGTGATAATTATGTACTTAAGTTAGAAAAACTCATTGGTGCACGCCCGGATTCAAACCATGGCCTTAAGGCCTTATAAATTTGAGACAGGTTCGTTGCGCTCTGGGCTATCACTATATTAATTTTAATGAAATACTCTATTAAACGTAACGGTCGTTACAGAACACAAATCACTAATGCAAGTAACAACTGTTTTTTTTTTTACGTTAAAGGAAAATAAATACTCAGCGCATCGTTGGAAATGATTTCTTATATAACACAATATCTCTGTACCCAACGTAACAGTAAAAGATATGTTATACAATATGGTTATTTAACGTCCGGCCATCGCGTGTGTTTGACCTTTGGTTTGCCGGTCAAATCGGTGGGTTTCTAAGTTAAACATAGTTAACCTCTTTCGTCTGCGTGTAACGATGCTCAGTGAAGTTACGTTGATGACGTCACGTAAATAGTTAAGTGCGAGTCGGAGTTTTTCGTCGGATTCCGTACCGTAATATAGGATGCAACAAACCGACTAGGTGTCAAATTCGAATTCGAATTCAAAAAGTTTTCATTCAATATAAGATGTTTGCGCACACTTATTGAAAGTCAAAATAAATTGATTGGGTACCGGTTCAAAAACTAGGAGGAGACGAACCGACAAGAAACGCCTCCCTACTAAGCGTGAAGATTGTTATCCCACATAAACCGTGCCTTTTCCGTATAAAATGTAGCCTATGTCAGTCTTCAGCAGACAAACAGACAGAGAAAAATCAATATGTCACTTCTGACAACCCCTTTTTTTTGGCTGCCAAATTTCATTGAAATCGGTTTTGCCGTTTCGTAGATCAGCTCGGACGGACAAACAGACAGACAAACAGAGACAAAAAGTTGCCTATGCCCTTTTTCATAGGGTATTCTATCTCTATATCAAATTTCATCAAAATCGGTTTTGTGGTTTAGGCGTGATAATGTAACGGACAGACAGGGTTACTTTCGCTTTTATAATATTAGTAGGGATAACTATATGGAACGCTCTAGGCGCGAGTCTGCCTTAAACTCGGTCTGTTTTTATTATATGGGAAATTTCGACAGCTCGGTCAACTGTCGACTGCTTCAACTACTTCCAAACAAAAGTCACGTCGTTAAAGTTTGTTGCTTTGTTACTACGTATTGGAGTGGCAAGTTTTATCTTCCATGCGAATTTTTGTAACTATAGCCGATAAAGAATCATTAGCGTATGTTACTATCCGTCCCTTCAACCATTCCCTTTCGTATCTCCTGTCAACATCGGTTCAGCGGTTTACTTTGACAATTAAATATACGGACAGACACATTCGAATTTAAAATTAGGTTCGCACACAAGAGCGTCTCAAGCAAAGTGAAGTATTCAAATATGCTTTGTCCGTCCAAATCAACAAAATGACCCACTGTGCATCATGGAAATCGTCAAATTAACAAGACATTTTCTTTGTACCAGTTCTTCATTAACATGGTTAACACGTTTACTACTTTTCAATGATTTTGCTGTACAGTGAGATGAAGTGTTGGTATTCGATTAATTTGAAGGTTGCGATTTCAATACCTTGGATAATATGTAATTTGATAATTAAATAGTCCTTAACTGGCCCATTGGCCGAGTGGTTAGAACCTTAACTGCGGAGCCAAGGGTCGCGGGTTCGATTCCCGCTCGGCACAAATATTTGTGTGCATGTACATGTTTATTCGTTCCGTGTGTAGGTGTAAAAGTATCAAAATGTGTATATATTATAAAAAAAAGAATACTTAAGTATGTACATCAGTTGTCAAGTACCCCATAATACAAGGATAATACTTGTTTACCTTGCGACTGATAGGATGGGCGTGATAGCTCAAGCGCAGCGAACCTGTTTCAAATTTACAAGGCCATGTGGCCGTGGTACGAATCCGGGCGTTTACCAATGAGTTTTTTCTAAGTACCTACATCAATTTATCACTGACTCGGTGAGCACGTTAAGCAGTCGGTCCCGGTTGCTGTTAATAGATGGCGGTCGTTCCAATTCACCAAACCGCATCGCAGCAGCGTGGTGGATTTGGGTTCCAAACCACTTCATCTTGAGGGGAGGCCTAAGCCAATGCAGTGGGGTAGAAAGAGCTGATAGAATGGAAAAAAATAAGAACATAAAAAGCGGCATGAGTTATTTATTTCTGTTTGGTGGTGGTCAATGATATGTGTAAATTTATCATGACCTCATTTCATACTACCTAACAGGGTTTAAAATACCACTGTACGTGTGAAGGCAAGCATTTTTAACACACGCCGCATAAAAGAATAGGTAAAAACCATAATTATACATCCACTATGTATAGGTCGATTGTCACCATAGCTAGGTATGGGCAAAACCACAGACAAGTCAACCTTATAGACCACGCTTTGACAGGGAGTAGCATTTGCCAAGGCTAAGTAGTGACACTACATAACTACGTCACTAGTGAGCCGTCAGTTGGAAGCACGTCGGAAGCTATTAAATTGTCAATGTTGAACGAGCCAATAAAAACTAGCCGACCTCTCCCCGCACCCCGCCACTTTTTGGCGATTTCGTTTTCGTACTGACGTTTATTAAAGCGTGGTCTATAGGTTGACTGGTCTGTGGGGCAAAACATTTCAACAATAACAACAATTGGTTTGGCAACTAGCATTCTTTTACGTTCCATTTGAAATTAAAACTATTATTCACTCTTTCACTCATACACACGCACATTTACTCAATCCATCCCTTTCCTCCCCTTTGACCGAAACAAGAACGAATGCCCGCGAGTGCATTCGGTACCAATTGAAAATTAACGTTCACCGCCTCCGCCAAAATTACTTCGTTCACCGCTAATTAAAATTAAATATACAACCGCAAACAAAATCAAAATACATCAAACTCAAAAACAGTTCTGCAAGTGTTGAAGTGAAAGTGTTGTGAACCGCGACCAAGCAGTCCATATCGAAGAAAAAATGTCAGAAAAATTTCTTTCCTACCTAGCTAGTATCCAACCCCACCCACAATAATACAATGGTACGTTAAGGTGTAATGCATTTTTATTATGCACAAATTTAGAAAAAAATCTAGAATTCAATTTATTGCTAAGTACTTACACAAACAAGAAGCATGGTTACTATTCCGAACACCAAAACCATTTGCCACCACAATTTGCACTACTCATTTGTTAGGCTAAGACAGCTGTGGCCTTAACAAGGTTTTATAGCGAAATAGTCATATAACTAAGTATTCAAATTAATTAAAAACTATGGAAGCCATCTACAAGATATCAAGTCTATATATATACAATGTTAAAAGCTAAAAATAACCAGTCCCTGGCGAACCCGATGCAAAGGTACCCATAACGCTCGCGGCATTACCGCGCTGGATCGCTATGGCGAGCCTCTGCATCAGAAACGACCCAAAGCAGGGGTCACACCCCACTCCTTAAGTCGGCGACCGATGCTCCTAATTAAATTTCTGGCCTCGAGGCTCCAACAGCCCCGTGGTCAAAGGAACAAATATATAGGATTTTTCCAAGTTTGAGTATTTATTGTGTTTCAGACGGGCCGCGGACTCAGCGGCCGCCACTGCCACACGCATTGTTGAGTTGAGGTGGGAGAGAGCGAAAGGGCTGACGCAAGTTGCGTCCCATAATAAGCACCTCCCTTTTTCCCAAGGCACCAGGGTCAAACCATCAGGCCTCTTTCCGTCTTTATATATAAAATAGCAATATAATACGATAATAATATCTGTGACATACTAGTTAGTGATAGTTAATGTACTTAAGTCACAAAAACTCAATGGTACACGCCCGGATTCCAACCACGGCCACATGGCCTTATAGATTTGAAACAGGTTCGCTGCGCTTGGGCTATCACGACCTATATAATCTCATTAATATCATTAAGTTATTGCAATTTATTAATTCTATATATGATTTTTATCCAAATGTATACAAACAAAATAAAGGAGTCGCATTTATAAAGTCAACACTTTCCATAGACATACAATAGCTCCCAGGCGTTATCTGCCTTTTTTTTGTGTGTAGAATCAGTGAAATGTATTTTCTCCACGATTCGCACGGTCTTTTGCCATAGAAATTATCTATATTGTTTCCACTTTTTGTGTGTGAAATTTTGTGTGCGCGAATATAGAATTATATAGATCTTTCTATATTTCAACGAAAGCGATCTTACTAAGTAGTATGCGATTACAATTTATTACATTTTTCTTGTTAAATAAAGTACATGTAAATTGCAAGCTATCTAATGTATACTAATAATAATATCTGGGACATCCCACACAGCGCCATCTAGTCCCAGAGTAAGCAAGTATTATGCTTGTATTATGGGGTACCAGACCACTGATAAAAATACTTAAACATTATTTTTATAATATCTACATGTATAGACACTTTTTACAGCCAGACACGGAACAAGTAGACATATGCATCATCATCAGCCCACTTTTACCTCACTGCAGGGGCTTAGGCCTCCCCCAGGGTGAGGAGGGAGGCCTGGAGCTTAAGTCTACCACGCTGCATGCATATGCATGCACACAAATATTTATTCAGGGCGGGAATCGAACCCGCGACCCTAGGTTCCGCAGTTGCAGTCTCTAACCACTCGGCCAAACGGTCAGTCAACTATACCATACGTTTATACTTTGTGGCAATTAAATTTAAAAGAAAGAGACAATAGTAGATTGTTACACAAGGGATGAAAGTGAGAGGGATGAAATAGGTCTTTCACCCTAGGTAAACATTGCTTTTCTTAACGTCACCATGAGGAAAGTAAAAAAACGCGTTAAATCCATATCTGAATCTGATGAACTCATTTTATACAAATTTCTGTATACGTAAATAATTAGCACGTAACAAAACAACTGAAGAGCAAATTGCCGCTTCCTCGCCTTTTTTATACTTCATCTGTGGCATTCTTCACTTCATAAGCCCATGTTTACCCCACGGCAGGAGCTTAGGCCTCCTCCAGGGTGAGGGGGGCTTGGAGCTTAAATCCACCACGCTGCTCCACTGCGGGTTGGGGATTGTAACGACCGCCATCTATTGACAGCGTTCGGAACCGACTTCTTAACGTGCTCTCCGAGGCACGGAGTCAGTGATAGTTATGTACTTAAGTCAGAAAAACTCATTGGTACACGCCTGGATTCGACCCATGGCTTTATGGCCTTATAAATTTGAGACAGGTTCGTTGCGTTTTGGGTTATCACGACACATCTGTGGCATTCTGCCAGCCAGTATTTTTTATCACTGATAATTGTCAATATTTAGCTCAAATCTATGTAAATTAAATGAAAATTTATTTAAAAGTAAATAGTAAATATAAAGTAATGTTACAAAATTGTTTATAATTTTGATTAAATAAAAATATTAAGCCGCGATTTAACAGAGTGGCTGTATAAAAAGTTGGGACATGGCTTGCATAGTTTTTTTTTGTTTTTTTTTTTAATTTTTTTGACAGCTGAGAAAATCGTTTCTCAGGGATGAAAAGTACTGTTTTAATCTCTCTGACTAGGTAACTTCGAGCTTACTTTCCGAGTCAGATGCTTCAGGTCATCAGTCCACCTGGCCCGCCTACCAGGTGGACTTTCCGAGTATGATTAATAAAAAAAAATATTTTAACTATACTATGTCTATATTACGTTTAGAAATTGACAGATAGTGTTTACTTTTTATGGTATGGTGCCGATGGTGCGTATATTTGATTTGACGACCAAATAGCCCAGTGGATAGCGACCCTGCCTACGAAGCTGGAGGTCCCGATTTCGAATCCCAGGTCGGGATGAATATTGATACTGGTACCAGGTCTTGGTTGTTATATGTGTGTGGTGTCGTCGCAAAAATATTTATACATGTATATATTATGAAGAATATTTAAGTATGTATATCAGTTGTCTAGTAACCCATAACACAAGCATAATACTTGCTTACTTTGGGACTAGATGACGCTGTGTGGGAAGTCCCATGTATTATTATTATTATATATTTCTTTATACTAAATGTTCACCAACAATTTCACCAAACGCGCCTAAAAAAGTGTAACTTAAAAAAACACCTAATTCATCTCAATCACAGAAATAAAGAAATAGAAACGCAAAGCCGACTCAGCGTATTCGAAAAGATTTTAACAACATATAACTTAACTCCCTAACCCATACAAATGTCCGTCGAGATGTGTGTGCGTAGATTTCACGGTGATTCTGTATCTTGTCGGAAATGTATCATTCAAACTTTTGTACCATTCAAACTAAAAGACACTTTCTCTTAAAAATAATAGACATAATAAATTGCTCTTTTAAGCCACAACGGAGAAATAAAAACTTTAACACGTATGAGAAATTAACTTCTAAAGCCGCAAGTGTGATAAAAGATTTTTAAATTTAAACTTAAAATGTAAAACATATATTTATAAAATATTATATCTATAGACGACCGTTTGGCCGACACCCTAACTGCAAAGCCAAGGGTCAGGAGTTCGATTCCCGCCCGGGACAAATATTTGTGTGCATGAATATGTTTATTTCGGTCCTTGTCTGGGTGTAAAATATTTATATACGTATATATTATTAAAAAAAAAGTATATTTAAGTATGTATATCAGTTGTGTAGTAACCCATAACACAAGCATAATACTTGCTTACTTTGGGTCTAGATGGCGCTGTGTGGGATGTCCCATGTATTTTTATTATTATTATATCTAGAATGTGTTCGATCATTTAATGGATACAGACCTATCGGAAAAGTAGTGTGACTGGATGTACCTGCAATTTGCAAGATAATTTGAACCAAATGTATTTAGTAATAAAGTTGTTTTTACAGTATTTTCGTTATAATTTATGACTTTCTCTTATTAAAATTATTTCATTGGATAACTTCGGGCAAACCTGCGCGTCCAATGTTAACCGATTCCTATAACTTTTCTGATACATCTGTACAGGTATTAAGATAAATGTTCCAAAATAATATTTATAAAACTAAAACATGCTAAAACCAAAGTTTTACTTTTTAAACTAGATAGGTATCAATAGAAAAAGTTCTTTTAAGGGGGTAGGCTTTTCATACAAAGAAAAGGGTTTGGCCCGTGTCTAATTCTCGCTTTATTTCTGTATCAATGTTTACAGATAAACTATACTATATAATAGGAAAAATACTGTTACAGGGCGGAATACGTTTTTTCATGTCTTGTTTAGTTGTTTTAGAATAAATTCCTGAAAAACATGATTTCCGTCCGTTTTTCGTTTTTGAAAATAATGTGCCGTAAAATAGTTTATTAACATGAATTTAAAGAAAAAAAAAACTCATTAGCAGTTATAGGAACTGCCAACAGAAGTGAAAACTTAGAACTTTTAGTATTGAAATTTGAATTTTCATAATGTTATTAAAATTATCAACATCAATCTGGTTTTCACGATATCCACATCTATTGAAACTCCAAGCAATGACGCAGCTGCCAGCGACACGAAACTGAGTAACGCTCTGGCCTTACTCCTCACACTCAGCAGTTAGTAGTGGGGATATAGGGAACAACCAGTTTCTCGTGTGAAAGCCGATTGCTCCTTATATCTCCCCCACTTATATTATTTAGCGTGGCGCATTTTCGTCTCGTTTTAGATTCATCCCGTGCCATAAGAAGTTTCACTTCAAAAAAACAAAACGTACCGCCCTAGGGACATCCTTTCTTAATGATCCTGCAAATTTGGGTTCCAATTCATACACATCTTAGGGGTTATAGTCACGCCCGCAAGCTGTTTCGATGGATATTTCATAGGTATTTTAGGAATTTGCTCTTGTCACCTTTTCAAAGTTTCATTAAAATAGGTTCAGCTGTTTTGTTAATTAACCTGAACAGACTGACTGACAAAAAATCGTCCATGTCTTTTTCACGTCTGTGAAGTTTCATTAAAATCGGTTGAACTGTTTTGTTAAGTAATATGAACAGACAGTCAGGCGAAAAGAAGTTTTTGTCCTTTTCATGCCTTTGCAGTTTGACTAAAATCGGTTCAGCCGTTTTGGAGATTAGCCCGAACAGACAGACAGACTGACACTACAAATGCTAGATAGAAGATAGATAGAATCTGAACATCCAGAATCCAGAGAATCCAGAAAAGATTTTTATGGCATTTAGCACGTGTATCGGGGCAGGTGAATAAATTTTTTTCATATAATGATAGACTCATGCACTTTAAAATGATTTGACTATAATCAAGCGCAATGATTTTATTGGCTTAAAATTTTTATATAAAATTATTAAACACAAAATTGACTGCCAAAATAATTAAAAAAAAAAAAAATTAGAGTACCTACATTCCATTTACACGGTACAGTGTCGAAGCATTTTACAAAAACCTAAAATATATGGAAAATAAGTTTTTTTTTGACTGATTTCTGCTATGGTTATTTTAATAGTTCGAAACGTTTGTTGAAAAACCTCATTTTCTACAAATTCTAGCTTTTTGTACAAACGCTTCGAAGCTATTAAAACAATCAAAAAAGTCAGTTAAAAATATTTAAGATAAATGTTTTTTTTATAATCGCATGTTACGTTTCATCAACAGAAACTTATAAAAATAAAAAATATAAATAACTAGCGACCGCCCGCAGCTTCGCTTGCGTAGACTACACATTCCTGTTTTAGGTAGTATTAACATTCGAAATGGTTTATATGTAGGTACTTTTTGCTGAAACTAATATTGGGTACACCCATTCAAACTTTCAATCTTCATTCTCCCCACTCCTTTAAGAAAACCGGTACTCCCATACTTTTCACCTCCCATTTCCTACCCTTAAAATGTGGAAATCCAAAAACCCTGAAACACGTCATTATTTATTTATGTTAAAATTTTTATGTTTCTAACTTTACAGAACAAAGACTCTCATACAAAGCCCCCCCAACCCTCCCTCCTTAAATTTGAAATTTCCATATATTCCTTTCTTAAAAAAATAATACTCACGTTATAAAATAAACCACTGTTCCAAATTTCGGCTTCCTAGATTTAGTAGTTTCGGCTTCATCTACGCTGATAGGTCAGTGAGGACAAACCTCAGACAGCCACAAAAAGTAACTGATGTCACTCTTTAGAACCTTCTCTCACGTCTGTAAGGTTTCATTAAAATCTGTTCAGCCGTTTTGGAGATTAGCTCGAATAGACACATAGACAGACAGACGGACAAAAAGTAGCGTATGTCACTTTTGACCATCTCCTTTTCACACACGTGAAATTTCATTAAAATCGGTTTAGCCGTTTTAGAGATTAGCTTGAATAGACAGATGGACGTACATACAGACATACAAAAAGTAGTGTATGTCATTTTTGACCACTTTTTTACCACACCTGTGAAGTTTCATCCAAATCAGTTTAGCCGTTTTGGAGATTTGCTCGAATAGACCGACAGACAGATAGTATTATTTTATACATATAGCCTATAGCCTTCCTCAATAAATAAATTATCCAACACAAAAAGAATTTTTCAATTCAAACTAGTAGTTCCTGAGATTTGCGCGTTCAAACAAACAAACAAACAAACAAACAAACAAACAAACAAACAAACAAACAAACAAACAAACAAACAAACAAACAAACTCTTCAGCTTTATAATATTAGTATAGATTTTTTTAAATGGTAGCTACATCTATTATTAAATAGTCGTACTAGACTAGTGTCGTGATAGCCAAAAGCGAAACGAACCTGTCTCAAATTTATAAGGCCATAGGGCCATGGTTCGAATCCGGGCGTGTACCAATGAGTTTTTCTGACTTAAGTACATTAACTATCACTGACTCCGTGCCTCGGAGAGCACGTTAAGCAGTCGGTCCCGGACGCTGTCAATAGATGGCGGTCGTTACAATCCCCAACTCGCAGTGGAGCAGCGTGGTATATTTAAGCTCCAACCACCCTCACACTGGGGGAGGCCTAAGCCCCTCATCATCATCATCATCACCAGCCCATTTTACCCCACTGCAGGGGCTTAGGCCTCCCCCATGGTGAGGAGGGGGTTTGGAGCTTAAATCCACCACGCTACTCCACTGCGGGTTGGGGATTGTAACGACCGCCATCTATTGACAGCGTCCGGGACCGACCGGGACTAAGCCCCCGCAGTGAGGTAAAAATGGGCTGATGACGTGAGATGACTAGACAAGCGTAATCCCACAAGGATAGAAACTTTCCATGTTTAAATCTGAGATTGTATTCTCTATTAAATCGTACAACTCTGCACAATTTTTTATAACTTTATAAGTAGTTTTTAATAACGGTTAAACGAATGAACAAAATTTCAATAAAATTTTCAATACGGCAAGCACACTTAAGAAACATGCTACTGTTTGACCACGGCCAAAGGTATACATAAAACTAATATACACTACAAAACTAATCGAATTAAATATTGACGACCGCGTAGCCTAGTGGGTAGCGACTCTGCCTACGAAGCTGGAGGTCCCGGGTTCGAATCCCAGGTCGGGTCAGTATTTATATGATGAATATTGATACTGGTACCGGGTCTTGGTTGTTGAATGTATGTGTTGTCTTCGCTTGGTACCCAAAACACAAGCTAATGCTTAGTTTGGGGCGTAGACGTTGTTGTCATGTATACGTTATTATTATTATTATTAAAATTAGTACGCAAAGACGAACGATTCTTCGTAAGGAGTGGAGAAAGTCAGTTAAAGCCAAATGTGCTCTCAAAAATAAAATGCGTTGTGAAATCTCTTACCATAGACACGACTATTACAATACGCATAAACCTAAAAAGGGTGCATTGCACTCGTTTCCCGTGGAAGCTTTATGGAGAACGCTATATAATACAAAGAGCACATTTTATTTTGTACGATGTCGATTTATTGTTGTAAAAGCGAGAAAAGCGAAACCGCGGGCAACATCTAGTGTAGAAGATTTATTTTCGCTTATACATACATGGTGAATTTCCAATCACTACCAAATTTTTATATTTATATTTGATGAAAATTATGAAATACGTGATTTTTTTTTTTTTTAGTATCATTGAGATGAAATATTGGAAGAGGAATAAAGTTATTACGTTAGCGTGGGAATGCGCAGGCAATTGACGATTGTGTCGGTTGACGGCCGCCAACGGGATACTCCTCCTCACTACACACTCGGTCTCTTCTTCCCGTACGTAATATTTACGTTTGACTTGGTAACCAAACTGTTAAATTTGTTTTTCAAAAACAGTTCATTTGAGTAAAACCTAATGCCCAGAAATAATTTGATGATTATAAAAAAATATTTTTTGGAATATCACATTTTACT
Organism: Luffia ferchaultella; assembly: GCA_949709985.1. Taxonomy (NCBI): domain Eukaryota; kingdom Metazoa; phylum Arthropoda; class Insecta; order Lepidoptera; family Psychidae; genus Luffia; species Luffia ferchaultella. The sequence continues at coordinate 4,408,471 of OX453269.1, forward strand.
TGTTAAGGATTTAAAAGAATAATGTTCTAAAATGACATATGAATAAAACTTTTTTTTTAATAATATCAAGTTTGCCATTAATAGACTAATTATTATAAATAAATCGTTTACAATAATTTTCTAAATTGATATATTAGTAATAAATAAATAAATAAATAAATATTTTTTAAATAAAATCAGGGTTGCCATTAATAGAATAATTATTATAAACAGTAAATAGTTTACAATAATTTTCTAAATTGATATACTAATAATTAATAAATAAATAAATATTTTTTAAATAAAATCAGGGTAGCTATTAATAGAATAATTATTATAAATAGTAAATCGTTTACAATAGTTTTCTAAATTGATATAATAATAATAAATAAATATTTTATTTTTTAAATAAAATTAAGGTTTGCCATTAGTAAAATAATTATTATAAATAGTAAATCGTTTGCAATAATTTTCTAAATTGATATAATAATAATAAATAAATATTTTATTTTTTAAATAAAATTAAGGTTTGCCATTAGTAAAATAATTATTATAAATAGTAAATCGTTTGCAATAATTTTCTAAATTGATATAATAATAATAAATAAATATTTTATTTTTTAAATAAAATTAAGGTTTGCCATTAGTAAAATAATTATTATAAATAGTAAATCGTTTGCAATAATTTTCTAAATTGATATAATAATAATAAATAAATATTTTATTTTTTAAATAAAATTAAGGTTTGCCATTAGTAAAATAATTATTATAAATAGTAAATCGTTTACAATAATTTTCTAAATTGATATAATAATAATAACTAAATAAATAATATATTTTTAATAATATTAATTAAAGTTGCCATCAATAGACTAATTATTATAAATAGTAAATCCTCTACAATGTTTGAGAGTATATATAGGTATAGCAATGCTAGAAATGTTAAGTCTAAGCAAAATCTAAGCAAAAGAAAGCTTTATTAGAGGTAATTAAGTAAAAATCGGAAACTCGCGTCAGGATTTTTTTTACAATAGGTTTGAACCAAAATTTTTGACATAATATTTATATTTCTTTTTGAAACCATAGACCAATCTATATAGGTTTTTAATAAAATAAAATTTAAAAAAGTCTGTAAATCTTGTTAGTTATTTTTTTCCAAAAATTTACGAATTAAATATTCGAGTGACGTCATTTGGACAGATGTATCTATTTGCATTAGCTTAGACTAAATGAAGTCATAATATTTTTATTGTTTCACGAAAATTACAATTTCATTTGACGACCGCTTAGCCTAGTGGGTAGCGCCCCTGCCTACGAAGCTAGAGGTCCCGGGTTCGAATCCCAGGTCGGGTTAGTATTTATATGATGAATATTAATACTGGCACCGGGTCTTGGTTGTTATATGTATGTGGTGTCTTCGTTTGGTACCCAAAACAAAAGCTAATGCTTATTTTGGGGCCTAAATGTTGTTGTCATATATACGTTATATATTTATTTATTTCTACTCCTAGTGACCTAGCATACTTCAATATTTTTTTTACTTAGTTTTAGTTTTAATTTTTTACTGTGTAAAGCGTTCGTTACAGTTCCCAACCCGCAGTGGAGCAGCGTGGTGGACTTGAGCTCCAAGCCCCCCTCTTCACCCTGGGGGAGGCCTAAGCTCCTGCAGTGGGGTAACAATGGGCTGATGACGATGACGATGACTGTGTAAAGCAGAGCAATAAACTCAACCGTTCAAATGACATCACACGGACGACATTAACGTCGTCGGATGAATTTTCCTAAATATATTTTTTTTCCGTAATATTTCGTGGTTCGTTTTAATAAATTAAAAAGTTTATGATGGTATACCAAGAGAAGGTATTCCATGGTCCGCAATGACCATGTATTAGCGCATCTTTTAAATTTTGACCTATGTCAATTGTTGTTCACTTCACTTCATCAGCCCATTTTTACCCCACTGCAGAGGCTTAGGCCTCCCCGGGGTGAGAGGGGCTTGGAGCTTAAATCCACCACGCTGCTTCACTACAGGTTGGGAATTGTAACGACCGCCATCTATTAACAGCGCCCGGGACCGACTGCTTAACGTGCTCTCCGAGGCACGGAGTCAGTGATAGTTATGTACTTAAGTCAGAAAAACTCATTGGTACACGCCCGGTATCGAACCATGGCCCTATAGCCTTATAAATTTGAGACAGATTCGTTGCGCTTTCAAGTCAATTGTTAAGCGCTGTAATTTCAACCAGATAAATTTACAAATTTACTTGGTGTCAGTAATAATCAGTAATATTTTTTTAAATAAAAAACAGCAGAAATTTAATTAGGGGCGTCGGTCGCCGACTTAAGGAAAGGGGGTGTGACTCCCGCTTTGGGTCGTTTCTTGTACAGAGGCTCGCCATAGCGATCCAACGCGGTAATGCCGCGAGCTTAATGGAACCTTTGCGTCGCCCATTGGTTATTTTTAGCTTTTTAGATTGTTTAAATAGACTATATATTTGTAGATTATAATGTATATTTTTTTAAGTAGATAACTTCAGTTTTTAATTACATTATAATTAAATTTGCGTGTAATAGTAATAAATAAACATTTATAAGAATATAGCACAAATAGTATTATTTGGAAATTCGCTTGATCAAATTTAAAAAAAAAATATGTATATCATCATCATTATCATCAGCCCATTTTTACCCCACTACAGGGGCTTAGGCCTCCCCTAGGTTGAGGAGGGGGGCTTGGAGCTTAAGTCCACCACGCTGCTCCACTGCGGGTTGGGAACTGTAACGACCGCCATCTATTGACAGCGTCCTGAACCGACTGCTTAACGTGCCCTCCGAAGCACGGTGTCAGTGATATTGTGTACTTAAGTCAGAAAAACTCATTGGTACACGCCCGGATTCGAACCATGGCCCTATGGGGCTTTATAAATTTGAGACAGGTTCGTTGCGCTCTGGGCTATCACGACATGTATATATTTAAAATCAATATCACTTGTACTACTACAAGAATTTATTTTATAGTTTGTTAATTTACCTATGCCATACCTTTTACAAAGTACCTACTTGGAGCGCGCGGCCCCGAGTAAGTAAGATATCTTCAGTACGAACGCCGGTTTACTAATATTTCGAGCGAGACACACGTGTACGGATGTCGACATCGCATAGCTACCAACAAATATCTTTTTTGTAGAGTGTATATAAACACGTGTAAATTTCTGTGACAATAATATCTTTTTTTTAATTCATTAAACCTTTTTTGTCTGATCCTCGACGCTCGCGGCAGTGATGGCCGGGAAGCGTCCTCTGCCCCACCACACCGCTTCTTCCCACTTGTGTCGCCTATTTATCGCGGAGACGTTCTACTTATAGAATCTTAACCTACTTTATCTTTTATGTATGTATTTTAATGATTATCAAAACTTAGATTCGAAGGATCTTTTAAAATATAAAAAGAAATCGGAAGACAAAGGAGTAATTTTTGTTTTGTTTTTTTTTACTATTAATGCCTAATTAGCTTTATTATTAAATATTGTAGTAAATTAAGTATTGTTATGTGCCATTGTAATATTAAAAAAAAAGACTTTATGACAATAATCATGAGAAATGCAATATGCTCGCGTGTGCGTATTATCATACAATAGGTAAAAGTTGTATTGTTGAGTGTGTGAAGAAAAATGACGCGGCGTTTACCATTATTGGTTAAAAGATTCGAATGAATAGTTTCATAAACGTGTTTATAATAAGTTATTTAAAAATATTTTTCATTATTATACACATCAATATAGATATATATAAAAAATAATTTTATCAAAATTTATTTATTTTTATTTTATTTATTTGTTTTTTCAAGCAAAAACAGTCACATACAGTCCTTGAATAAATACCCTTAAACAAACAGACCTAACTTACCATAAATTTTAACACTTACATGAATATAGCCACAAAATTGCAAGCAACAAATCGAGACTAAAGTGTTTACTAATTTAAGAACATATAATGAAATCGAGTTTAAAGATAAAAATCGAATTAAAAAAAAAACGTTTCTTGTACTTATGCCCTAATTAACTTTTTAATTGTTGTTTTGTTTTATTATTATTTATTAGGATATCCGTTATAATACCACGTATTCGAAAGATTCAGGTTTTTAATGGTTAAGGTCCAGTGACCCATGTTTTGGGTACAAAATCCGAAAACGTGAATCGAATTAGAACCAACCAGACATATTATTACTAATGTTTAATAAAGATATTATATCATAGACAGAACACCGTAATTTTATTGAATTTTTATATTGACTCACCTCTGTCAGGAAATTCTGGAGCGGCTGTCCCCAAATCCTGCAGCGACAGATCGTCACTTTGTAAATCTTGCAAACCGAAATTTTGATCACGGAATACCACATCGTTAAAGTTAACTGCCGGTCCACTATGAGAATTCGTATGAAAACTGTTTCCCCCATTTTCTGGGGAATATGGGAAAATCACCCGGGGACTCCTCGCTTTCCAGCCGTTGTTGTAGAACCTCACTGGCGGCGGGTTGAAATTTTGGAAAAACGGATCGAAACTGTAATGGTCAGGCGCGTACCTGCCGAATCTACCTTGGAAGTATTTTGGAACGGGGTACGGTTTTATGCGAGGTAGAATTGGATTTTCGTAAAATCTCTCGTTGCCAGACGTTTCTGTATTGACCTCTCCGTTGCCCGATACAACTCCGAGATTTTCATCCGGTGATGTGAATTCATAATCTGCTGAGTTGTCGAATTTTATTTTATCAGAATTGGTCAAATCAATTTCTCCTTTACCGAACTGCTGGTTGTTTTCTTCTTCGTCCAAGAAGATAACTCTTTTTGGTGTGGTTTTTCTGTAGATTCTTCTAGGTATGAACATCGGATAGTAATTCCTGCTTCTTATTTTGGACACGGCATTTGTATTTTCTGATGCCGAAGCAATAGAACCGGCTAAAAGAAGTAACACTTTCCAATAAATTTCGCTTGACATGTTGCCTCGGTCAATGCCTTGGATTCACTTTCATTTTACTTTCAAATAAAAAAAATATTTAATAAACACTACATTTAATTCGTTAGTCTGTAGTCGTATTTTTGTTGTTATAATCGTTGTTATTTGTGTTTTATTAGGCTGTTGTTGTTGTTATTTTTTTATGATTTGCTCTTCATTTCTCGATGCGCGTGTTGTCGCGCGTACGACCCGCCGCGGACTGTTGTGTGTGGTTGCCCACTTAATTTCTTTCGCAGCTTACGTAAAATGCATGCTCGGAAAGTTTATGTAATAGTTTTGTCTATCAAATGATTAGTGACAGTCGAATGCCACTGTGCGATTCATTTTACGTGAATTTCTACTTTGGCGACGTATTCATATTTCGTGTAACAAACCATAAGTAGGTATCATTTACTAAGTTATAAAAAAAATTGCATTTTTTTTTCAGTCGCCCAAAATGACCAAGGTTCAATTGTAATATTGAGACTGACGGATTGGCCGAGTGGTTAGAGAGCCTAACTAGTAGAGACAAGGGTCGCGGGTTCGATTTCAATGCGGGACAAATTTTTATTTATTTATTCAGGAAACAAACAGTGATAAATAAAACATGAAATAAAACAAATATAGTAGTAGTAGGTTGTAGTAATAGTAGTAGTAGTAGTAGTAGTAGTAGTAGTAGTAGTAGTAGTAGTAGTAGTAGTAAGAGTAAAATAATAATAATATCCGGGACATACCACACAGCGCCATCTAGTCCCAAAGTAAGCAAGTATTATGCTTGTATTATGGGGTACTAGACAACTGATATACATACTTAAATATTCCTTTTTTTTTATAATGCATACATATATAAATACTTTTACACCCAGACACGGAACAAATACACATGTTCATGCACACAAATATTTGTCCCGGGCGGGAATCGAAACCGCGACCCTCGGCTCCGCAGTTAGGGTCTCTAACCACTCGGCCAACCGGTCAGTCAATGAGAGCACAATAGAGCTCCAGTCAACCCTTTAGGCTCGAAACCCTAAATCATATAAGGAAATAGTACCTATGTATGTCAGCCGTTCAAACTTTGGGCAACAGAAATTATTCAAATTATTTCAAATAAAAAATCACCGTTGGAAAAGCTTCATGACACAAACTGCTGTAGATTCTTGAAATTCGTTTTTTGTCAACAATAGTCATCTAATAAATTAAATAATATGGAAAAAAATCACATAAACTTTTAATTTAAATGCTCACTCATACAAAAGATATCAACGCGTTATACATATCGGTAAACGTCGGTTGACAAATACAAAGACAGATCACTTTTTACTTAAACGAGTTTTACTTGAATTGAAACTGTGAGACTGTATTTAAATATCGTATTTTGTTATCTGGAACACACGTAAGCTATGTATGAATGCATTTTTTTTAATTTCTGTTGCTACAAATCAAAGATTGCTACACAACGAAGTTAAACTGTGCGTCATCAGCGACATCTTGGTTTGTATTTTGAAACGTCAAAAATAAATCCATTTGTGTAAACAGCGACATCTATTTGAATTGTGTGTAAAACAGAAATGCAATCCAAGGAGAAGCATTTTGTCTATCGATATTTAATTAGCTTTTAAATTCACAGATGGCGGGTAGTATAAAAACAGTTTAAAATTGCACTTGTTAATGTCGCGGCTTTGTCCAAGTTTTATTTTATTATATTTTGTAATCTCGTTCAATATTACGGTCTAGTTCAAAAGGGGGTAAAGAAATATATTATCTAATCTAATATTATCATTTAATATCCTGTTATAGTTCCAATCAACCTTTATGGCGAATGTGAACATAGGCACAAGTCGCGTCGCAGTAACCAGTTTTAGGTGTAGCGGGACGCAGTGGAGCGAGGGGCATATAACTGAACCTGCACAAGCATGCATAAAGCGTTGTATTCCGATCCGCCATAAAGTTTGATTGGAGCTATACTATAGCCCTTGTCTGTCATTTTTTTATTCCTCCAATTTTTTTTTTTGTTAAGAGTAGTCTGTGGCTTGTAACAGTTCTCCGAGTGTCCGTATTTTTAAGCATTTAATACAACAATGTCAATATTTGAAACACAACGTTTAGGTAACACTAGTAACACAATTGGAAAAAAATTAGTGAAAATATGCGTACTGAAATCACTTACTTCTTATCGAATACAAAATTATTCCCGCCTCTCAACGAATATTTAATCAAAACTGTTGGACTCGAAAACATATAATAATAAGAATATGGATTGACTAATTAAGAAGAAGAAGAAAATTGACTAAACTTTCGAAGAAAAAACGACATAGCGGCTAAAAGCAGTGGCGGCGCTAAGGGCGGTGGCACCCGGTGGGGAAGATGATGGTGTCACCCCATATCTTACAATACCATAATATGAGCAATTCTTGTATGATTTGATTTGGACGAAACTTTACATTTACATAGGTATCGACATCTAAAAACAGGTTTTTAGATAAGTTTTACGGTTATTAACCACCAGGGAGCACTGCAGTAGATGTGTTTCTTCGAAACGACTGGACTGATTATGATGCGGTTTTTTGCGTTACATAGGTATCACCTACACTACAAGTAGGTAATTTAATATGTTGTGGAGTTATGGGCCGCCAGTGGGCGCCTCAATAGATATGTATCTCTAAAACGGCTGGGATGATTTTTAATTTATAATTTATTATTCACAGTTGAAGTAGTTTCAGCAAGAGCAGTGTGTGAAAATCTTTGTGTCCCGAGCCCAAACAGTATGTTAGGTACCTGTTTTTAACCACCGACGAAAAAAGAGGGGGGTTATAAATTTGACGTGTGTTTGTATCTGTGTATCTGCTGTATCTGTGTAGCTCCCAAACGGATGAACGGGAAGTTGGAAGTGTTCTTAGCTATGTTTGATTAAAATCAGTTCAAGATGGTCGCCGCCACAAAATGGCGGATATTATATTACTCAACTTTATGTAGTGTCTGATCGAATATTCGGTTTCGCTTTCGGCTTTCAAGATTTTCGGCGGTTTTTTAAACTTTGAGCAGTCGGTCCCGGACGCTGTCAATAGATGGCGGTCGTTACAGTTCCCAACCCGCAGTGGAGCAGCGTGGAGGACTTAAGCTCCAAGCCCCCCTCCTCACCCTGGGGGAGGCCTAAGCCCCTGCAGTGGGGTAAAAATGGGCTGATAATGATGATGATGATGATTTTAAACTTTTGACTAAATTTCGGTTTCGGTCGGTTTCGGCCGAAAGACAAGGTTATTTTTTCGGTTCAAACCGAAATGAATTTTAACATATCGCAACAAGTTCGCTGCACGAGCAGGGCAGGTCTGTTCCGCCACGCCGCGCCGGGATGTACTATTTAATTGATAATTGGACGTAGGGTTGATAGGTTGTACAAACAGCATATTTTTATCAAAAACTGCATGAGTTCGAACATCAATTAGAGAAGATTTTATGTTACATAAATATTAGAAAAATAATTTCTATTCGAACCGATAATACGTAATGTGCACAAATTAATGTTAATTCCTTTCTGAAATGCCACCACGAAATCCGCGTATGACGTATTATAAAAGGCATTTATTAGTTTGAAATGCAACACACAGACGGGTGAAAGTGGCATTCCACGACCTTGTGACGCCTTATCTTGTTCGTGCGGACCAAGCGTGTCCAAATTGTAGCCGTGGTTCTGTAAATGTCTTTTTTTTAAATTTATATTCCAATAGCTTTCCGCCCGCAGCTCAGCTCGCGTGAACTACACAGTTGTTCCGAGACCTTTTTTTCCGGGATAAAAAGTTGCCTGTCAATCTTCAGCAAAAACTGTATCTATCCAAAAAAAAAAAGATAGCGTTCCCGTTGCAATGTAGTCCACGTGAGCGGAGTCGCGGGCAGAAAGCTAGTTTGAGCATAAAATATAGCCCATATTACTCGCTAATGTAAGTTTCTAGATGTGAAACAATTTTTAAATTCAGTTAAGGAGTTTTTCACGCTTTTAAGACAGTCAAAAGATACGGCCATTTATGTCACACACGACGACCGCTTAGCCTAGTGGACAGCGACCCTGCCTGGGAAGCTGGAGGTCCCGGGTTCGAATCTCAGGTCGGGTCAGTATTTATATGATGAATATTAATACTGGCACCGGGTCTTGGTTGTTATATGTATGTGGTGTTTTCGCTTGGTACCCAAAATACAAGCTAATGCTTAGTTTGGGACCTAGACGTTGTTGTGATTGTGTGTGTTAATATTATTATATTTTAAAACTCGTATAACCACTCATCAAGACCTATAGGGTACTTCCCACAAGTAACGCAAAAAATCCGATTTTCTTTTAAATAATTTAAGATTGAAATATGGTTTTCGTGCCATCTGGCGGTGAGTAAGAAACACCTTAAAATATATTTATAAGCCGAATCCCTAAGGCCGTGAGTCCGATTCACGCTTGGTTTTATTTTTTTAATTTAAGGTACGCGTATTGAATAATAGATGGAGCCACCATACAAAGAAATTGTTTTTATTTTTTCCTGACCACATTTCTACGTTTCAGTTGATAAAACATAACATGCGACTATAAAATATATTTGTTTTTAATGTTTTTAACTGACATTATCGATTGTTTCAACAGTTTGGAAGCGTTTGTACGAAAACCTAAAATTTGTGTAAAATAAGGTTTTTCGGCAAAGATTCGTAACTATTGAAAGAAAAAATCAGTCGAAAAAACTTTATTTTCTACAAGTTTTCGGTTTTTGTACAAACGCATCGAAGCTGTTGAAACAATAAAAAATGTCGCTTAAAAACTTTAAAGAGATATATTTTTTATAATCGCATGTTATGTTTTATCAACTGAAACGTGGAAATGTAATCACGAAAAATAAAAACATTTCTTTGTATGGTGGCTCCATCTATTATTAAACAGCTGTATTTACAGGCAACGTCCCCCCTTAATTACAATATGAATTTTACATGACACGCAAATGGTACATAAAGAATTCATACCATCTTATTTTCAAAGCCCCCTGGTCCTGGGAAGAGGCCTAAGCCCTTTCAGTGAGACATAATGGCCCGATGGAATGAATTATTAATTTATCAACGAAAAAATTTTAATTATAATTTTGTGGGTAAACGAAATAAAAACACTAAATATATTGAGCGGTTAATTTTATCCGTAAATGTCACTGTGGAACCCCAATGGTGTTGCCTATTACCACAGATGGCGCTGAGTCAACCGAAAATCGAAAAAAAAAACGAGTTAGCCGAGTTTGAAAGTGAAAACACTTTGTTTTGATGATATTATAATTACGTGGTTTTCTATTCCAAATCTCTCTTGTCAAGGTTAACTTTTTATAGAAGAATTTCTCTGCCTCGCGTATTTAGTATTTGGCGCCTAACAGAATTATGTAACTTCAGTATTGGCTGTTTGTATAATTCGTTTGTAATTTTCAGGAATAGTAGATTGTCAATAGATATGCAAAATAGTATATCTACTTCACTTCTTCACTTCATCAGCCCATTTTACTCCACTGCAGGGACTTAGGCCTCCTCCAGGGTGAGGGGCTTGGCGCTTAAATCCAACACTCTGCTCCACTGCGGGTTAGGGATTGTAACGACCGCCATCTTTTGATTTTACGCCACTGCAGGGCTTAGACCTCCCCCAGGGTAAGGGGGCTCGGAGCTTAAATCCACCACTCTGCGCCACTGCGGGTTAGGGATTGTAATGACCGCCATCTATTGACAGCGCCCGGGGCCGACTGTTTAACGTGCTCTCCGAGTGAGTGATAGTTATGTACTTAAGTCAGAAAAAATCATCGGATTGGATTCGAACCATGGCCCTATGGCCTTGTGTATTATGGATTAATGGAAAATTATTTACCATGCTATTGCATATGAGCCCAGAATGCTCTACTACAGGAGCTTAGGTCTCCCCGAGAAATTTATTTAAAATTACAAAAAAATATTTTATTGCTTATAACCTCTATTACATTTCACGCTTTACTTAATACATTTTACCTCAGTCCATTTGTCTATAAAATAATTTTGAACGAGTGTGATTGTTACAATTATGTTACATGTATTTTATTTTCCTTTTTAATATTAAAGTATTATTTTACATTAAATATCAATCTGTCGAAATTTTATCAGGCAGTTGCATTAGCGTTCCGTACATCGATGGAAAAAAGAACCCTCATAAGGTCACTTCGGTGTCTGTCTGTTCGTCTGTCATAGCCCATTTTCTTCGAACCTACTAAATGAAAATAATCCTAACTCGGTACAAATACAAAGTTTGACGACCCAGTCGCTGATGTCTAAGGCATTTTTAAATGAATTTTTATTTTGGAGGTTAATTTTGGGAGGCAATTGAAAAATTAAAAGAAAACTTTTCATAGTTGCATTTTGTATATATGAAACGAAAATGTTGTAATCTGTAAAATATAAATACCTATAGCATTCTCTGTAATTTTAAAACACATCGTTTTGAATGTCTCAAATAAATACACGAAAATTTCTACTGAAGAAAATTACTAGTAGGTACCTACATCACTAAGAATTAATATTATTTATAGAATGCTTTCGTGAAACAAAAAATAAATTCGTTATAAATTCAAAAGATTTATTTAGGAAAAACGCTCCAATCCATTACAATATTTATTTTGAACATGTTTAGAATAGAATTTATAAATACAGGATGATTAGTGTAGATAGTGTAGTGTAGAAGAGTAGATATATTTTTTTTGTACGAAAAGATAAAAGTATAGCTGTCTGACTGACTGGTTGGCCGACTGATTAGAGACCCTAACTACGGAGCCTAGGGTCACGGGCTCGATTCCCGCCCGGGAAAAATATTTGTGAGCATGAACATGTCTATTTGTTCCATGTCTGGGTGTAAAAGTATCTATATATACCCCATAATACAAGCATAATACTTGCATACTTTGGGGCTAGATTGCGCTGTAATAATATAATATATTTATGTAATATATATTTATGTAATAATATATATATATATAAATATATATAACAATAATAATAATATGTCCCGGATATTATTATTATTGCTTATTTAAAAAAAAAACAAAGAATAACGATTTTGCAATTTCATCAATAACTCGCTGGTAATAATTTGACATTTTTGACTGAAAAAAATTTAAGTAAAAAAAAATGCTATAACGTTATAGCGTTTTGTTTGGTCGTCTTGTATCATTGAATAAATTGACCTATATTTATTTTTTCTCTACATTAGTTTTTATACTATTATTACCAAAAGAAAAATGCTTTTTCTGCCAAAAACTATTTAAGGTATTAAATTACTAACTTTGCCATATATAAAAATAAAATTTTTCCCAAAATTTATCCTCTGAATTTGTAAATAAATAAATAAAAACTTTATAAAAGCACTGTACGTTATATATAATTTTAATTAAATTCCACTATTCAAATATGTACAACTAACACGGTTTCTAATCGAATCGCGAATCGCTTCAAGTTACTTTCTTAGTTCAAAAAGTGTAGCCTTCGACTCGGTTATTAACGTTGCCTATAATAATCTAGACAGCATAACGTGTAAAACTAGATTCATGGTGACCATGAGGTAAATTAAAATTAGGGACTGTCCTATATAGTACAAAAACAAGGTATGGTCTTTCGCTTATGATAAATTGATTCATATAAAAGTTCAATAAGAAAACATATGTTTGACAGCAATTTTCATTCATTCGGATGAAAAATTTATTTTTTATTTTAATAAAATGTCCAAATTTTTTATTTCATTACATGCGATGACGTCATATCAACGGTACGCAATACCTAAACCTTCACACTATGTCACTAACTTCGAGTTCTCGAATGGAGGCCACGTACCGGAAAGCGAAGCGTTGGACGCCCCCCGGCCAGGTGGACAGATGACCTGAAGCACCATACCGGGGGTAGTTGGATGCGAAAGGCGGAGGACCGTGTGTGGTGGCGAGCCTTGGGAGAGGCTTATATCCTGCAGTGGAGAGACACGGGCTGATGATGATGATGATGATGTCACTAACCGCGAAACGCCCCAGCTAACACTTTTATTAACAGAAAAATGCGTTCTTTTTTAAAAAATTTTTTGCACAAAATAAAAAAAAAATAGACAAATTCCAGCATTCATTTGTGAAAATGTATTTGTTTTCATGATTAACCTGCTGTAAAAAATAAAACAATATCGAAAAAAAAAACACGGGAATTTAAGTTTTTTTTTGCATTCAATGTATCAAAGTAATTAAAAGAATAAAAATGGTTGAATCTAGTTTTTTTTTCGCAGCAGTGGTTACGGTTTAATGGAGTGTAACCATTGACACCGTTTGTATGGAGATTCGCAAGTACACAATCCTCTTAACTTATTTGTAGAGTGCCTTGACCCAGCACTGATAATAATAATAATAATAATAATAATAATAATAATAATAATAATAATAATAATAATAATAATAATAACACACACAATCACAACAACGTCTAGGTCCCAAACTAAGCATTAGCTTGTACTTTGGGTACCAAGCGAAGACACCACATACATATAACAACCAAGACACGGTGCCAGTATTAATATTCATCATATAAATACTGACCCGACCCGGGATTCGAACCCGGGACCTCCAGTTTCGCAGGCAGATAAAACTGATAAAAGTGTTCTTCAAAAAATGTGATAGTTCACCATCGGAAAAGTAATATCTCGATACGAGGAAATCGAGGAAGAAAAACTACGCTTCATCATAATTACGTAACAGGAATCATAAATTACACTGACGCATATTTTTTCTTTTTCGTTTTCCTCATTTTTTTATTATGGAGGTCATCCATTACTCGACAGATGGTCAACACTTTTAGCAGAGTAATCCTTCTTCAAAAGGGCGTCCATTCATACATATATATTATTGTATTTATAATAATAATACACACAACAACGTCTAGGTCCCAAACTAAGCATTAGCTTGTATTTTGAGTACCAAGCGAAGACACCACATACATATAACAACCAAGACCCGGTGCCAGTGTTAATATTCATCATATAAATACTGACCCGACCTGGGATTCGAATCCGGGACCTCTAGCTTCGCAGGCAGGGTCGCTGCCCACTAGGCTAAGCGGTCGTCATTTGATAAACTAATTTGAGCCATAAACAGATTTTAAAACAATTTTAAAAAGAGTTACATATCTTGTAATTCTTTTTTGGATTTTGAATCAACCAAATGCCGTCCGACCTTAAAGGAGGAGCGTTCTCAATTCGACCGTTTATATAAATATATATTTTTTATGTGTGTTCGCGGATAGCTTCGTCGTTTATGAACCGATTTCGATGATTTTTTTTTTATTTGAAAGCTAGTGTTTTTTTGTGTGGTCCCATTTCAGTTTGGTCCGATTCAAATCAAATGAAATCAAAATATCTTTATTTCGTAGTTATGTAACATAATCTTGAAATACGTCATCAGAGTGAATTTATTACAGTTTATTGCTTTGTAGAAGAACGTCACCACAAAGGCGCATTCAAAAATGCTGGTTCCTCTCAGAAGAATACGCAAGAAACTGAGAGACGCTCTTTTTAACAAAATTATAAAAAAAAATTTAACAATAAGTGCTTAAAGAATAATATTATTGAAACAAACTGATAGGCGAGCGGCTTACACCCATGGATTTTTATCATCTAAGTAGTCTGATACTTTATAATAAGCTTTTGCATAAAGCTTTCGTTTTATTGTAGTTTTAAACTTATTAAGTGGTAGATCTTGAATGTCAGCTGGGATCTTATTGTAAAAGCGTATACATTGCCCTTTAAAAGATTTCGTGATTTTATTGACGCGGCTGACATGATTATCAAGTTTATCTTTGTTTCCTGTATTAACATTATGCCGATCACTATTTTTTTTAAATAATGTAATTTTTTTTACGTACATAATGTTTTCAAATATTTTTTGAGATGGCAATGTCATTATATTAATTTCCTTAAACTTTGGTCTAAGTGATACTTTAGGTCCCAGTCTGACAATGACATCCATGAGAAAACCATATAAGTCTTAAATTTTCATTATAACCGATTTAATTTCTTCGTTCTTCAGATGTTTGCGTCTGGAAGTCATCATTTCAGGCTGATGAGTGAAGCTACAGTACTCCTTAAGGGTTAGGAGCTAGGGATAATGCACTGCGATTTGTCTACAGTTTTCTCTAAACAGCGCTGCCTCATTTGAGTAGCGCGTTTGGAAGCCCCATTTATATCCACTAAATAGGAATAAGTTACGGTTGCGTGTAACTAAAAAATAAAAAATAAAGTAAACTTTACAAAAAAATAATAAAAACCGACTTTAAAAACATAAACTAAAAAGAAAAAAAAAATAAATTTTTGCTTTAAAGAAAAACGTGTGAATGTGTACTAACCAGGTAACAACAATTACAACAATGAAATACCTTTTTAAAACTATAAAACACAATTTAAAGTGTCTGAGTTGGCACCGACTTCATTAACTATATGCCGCCTAATAATGCTCCCGTTTTTAAAGTGAAAACTTCACTTTTAACTTTTTAGTTTATGTTTTTGAAGTCGGTTTTTTATTTTGTAAAGTTTTTCATGCTCATTGTCGCCCCACTAACTCAACTGGTTTTATCGAGAAACGGGTGGCAAGAGGCAGTCTGCGGTTACGTTCCCTTCTCTATACACGGCCTTAAAAAAACTCACCAAAAACATAAAATACCGTAACATAACGGTTATCTTTAAAAGTTTGAATTTAGAACATCGAAAAATTACATTCGTAATTTACGGAGTTACGTTACGTTATATTTAAAAAAAAAATTGAACTTCTATAAAAGCTCTTTGAATCGATTCGAAATTCAAAATCTAAATAGTACACTGATAAAAAAAATACTTTTTTCATTAATAAAATTGTTTTTCAAATAAAATTTCGGAAGTAACGATATCGTAACACATTTTAAAAGTTAAATCGCGTTATAAAAGAAAGTGTTTTGACTTTGACAGTGAAAGTTCGATATAGTATGTAAGTATTGTGCATTTGTTGTAGAAATAGTCGGGCAAACTGGTTTTGTGGTCTATATAATCTTATCCTGATTAAAGAGTTAGTATGATTTGTGTTAATTTGCTTATGTTTGTTGCTCCGTCACGTTTTCACGAGAAAACAGATTTTATTTAAAAATATAATAATGCCAAAGGCTACACAAAATAGACTTTTCTGTAACCTTTGGCATTATTTTTTTTTATATATGTATATAAAATAAAATAAAGAAATCCATTTTTTCACTTAAGTATTATTGTAAAAGTGTAATATATAAATTAATGTGTTAGGAATAGTTAAGTTCATAGTATCGAATAACTGCGCTAATCTCGAAATTTAAAAAAAAAACATATTTTTATTTTTTACATTCACAAAGTTTTTTCGATCGTTGAATTTTCACGAAATAAAGGGTTCGTTGTTCATCGAAAGTTGGTTAGGTGCCGGGTAGTATTTATTTGATACCAAAAGGCGCGTATGGACGAAGGCTATCGTACGGTATCAGATTTGTTGAAATCGAACCAATGGGTTTAACAGAAATTCGAAAAATATCCAAAATTTCGGTGAAAAAATCTGACTTTTAAAAAAAATTAAATTTGCTTCCTAAGTAAATAAGTATGCTTTTGTTTGAGCCTAATTGCGTGAGTCTGCGATGACTGTTTGGTCGAGGTGCGGAAAATCTGTGATCGGAGTATTGCGATTGGCGCGATTGGGGCCTTCGCGCCGGACGCTTTAAGTTAGCTAGGTCCCGGGATGTAATTTGGTGTCGAAAGGCGCGTGTAGACGAGAGCTATTGTGTTGTATAGATTTGTTGAAATCAAACCAATAGGTTTTTCGAAAATTCGAAAAATATCCAAAATTTGGGTGAAAAATCTATCTATTTAGGGTTCCGTAGCCAAATGGCAAAAAAGAGAACCCTTATAGTTTCGCCATGTCCATCCGTCCCATAGAAAATGACAGATAGCGTGTTATTTGCATTCCTTTTCAGAGCTTATTCTCTTCACAATCTATACTAAAATTCAAAGGTTCACTATAATAAAATAAGTAATAAAAATTGTCTCTAGCTATCAGTGCCATGTTATTACTTTTCGGATTAGCCAGAGAGGATCGAGGGCCTTCTAAATAACTAATGAAATGAAAATGAAATATATTTATACAATAATTCTTAAATTACATAATAATAACGATTAATGGTTAAGTTCGATTAACGTCACGCTCGTTTTTTATATTGTATGGTGGTACGGAACCCTTCGTGTGCGAGTCCGATTCGCACTTGTTTTACTTCCTACTTGATATTTCAGAACTGGGAGTAGATAAGAAGAAAACGAATTTTTTTCTTTGTTTCGACGCTTATACCACCTGCTAGAATCCCAAGTTGCATTTTTAATGTAGCGCGATAGTTGTGGGAAACACGCAATCTGTGAAATTTTTTTTTGTCTATTAAGTACAAACAAATAAAATTTTAAACATATTTCAGTAAAACTTTCTCAATATTGAATATATGAGATCATATTTTATATACTGTAATTTTAGAATAGTACTTAGTTAATATTTTAGTAGGTACTTAAAAAAGAAAATACGATCTAAAAAAACCGGTTAAGTTATTTGAAAGGTTTTTGTTGTTGAGTTTGTGTTAGTAATTTATATCCTTTAAGGAGTAGACTTTTTATACAAAAAAAGAGGGTTGGGA
The DNA here is from genome assembly GCA_949709985.1 of Luffia ferchaultella. Taxonomy (NCBI): domain Eukaryota; kingdom Metazoa; phylum Arthropoda; class Insecta; order Lepidoptera; family Psychidae; genus Luffia; species Luffia ferchaultella. The sequence continues at coordinate 4,426,149 of OX453269.1, forward strand.
CCGTGTCTAATTCTTTATAATATTTATAGAAAAATATGTGTAATTGGGGAAATAATGTCCAATAATGTCAAATAAGAAATAAATTGATTTAGAATAAATTACTGAAAAACATAATTTCCGTTGGTTCTTTGTTTCTGAAAAAAATGAGCCATAAATTCGATGTTAATACGAATTAAAAAAAAAAAAAAAAACAAAAAGTACCGCCCTAGGGACATCCTTTTTTAATGACCTTGCAAATTTTGGTTCCAATTCATACACATTTCAGGGGCTGAAACAGTTACGGCGCGCAAGCTGTTTCGACGGGTATTTTATGGGTATTTTTTGGGAATTTGTTCTTGTCATCTCTATCACTCAGGAATAGGTCGGGGAAGGTAGATTGAAACGGAGATAGCGATGATCGAACGACTATCCCCTTAATATACAAAATACTGTCCGCAAGTAAAATGGTTGTGACATATCAGATAGACAGACAAAAAAACATGATGCAACTAATAAGTGTTTTTGGTTTCATTATACGGAACCCTAAAAGACGCTAATATTACATCCTAATCGTATTACGAGTGGATAGTAAACAGCGATGATATATTGTTAAGTATTTATTTAACACAACAAAACACTAAATTATTCTTATCCAAACATGTGTAATGAATATTTATTTCGCGGTCAATACGCGAGACTTTCACAGTTCCGCCTAACAAAAGAACACTGACTGACAAAAGGCGAACTTTCCTCTCATTTGTTTAACCTTTGTCTGGTTTTTTTTTTTTAAAGCTTTCAAAAGTGAATGAATCACAGAACACGTATGTGAGTTTTCTAATTATTTATATATCTTGTAGTGTCTATCTGTCTGTTCGGGATAATCTCCGAAACGGCTGAAAGGATTTTAATGAAACTTCGCAAAAATAAAAAAAGGGCGATCAGAAATGAGATAGGCTATTTTTTGTCTGACTGTCTGTTTGACCGATTTTAATAATAATAATAATAATAATAACGTATACATCACAACAACGTCTAGGCCCCAAACTAAGCATTAGCTTGTGTTTTGGGTACCAAGCGAAGACACCACATACATATAACAACCAAGACCCGGTATCAGTATCAAATATTCATCATATAAATACTGACCCGACCTGGGATTCGAACCTATCGATTTTAGTTTTTGTGTCTTTAAATTTTATCAAAAGTAATTCAACCGAGGTGTCGTGATAGCCCAAAGCGCAACGAACCTGTCGTTAAGCGCAAGGAGCCATAGGGCCATGGTTCGAATCCGGGCGTGTACCAATGAGTTTTTCTGACTTAAGTACACAATATCACTGACGCCGTGCTTCGGAGGACACGTTAAGCAGTCGGTCCCGGACGCTGTCAATAGATGGCTGTCGTTACGATTCCCAACCAGCAGTGGAGCAGCGTGATGGATTTAAGCTCCAAGCCCCCCTCACCCGGGGGAAGCTTAAGCCCCTGCAGTGGGGTAAAAATGGGCTGATGACTGAAGAAGTGAAGAATTTATCCGAGTGGGTCTCAACATCATCGATCGTTAGATTAAGAAGCTCATTGCCACGACAAGCCCCACGAACCCCAAAAAATCAACACAACCTGTAACAAAAAGAAACAAAGTAAGACTCTTAATTGGACGCTGCTATTAGCAGCTAAGCCATTTTAATACCTACTTAATAAAAAATTGTTACATGAGTAAAATACTTTTGCAGGAGATATATTTCATTGGAAGCGTCATTTAAAAAATCTTTCGACATTTTGGTAGGAAAACACTATAAATTACTTCGGTTTATGCCCTTCGCATTGTCGTTTCAGATAAGTTAATAATTTTGAGTACCTATGTATCTTATTGTCGTTACTGTCGTTACTGTCGTTACTGTCGCTACTGTCGTTACTGTCGTTACTGCCGTTACTGCCGTTACTGTCGTTACTGTCGTTACTGTCGTTACTGTCGTTACTGTCGTTACTGTTGCTACTGTTGCTACTGTCGTTACTGTCGTTACTGCCGTTACTGTCGTTACTGTCGTTACTGTTGCTACTGTTGCTACTGTCGTTACTGTCGTTACTGTCGTTACTGTCGTTACTGTTGCTACTGTTGCTACTGTCGTTACTGTCGTTACTGTCGTTACTGTCGTTACTGTCGTTACTGTTGCTACTGTTGCTACTGTCGTTACTGTCGTTACTGCCGTTACTGTCGTTACTGTCGTTACTGTCGTTACTGTCGTTACTGTCGTTACTGTTGCTACTGTTGCTACTGTCGTTACTGTCGTTACTGCCGTTACTGTCGTTACTGTCGTTACTGTCGTTACTGTCGTTACTGTCGTTACTGCCGTTACTGTCGTTACTGTCGTTACTGTCGTTACTGTCGTTACTGTAGTTACTGTCGTTACTGTCTTTACTGTCGTTACTGTCGTTACTGTCGTTATTGTTGTTACACTGACTGTAGATTTCAGCATTGAATATATTAGTTCTCTGAATATATAAAGTCTCTCCGTTATATTAGACCTCAGACGCCGGCGTCGGTATCCTTTGAGGCGGCAGCCAAGTGTCGGCGGCTTTCTTTGTAAACTTTTGTCTGTATGCGGAGTCCACGTGTCAAAGGGTGTGGGTTAATATAATGGACAACTATACTCCAAAAGGTTATAGGTTGTTTAAATTTGGCTAACTTTTGAACATAGACCAAAAACACATTTTCAGAAAAAGGTTTCACCTTTCTTGCATTTTTCCAAAAGATGACAATTTTATATGCTTATATATATATATTGTTCACGGGATTTTGTAAGTAAAAAACTTTGTTACACATTTTTAGCGCCCGTTACAATGTTCTCAGGAGTTAATATAATACTTTCATTCTCACTACTTAAGGAAGAGACACTCATTTTTTATAAAACTTAATAAAATCCAAATTTGAGTAAACAATAATTGTTTAATAATTGTTCTTCTTTTAGTTATTGGCTACTATCTTGATTTAGGTAACTTTGCCCGTGTTTAGTAATAAGGGGGTATTCTTTTTTGTATTTTTAATTAAAAATAACAAGAATAGGCAATGTATAGTACGGTTAGTATGTAGCTTTTTCAAAATATATATGGCCAGAAACCACTAAGTTCCACGTGCGCCATTTTGAGAAAAATTCCTGTTTAATAATTATTATGAACGAAGGCGGAATGTACTTCCCGCGTTTTTTATTTCTTTACAACTTTTTTTTTTTTAATTTGGCAAGCGCGCGGTTAGTTTAACAAACAGCCAGTGACTTCTTCATACAATGTTCGTGATTTGCCTTCTACTTGATTTAAACTTTTACTAACAATATCCCACAATATCGACATTCCTAATTCAAATCACTTTTAGTATAGGGATTAAAACCTATTCCCTGTTAACGAGGAACAAACTAGCTCTTTTTGAGTAGGTGTGAAAAAAAAATTATTTTATACGTTCTATTCTTCTTATTTCTCCCAGTCATTTTTTGTTGAAAAGTCGGCGATTTTTTTATATGTATATATATTATAACACACATATATATTTAAACCTCTTGATGGCAACACCATCTGCCATTTTTAAATATCTCCAAGAACTACAATGTAAAATCGACTTAATAGTCGGTTCAGTTGACCTATACGGTCGCCGGCGCGAGCATTCTACGCTTTCTTGTGTTAAATTGACGTGGGAAAGTATGCGAATTGGACTAAGATGGATTCAAATATTGCGTGTTTTTACACAGAAAAAAGTTTTTGGTTCAAAGTAACAAAAAAATTTGTTAGTAGTTACCTAAAAATAGTGAATAGTCAAACTCAGTTGTACCAGCTTACCAACCAGTAACTTGCATTTTAACTTTATTTAAAAATTTATCAAAGTTTCGCCATTTTCATGGTAATACAACTAGTTTTGTTATCCACTTTATTCAGTGTAGAGTTCCGTAGAAACCCCTATTGTTTTTCTCCCCGTCTGTCTTTGTGTCCGTATGACAGCAATTTTACTCGCAGACTGTTAGTGCAGTGAAGTTTTATTATATATAAATATTAGGTTTTTTGCTTTTACCTCTGGAACCCAAATAATTATGAACTACTGTAGGCTTGCAAGTTTTCATGAATAGAAATGTGTTTATTCAGTTTTAATCAGGCATACAATAATATCTGTTGGACACTTTTTCTTTCATTCTTTTTTTGAATCCCGCGGTGCCTAACTACTTAACGGTTTCCTAGTAGCGATGCGCGATTATGAATTATTTCAATAATCGAATACACTACTAATACTAATCTCAATAATCGAATATGCATTACTAATTAGTTACTAATTTGGGTTGTATTCAAAACTGTGCTTTCGCGCGCAAGCGTAGATTTGATTATCACTTTCCCAGGTCCCAGTATTCGAAATTTGCACTGGCATAGCTTGATTCCGCTTGAATCACTTTAGTATGGAATTTGACAGTTGACTATAAGTCAATCTCACAGATGGCGCCAGCGCCAGCATAACGTTTCTTGTACCTTCATTGGTACTATCTTTATTATGGAATTTGACATTTAACTTTATTTAACTATAAGGTGAAAAGAAGCAATAAGATTAAGTATATTGACATAACTTTATGACATAACTTATCGTCATAACTTTTATTGATTCTCCTAATATTATAGATCGACACCTGCTCAATCAAAATGAAAGTTGGTACTGGATTCCCTATTTCCATACTGTTATTTAAAATAGAAAAAATAGTTCTTCTATTATGTTCATCATCAGCCCATTTTACCCCATTGCAGGGGCTTAGGCCTCCTCCAGGGAGAGGAGGGGGGCTTGGAGCTTAAGTCCACCACGCTGCTCCACTGCGGGTTGGGAACTGTAACGACCGTCATCTATTGACAGCGTCCGGGACCTACTGCTTAACGTGCCCCCTGAAGCACGGTGTCAGTGATATTGTGTACTTAAGTCAGAAAAACTCATTGGTACACGCCCGGATTCGAACCATGGCCTTATAGGGTATTATAAATTTGAGACAGGTTCGTTGCGTTTTGGGCTATCACGACACCTGTTATGTTCACAGTAACGTAATAGTAACTAAGACAGACCAATAAAGTTTAGAACTAGAGCCGTATCCGTTCTGATTGATATGTCTGACCGAATAATTGGACCGAATGACCCAATCACCCGGGAAAATTAAAATTTTTAAAGTTTTCTTTTTTTTAACTAGGCCAGGCTATATGATTATGTAGTATGTGGTAAATAAAGAATACTGTGCTTGTAATTTGAATAGATATTTTACATTAGTGCGCTAAACTTCGAAGAAATAGTACCCAAACCAATTTTTGATGCTGATGAAATTAATTTTTCCTGGCGATTCGGGAGAAACCACCATAAGCAACTCCGCCCGCCACGCCCGCGTCTCTTAACCGAATTCAAATACCGGGACCGGCGCAAAGCGATAATCAACTCTACTCTTGTGCGCAAAGGCATAGTTTTACACACAACCTGAATTAGTAACTAATTTTGTATGATCATTCGAATTATGTGAATGATTCAGTTAGTGTCATTCATAATCACGCATCGCTTCTTCTCGGCTTCCCGCCATTCGAGCGAATCGGGCCGCGTGTGACGCATCTCAAAATAAGTGAATTAATGTGTTCAGTTAATAAACGCGCGATTCCCATTTATTTGATACTAGTGACCGCCCGCAGTTTCATCAAAATCGGTTAAGCCGTTTTGACCGAAGCCGATTTGCTCGAATAGACAGACAGTTCGTTTTATACAAATATAGTTTATAAACCTCCGCTAGATTCATGCTATCAAAGGCAAAAAGAATTTTTCAAATCCGACTGGTAGTTTCAGAGATTAGCGCATTCAAACAAACAAACAAACAAACAAACAAACAAACAAACAAACAAACAAACAAACTCTTCAGCTTTATAATAAGTATTTCTATTATATAGATTAATTGATTATAAGATAATAAGAAAATAAGATAATACTGAAAACCGTATCAAAGTCTAATGCGTGGTTTGGAAGTAAAAAGTTAACGAACAGAGGCAGACAGCGAATTTATATTCTCGCGCTATAGTTTTCATATTTCGATAAAAACTGCTAAGATATTAATTGAAATTGTGTGGTGTAAATGGCAACTATAATATGCATGAAATGCTTAAGACAACTAATGTATTTAATTTGATAAGGATTAATATCACGTTTAAAAAACATCTTCGCAAATAGTACATTATGTTAGAACAAATTTGATTATCATAAAAAAGGTTATAGTAAGTTAACCTTAAAAGATACACATATGCTGTCGCGGATTTTTGGTTAGAACTTTTAAAGGGGAACAATTCCGTAATACAAGATTTTTGGTTAACATCAACCGTTTACGCAGCGCGCGCGACGGAAGCTCTCAAAAGGAATAATTTTTACCGTTTTTGCAACATTTTTCATTGATGCTCCACTCCTATTGATCGTAGCGTGATATAGTATAGCCTATAGCCTTCCTCGATAAATGGACTATCCAACACAACTATAATTTTTCAATTTGAACCAGTATTTCCTGAGATTTGCGCGTTTAAACAAACAAACAAACAAACTCTTCAGCTTTATAATATTAGTATAGATAATTTCTTATCAAAAGCCCCTTACAAGATTAAATTAAGTCACGATATTTTTATTGATTCGTAAGGATTACAATTTCATTTGACACAGTGACTTTATTTTTTATTTAGTTTTAGTATTTGTTTTTACTATGGAAACAAGCGCAATGAGGTCAACAGTCCAGATGACGTCACAAGGACCATGTCAAATTTTCATAAATATCTGGCAAAAATCTGGAACCTTATTCCTTTTAATTTTAATAACCATCAACGCAAGTCTTTGTGGGGACGTTCTCCCACAAAGTAATAAATTAACTCCTGTGACGTATTTCAAGATTATGTTACGTAACTATGAAATAATAAATGGGACTTCCCACACATCGCCATCTAGTCCCAAAGTAAACAAGTATTATGCTTGTGTTATGTATATGCTTGTGTTATGTGTGTTGTATGGGTAACTAGACAACTGATATACATACTTAAATATTCTTTATAATATATACATTTATAAATATTTTTTAAAGACACCAACGCACATATAACAACCAAGACCCGGTACCAGTATCAATATTCATCACATTAATACTGACCCGACCTGGGATTCGAACCCGGGACCTCCAGCTTCGTAGGCAGGGTCGCTATCCACTAGGCTAAGCAGTCGTCAAATAATAAAGGTATTTAATTTGATTTAAGAAAATTTATTTACAGTTAGTTGTTTTCACTGAAGAAGTTAGAATTATTTCACGTTAATAAAGTAAACCCGTAATGGGACACATTAACAATCGACATCAGTAGCGTACACTCAATATTATTTGAAAATTAAAATATATTAATTAATCCGTTACTTTTATTCGAATTCCAGATTCCACTTCAAAGTGTCTCCACAAAACGCGCTATGTCAGATTCAAAAAAAATCACATTAGAGCCATGTCAACGGTGAATAACGAAAACACACAAATATGGACAAACAAACACACAAACGACAAAATACGAGACAGATTGCTGAAGAAAAGAAAATGGCGGATAACAAAATGGCAGATGCGAAAGATTTTGATACCGTTTATGATTCTAAATGTATTTGGAAAGACGGTGAATGCAGAAAGTGAGTACCTATTTATCCTGATTGCAACTGCATCTTACTACAATACCGGGTTCTGTTTGGCGTGTTGAGCAAAACTCACAGCAATTTCTTTACCCTAATGAAAATATAGCAAAATGTATAGTGAAAAAACAAATATGTGTAGTAAATAAATCCACGCGTAACTTTTCAAGCCAAAGTTTTCTTCAGTTCTTATAATTTATGGCGAAAGGATTTCAATTGGGAACCTGCAAGTTTTTTTAATTAAATTTTTTCTTTCTAATTATTTGGTAACTATTGCAGTACTGAAAAAAAAACTTCACAATTTATTAATGAGATTTATTAAAAGATAACTACATCTTCGTTCCTCTCATTTTATTGAACACATGTTTTTAAAAAAATACATGAACAGACAATTAATTATAGCTGGCAATATTTTTCTTGTTTGTTTTACATGGCAACACTTTTGCTCTCTCTGGCTGATTTTAATAGGAACGGTTGTCCGTTCCAATTTAATATTAATTTTTTTTATAATTTTACTGTTTATTCTATAAATAAACCCCAAAGTTCTACATGTTGTAGTTTTATTCATCAACATGTTTCAATTTTTTTTTTCTGTTTGAATCCCATATAGGTATAACGTTTTGTATGTATATATAATATATAAAGCAATTGTTTTTAGTTTTAATGTAAAATTGTTACTGAATATTTTGTTACTTGTTACTGAATATTTTGACGACCGTTTAGCCTAGTGGGTAGCGACCCTGCCTACGAAGCTGGAGGTCCCGGGTTCGAATCCCAGGTCGGGTCAGTATTAATATGATGAATATTGATACTGGTACCGGGTCTTGGTTGTTATATGTGTGTGGTGTCTTCGCAAAAATATTTATATATGTATATATTATAAAGAATATTTAAGTATGTATATCAGTTGTCTAGTAACCCATAACACAAGCATAATATTTGCTTAATTTGGGACTAGATGACGCTGTGTGGGAAGTCCCATGTATTATTATTATTATTAATATTAATATTCTACTGAGGTTGCACTGGTGATGCGAGCAAATCAGTAACTTAGTCACGTATTTGAGGAGGAACTGTCTCCTATAGCACAGGTTCTTACCTAGTTTAGGAGACAGGAATCCAAAATTTATATTTTATTTTGTAGTATAAATTTAAAAAAATATATTGTTTCATCAATATATTATTTTTTGCTCTAGGTATAACAACCCGAATGCTAGCTTCACTCCTGGGATACCCAACCACATGTTCTGTATCGGGAGAAGTCCACGCCTGCACCCTGTCATTCACATGTTGGCTGCAAGGTGGCTTCAGTGTGCGAGGATGTGGCGGTGGATGGCTGTTCTCATGCTGCATCACGAAAGAAATCAACGAATTTGACAATGGGTAATAAAATTAATTTTTTTTACCATTTAAGTACGTCCAATGATTTACTTCGGGTTTAGCTGCCTGTAAACCATGACTGTGAAATATGATCGAGTATCGTGTGATTAGAGGTCCTAATTGCAGAACCAAACGTTGCGGGTTCGATTCTCGTCCGGGATCAATATTTGTATGCATGAACATGTCTATTTGTTCCATGTATTTGTGTTTAATATATATCACAATATTACATGGGTCATCCTACACAACGCCATCTAGTCCCAAAGTAAGGTAGTATTATGCTTGTGTTATGGGTTGCTAGACAACCGATATACATACTTTAATATTCTTTTATTTTGTAATACATACGTATATAGATATTTTACACCCAGACACGGAACAAATAGACATGTTCATGCACACAAATATTTGTTCCCGGCGGGATACGACACCGCTACCCTTGGTTCCACAGTTAGGGTCTCTAACCACTCGGCCAATCGGTCAGTCGTTCATACGTCTTTTAGCAAATATTCATAATCTCCTGTTTTTGTTAGAGATGCTTATAGGTAATTAAATAATATTTTATTAAAGTAAAATAAAAAATTGTAAAAGAAATAATTGTATCGTAGCGACAACCCTGCGCATCCTTTTTGTATTTTTCAAGCAAATTATTTAGCTACAATTGACATACAGACTTCACTTCTTCACTTCATCAGCCCATTTTTACCCCACTGCAGGGGCTTAGGCCTCCCCAGGGTGAGGGCGGCTTGGAGCTTAAATCCACCACGCTGCCACACTGCGGGTCGGGGATTATAATCTATTGCCATCTATTGACAGCACCCGGGATCGACTGCTTAACGTGCTCTCCGAGGCACAGAGTCAGTGATAGTTATGTACTTAAGTCAGAAAAATTCATTGGTACATGCCCGGATTCGAACCATGGCCTTATTGGCCTTATAAATTTAAGACAGGTTCGTTTCGCTTTGGGCTATCACATTTAGACTTTATTTTGTAATTTAATAATATTAGACTAGTAGGGTTGCGTTTTAATACTTCAAAAGTGTCAGTTCAGTGCCAACGATTTACTCAGAAACTGGTCAGTCAATTACAATAGTTTCTTTGGCAAAATTGGTCTAAAAAAGGAGTAGACTACAAATATTTTCGGACAGAAGCGTCATCGTATCCATCCTATAAAAATAAAAAGTAAAACTGAAATAACTAGGCACGAACGCAGTCAGCCTCTGTACTGTGATATACAGGTGAAATTTTAGTCACCAGCCAAAAATTTTCTAGATGTTAGGTATCACCAATAGACCTCATTACGTAAATAAAAATATAAGTCAAATATTCATCATCATCAGCCCGTGTCTCTCCACTGCAGGATATAGGCCTCTCCTAAGGCTCGCCAGCACACACGGTCCTCCGCCTTCCGCATCCAATTACCCCCGGCATGGTGCTTCAGGTCATCAGTCTACCTGGCCAAGGGGCGTCTAACGCTTCGCTTCCCAATACGTGTCCAAATATTCATAATCAATAATTATATCCTAAATATTTTTTTTAACACAATTTGGCTATCTTCTACTTACATGCGAAAGGGCGGGGCATGAGGCATGTGGGCGGAGCGCGTGCACGTGCACTGGCGCCCTCGTGAACGGTGACTAGTAATATTGGTAATTTTGGGAAAGGTTTACTTAGTCTTAACTGAATATTTTCCTATTGGACGATACTTAAAAAGAACAAGACGGCCAACGGACTTTTATCAAAGGTCATTATAATAAAATTTGGCTGGTCATTAAAACCTCACCTGTATGGCCTGATAGAAAATAACGATAAATTGATACGGCTGGATATCACACTTTCGTATAATATCGTTTCTGGATAAGGAGGTCATCAGTTATTTAAATACATAGGCCCTGTAAAGGCACTGTTATTCGTAATAAAATTTAAAAAAAAACGAGCTTCTTTAATTGATAACGCTAGAGAATAATAATTATAATATCTGGAACATCCCACACAGCGCCATCTAGTCCCAAATTAAGCAAAGCTTGTATAATGGGTACCAGACAACTGATATACATACTTAAATATTCTTTATAATGTACATATATAGATATTTCACACCCATACACGGAACAAATAGACATGTTCATGCACACAAATATTTGTCCCGGGCGAGAACCGAACCCGCGACCCTTGGCTCCGCAGTTAGGGTCTCTAACCACTCGGCCAATCGGTTAGTCAGAGAAAAAAGGTTCTTGAGTGGCAACCACGAACCAACCGTCGTAGCGTCGGACAGCGATGTCCAGATGAACAGATATTTGGAATATGTGCCAGTTCACCATTGGTCAGGGACGGTCATAGACCGTTCGTCGTGGATGTCTAGTCTAGGCTCATGTCCAGCATTGGACTTCTGATGGCTGCCTAGGAAAAAGCAATATGTTCTTGTTGAAAATCCACAAAGTTAAATATTTGATTTCAGAATCCCGTCGTCTGAATGGAAACTGAAGACGCCTCCCAAACTCCGTCAGGTACCTCACAGAGTGGTGCCAACCAACGTTTTCAGAAGGAGGGTCGACAATGAAGCTACTCAGGTATTCTCTCTGACCACTAATGGTGTCAATATTCTGTAGTATTTGAGTAAACTACGCACTATTTTTATAAATAATTGCACGCATCTGAGCGTTTGCTTCGAGAAATACTGGCGCCAGATAACTTCTTAATTACATCGGGACAACCGGAGCATGAGCATCCATAAATAACCTTGGAGCGGCGTAATTCGCATTAGGCTCAAGATTTTTTTTTAGGTTTAATTTAATTACTTATCATATATTTTATAGTCTTTCTAAATCATTAATCATAAAGCATTGATTGATACATGTAAGAAAACATCAATGTAAAATATCATAGTAGATTGTTACACAAGAGGCGAAAGGCACCTAACTATTCAGGCATGAGATGGTTGGCGCAAGAGCGTAGCGAGGGAGTCAATAGTTCGAGTGGCTAAGTAGGTCTTTCACCCGATGTAAACATACTGCTTTTCATTACGAATATGAATTACGAATACTGAATCTGATGAACTCATTTTATATAATAATATCTGTATATTGTTACGTGTTAGGGTTCGAAGAATTTGGAGAGAAAGACCTGCTGACTCTTTTGAAGAATTTATTCACTAACACTAAGTCCAACACAAAGCACTAAGTCCAAACACTAAGCACTAACGATGTTCCTAGGTCGTAGCCAAGTCGTAGGTTTCACTTGTATCACTAGTTTCACTTCGAAGTCGCGTCGAAAGTGGCCCAAAACTGAACTGGCTCGCTCGCCTTCCTGCGGGTATTTATATGCGTCGTAACGACTCTCGAGAACATTCTAGAAATTACTCCACTCGCACGAACGCAATCGAGCGGGCTGATTCCATTCCAGACCATTCTTTCCTCTAACGCCATCTAGTATTGAGTAGGAGTTTCATGTTGTCCTTGTTGTAAAACCCTTCTACAAAGTGGTTTTACTGGTTGACGCTAGATGGCGGTCATTACTCTGTCCGTCCGTAACAATATGTATCAGCACTCGCCAAAATAACTGAAGACCGAATTATTTTTTCTTTTTCATTTACTGTGGCAATCTACTTGCCAGTACTTTTTATCATTGATCGTGGTTAATTTTTAGCTCAAATCTACATAAATTAAATAATATTTTATTTAAAAGTAAATTAAAAGCGTAAAGTCATATTACAAAATCGTTGATGATGTTTTTTTATTAGACGTTTACGCCGCGATTCGACAGAGTTGTTATATAAAAGTTGGGACATGGCTTGTTTTTTTTATTTTAAGTCATTTGACAGCATTGAAAATCATTTCCCAGTGATGAAAAGTACTACTTTCGTCTCTTTGATCAGGTAACTTCAAGCGTACTTTCCGAGTATGAGTAATAAAAAAGGATTTTTTCATATTAAGTTAACATTGATGATGATAATATGAAACGCCTTTACAAGGTTATGTTGTCACGTTCACTGTTGCGAATGAGGAGAACAGAAAAACCAAATTGTTCTCGATTATTATCACTTTAAGTTTTGTTTTTTTTTTAGTAGGCGATATTTTAATAAACAAAAATGTACGTCTTGGCATCATTGTCCTTGGCGCTGTACTTCGTTCAAGTTTTTCTAACACGACCACTGAGGTAATACTACCAGGCATTATTACGAACAACATTTCGCTATCAAGCCATCTCTGTCATTTAATCTTTGTTGGAAAGGAACGACTTTATTAAGTTAGTGGTAGTTGTCGTGATAGCCCAAAGCGCAACGAACCTGTCTCAAATTTATAAGGCCATAAGGTCATGGTTCGAATCCGGGCGTGTACCAATGAGTTTTTCTAACTTAAGTACATAACCATCACTGACTCCGTGCCTCGGAGAGCACGTTGAGCAGTCGGTCCCGGACGCTGTCCATAGATGGCGGTCGTTACAATCCCCAACCCGCAGTGGAGTAGCGTGGTGGATTTAAGCTCCAAACCCCCTCCTCACCCTGGGGAGGCCTAAGCCCCTGCAGTGGGGTAAAAATGGGCTGATGAAGTGAAGAAGAAGTGAAGTTAGTAACACTATATTTTAGTGATACCAACAACGTAACGGCACGAATACTTTACCACGAATCGAGCTAACGAGAGCGTTTGCGTTTAAATTAACATGACCCATAGTGCTAATTTTATCGCTATCTATTCGATGTTTGTTATACTGCGCTAGCGACTACGGTAAAGTAATGTAATTTTTTGATAGCAACTCATGGTAGCGATTAACTGACCGATTAGCCGAGTGGTTGAGACCGTAACTGCGGAGCCAAGGGTCGCGGATTCGATTCCCACCCGGGATAAATATTTTTACGCATGATCATGTCAATTTGTTCAGTGTATGGATGTAAAATATGTATACATATATTATGTGTATTATGTATGTATTATAAATAATATTTAAGTATGTATATCAGTTGTCTGATACCCATAATACAAGCTTTGCTTAGTTTGGGACTAGATGGCGTTATGTAGGATGTCCCAGGTATTATTATTATTACATTATTTAGTTTCATCTAAGTGTTCACTATGCCATTGTAACGGACTGTCTAACAGTTGTTGTGGCGTTCTTTTTAATTATGAAACAAACCTAAAATGTATATAATTCTCTTTTTTAGACAGACTGTGGATTGCCTGCCAGCAGAGTACTTCAAAAACGTATAATTGGTGGGAGAGAGGCTCGTTTTGCTGAATTCCCTTGGCAAGCTCACGTCAGGATCTCGGAATTTCAATGTGGAGGTGTTCTTGGTATGAACTGATTTTATACTCCCTGTATCAAAAATAACTATAATAATAATAAGCCGAGTGGTAAGGAGCCCGCTTCTTGTTTAAAAGGCTGTGGTTCGAATCCCAGGGCATGTATCAATGAAGTTTTTCTGACTTAAGTACATAACTATCAGTGACTGACGGGTGCCTCGGAGAGCACCTTAAGCCGTCGGTCCCGGTTGCCATCATCAGATGACAGTCGTTAAAATCCACCAACCCGCACTGAAGTAGGGTGGTGAATTAACCACTAAGCCCCCTCATCCCGAATGGAGGCCTAAGCCCCTGTAGTGGGCCATTAATAGGCTGATGGTATTCTATAGTAAAAAATCTGTCTGTAAAAAATATTGTGATAGCCGAGTGATGACGAGCCCGCTTCTTATTTAGAAGGTTGAAGTTTGAACAAGTAATGGTTATGTACATAAGTTAAAAAAAAAACTCATTGGTACGTGCCCTGGGATTCGAACCACAGCCTTCTAAATAAGAAGCGGACTCACTACCACTTGGCTATCACGGCATTACTTATTTAATTTGTTATATTTATAAAAAAAAAATACCAAATCTATCGTTTGTTTTTCACCAGTGTCGAAATGGTACGTAGCGACAGCAGCTCACTGCGTGTCACGCGCAAGGGCTCATGATATCGCGGTATGGTTAGGTGCTCTGGATACCACAGCAGCCAACGGTGCTACCACAGCTAGGAAAGTCGGGTACACATATCATTATATCCGTTGCAGTATCATATTATTATAGTTTGACCGAAAACGCTGTACCGCGCCTTAGGTATGTGCGCGGCGAGGGGGGAAGGCAGCTCCTAAGCGTTGACGATGGACTGACAGCAGATCTGCATCCCTCCTCGCCGCGCACATACTTAAGGCGCGGTACAGCGGTTACAGTCAAACTATATCCGAATTGCTGGTCTAGTCGTTAGAGACATATAGGTACTAGTACAGAACCGAAAATAACGAATTCGATTCCCGCCCGAACCTGTGAATGAACATGTTTACTTGTTTCACATATAGGTGTGAAACATATCTATTACAAAAAAATTTCTATGTATGGCACCAGATACCTATAATACTAGCTTTATCTAGTTTGGGTCTAGACGGCCGCGTGTGAGATGTTTCGGGTATAATAATAATAATATCTGGGATATCCCACACAGCACTATCTAGTCCCAAAGTAAGTAAGTATTATGCTTGTATTATGGGGTACTAGACAACTGATATGCATACTTAAATATTCTTTTTTTTTTAATAATATATATATATATATATATATATATCTAGATACTTTTACACCTAAACACGGAACAAGTAGACATGTTCATGCACATAAATATTTGTCCCGGGCGGGAATCAAATTCGCGATCTTCGGCTCCGCAGTTAGGGTCTAACCACTGGGCCAATGAGTCAGTCCGGTCAGGTTTGATGAATGAATGACCGATTGCCCGAGTGGTTAGAGATCCTGAAATGAAATGAAATTTGGCAATTTTAAAACTTGTCGCACAAAGTAAATACTTAAACTAAAACCAACACTATAAAGTTAAACTGTGTTACATACAGAGCTCACTCTAACTGCGGAGCCTAGGGTTGCGGGTTCGATTCCCGCCCGGAACAAATATTTGTGTGCATGAGCATGTCTATTTGTTCCATGTAGCTTCGTACCAAATTTCAAGATTCTGAATTTACGGGAAGTAAGTACCTACCCTGTAGGATTTGATTCCCTTGCGAGTATAGAAAATTGGCGGTATAAACGGCGGTATCCTTTGATTGCATTGGCTTTGAAGTTTCATTTTTTCAAAGCTCCAAGGGGCAGTAGACCTGAGTATTTGATTTGAATTTTAGCTTGTTATCTTCACGCGTTCCTGAGAAAAAGAGTCTTGACAGACAGACAGACAGACAGACGGACAACAAAGTGATCCTTTAAGGGTTCCGTTGTTTTCCTTTTGAGATTCGGAATCCTAAAAGTAATTAATATTTTGATAATTCAGTAACTATATTATATAGAATTTTCTTTTGTATATGAATATCTTGAATATATGCTCATTATCTAATCACAGATTGTATTTCTTGATTCGTATATCAATTTTTTTTTCAGAGTGGTCCAAAAGATATTACATCCACTTTTCCAATTCCGAATGACCCAACCTGACAGATACGATATAGCGTTATTGAAATTATCCAGACCTATCACTTACATGAGCCACATTTTACCCATCTGTCTTCCCGACTATGAGCTCGAGTTGAGGGGAAAATCCGGAGTCATCGCTGGATGGGGTAAAACCGACACGAGCAATGGACACACCGGCACCAATTTGCTTAGATCAGCCACCGTGCCTATACTGAGTGAGTAATAGTAAAGGCGGACTCACATAATGTCTAAAAGCATAGCTTTTCTATTGGAACGAATTTTACGAAAACAAGAATCCGCCTATGGAAATATTTAATAGCCGTGCTCTATGTTCTTTGTGTAATGGCGCATGCGCAGTGATCGGTTATTCGTTACGATAATCCTCATACAAGCCTGTTCATTAATAACATAAGTCCATTTTTACCATTTTACCCCTACCCTGTGTAAGAAAAAATAAGATTTATTTAAACCCCCTCCCCCTCATCCAATTTTACGTAAGATCGTCATCTATTATACCAAAATACAAAGAAACAGAAGGGAAAAAAGATGAAAATTCTGCGGTTTGTAATACCTATAGGAAAGTAATGTTGTGCTTACAGCCTTTTTTGATGCAAAGATTAATAATAATAATAATAATACATGGGACTTCCCACACAGCGTCATCTAGTCCCAAAGTAAGCAAGTATTATGCTTGTGTTATGGGTTACTAGACAACTGATATACATACTTAAATATTCTTTATAATATATATATATATATATATATAAATATTTTTGCAAAGACGCCACACACATATAACAACCAAGACCCGGTACCAGTATCAATATTCATCATATAAATACTGACCCGACCTGCGATTCGAACCCGGGACCTCCAGCTTCGTAGGCAGGGTCGCTACCCACTAGGCTAAGCGGTCGTCAAATTTCCTTCCAAGTCGTCATAATCGTCGTAAAATTTTTTCCAAGAAAAGATTTGGAGCACATTGCAGAATTTTTTTTTGCCGAGCGCAATTGGTCAACAAAATTCGTAAGGAACGTATTTGAAATGAGTAACAATGTTAATCTTTAAACAAAGATGCAAGAATAAGGGTGTAAAGTTGATTGTACGCCTAAATTATAATTTTGACTTACTTTTTTCATCTTACGTAAGAAATATATAGTCCCCACCCGCCCCTATGTAAAAAAATCGGTTGTCTGTAAAGTCGGTTTACTGAAAATAGTTGAAAGTGACAACGTTATAAGAAAATACTGATGAAACGATTGCATTTAAAAAAAAAAATTTAACTTTGTTTGATAGATATTTTGTATTGTATGGATATAAAGAAGGAGGTAAATGGAAATCACAATTGAATTGATCAAGTGACATTTATTTGTACGCATAAATACATAATTGTATTTGTATTGTATTGTAATTGTTGCATAATTGCATAATTGTATTGTAATTGTATTTTTTTTTACAATGTACATAGTTTTTACAAGGTATGAATGTGCGTTGAGCAATTGTTTTACAACTTTTATTTACAACTTTTAAACATGTGTGATATTTAACTTTCGTTGCTATAAACAATTGACACCACATTCACTTTTCACTGCACTTCATACTTGACGAAAACATGTAAATATATTACGTATAGCAGCTGTCCACGCGGACGCATCGCTCACTCAAGTAGGAGAGAACGCTGCCGAACGCGGAGGCTGATTGTGCCTCTTTGTCGCTCGTTCCGCGCTCTCGCTTGCACTTCAAGCCTTAAATGGAATGCCTCTTAGTGAGGTAACGCCGCACGAGTCATGCTTTTTCGTGCGTGCAGCCGGCTCCATCGAATTATAAGACGTTGTCACGTCATAAAAATAAGACTTAGACCGACCCCCTCCCTCCCCAAATCCCCAAAAATTAATGAACAGCCCCTAAACCAAAAAAATATTATTGTTTATTATGCACGCGTCATCAGGCAAGGAAAGGGGAGCAGAGCAAAACCCTACTAGCTAGATGTTAAAACAAGAAGATAGAGAAAATAGCTCAACTCATCACCATAATATACCCTGCGTTCTAACCATAAATAAATAAGTTTTCATAGAGTCAAAAATGTCACTTTACAGTATCGAAAATATCAAAAGCAATTTCGCGGGGGTGAAGAACGGCGTACGGGGACCTCGCACACTGAAATTCGCCTTGAACCTGCTAGCTAGTGTATGAGTGGTTAGACGGCAAACGCAGAAGAGGGCTTCTAGTCAATTCGTACTATTATGGAATATGTAGATATATTTAACACTGACAACTATGTTGACCTGCAACGCCATCTGCTTTCCGCAATATCTACTAAACCTAGAAAATTTCTCATTAAGAAGCCTGCCAGGGCTCCTCACGCGCCGGTCTCCACCCCCGTAAAATCGCTATTGACATTTTCGATACTGTAAAATTACATTTTTGACTCTATGGAAACCAAACGCTGCTATCATATTATAGCTAGCTGGTGTAAGATTGCGAGTTTCAGTCCGAGCGCCGGTCTGCACCCCCGTAAAATCCCCGCGCGCCGGTTTCAACCCCGCAAAATTGCGTAATGTCACTTCGATATTGCGAACTGACATTTATGACTCTATTAAATCCAAACGCTGCTATAAAATTAATTTATTCTATGACATATTCATTGGTTGTTATCACAAGACATCATATTTGGTAGCCTTTTCCAATGTTGCCTGAAAATGCTTAAAATGCTAAAAAATAATTAATAAGTTTTATAGCGGAAGGGCGTAAGAGCATTTAGCAGTAAATACTGTTCAACAAAAATACGAAAAAAAAAAATATCTTGGTGGCTCGTCGCTCCGCTCCGCTTCGCTTTTTACATTATTACAAACAAAACCTAACCCAACTCTATTTTGGCGGAATGTGCTATGTGTTTTTAACCCACAGACCAGTCAACCTTTAGACCACGCTTTAATAAACGTCAGTACGAAAACGAAATCGCCAAAAAGTGGCGGGGTGCGGGGAGAAGTCGGCTAGGTTTAATTAATTATTAAATTATTACTAATAAACCAAACTATTAATAATTATTAATTATTATTAATAGTTTACTTAATTGGTACTTATATTACTTAGGTGGTTAATCAAACCACCTAAGATATATACCTACAATAATTATAATAACGTATACATCACAACAACGTCTAGGCCCCAAACTAAGCATTAGCTTGTGTTTTGGATACCAAGCCAAGACACCGCATGTATATAACAACCAAGACCCGGTACCAGTATCAATATTCTTCATAAATACTGACCCGACTTGGGATTCGAACACAGGACCTCCAGCTTCGTAGGCACGGTCGCTACCCATTAGGCTAAGCGGTCGTCAATATGTTTGATAATTAAAATGTACCAGAACACTACCAGAACGTTTAGTAATAGGAAAATGTTTGTTTTATATTATAATTTTGTAATTTTGACAAGAAAGTGATTTTAGAACAATGATTTAATTTGTATAGATTACAAAAAAAAAAACTCGTTAAGGTCAATTTTGTATATTAAACTAGAAATTTATTTAATTTAACAAAGTGTTCCATACGAGTTACCAAACTCGAGATTCTAGTCCTAGTTATTTTTTTTTCCGTGAAGGGATGTTACCGGGTTTGTAGTCTGGTATCCATGTAACAATAAGAAATAGATAATGATTGAGAATGGAGATGAAAAAGAGAAAATAGGATATGAAGATGGAAAGTTTGATTACATTATTAACCTATGTTACTAATAGTGATTATGTGACGACCGAATGGCCGAGTGGTTAGAGACCCTAACTGCGGAGCCAACGGTCACGGGTTCGATTCCCGCCCGGGACAAATATTTGTGTGCATGAACATGTTTATTTCGTTCCGGGTCTGGGTGTATAATATTTATCTATGTATATATTATTTAAAAAAAAAGTATTTCAGTATGTATATCAGTTGGCTAGTAACCCATAACACAAGTATAATACTTGTGTTATGGGTTACTAGCCTTACTTTGGGCCTAGGTGGCGCTGTGTGGGTTATCCCATGTATTATTATTATTATAAATAATGTAACCTTAAATAATTCTTTTAATACCATTAGAAACACATAAAAGTCAAGAGATTGTATAAATTGATGTGTGAAAAATGTTTGGTTTGTACTCCTAGCGTTTCTGGAAAGCTTTTTGGAATACTAAAGTAGTTTCTGAGTTTTTTTTCGCGAGAATCCCGGGTTGCTATAGAAACGCGAGAATAACAACAGTTGTTGCCCGAATCTCGTCAAAAAGAGACAATACCGATGTGTTTATAACTCACAGACCAGTAAACCTTTAGACCACGCTTTAATAAACGTCAGTACGAAAACGAAATCGCCAAAAAGTGGCGGGGTGCGCGGAGAGGTCGGCTAGGTTTCATTGGCTCGTTCAAAATTGACAATTTAATGGCTTCCGATGTGCTTCCAACTGACGGCTCACTAGTGACGTAGTTATGTAGTGTCACTACATAGCCTTGGCGAAAGCTACACCCTGTCAAAGCGTGGTCTATAAGGTTGACTTGTCGGTGTTTTAACCTAACCGGGTGTTATTCTTCTTCTTAATTATTCCGGGTGTTATTCGGATCTCTCCAAAGTTCAGTTACATAAAGGATCGATGTGGAACAGTGGAGTGGAAATAATCTAATGATAGATCGTACCCAAAGTAGATTAAGATTCTATAGGTAGAACAACTTCGCGATAAATAGGCTACACAAGTGGGAAGAAGCGGTGAGGTGGGGCAGAGGACGTTTCCCAACGATTACTACCGCGAGCGTCGGGAGAGCGGACAAAAAAGGTTTACTTATTTAAGAAAAAGTATTAAAATGTCACAGTTTATTTGTGTCTAATAGATTTGATATATATGCAAAGCTACGAACAAAGAAGATATTTGTTAGTAGCTAGGCTATGTCGACATCCTAACACGTATGTGAAGCACCAAATATTAGTAAACCGGTGTTAGTACCGAAGATGACTTACTTACTCGGAGTTACTTTAAAGTCCATATATGAAATACACCATATTATATACACTATATACATTATTAGGATTACAATTATTTAGGATTTACAAGGTTTTTTTTTTGCATGCACATTTAAATGTGTTTTTGTCCAATATTGCATGATTCGTGAATCATAGTCTAATCTATAAGCAAATAACTGCAGGTAGATGTTAGTGCTGGCACAAACTTGGTGCATCAGAGACGCTGTTCTTTTACGCAGCATCGCCGAGTAACCGTCTACTCTTGCATCAGCAAACATTCCTGATGCACTACAGAAGCGCGGCAACCCCACCATCGCTCTGAATATTATTATATTGGATTTCCAGGGCCTTCCAAGCCTTGTGGAGTGATCAGTCATTATGATTCTGTCACAATGACGTTACATACAGCTTGAGGAAGACTGGTTTCTTCAATGCAGACGAAACCTGGAACGTGGCTCTCACGAATAATTGCACTTATAGGCATAATAGATTTAATGTGTAGAAATAAAATTAAATTTGTTTAAAAAAAAAACATATTTCAGTAATGAAAATTTCTATATATTTATGGATACGTCCGAATTATTATTTTTTTGTACATTTTTTCTAGTAATAGTATAATATTATTTCCACACTTACTCATAACACAAGAAGGAATTTTGAAAACCGAGGCGGGAAAAACGCAGAAGCTAAGTACACGTGACAGATCGATTGCGTAAAGCTTTACTTGCTTTACTCAAAGCAAGTAAAGCTTTTTTAACCTTACTTCGAGCTTCCAACGCCGAGAACGCTACCTAAAAACTATATGTAATGTCGTTGCACTATCAAGTACGACAAAATATACTTTTATGGCAGATATTTAAAAGAAAAAAATACTCTAGCGAACCAAATGTTTGGCGCCCCAGGTCCGGGTAAACTCGTATTGGAGCAACCCCTATTGCTTTGCACTAAATTCTTAATTTCATTCATTAGGTATTCTTTATTTACAGGCACAGAGCAATGCATAGAGTGGCATCAGAGCAAGCAGATTTCAGTGGAGATTCACTCAGAAATGATCTGCGCCGGCCATTCCGACGGACACCAAGACGCTTGTTTAGGTATAGGAGTTTTTTTTTTTAATAAATATAATCACATCAATTATCACATATTAGTGTCGTGATAGCCGTGTGGTGGGGAGGCTGCTTCTTATTAAGGTCGTGGTTCGAATCCTAGGGTATGTACTCGTACCAATGACTTTTCTGACTAAAGTACATAACTATCATTAATTCTGTGCCTCGGAGAGCACGTTAAGCCGTCGGTCCTGGTTGCCATCATTAGATAGCAGTCGTTGAAATCCACCAACACGCACTGGAACAGCGTAGTGGATTAAGCTCCAAGTGCCCTCACCCCGCGTAATAGGCTGATATGGTAAAATCAATTACTAGTTTTTTTTTTTTTTAATTTATTCAGGAAACAAAAACAGTCGTGTACATGGATTACACATAAAAAATAATAATAATAAAGTTTAGAAGTTTTGCTCGAATTATCAAACACGAATCGGGAACTGCTTCATCCAGAATCAATCAAGTGAAAGTATCGACTTCCACCAGCCCATTATGCTCCACTGCAGGGGCTTAGGCCTTCTCCCATGGCGAGGGGGATTGGAGCTTAATCCACCATGATGCTGCAGTGCGTGTTGGTGAATTTTAACTCGCACGTTAAAATCCACGTGCTCTCCGAGGCACGGAGTCATTGATTGATGGTTATGTATGTACCTAAGTCAGAACCATTAATTAAATCATTTTCAGCTATTAACGTAAATTCGATGAACGTTTTATTTGACGGCCGTTAGTTACACCAAAAACGTAGCGACACCAACAAAATAAGTCGTTCTAGCGTCTACCATGAAATATAGGTATGCTTGGGATCAAACCTGTATTTTACTCACAGATGAAGTCACAGATGTCACAAAGGAGTACTAAACTGACCGGTTGGTCGAGTGGTTTGTGTTTCTGTATTTGTATTTGTGTGCATGAACATGTCTATTTGTTCCGTGTCCAGGTGTAAAAAGCACTATAAATATATATATTATAAAAAAGTATAAGAATTTATCTATTGACAGCGTCCGGGACCGACTGCTTAACGTGCCCTCCGAAGCACGGTGTCAGTGATATTGTGTACTTAAGTCAGAAAAACTCATTGGTACACGCCCGGATTCGAACCATGGCCCTATGGGGCCATATAAATTTGAGACAGGTTCGTTGCGTTCTGGGCTATCACGACACACGGACGCTGTCAATAGATGGCGGTCGTTACAGTTCCCAACCCGCAGTGGAGCAGCGTGGTGGACTTAAGCTCCTAGCCCCCTCCTCACCCTGGGGGAGGCCTAAGCCCCTGTAGGTAGTGGGGTAAAAATAGGCTGATGATGATGATAAGAATTTATACGAGTATCAATTGTCTAGTAGGTACCCCATAATACAAGCAAAATACTTACTTACTTTTGGAACTGGCGTTGTGTGGGATGTCCCAGATATTATACTATTATTATATAGCTATATTTTATAAAAAATAAGAAAAGTGGTTCATTTAATACTACCATATAACCCATGTTTATACCACTATTTTCCCATAGGTGACTCCGGAGGACCGTTAATCGTCCAAGACGGTGGCAGATACTACTTAGTTGGCATAACTTCCGCCGGATTCGGGTGCGGTGTCGACCACCAGCCAGGAATTTATCATAACGTCAAAGTGACCAGCTCGTGGATCAAAGGTGTAATAGGTTCTAGAACTAACTATATGGACTTCTGAACGACTCGCGTATTTGTTAACTTTTAAGAACGACCGGTAGCATGACCATGAGGGTAGCAATTTTTCATCCCGTAGCTTCTAGCCGCCCTAACTCTGTTAATTTTGATTTTAGCGACAAAATGTTGATAAAATTTTTATAGAAAATTTTTTGCTCTACAACTTTTATTTTTAAATTTTTTTATAGATTTTTCCCTTTTTCCAAAATTTAAAAAAACTCATTTGTCTATTCTTTCATGCGTTCCCGGAGGGTTATTTAGAAAAAAACTTTCGCACTTCGTTTTTAGATTCTTCAAAGTAACTTATATCAAAATTCCGATATTTATTACACAATTCGTATTTAAGAGACTACTTCTACAACTTTTACTTAAATTTTTTTTTCTAGTTCTTACCGTTTTTCCAAAATTTGAGAAAAACGCATTTGTCTATTTTCTTCGTGCCTTCCCGGGGGTTATTTAGAAAAAAAAAACTTTTGCAGTTCGTTTCTAGATTCTTCAAAGTAGCTTATATCAAAAATTCCGGTATTTATCCACTATTGGTATTTAAAGAGCCATTTTCTTGGTCTACAAGTAAGTATAATTTTTGAGTTGTTAATTATTTTAAAGAGAAAATAATGCAAAATCAATAATAAAACAATTTGTTTCACCTTTTATTATATTATTAAATAATTCATAGGAGTCGTTCAGAATTTGTAATAATTTTAATAAAATACTGTTGCATTTATCTGGAATATTTTATAAATATACATAATTTGATCTCTTAATGTAATTTGTTGTTGTGCAATTTTGGAAAGTGTTATTAAATTGGTATAAGGAGTTGTTGTTGTTGTTTTTTTTTTTAGAGTTCCGTACGCTAATGTTCCAAACGGACCCTGTTAATAACCTTGCGTCATCTTTTTATCCGTATGTCCTATCTTTAAGAGGATAGTCTTTTAATCGGCGGCTTCGTATTGGCATCCCTATCTCTGTTTCAATCCCTCTACCCCGACCTATTCCTGAGTGATAGAGATGACAGGAATAAATTACCAAAAATACCTTGTCGGTTTATAATGTTCGAAATGTACACTTTTTGTCCTTTAAAATGGCATGAAACCACTATGCCACGTTTTTATCCTTGAAACAAATAAATGTTTAAGTCCCACAAAATACCTACCCATCGAAACAGCTTGCGGGCCTGACTGTTTCCACACCTGAAATATGTACGAATTGGAACCAAAATTTGCAGGGTCATTAAAAAAGAAAGTCCTTAGGGCGGTACTTTTTTTTCAATTCTCATTAATATCTAACTTACAGCTCATTATTTTCAAAAACAAACAACCGACCGAGGGAAATAATGTTTTTCATAAATTTATTCTAAACTAACGACCCGCTCCGGCTTCGCACGGGTAGCAAAGTATATATGTCGCAGTGATTTTTCTGTCGCGGTGTCGTATCAGCTTGTTGCGTCGAACATGTGGATTTTATTTAGTTACATTTATATGTAACATAATTTCATCCTGGGTGTCGTGATAGCCCAAAGCGCAACGAACCTGTCTCAAATTTATTACGCCCCATAGGGCCATGGTTCGAATCCGGGCACTGACACCGTGCTTCGGAGGGCACGTTAAGCAGTCGGTCCCGGACGCTGTCAATAGATGGCGGTCGTTACAGTTCGCAACCCGCAGTGGAGCAGCGTGGTGGACTTAAGCTCCAAGCCCCCCTCCTCAACCTGGGGGAGGCCTAAGCCCTTGCAGTGGGGTAAAAATGGGCTGATAATTGAATTTCATCTTACTTGGAATATTTTTAATGTATTTCATTTCCAATTCTGTAAATATTTGAAGAAGTAATATATACATAAAAACAAACTAAAATATTTCTTTATATACAACATTGATAACTTCTGCGTGTCGCATTAGTATGGGGACGACGACGCCCGGCGCGGCACCGTGCTCGGCCTCTTGTCGCGCGATAGTTTTTATTTCGTGATAATTCCTTAGATATTAATTTTAATTGTATGGTGTAAAGAGCAATCATAATCTGCATGAAATGTTGAAGGTAAATAACGTATGTAATTTGACAAGGATTAATACTGTATCCGTATAAATTGCTTTCCAATTACCTCATCATATGACACCATTTTTTAAACATAAAAATAGGTTTAGTAAGCTATCTATAAAAGATAGGAATATGCCTTCGCAGACTTTTCTTCAGTCCTATAAAAAAGAAACAATTACTCCATACATTATTTTGTTATATCTCAAAGGGATTGAGCAGCGTTTTCGATGAAAGCTCTCAGCTATCTTGATTTTTTTCCGACTTCTTCAACTATAATCGTCATATTTCAACTAATTTCCACAAAACATTAATAAATTATACACGTAAACCTTCCTCTTGAATCACTCTGTCCACTGGTGTCAAACATATGCCAAACTGTTCGGTAGTTTTTGAGTTTATCGCGTTCAGACCGACAGACGCGGCAGGGGACTTTATTTTATAATATGTAGTGAAGAACTAAACAAAATATAAAAAAACAAAAACAAACTGCCCTGTGATAGCATTTCTACTATTACATAAATTTTTTCTGTACATATTGATTCAGAAATGCAACGAGGATTAGACACGGGCCGAACCCTTTGTTTTTGCATGAAAAACCTACCCTCTCAAAAGGCTGCGTCTTGTGAAACGAAATAAGTACTATAGGTACCCAGTGAAAATTGTTACCGTGGGAATCTGGTTAAAGGTCGAATAACATGAATGGGGTGGTTGTAGCAATGGTGAAGGACCAGGAAATCCGCAGGGGAATTCCGAAGATGGTTGTCCAGCGGACCCCACACAACTGGCGAGAATAAAGACCGCACCACCAGTGTTGCCAGGTTTTGAAATACAAATATGCTACATGCATGGGTTAAAAAATACTACGAAGTATTTTTTGTTCAGACGAAAATAATTAATTAATACTACCTTGATAGCCCAAACCGCAACGAATCTGTCTCAAATTTATAAGGCACCATAGGGCCATGGTTCGAATCTGGGCGTGTACCAATGAGTTTTTCTGACTTAAGTACATAACTTTCACTGACTCCGTGCCTCGGAGAGCACGTTAAGCTGTCGGTCACGGACGCTGTTAATAGATGGCGGTCGTTACTATCCCTAACCCGCA
The DNA here is from genome assembly GCA_949709985.1 of Luffia ferchaultella. Taxonomy (NCBI): domain Eukaryota; kingdom Metazoa; phylum Arthropoda; class Insecta; order Lepidoptera; family Psychidae; genus Luffia; species Luffia ferchaultella. The sequence continues at coordinate 4,453,529 of OX453269.1, forward strand.
GTGGAACAACGTGGTGGATTTAAGCTCCAAGCCGAGAGGCCGAAACCCCTGCAGTGAGGTAAAAATGGGATGATGAAGATGAAGAACACTAACTTTGATTCTTCGGTACTTTCGCAACACTTGCAAAACGATCTGCTAGACTACTCAAACGACCACAATCGCTTTTCATTGGCAGTAGTATTTTGTATTTTATTAGTAAGCGTACAAAAATTCTAATGGTGACATTAATTCTTTCCTTTTTAGGGTTCCGTAGCCAAATGGCAAAAAAGGAACCCTTAAAGTATCGCCATGTCCGTCCGTTCGTCTGTTTGTCTGTTTGTGATTTTTCTCCGAAACTATTGGCAATATATAGATGAAATTTGGAAGGTAGGTGTAATCTAGGAACCCCTACACAACGGCGTAGAGAAATTCAGAAAAAATTTTTTTTGGGATGAGTCGCCATACATGTAACTGAAGTACGAAAAAAAAAATCGTATATTAACGCGAGAGGTACCAAACGACAGGTCTTAAAAAATGATATCAGGGTTTCAAACAATTTTTTTTTATTTAAGTCAACACTTATTGAGATATGCACTCCTAAAGTCCTAATTTTTGTTAGAGTCATGTGTGTGTGATGAAAATCAGTCCAAGATGGCCGCCGCTACAAAATAGCAGATATCATATTTTTCACTACTTCTGCAATAGGGATATTAAATGAAAAGACATGACTAGTAGAATACTATACACTATGACAAATTTCAAATCCAAGATGGCCGCCACCACAAAATGGCGAATTAAATTTTTTTCACTACTCTATCAATATGGGTATCAAATGAAAGGGCTTGACTAGTAGAATAATTTAGGTGCGCTATATTGAAAGGGAATGAGGAATATTAACGAAAAGTAAACTAAAAACTTGAAAATATTTTTTTTGTCTGATCATGTATGAATTAGTTTACTAAATAACTAAGTTTAAAAATTTTGAAATAAAAATTAAATTACAAATTTAAAAAACCCCCGACGAAAAAAACTAATCTTTAAAAAGTGTGAAATAATACAAATTTGTTCATTGTCAAATGATTTTTGATCATTAAAAGCGTTTGGGACCTCTAAGTATACTTAAAATATCTAGTAATTAGCGTTCCCAGACGCCTGTAATGATCAAAAATAATTTGATAATGAACAAACTTGTATTATTTCACACTTTTTAATGATTAGTTTTCTTTTTGTCGGGGGTTTTTTAAATTTGTAATTTAATTTCTCCCATGCCCAACCGCTACGTACAGGGCTTTATGGAGCTTACACATTCGAGTTATATTATCTCTATGCGTGCCGGAGCGTGCGTTGCTAACAAAAAAAAGTGCTGAGAGGCATCTTTAGTAGTCATTTGTCTTTTTTTTAGTGGACTTATTTATATCGACAACCGAATGGCCGAGTGGTTAGAGACTCTAACTGCGGAGCCAACGGTCGTGGGTTCGATTCCCACCCGGGACAAATATTTGTGTGCATAAACATGTTTATTTCGTTCCGGGTCTGGGTGTATAATATTTATCTATGTATATACGAGGCATGTTTTTTAAGTAAGTACCGTTTTGGAATTAAAAAAAGACGTGCAAAGATATGGCAATAATTTAATTTTTACATGGAAGCCTGTACCTTAATCTACTTTTCTACATAATTTCCGTGAATATTGAGGCACTTGTCATAACGTGGCACCAGTTTTTGAATACCCTCCTCATAAAATTCTGCCGCCTGACAACCACGGTATCACAACTGTTTTGACTTCGTTATCGTCTTGAAGACGCTGACCGCCCAGGTGTTTCTTCAAGTGCAGGAACAAATGGTAGTCGCTGGGCGCCAGATCAGGGCTGTATGGAGGATGATCTAGAGTTTCCCATTGAAAATCTTCATTAAGGACCGAAGGACGCCCACTCCGTTCTTCATCATGCACATTTGTGTAGCCATCTTTAAATGCTCTCACCCATTTCTTTACCATTCCATCACTCCTAATGTTTTGTCCGTAAACTTCACAGATCTCACGATGAATATCGATCGATTTTACGCCTTTAGCACTAAGAAATCTTATAACAGCCCGTACTTCACAATCGGCGGGACTTACGATTGTCGGAGGCATCTTAAATACTCAGTAAACAACGCATAACAATGAAGAATCCGAATGTAATGGCGTCAGTGCGTAGACAAGAGATGTAGGTAACCAGGGCGTATGCGCGGAATGCCGACCGTAGCGCTGCGGCGGCGGAATCGCAAAACGGTACTTACTTAAAAAACATGCCTCGTATTATAAAAAAAAAAGTATTTAAGTATATGTATCAGTTGTCTAGTAACCCATAACACAAGCATAATACTTGCTTACTTTGGGACTAGATGCCGCTGTGTGGGTTGTCCCATGTATTATTACCTATTATTATTATTATTTGCATGCCGTACATAAATGTATTTTCTTCTTTGATTTGACAATCTTTAATGTAAAACCTAAACAGATGGCCGAACTTATCTGTTTTTATACTCCATATGTAAGAAATACCACAAATATACTAGGTACAATTTCAAAATACACCAGCAACCACAAAATTTTAGCAAAAAATACTGGTAGTATTCAAATTACTGCGTCTGGCGACACTGCGCATCACTTACTTGGTTCACTGTGGGTTCACTATTCGCTGCTCTAGGAATGATAAAAAGGCATGAGAGCGCAACGGCAAAATTGATTTAGTTATAACACAGACAAGTCAACCTTATAGACCACGCTTTGACAGGGGGTAGCATTCGCCAAGGCTAAGTAGTGACACTACATAACTACGTCTCTTCTGAGCGGTCAGTTGTAAGCACGTCGGAAGCCATTAAATTGTCAATTTTGAACGAGCCAATGAAACCTAGCCGACCTCTCCGCGCACCCCGCCACTTTTTGGCGATTTCGTTTTCGTACTGACGTTTATTAAGGCTGCGCCTTTTTGTAGGAGCACCGAGGAGCACTCTTTTCTTGTTGACTTTTTATGGAAGGTAGCAGTTTTTACAATAAAAAGAAAATACACACATGATTTTAAAAGCTTAATGCATCCATTCATAGACTTCAAAACATAATTACATAAAATTTTCTCGATAAAAAAAAATTGCAAAGTAAGCGCTCAAAAATAACAAAAATTTCATCTGGCTAAGTTCTTATCCATCTTAGTGCTGTGAAACTTTACACTATTATTTTCTGTATTTTTCTTCATCCATTCATAGAAGCGTTTAGGCTGTATTGTTTGTACTATGTCTATAATAATTTTTTTAAATATTTTTGAGGTCGTGACGCTTACGTTTAATTCAGTCTGTGCGAGTTCGCTCTAGTTCTCATCTGCTTACACCACGGGCAGCGTATTTACCTGCCCCGCTCAAGCGGCCCGAGCCTCAGTCGGCCTCTCAAAGTGAGAACGTGTACACGTACTACTTGTTTTGGAGAGCAGAGAAATTACCATCGAATAATTTCATTATTTTTTTCAAGCGTTGGTTTTCGTTTATTGCTGTGATTGTGTTATAGGGGTATATTGTGCTTCGGAAATATAGGGAATAAACAAAAACTATTCAGAAAATTTAAAATTAAGATGAATCGAAATAGACAAAAACAGTTGATGAACGTAATAAGGTAAGCTAGTAAAATATCTAAGTGTATTTTTATAAATTTTATTCAATGTTTTTTTCAAGTTTGTGATTTCAATAGTATTGCTAATTTCGTCTTGCTGGAATTAGTACCCATAGCGCGTAACACAAATTCAAGAAACCGTTCTGAAGTTGGTCGGTTCGATCCCTCGCATGCTTTTTTTTTATTGATATATGATATGAAGTTTGATGTCTGTTGAAGTATGTGAATAAAGAAGGCCAGCAAAACGAGATAAATCATGTCAGTGAAGTACGCAGGTTCGATTCCTAGCGTTTTATTTAGTTTTATTTTTATTGTATTTTTATTGAACTATATACCTACCTATCTATAAATAAACTAAAATCAGAGAAACGAGATAAATCGTATAATGTAGGGTTCACAGATTCGTATTTCGCTTTGTTTTTTATATTACTTTTGGAAAATACCTAATATTTATAAATAAAGTATTTTAGCCAATGAAACGAGATACCTAGCTACAAATAACTTATAAACAAGCAATAGGTAGTACCTATAGGGGCTACCACAAAACAAACGATCGCACGTCGCTAAGTAAAAGTCTTACCAAGTACCTAACTACCTACCATTTTCAGATCTAGAAAAGTATCTACAGGTGAAGCGGATCTGTCTATCACGATGATCACTGACACGAACTTGCATCAAGAGAATAATGAAGAGAATAATAATATGAATATTGTCGATAGGTGAGTAATAGACATAGGTAGCTACCTAATTAGTTATAAGGCAAAGCACACACAAATCATTCAAACGGTGTCTTCCTAATCGAGTGTTTGTAGTACTAGGTAGGTACCTACTGGGTAGATATCATGCGATGTGGCGTGCGTTCGCAACTTTGTTTTTAGACTTACAACAGAGCGACGCTGATGTCTGTCGTGTAGGTAGGTACGTCGGCGTCGTCGTAGAGAACTGCATACGAAACGCGCTGCTAATCGCCAGCGGAGCTCTGTCGGAGGCCTTACGGTTAGCTAGGTACAGTATAAGTAGGTAATTGAGATAAATCATCACAATTTCAATAGCCAGGTTTCGAAAAAAAAAACCGGAAAACAGGAAATGCGCATTCGGAGAACTGAATATCAGAGTGAACTTTACCTGTTCGTTCAATAAATCATAAAAATATCAGTTAAAAATATATATTATCTGCAGCTGCCGGCGGCTAATGCTTTACGTACGTACGCAAAATATTTGTAAAAATAATAATCAACAACACAAAAATAGTTTTTAATTCACGGAACCCACAGTGTGCGGAGTCCAACTCGCATTTGGTCAGTTTTTTAAAATAGGTTTGTTCAAATTCGATATTCTGGTTTATTTTATTAAATCTGTTTCAGACCCGTCTTTGCTGAACTACAAAATGTTTTACCATCTACTTCGACAGAGGATAGTGCTCAAAGGTATTTTTCATAAATATACTAAAATTTTAAATTATAATTTTACAAATCTAGTCGTTATTATATATTTTTTATTCTCTTAAAATATGTTGAGGTTATCAAACTCGACATTCTGTTTTATTATATGAACCTATTTCAGATCCATCTTTGCTGAACTACAAAATGTTTTACCATCTACTTCGAAAGAGGATAGTGCTCAAAGGTATTTTTCATAAATATACTTATATATTCAAATATACATTTATAAATTTAAAATTCATAAATTTTTTACGTTAACAATGAAAGACTTATTTATTTATTTATTATAAATTTACTTGTGAACCGTAGTGAGCTGAACTGTAAATGTTGTCGTCAATTGATTCTGTGTGAACATAAGAATAAACACTTTTCAGGGCACTAGATGTAAATTTACCAAGACGTATGTACATAAACAAGAAAAAAATTATAAAGAAACATATAAAAAGGAAGGAAAAGCCAAAAAAAGATAATGTATGGTAAGTTTTAGTGCGGAATGGTTTTGGGATTTGCCACTTTATTTTTTGATCTTATATTGTACCTGCTCTTTAGTATTTTAATTTATTTGTTCTATTTTGTAATATTAGGTAATCTTGGGTACGGATCCACATTTTATGGAGTAGCTTTCGTAAACGTTTTTATTTGAATCTTTATATTCCCTGTAAAGGTATTAAATTTCTCTAAGCAGCCTACAAAAATGAAATCCACAATTAGACATTTTAGTAGTCAAAAAGTAAAATAATGTATCCAAGCAGTACCTAAGTTTTGATAACATAACCGAAGTTTGTTATAAATCTGTTATTTCATTCGTTTTATGTCTAGGTCTGATGCCGTCCAAAACGAAGCAGTGGAAGGAGGAGAAGAAAGAAGAATTGTAGATATTTTTTATTTCATAAAAAAACTACAGGACCTAAAACAGTATATTTAATATATGAAATCTGAGACAAATGAACATGAAAAGTTTGATCCTCAAAAAAATTTTAACTTCCAACTTGCATCATCGTCGTGACTGGCATTTTTTCATTTTAATGGCTCTTATAAAATCGTTATTTTGTTTGATGACGGACGGACTTTTTACCATTAAAATGTAAATGTAGACAATATATATTATTGTAAATAATGACATTGTTAAATGCTCCAAGTGCCATAAACAACTAAAGTATTGAGTACTTTCACGCATAGTAACCCTTCCCTCTCCCCCCGAATCCCGAGAAAAGTAGACTATGCGCTATTCCAGACTATAATCAATCTGTGCTGAATTTCATCTAGATTCGTTCAGCCGTTCAGGCGTGATTGAATAACAAACATCCATTCATCCTTCCAAACTTTCTTACATTAGTAAGATTAGATTACATGTTGAATGTCAAGCATGCCTCTTTTTCCGTTTTGCGCACCATATGAGTACCTTTTCACCATTACATAAAAAACGGAATTCAGTTTATTTGAAGATTTAGCTGAATATTTTGCATATGCTATTACTAGTCGAATGCCAAGATGCCCTGGTTTTAGGTATGGTGATATCGTTGCACCGCAGTTACGGGCGAATGGTGGGGGCCTAGGTTCTATTCCCAGTGGCGAAGATAAAAGTTTATCTTTTTTACCTTTTTTTATTATTAATTAATCGTTTTCATATAAATAATCATAAAATAGAAACAACCATATATCATACAAAGACTAAAGCAATAAAAATATTATTTGGGATTTATTGGGACATGATTTACAGACTACTCAAGAGATGGCGTACGCCCGTATATGCGTTAGAACGAAGCGGCCGTGCCGAGCGCCGCGCGCGCCGCCATATCTGGCATGCGTCGCCAAGCGTAAACGTTGCGGGGAAGTGGGACGGAAACACGAAATTTCTGTAACTTTGGGCTGAGCCTTAAAGCGTGGTCTAAAGGTTTACTGGTCTGTGAGTTATAAACACATCGGTATTGTCTCTTTTTGACGAGATTCGGGCAACAACTGTTGTTATTCTCGCGTTTCTATAGCAACCCGGGATTCTCGCGAAAAAAAACTCAGAAACTACTTTAGTATTCCAAAAAGCTTTCCAGAAACGCTAGGAGTACAAACCAAACATTTTTCACACATCAATTTATACAATCTCTTGACTTTTATGTGTTTCTAATGGTATTAAAAGAATTATTTAAGGTTACATTATTTATAATAATAATAATACATGGGATAACCCACACAGCGCCACCTAGGCCCAAAGTAAGGCTAGTAACTCATAACACAAGTATTATACTTGTGTTATGGGTTACTAGCCAACTGATATACATACTGAAATACTTTTTTTTTAAATAATATATACATAGATAAATATTATACACCCAGACCCGGAACGAAATAAACATGTTCATGCACACAAATATTTGTCCCGGGCGGGAATCGAACCCGTGACCGTTGGCTCCGCAGTTAGGGTCTCTAACCACTCGGCCATTCGGTCGTCACATAATCACTATTAGTAACATAGGTTAATAATGTAATCAAACTTTCCATCTTCATATCCTATTTTCTCTTTTTCATCTCCATTCTCAATCATTATCTATTTCTTATTGTTACATGGATACCAGACTACAAACCCGGTAACATCCCTTCACGGAAAAAAAAATAACTAGGACTAGAATCTCGAGTTTGGTAACTCGTATGGAACACTTTGTTAAATTAAATAAATTTCTAGTTTAATATACAAAATTGACCTTAACGAGTTTTTTTTTTGTATTCTATACAAATTAAATCATTGTTCTAAAATCACTTTCTTGTCAAAATTACAAAATTATAATATAAAACAAACATTTTCCTATTACTAAACGTTCTGGTAGTGTTCTGGTACATTTTAATTATCAAACATATTGACGACCGCTTAGCCTAATGGGTAGCGACCGTGCCTACGAAGCTGGAGGTCCTGTGTTCGAATCCCAAGTCGGGTCAGTATTTATGAAGAATATTGATACTGGTACCGGGTCTTGGTTGTTATATACATGCGGTGTCTTGGCTTGGTATCCAAAACACAAGCTAATGCTTAGTTTGGGGCCTAGACGTTGTTGCGATGTATACGTTATTATAACTATTGTAGGTATATATCTTAGGTGGTTTTATTAACCACCTGAGTAATATAAGTACCACTTAAGTAAGTAGTATCTCCCCGCTCTTGTATATGTCCCTTCCCTTTCACGTCTGGTACAGTTCCAATCAAACCTTATGGCGGATGTGAACATGGGCACAAGTCGCGTCGCAGTAACCAGTTTTAGGTGTAGCGGGACGCAGGGGAGCGAGGGATATATGACTGTACCTGCGCAAACACGCATATAGCGTTGTATTCGGATCTACCATAAAGTTTGATTGGAACTATACCTGATCATTAGATACATTAATCAGCGAATCATTTGTTTTATCATTATTGTCATTAATTGTAAATGAACATGCATGATCAGATATCTACATGGATACCAGACTACAAAGCCCGTAACACCTAGGATAGGTTAGGTCCTATTCATATAGATTATCTTAGTTTAAAACCTAATAGAATGCGTGTGAGTTATTTCAATAATTATATACATAAATGTCTATCCGTAAGTCTGTCTGAGCGAAGCAGGTAGGCGGCATATTTGCATTTGACATTCGCAAACGCTCGACCTTCAATGATGACATTTGGGTGCGGTTTAGGGATCCTCGGATTTAATTTAATACTTTTAAAAACCTTTGACTGATTCAAAATAAATCAGGAATATAATGATATATTAATAGTAATAATAATAATAGCAGGGAGATCCCATACACCGTCATCTAATACGAAATTAAGTAAAGCTTGTATTATGGGTACCAGAAAACTACATAAATATTTTTTTTAAATAATATACACATACATAGATATTTTACATCCCGACACGGCACAAATAGACATGTTCATGCACACAAATATTTGTTCCGAGCGGGAATCGAAGCCACGACCCTTGTCTCCACAGCTAGGGTCTCCAACCACTCGGCCATTTGTCAGTCAGTAATAATAATATGACGGTTTGAATGTCTGTTCTTTTGAGTATAATATCAGTCTTAAATCTAGATTTCGCGTTTTATTTCGAAACGATTGAAGACTGAAACAAAGTGACAGAGAAGCTCGTCATTATCAAGTTTAGGCCTCTCACGGGATGAGGGGGATTGCAGCTTAATCCACCACGCTGTTCCAGGTATATTGGTGCATGCCTAGGGAATCGAACCGCAGCCTTCTAAACAAGTAGCGGCCTCGCTACCACTCAACTATGATGACATTATTAAGTCACTTACTCTTATCACTCTTCGAAGTGAAAATATATAATGATAATGATCTAATAATGACGTAAATCTTCAAGATACAACTTCGTAAGTACTTTGCGACCATAGAGTAAGTAAATTTGACATCAGCGTTTGGTATAATAGAGTCATGAATGTCACTTCACAGTATTGAAAATGTCAAACACAATTGCGCGGGGGTGAAGACTGACGCGCGGGGTCCTCGCGGACTGAAACTCGCCATCTTACACCAGCTAGCTAGAGTATGAGCGGTTAAACGGTAAGCTCAGAAGAGGGCGTCTAGTCAATTCGTATTTTTATGTTTGAGACATTCAAATTCATGTAAAACTTAAAAACTCGGTGTTTACATTTTCGTAACCGCGTTGCGGTATAATGAAAATTGAATTTATTTACTTTTAATTAGGGTTGCCATAATTTCCATGAGTTAATAAAGGCTGTCGTGATAGCCCGAGCGCAGCGAAACTATTTCTGTTTTAGAAAGTCGTGTGACCGCGGTTTGAATCCGGACGTGTGTGTACCAATGAGTTTTTCTGGCTTAAGTACGTCTATCACTGAATCCGTGCCTCGGAGAGCACGTTAAGCTGTCGGTTCCGGTTAAAATCCACCAACCCGCACTGAAACGACGTGGTGGATTATGCTCTGGGGGCACCACCTCGCCCTGCGGGAGGCCTGAGCCACTGCAGTGGGCATTAATGAGCTGGTAGAATAAGGGACATGTTTGATGTTAAGAACGTTAAATAAAACCTATAGTGTGACCCTTAGTAGGTTACGTTTATCTTATTCTTTTAACTACACCATGCTGAATAATAATAAGGAGATGCAGAAAGAAAAAGTTTAATAATTTTTTAGTCAGTTGTATTTTTAAATCGATTTTACTTTTTTAATGATTTTCTTGTTTTTTCTGATATAAACACAAAATCTAGTGCAAGTAATTTTAAAATTATAAAGACAAAACAAAATAGCTTTAACTACCTCCAATGATAACTTGTTTCTTTCGTCCCAACTGTCCCAACTGGTCCCACTATCCCAACATTGAGTTATTGAGTTCTGAAAGAAAACGGAACAAAAATTTAAAAAAAATCATGAACAAAAATAATATTATTGGATATAAGTTGTTTACACACACTTATTAAAAATCAAAATGAATTGAATGAATTCATTCGGAAAACTAGAAGGAGAAGAACCGCCAAGAAACCCCTCCCTGATTATTTTATTTAAATATCTAAGTTTTTCTTAATTGTTTTTTTTTTAATTTAAAATGCTTACAACTATTACAATTATGTCCATGCGCACTTATTTAAATACTCGGTAATACAATAGTAAGCTTTTTTTCATTAATTGGACTTTAACTCGCTTTATATATCAATTAGAATTCAAGTCCGATATTTCTTTTTTGAATTTTGTTATAAAAACGGATACAATTTCCCATGATAGAATTATTAACCTTTGAGAGTCTGAACCTGGGAATTTATAACATATGCTTATGTCTTGTATTTAAGTTGTGGCCATCACCCACCTTAGAAAAAGCATTAAAAATTTTTAACAAAAACGGCACAAATAACAATACCGGACTGCGATAGTACACTTCCAATTTTATTCTCCAATTTCAATTATATAAGGACGACCGCTTAGCCTAGTGGGTAGCGATCCTACCTACGAAGCTGGAGGTCTCGGGTTCGAATGCCAGGTCGGGTCAGTATTTATATGATGAATATTGATACTTCTACCAGGTCTTGGTTGTTATATATATGTGTTGTCTTCGCTTGGTACCCAAAAACACAAGCTAATGCTTAGTTTGGGATCTAGACGTTTGTTGTGATGTGTTACGTATGTTATGTTATACGCACAGACAAGTCAACCTTATAGACCACGCTTTGACAGAGAGTAGCATTCGCCAAGGCTATGTAGTGACACTACATAACTACGTCACTAGGGAGCCGTCAGTTGGAAGCACGTCGGAAGCCATTAAATTGTCAATTTTGAACGAGCCAATGAAAACTAGCCGACCTCTCTTCGCACCCCGCCACTTTTTGGCGATTTCGTTTTCGTACTGACGTTTATTAAAGCGTGGTCTGTAGGTTGACTGGTTTGTGGTTATACGGAACCGCAGATTTTTTTCGTGTCATCAAACGCGTGGTCTTCGTATTTTTTTCCTCATATATTCTTAAATCCGGCAACGGTCTAACGTTCGCCGAGCATCGAGCGGCGCCTCGGCATCATTTAACTGGTTTTAATCATATTAAGTGTTTGTAATCTTTCGACGAAAAAATAATCAATTATTCAATAATAATAATAATAATAATAATAATAATAATAATAATAATAATAATAATAATAATAATAATAATAATAATAATAATAATAATAATAATAATAATAATAATAATAATAATAATAATAATAATATTCTTTATTGTACACGAATAAATAACATATGCCTTATAACTAAGTTTGGTACAATGGGCGTTTTTATCGCTAAAAGCAATCTCTTCCGGACAATCTTTGGATGGATTGGTAGAAACTTGAGAAAATAAAAATAGTTATGAAGTGATTAAATTAAGCTACCTAAATAAAATACATATATCTATACCACAACAATATTCTTATACTTATAGTTTGATTTCGGTGCCTATTACTTTTATTTTTTCCCGTAGACATCAGAATTAACGAGATGCCGCGTATACTACGAAACGAAGCGAAAATCGGAAGAGAATTGTCAATGGTACTCGTATACGCCTCTAATTTCTCTAACTATTACATCAATAACCTCCTTTGCCCTTATGTAGCTTTCCATTCCACTCCATCAGCCCTTTTTTATATCCCACTGCAGGACCTTAGGCCTCCCCTCAAGATGAGGGGGCTTGGAGCCCAAATCCACCACGCTGCATGCAGGTTGGCGGATTGTAACGACCGCCATCTATTGACAGCAACCGGGACCGACTGCTTAACGTGCTCTCCGAGGCACAAAGTCAGTGATAGTTAATGTACTTAAGTCAGAAAAAACTCATTGGTACAAGCCAGAATTCGAACCATGGCCACATGGCCTTATAGATTTGAAACAGGTTCGCTGCGTTCGGGCTATCACGACGACTTATGTAGTTGTTTGGAGGAAAATAGAAAATTAAAATGACGTAATAGTATATTACTATGCTCCAGGTTTCGATCGTTGCAAAGTATTAGGCGCACCATATTCGTACCTAATTCTGTTATCTAAATACAACCACTGACGTATGGACTGATCAAGTGTAAGCAAAACACGTCTTCTGTCAGATACACTACAATGGCATACCTATAGCGGCAGTTCGCACGCTAGAGTGAGACGGACTTACGGGCTAGAGTGAAAAGGAACGCGCGTCGCTTGAGTCAACCGTGGACACATTCAGCGCACCCGTTGTATGGAGATTAGCTTTCCAGACATTTATCTATGGTTTCAGAACTCTTTTCTATTTCTATGAATATAACCATGTAAGTATCTAAACGTAGAGCATGCAAGCCGGACGATGCTATAGCACAACTTCTATATCCTTATATTTGATTATTAAATTATTTATAGCATCCATAAATTATAGAAAAGAATTAGCATAGGAAGAACATGTTCTAGCCGTTTAGACATTTATATGTGACAAAAAAAAAGGTGCGACAACCATAGAGATAATATAACTAGAGTAGGCAAGAATCATAAAGCCCTGTACAGATGTATGAGAACAGTAATATGAATCGGTTAACATCGTACTCGCAGGTTTGTCCGAAGTTATCCAATGAAATGATTTTAATAAGAAAAAGTCATAAATTATAACGAAAATACTGTAAAAACAACTTTATTACTAAATTCATTTGATTCAAATTGTCTTGCAAATCGTAAATCCAGTCACATTACTTTTCTGATAGATCTGTATATGACAGTTGGAGAAAAAAAGTATGGAAAATAAGTGTATCTAGTTCAATCCTTATTTAACTTTTATGCCGCATGTGAATTAGGACACTCCTTTGACAGTCAGAGGGGTCACATCTATCAACCAAATAGCTATCAACTGCGCATGCTCAACATAAAAAAGATAGGCTTAATGGACTTAGTATATTTCAGCATAATTCGAGGTAGGTATAGTTATTCTCTGTCTCGTTTGTTGAGGCCTGCATTTTGGACTGGCTTTCCGATTCTATTCTATTATCTATGGTCTATGGTCCTATCGATTTTGACATTTATATGGGACTAAAAAAAGGTGCGACAACGCTTTAAAGCAGATACAGTAAATAATCGACGCCAAGAAGACGCCGAGGACATTCCGCGAAAGGCGTTTGATATTTGTAACTGAATTAAACGCTCTCTGATTGGCCGATGCTAAAGCTAATGCCCAGTGCGATCTTTAATATTGTGGGTTCTGGACGTGCGCGCGCATTTTTTTTAAATTTGGCAACACATGCTTAACTGTCAAAATTTTTGGAGGGAAATGTTTGAGGTACGTTTCATTTTTGAAGGATTGATTTCTTATTGGTACACTTATTTAAAAAATGGAATATGTGTTAATTATTATGTTAGTGTTTTTTTTTATTTTACTAAGTATTTCACAAGAATTTAAAAATTTTTGAGATGGTGTATTAAATGATGTGAATTATCCAGATTTTAACAACTTTTTCGTCGTATGGCCATTAAGAAAATTTAATAAAAATAATAATAATAACTGGAACATGCCATACAGCCATATCTAGTGCCAAACTAAGCTTGTATTATGCTTGCTAAAAATGCTTGTATTATGGGTATCAGAAGTAGTAAAACATTATTTTCATTAAAACAAAAAATCCTTAAATATAACTCATACGCCCATGGCCTGTTAGGCCCTTCTTCCTATAAAATATCGCTTTGACATATCGACGCTGTAGAGTGAAGACCTCGTAGGCATGTCCAAATTGTCCAAACAACAAAACTCCATCACATAAACGAGGTTATCTCACAGACTACGCAAGATTCACTTATATATGTGGTTTTCATAGACAGCGCTGGATGGCCTAAAATTAATTTTAAAAAACGGATTCGTTACAAACATACTTTACGAGTTGTTCTTTGTAACAAAGCAAAAGAAAATTAATATTAAAAAATTGACATACGAGGTCTTCACTCTACAGCGTCGATATGTACTACCTTTGGTTATATAATATCTGGATGGACTCTCGCAATACGATGCGTCAAGAAAAATGACAGGCTAACTTTTACGTACCTATTTGTGTGTGTGACTCACAAACCACATATTCTCGCTACGACGACATTCAGAAAAATGATTTGCCCAAGAGAAGTTATCGGAATGGGCTTGGACCAAAATTTTAAAGTTGCGCTGATTGATGGTCATTAAAATTAAAAGGAATAAGGCTTCAGAATAACCTCTAAAAATATCATTCCTTTCTGTTTACGAATTTCCCAGATATTTCATCTGACGTTGAAATTGTCCCTGTGACGTCATCTGGGCGGTTGAGCTTATTGCGCTGATTTCTACAATTTAAAAAGAGGCTAACTTAAAACTAATTAAAAAATATTGTAAAGGACACCATGTCAAATGAAATTGTAATTTCATGAATTAATACAATATTCCGATTTTATTTAGTTTAAGATAATGTAATTAGTAAGCATCTGTCCAGTTGACGTCACAGAAATATTTTATTGATAACTTTTTGAAAAAAATAACCAAGCAAAAAAAAAGCATTTTTTTTATTTTAGGGGAAGATGCAAATTGGTCTATATTTTCGGAAAAAAAAATATAAAAATATGTGTTAAGAAATTTGGTCCAAGCCCATTGTTTAACACATTCAGTTTCGAAATTAGGATTTCAAAATCGGAATGTACGTCTATTTTACATTTTCAAATTTTGATTACTAATTTTATTGAAATTGCCTGGGTCATTCTAGTTCTTTTATGATAATCTGTTTGTATTCTGTCTGTCCAAGGGAAATCCATCGCGACCATGGCTTAAATGCATGGCTCTTTCATCTAACAGAATCTTTTGATACATAGAAGCGAGCCAAACTAACTTGCATAAAAGAGTAACGCAACACACATACATGCATATACTCACGCTTGCGTCTCATTGAAGTAGGCAGAGACTACAGATTTCCACTTAGTGCGATCCTGACATACTTCTTTCGCCTCATCGACACTCATCACTCTTCTGATATACGCTTTCCGGATACTCCGGGTACTCTGGACTTGACCTTTTCTAGTATGTCCCCAGTCTGGTTCCTGTACGTTCGTCTAGGGCGACCCATTCCGACCCTACCATTCACCTCCGCACAGCAAATAACAACGGCGAGTCCCCATACATGTGGTGTACCTGAATTTATTTTAAATTGTGAAATTATAACAAAAATTTCTTTGTGTTTAAAGACACTAGTTAAAGAACATATAGCTTACTAATTTACCTGTACAACTTGACCCTGATTAGATAATTACTAAAATGTTCGAGGAGAAGTTCTTTATCCGCAACACTGTAAACTTCATATTATCTGTCAAATACCACACTAGATTCTACTGTTGTTGTGTTAATGCAGTAAAAAACTTAAACATGATTTAATATTTTTCAATGCCACATATAGGAATTTTCAAAATCAAACAATCAAACGTCTAACTATTGGTAAAGGTTTCATAATTTCACAATCCAAGGTACGAACTTGCCATCCATCTTTCTTTCTTCAGTCTTCTTTCATACATCCTCTCCAAATGACCAAACCACTGAAGCATTCCTTTAACGCAACGCAAATAAAATAGGTATGACCATAGACTAAAGTAATTTGACAGCAGCGTTTGGTTTTAATGGAGTCATAAATGTCAATTCACAGTATCGAAGTGACATTACGCAATTTTGGGGGGTTGGCGAAGATTTCTCGGGGTGAATAGCGGCGCACTGAAACTAGGACTAAAACTGGCCATCTTACACGAGCTAGCTAGAGTATGACTGGTTAGACGGTTAACGCAGAAGAGGGCTTCTAGTCAATTCGTAGTTTTAAGGGCATGACGGACGAGCGAAAACATTTGAATCAAAATCAGTGTAGCCATCGTGTTCAACTTTTGTACAAATTGTGAAATCAGTATTCAGAATAGCACCCTGAACAATTTTTAGGGCTCCGTGTGTCGAAAGAAAAAAAGGAACCGTATCGAAACCATTTTTATATACCATATAAAAACCATATGATGACGACCATATGACGACCGCTTAGCCTAGTGGGTAGCGACCCTGCCTACGAAGCTGGAGGTCCCGGGTTCGAATCCCAGGTCGGGTCAGTATTAATATGATGAATATTGATACTGGTACCGGGTCTTGGTTGTTATATGTGTGTGGTGTCTTCGCAAAAATATTTATATATGTATATATTATAAAGAATGTTTAAGTATGTATAACAGTTGTCTAGTAACCCATAACACAAGCATAATACTTGCTTACTTTGGGACTAGATGACGCTATGTGGGAAGTCCCATGTATTATTATTATTATTTTTCTTTGTGACGCGTAGATATTTTAAAGTTTAAATTAATATTGAATACTAAAGTCTATAATACTTTAAGGCTGTAGAAAAGTCGAGCTTGTAAATCGACGCAATTAAAAAAATACGGTCATTTATGCAGCGTAATTTGACAATCGCAAATCATCATCATCATCATCAGCCCGTGTCTCTCCACTGCAGGATATAGGCCTCTCCCAAGGCTCGCCACCACACACGGTCCTCCGCCTTTCGCATCCAACTACCCCCGGTATGGTGCTTCAGATCATCTGTCCACCTGGCCGGGGGCCGTCCAACACTTCGCTTTCCGGTACGTGGCCTCCATTCGAGAACTCGTCTACCCCATCGGTTATCCGTTCTACGGCAAATATGCAATCGCAAATAAATCGAAACTAATAGGGTATTTCTCGTTGAGCTGTAATTGTAAAATTTATAAAAAACAAGGTCTATTGCTATGCTCGGTATTTCCTTGATGGATAAAATCAGAAACATTGAAATCCGTCGAAGAACCAAAGTTGTCGACATAGCCGAAGCGATCAGCAAACTAAAGTGGCAATGGGCCGGTCACATTTGCCGTAGAACCGATAACCGATGGGGTAGACGTGTTCTTGAATGGAGGCCACGTACCGGAAAGCGAAGCGTTGGACGCCCCCCCGGCCAGGTGGACAGATGACCTGAAGCCCTATACCGGGGGTAATTGGATGCGGAAGGCGGAGGACCGTGTGTGGTGGCGAGCCTTGGGAGAGGCTTATATCCTGCAATGGAGAGACACGGGCTGATGATGATGATGATGATGAAGGTCTCACAGCACAAGTAAAGTAAAAATCGGAAAATCTTCATTTAAAAAAAAAGTTTTTTTTATTAATAGCGTGTTCCTCAGGAATATGTGAATGCATCGACTTGAAATTAATATCTAGGTTTAGATCTACATTTCCTTGGAGCTTTAAAAAATTAAACTTCTATAAGTCAACGCATTAAAAAAATATGGTCATTTGTGCTGCATTTCGGAAACTCGCTAGAAAATTGCTTGTATTTTGGGTACCAGACAACTGATATACACACTTAAATTATTCTTAAAATATTCTTTATAATATATACGTAATATATAGATACTTAACACCCAGATACGGAATCACATCCACACCCAGGCGGGAATCGAACCCGCGACCTTTGGCTTCTTGGCTCTTGACAATTTGTCTCCACAGATACGGTGGCTACTGTGGACTGGGCCAATCGGTCAGTTATGTGTGTGTCTTCATATTATAACTATACGCATCCTTAAGGCCGCTAGTCCGACTCGCACTTGATCAGTTTTTTGTGTACTATCTCTATCACGCCAGTGTTCAAATTATGTTTATTGTAAGCTAATATAAGATTTTGACGCGTCAAATAAAATCCATAAGTTTTTGATACAAAGAACTTTTATGTGGATAAATCTAATTTCTATTATTTTTTTAGTTAAATCTTGAATGACTGGTTGGCCGAGTGGTTAGAGACCCTAACTGCAGAGCCGACGGTCGCGAGTTCGATTCCCGCCTAGGACAAATATTTGTATGCATGAACATGTCTATTTGATTCGTGTCCGAGGATAAAAATATATATGTATATATTATAAATAGTATGTATATCAGTTGTCTAGTACCCCATAATACAAGAATAATACTTGCTCACTTTGGCACTAGATGGCGCTGCGTGGGATGTCCCAGATACTGTTATTATATTAAATCTAATTTCTTTACCATCCCCCTCATCGCGAGGGGAGGCCTAAGAGGGACACATATTTATATCATTTTTTTGGGATTTGGGATTTATATCATTAAAAAGACATATCTAAAGATACCTTGATGTGCATTGGAAATTTTTTTTTCGTCCAAAGTTACACGTATAGGGGGGTCTAAAAAAAACTCACTGCACCATTGCATAGCGGTTCATATAATACACCTGCTGGGGTCCGTGCTTCCTTGTACAGAATTTGTCATTCGTACGTCAGTAGCCATGCTTCGATTGACATTTTTAGCAATTCTCGTACCGTTTTCAAAAGTAGGATATTGAGATTGATGGACCTACACAACACCTAATACAACTTTCACAACACATTTCATTTTTTTTTTTTTTTAAATAATTATATATCTTTTTGTATTTTTATAATATATATTTTATTTTATCAAAGTAATAATAACAATAATAATAACACACACAATCACAACAACGCCTAGGTCCGAAACTAAGCATTAGCTTGTATTTTGGGTACCAAGCGAAGACATCACATACATATAACAACCAAGACCCGGTGCCAGTATTAATATTCATCATATAAATACTGACCCGACCTGGGATTCGAACCCGGGACCTCCAGCTTCGCAGGCAGGGTTGCTGCCCACTAGGCTAAGCGGTCGTCGGTATACTCAAGTATATTAATAATTTATAAGTTATAGGTATACTTAAGTTAGGTTTGGCAAGTTTTTTTTTTTGTTGTTGTTTTTAATTGTAGTTTTAAGCGTTTATTATGTTTTATAATGTTTAGTAATCATTCATTTTAGAATAAGAACTATATTCACGTACTATGTTCATAGAAAGAAGGCTGAGGTGTTATATCTGGAAGGTACCTACTAAATGTATTATCAAATCTGATGCTGTTTGTTCTTCAAGAAAAAAATAAATAAATAAATAACTTCCAAATTTCATCTGTTTATCCGCCGATCTCCGAGTAAAATGGCAACCCTAAAAATCGAATAATTATCGATCGGTATAATCGAAAATTTAATAACTTTCAAATGATAATCAGTTTTGCAAACATTTTGATGAATTAAATACGTTCATTAATTATAAAATAATCTTTCAAATAGGTATAAGCAACCTCGAAACCATAAAGTTTAAAAAAAAAATTGTGCCATTCAATAAGGTTGCATAACACAACCACTTTGTCTATAACCGAGAATGAATGAATAAATTGAATAATCCATGATTTTTTTTCTTGGGAAACATTAAATATTTGAATAAGACATTTATAATTTTTCAATACATTTGCTATTAATACGGTCCTTATGTCATCGAAACTTGGGTGGTAATGTTTTATTTTATGGACTATGCTCTTTTACTTTGCACCAATCACAAACGAGCGTTTTGTTTGTAACGCATGCGTAAACCGCGAAAAGGAGTCCCGCTCCCGCCATTATTACATTTAAAGTATTAATTTAATTATTTTAATCGCAAATGTATTGAAAAACGTCGTATGATGCTCGTACTCAGTAAGCTGGATATTATAGTCATCGGTTTATTCTAAGCACTCGGCTTCGCTTCGTGCCTATAAACACATCGACTATAATATGCAGCTTATTGTAATTACATCATAATGTACTATTATTTTAAAATTAAATTATAAACCTTCGACCCGCTTAAGAAGTCAGCAATAATAAAGGTTTATTAATTTTTAAAATAATTTTTGATCCTTGAAGGCGTCGGGGACCGCTAAGTAACTTTATACCTCAATTTAAAACTTTTATTATGTTAAATGCAAATGCGTAATAATTTACCCACTGAGATAAGAGAAATTGAATAATAATAATAATAATAATATTATCTATGGTACATTGTACTGGAGCACTGTCAGAACGCTGAAATAATTAGGTTTAAATTGTAACTGGTACAATAACTCATTATAAATGAATATTGCTTTTTATGAGTAGGTTATAAATAAAGTTCTCAAACCCCGAATCAAATCACAACAAATTGACCGCTTGGCCGAGTTATTAGAGACCCTAACTGCGGAGCCAACGGTCGCTAGTTCGATTCCCGTCCGGGACAAACTTTTGTGTGCATGAACATGTCTAACAGTTCCGTTTCTGGGTGTAAAAAAATATATCTATATATTGAAATATTATAAAGATTATTTAAGTATTTACATCAGTTTGGTACCCATAATACAAGCTTTGCTTAGTTTGGGACTAGAAGGCGCTGTGTGGGATGTCTCAGGTATTATAGGTATTAGGTATTACAAACTATAGGTGATTAGGTCCCAGAATACTTATTATTTCGGACTTTTTTAGACGGTTGTGTAGTGGCAAATTTCCATACAAATGGCGTTATATTTAAAAGAATTAAAAACGCATAAACCTAGTTTTTTTTATGTGAATACCATATAATTTATTTGTGCCAGTCGGTTAAGGTTTGATGGGGTGCAACCGTTAACACCGTTGATATGTTTACAACTACACAATCTTCTGAAATGTCCGTTTTTTTTTATTTCAGGGGTTTATTAAATTTTAAATTTAATTATTTCAAGCTTTCGAAACTTAACTGTAAACATTTGACATACGTACTACTGACCAATCGGTCGAGTGGTTAGAGATCCTAACTGCAGACAAAAGATCGTGGGTTCGATTCCCGCCCGGGACTGATACGTCTATTTGTTTCGTGTCTACGTATAAAATATCTATATAATAATATGTATAATAAAAAACAATATCTAAATACCTATGCATATCGGACGTTAAATAAAAATGCATTAAATTAAATCAAATAAAAATTGTATAAAATTTTATTAAGAATTAATTAAATAATCCTCACTAGCCAACGAATTGTTATCTTCTACAAAAAAAGCTCTTTAAATATTTAGGCGAATGGCAGTAGACTTATTAATGTCTGTAGCTAAATAAAGTTTTTTTTCTTGACATATATAAGATTTTCCAAAATGCATAGCAATTTAAATAAAATTAATTTTATTTACTTTTTATTTTAATTTTATACAAGTGAATCCCTTTATTCAATTTTTTTTTCAAAATTTTAGGGTTTCGGAGATAATCGACGTTGCAATAATTGCATTGCAATTTAAATTATAAATAAAATATATTCGTATTTTTAATAATAAGCATTTTCATTTGATATGTCACACGCATTTAAAAAAAAAGTTTTTTTTTTCAACTTTCTACGTTATTCGCCAGAATCAACCCCTAAAACCAAAATTCGTTTATTCACCCTATACGTCCGTGGTTGGCTCACCAAACTTTGTATATTACATAAGCCCAATTCAAACTTATTTCGTCCAGTGAATTCGAAGAAAATAGGTTGTGACAGACGGACAGACAAGTCAAAATTTTTTGTCATTGGAAATGACTTTCATTTCGTTGGAGTATAGGAGGTCATTTGGGAGTTTTGTGAGACAAGCAGATTGCACGAAGAGTTTTCGAGATATCGGAATGAACGTGGTGTCAAAAGACGCAGCTCGGCGAGCTCTACAAGATGGCAAAAGACAATTTGGAATAAGTTCAAAAAAAAATTATTATCGGCAAAAAACGAAAAAAAAATCGCAATTTCTTCCCCGATTTTCATTTTGGGAGCCCGATATCTCGAGAACTAGGTCCGAATAAGAAAAAAATTAAAAAATAGCTTGGACAACCGGAAGAAGTGGTAGGGCACCCCCTTAGCTGGAAGTCGGATATGCGTTGATGTTACATTTTGTACTAATTCCG
Source organism: Luffia ferchaultella (assembly GCA_949709985.1). NCBI lineage: Eukaryota > Metazoa > Arthropoda > Insecta > Lepidoptera > Psychidae > Luffia > Luffia ferchaultella. The sequence continues at coordinate 4,475,830 of OX453269.1, forward strand.
TTTGTTCGATCGAAATGTCGTACAGAATGTTATATTTCGAAGTTTTAAGCTTATTCAGAAACAGTTGTGTTATTTTTTTTTGGCAAATAAAATTTATTTCGAAAAATATTATCCAAAATATGTGTGTTTACTTTATTCGGTTAGGTTCATTTCTAATGTCGTAAGAAGTTCGTGCGAAAGCAGGAGATCCGTTTATTTTTTAAGGGGATTCACCATACATGTATGATAGACAAAAAAAATCTAGCGCACACTAACTTGTACGATATCATTAACTAAATCTTTGAAGGTTTATTTTATAATGAGTCGACTAAAGAAAATCGAAAAACGTAATAATTTTTAAGCTCTCAACTAATGCTGTATAAACTCGTCTGTCTTGCCGAGTGGTAAGGAAGCCCGCTTCTTCTTTAGGAAGCCATGGTTTCAATGCCAAGGCATGTACCAATTAGTTTTTCTATCTTACGTACGTAGATGGCAGTCTTTAAAATCCACCAACCCGCACTGGTGCAGCGTGGTGGATTGGTTCCAAGCTACTCATCCCGATGGGAGGCCTAGGCCCCTGCAGTGGCACATTAATGGGCTGACGGTATGGTATGGTAAACTCCTCTGTGAAATGATAAATCGTGTAAAACTCATTTGCTATGCACTTAAAAACGTACAAAACTTTAGATATAACCTCAAACAACATATTTTCATGTCCTCGATTTTGATTGTTAATATGCAGCAACACTGGTCTAAGTTTCTCTTCACTAAACCCTTCTAATTCTCTAATTTAACGGAAAAAAAAGGAAAGCCGTATTTGTATGCGATTTTTCTAGCTTTATTTGGAACAATTAGCTTTTATCTATAACTAGACGGCAGGCAAGAAACACGAAAGAGTTTGTAATAAGATAACAGGGCTTTCGTAAAATATAAAATCATCATCATCATCATCAGCCCATTTTTACCCCACTGCAGGGGTTTAGGCCTCCCCCAGGGTGAGGAGGGGGGGCTTGGAGCTAGTATAGTATAGTAAAGTATAAAATAAATTCGTTATAAATTCAAATGATAACTTTCGGAAAAAACTCTTAAACCGGTCGAATTTTATTAATCTTTGGGCATGTTTTTAATACAATTAATAAATATAGGATGGTCCGTATAGTAGTGTACAATTTGTGACTGTCATTTACTTTTTAGGGTACCTTAGTCAAATAGTACCAAAGGGAACCCTATTACTAAACATCCGATGTCCGTCCGTCCGTTCGTCCGTCTGTCACAGAGCTTATCTTCTGAACCGTAATAGATAGAATAATATTAACTATCTAATCTAATCTAATCTAATATTAATACCTAGATAGAATAGAACTTAGGGTAAGTACCTTTTTATAAATTAAAATTTGTCTCATCTTGCCTTCACTCCATGGTAAATAAACTATATAACCATTTACAAAATTGTATAAAAAGCTTTGATAAACCTATCTTGTTTAATAAACATTTGAAAGCTTTTGTTATCGAAAAATGTTGCTACAATTTAAAACAATTTTTTGATGACAAGATTTAAGTTTATAGTTTATGTGTATAATTTTATACATAGTCAAAGTTTGCTGAAATCGATATAATAGTAATAATAATAACGCATACATCACAACAACGTCTAGGCCCCAAACTAAGCAGTAGCTTGTGTTTTGGGTACCAAGCGAAGACACCACATACATATAACAACCAAGACCCGGTGCCAGTATTAATATTCGTCATATAAATACTGACCCGACCTGGGATCCGAACCCGGGACCTCCAGCTTCGTAGGCAAGGTCGCTACCCACTAGGCTAAGCGGTCGTCGTTATGTTTTATAATTTACTTTATTATTGTTAAATTTTGCAATGATTCGTTAACATATGTTGCTGTGCCCTTGCAGGGTGTCACATTTATCTCCTACAAGTATTAAAAACATTTATACTCTTAAAATAATAATAACACACACAATCACAACAACGTCTAGGTCCTTAACTAAGCATTAGCTTGTATTTTGGGTACCAAGCGAAGACACCACATACATATAACAACCAAGACCCGGTGCCAGTATTAATATTCGTCATATAAATATTGACCCGACCTGGGATTCGAACCCGGGACCTCCAGCTTCGTGGGCAGGGTCGCTACCCACTAGGCTAAGCGGTCGTCAAATTTATGTGATATGCGATAAATTAATTAATAGACAATTGAAATTTTCACATAGCGTGTATTACTATGGCCGCTACAACAAATAATAAAAATAAAGTAAATTAAAAAATTAAAGGAGGTCCTCCTATACGAAAATTTTATTCGACGTTTTTGGTGATTGGTGGTTGTGAGATCATTGTTTACACTTGAAATTTTCATGGAGTATATATCACTATAGTCGCCACAATCAAATCATACAATGGGGGGGGGGGGGGTTTAACCATACATGTTTTCTTTTTCGACGTATTTGGTGATTGGTGGTTGTGAGATCATTTCTTACACTTGAAATTTTCATGTGTATTTATTTGGCCGCTATAACAACAAATTATAAAATAAAGTAAATTAAAAAATTAGAGAGGGGTAAGCCATACAAGAAAAGTTTTTTTTTTTTCGACGTATTTGGTGATTGTGAAATCATTGCTTACACTTGAAATTTTTATGTTTTTTTTTTGCCTCTATAACAACTAATATTAAAAATGAAATACGGTTAAAAATTAAAGGGGGTCCTCAGACAAGGAAAATGTTTTTTTTATATGTACGGTGTTACAGAACCCTATAAGTGCGAGTCCAACTCGCACTCGACGTTTTTAAATTCTTAAGCATATCCGGTTTTATCCAAAAAAAAAATTACAAGCAGTATAGTGTTAAAAATACCTAAGGTTTTACAAAATAAATTATTCAAATCAATGTATTAATATTTTGCAAATAAAAAACTTATTCATGTTAATAGTCGTGAAAACGTCTAACAATAAATTATTATAATCTACTGAATACTACTACAGAAACATTTTTTTTTAAATGGCTTGGCATGCGTATCTGGTTTTTGCTTTTATAAAATTACGCCTACAAAACGCGTTCATAAATAAAATGTTCAAATTAATATCTAAATATATTTTGGAAGCGAAATATTAGCTATATTTCGTGAAAACGTTCGACAATAAATTATCTATTACTAGCTCCCGGCTTTGCTTGCGTGGACTACATTTTTATATCATTACTGGTTATAGACAAAAAAAATGCTACAGGGCCATTTGGTCGCAAGTAACACTAAAGTGGATACCGCGAAAAGCTTTTCTGCGTTCGAATACTTATTTACACCAATTTTTGGATAAAAAATGGTTATTGTGGGTTATCCTTAAGAGATAGACATATACCGTCACGAAAATTTTTGTAGACATTTTAATGTGTACAATACTGTAGTACATTATTTCGATCTATCTCGTAGGTTTCAGCCAGCGTTTGCAATGTAAGCGGAAAAAATGTGTTTATATATATCACATTAGGAACCTCTAAAATTATCAGTGTTCCTCTATATATTATGCATGTTATATACATATAAATTTTACTCTTGAATCACTTTATCTATTAAAAAACCCGCATGCAAATCCATTGCGTAGTTTTAAAGATCTAAACATACATAGGGACAGACAGAAGGGAAGCGACTTTGTTTTATACATGTAGTGATTAATATTATAGGTTGATAGTGTAATACCCCCACGCCTTGGGGGAGGCCTAAGCCCCTGCAGTGGGGTAAAAATGGGCTGATGAAGATGAAAAAAAATACTAAAACCAATATATTGGTAAAGACCATATAGTAAATAGATTTGACAGCAGCGTTTGGTTTTAATAGAGTCATAAACTAATGTTATTTCACAGTATCGAAAATGTCGAACGCTACTTCGCGGGGTTGAAAACCGGCGCGCGGGAACCTCGAGGACTATCTATCTATCTTGCACCAGCTAGCTAGAGTATGAGTGGTAGACGGTAAACGCAGAAGAGGACTCCTAGCCAATTCGTACTTTTATGGTAAAGACGCTTTTAAAAATAGAATATTCACATAACTGTATTTTAGTTAGGGTCGGATTCTCAAAGCATGGGTTCTATTCCACTACACTATACATTTGTGTTATGTTGTGTTATTTATTATTATTAAAACAAAAAATAATGTAGTTTATATTAAAACTGCAAATAAACGATTTTTAGCCTAACTTTTTATTTAGATATTTATTTCGCGTAACGGGTCTAAGGATCTGGATGAAATTTTGTATTCAGATAAAGTTTTGCTTTTTAAGTTTATTTCACTTCACTTCATCAGCCCATTTTCACCCCACTGCAGGGGCTTAGGCCTCCCCCTGGGTGAAGGGTGGGGTTGGAGCTTAAAGCCACCATGCTGCTCCACTGCTGGTTGGGGATTGTAACGAACGCCATCTATTGACAGCGCCCGGGACCGACTGCTTAACGTGCTCCCTGAGGCATGGAGTCAGTGATAGTAAATGTACTTAAGTTAGAAAAAACTCATTGGTACACGCCCGGATTCGAACCATGGCCACATGAACTTATAAATTTGAGACAGGTTCGTTTCGCTTTGGGCCAGTGGTGTAAAAATATGCTATATTTTAAAAACATGCTTCAGACTATAAACTATATTATTTTAGGATGTTTATTATTATGCTATGCTTTAGCATAACACGCGGGAATGCTTAGCGCGAGAATCGTTCGTTGTGCTGGGCGGCGGTCACATGCTGTCGACCGACAGATGCGCTAATGCCATGCTAATGCTAAATTGCTAAATTTGCTAATCAGTCAGCGCGCAATCTCGTTCGTAGTAGCACGTGTTTCGTTGTGCTGATCGCATCGCTCTATCGGTAAGGCGGGACTGCGGGATCGCGTCGTGCTATTTAATAGCACCAAAAGTCAACCAATATATGCTAAACCCGTTGGGCATAAATAACGCGTTTTAAATAATGCTTTATGCTATATTATTCACCACTGCTTTGGGCTATCTCGACAAAAGTTTATTTATGTAGTTGTATTTCTTGTAGAGGAAAATTTTCACAAAAAAAAATATTATGACTCGTAGGGAGTGAGATAGGAGGGGTGAGTGGTTGCAGTAATAACAAGTATGACTTGTTCTAAGGTTGTAATGCAACTGAACGACAGATTAAACTGAACTTATTCACTGACATGCATATACATATTCGGTTATGACTAGTCTTACACCTCGTTTCCACCAAGTATAATACACTGTATGATACAGTGATACAGTATGAATATAACAGTATAATACAGTGTATTATACTGCGTTATGTAGTACAAACTAATATGGCGCCATCTCGTAAATTTTTGTAGTACTTGAATTGTTGCTGACGGACAATGAGTGGCGGCTCAAAATTTCGAGAGTTGACGCTGTATGACATATGTAATACTAACGACCCGCCCCGACTTCGCACGGGTAACAGAGCCTATACTATATGCCGCTATGTTTTTTTTCTGTCGCAGTGCCGTCGTACGTGCTTGTTGCATCGAACATGTCATTATAATAATAATAATAACACACACAATCACAACAACGTCTAGGTCCCAAACTAAGCTTTCCCAAACCAAGCGAAGACACCACATACATATAACAACCAAGACCCGGTGCCAGTATTAATATTCATCATATAAATACTGACCCCACCTGGGATTCGAACCCGGGACCTCCAGCTTCGCAGGCAGGGTCGCTGCCCATAAGGCTAAGCGGTCGTCTGCTTATTAAATTTAATTATATTTAAATGTAACATACAATAAGTTCATCGTACTTGGAGTATTTTTAATATATTTTATTTCCAAACCTGAATATGAATATCGATACTGGTACCGGGTCTTGGTTGTTATATGTATGTGGTGTCTTCGCTTGGTACCCAAAACACAAGCTAATGCTTAGTTTGGGGCCTAGACGTTGTTGTGATGTAGACATTTTTATTATACATACATACTTTCGCGTTTATAATATTATTAAGGATAACTGATTTGTCTACGAATAACATATTATTCATATTAAAAAGAAACTACAGTGGATACAACAGAACAATCTGGAAAATATCTTGTCTCGACCTTCGCAAAAGTTGTAATCTTAATATGATAATTAGGACATTCGCAGTCGCATAGCGACAGGCCGTGTTCTTAGACAAGTTCTGAATAAATGTTAATCTAGCGGTTGGCAATTTAAAAGAGGTACATGAACACATGGATAAACATTTATTGCTTCATGTTGTTTAAAAATTAAAATATATAATAAGATATATGTACAGGGTGAGGTTTTAATGACCAGCTAAATTTTAATATAACGATCTTTGGTAGAAAACCTATAGCCGTGTTGTACACTTTTAGTATCGTTCTATAGAAAAATATTGAGATATGACTACACAAATCTTTCCCGAAAAAACCAATGAGTCTAGTTACCATTCATGCCCGCCGCCCCATTCCGTTTCGAAGCCTCAGGCGCGTACGTATACTATAGCGTTAAGAAGGCAACCAAACATTATAAAATAACACTGTAGATACAATAATTTATTATGAAAATGTAACCCATATTTGTTATTTACGCAACGAGGTCTGTTGGTGATATCTAACATCTAGAAAAATTTTGGCCGGTTACTAAAATCTCACCTTGTATATATATATATATTTTTAATTTAATTAGAAACAAACACTCATTTACGTATGTTCATACAAAAAAAAACTTAAAATAGACTAAGAACTTACTCGACAGAAAAACAACAAATAACTAAACTGATTTTATTCTTTATCTCCTTCAGTAAATACCGACTTAATACATTTTCTAAAAAACGGCCTAAGGATTATATATAAATATAATATATAATATTAATTAAGTGTTAATTTCCGTCTTAAATAATAATAATACATGGGACATCCCACACAGCGCCATTTAGTCCCAAAGTAAGCAAGTATTATGCTTGTGTTATGGGTTACTAGACAACTGATGTACATACTTAATTACTCTTTATAATATGTAAATATTTTACACCCAGACCCGGAAAGAAATGAACAGGTTCATGCACACAAATATTTGTCCCGGATGGAAATCGAACCCGCGACCTTAGGCTCCGCAGTTAGGGTCTCTAACCCACTCGGCAATTCGGTCAGCCTAAAATGAAATAAAATAATATTTATTTGCTAAATCTAATCTTGTTAAGTCATTGTAAAGTTTTATACGCCGTGTTCGTCTGAACTTATCCAAACTTTTAGAGAGCGTTTAGAGCTTACCGAATTTAACAAAAAGTTTCAAAAAAAAGGTAATTAATAAAAAAGGAAACTTTAAGCATGTTTTTTATCAATCAAACAAAAAGTTTCAAGTGAGCAGATGGCGCCACGGTTATCGAGAAAAACATGTTTAAAGTTTTTTTTTTAAAGTGAGAACTCAACTGTATTGCACAATTTCCTCGGCTTATAGACTAGGCACCCACAGCTTAAAACCTTAAGTCATAAGCTGCAAATACTAAACAATTTTCATGACACAAGATTCACAATAATTACACTGTATTAAAAAAATTTGTCTGCCGAAAGTTAGCCCGTAAAGATCCAATATCCAATTAAAACTCAGGGCTATGAAAGTTCCTCCTAGAATGAAACTTTTACTAGGGAACAAAGAACATCTTGAAGGTACCCGATTCAAAAACAACTTACAAATTAGGTACGAACTCGGAACCATTAAAACTGTCTAGAAAAATTGTTTTTTACTAGCTTACTGCCCGCGGTTTCACCGGCACGGATTAAACAGTTGTATTGAGACCGCTAAATGGAGGTGTCCCTCCAGAACATTGTACTTTCTAGAAAATTCTGAAACTTAGCTACTTAAGAAATCTCTATATTCAATTTCATCAAAATTCGTTCAGTCATTTTAACATAAAGAATAGCTAGGCTATCTTACAGAAAAGGAGTATTTTTCAGGGTTGAAATTTATCCTAGGTATAAGGTATTTCTTGAAACACTATAGTACTAAATTTTATCAAAATGCGTTCAACAGTTTTGACACAAAGAATAATTATCCCGATGATAACTATCTACACTAATATTATAAAGCTGAAAAGTTTGTTTGTTTGTTTGTTTGTTTTAACGTGCCAATAGGAGCAGAGCACCAACGAAAAATGTTGCAAAAACGGGAATAAATATTCTTTTTGAGAGCTTCAGTTGCGTGCGCTGCGTAAACGGTTGATGTTAAGCAAAAATCATGTATTACGGAATTGTTCCCCTTTGAAAGATATAACCAAAAGTCCGCGACACCATATGTGTATCTTTTAAGGTTGGTTTACTATAACGTTTTTTATGGCAATCAAATTTATTCTAACATAATGCACTATTTGCGAAGATGTTTTTTGAACATGATATGAATCCTTTATAAAAGAAATACATACATTAGTTACCTAGGAATGGAGTGATAGGAAAGGGGAGGGGAGGGAGAACGCGATGGGGAACGTTTCTGTAGTCCACCCGGGCACGACCGCTAATCATAAATAAGTAACGACGTTTTTCAGAGTTTTTTATTTTCAAATTTTAAGTAAGAGGTGGGAATCAAAAGTTTGTATGATAGTAACCAAAATTTCTATCAGCAAAAAGTACACAGGAACCATCTCGAATGTTAATAATAGACCACTTTAACAGGAATGTGTAGTCTACGCAGGCGAAACTGCGGGCGGTCGCTAGTCAAATATATAATTAATTATATAAATATATTAATTACATTATCAGCCCTTTTTATACCCCACAGCAGGGGCTTAGGCCTCCCCTCAAGATGAGGATGCTTGGAGCTTAAATCCACCACGCTGCTCTAATTGGCGAATTGTAACGACCGCCATCTATTGACAGCATCCGGGACCGACTGCTTAACGTGCTCTCCTAGGCACGGAGTCTGATAGTTAATGTACTTAAGTCAGAAAAAACTCATTGGTACACGCGCGGATTGGAACCACGGCCACATGGTCTTATAGATTTGAAACAGGTTCGCTGCGTTCGAGCTATCACGACACGATATATTAATTATGTATATATTATTGTAAATTATCCCACAATAACCGTGCATTTCTCCGAAATAAAAAGTAGCCTATGTCACTCTGTAGCTTATTATACGCTTAACACAATTGGTCACCGCTTAGCTGAGTGGTTAGAGATCCTAACTGCGAAGCTAGTGGTCGTGGGTTCGATTTCCGGCCTGGATATATATTCGTATGCTTGAACATGTCTTGTTTCATTCCGGGTCCGGTGTAAAATATGTATATATAATTGAAAAAGGATATTTAAGTATGTGTATTAGTTGTCTGGTACCCATAATACAAGCTTTGCTTAACTTTGGACTTATTATTACAATATTGCATTTATAATATTAATAATAAAACTTTGATTATGTAATGTCTAGATAGGGAGTTGACGTCAAATAACGGAGATAGAAATATCAGGAGATGGTTCGTACGTATAGTTAGTATGGCGTAGCGAGAGTATATGTGGTCTATTGAGTCACACACACAAGTATGTAAAAGTCGGCCTGTAATTTTCCTTCACATCGTATTACGAAAGTCCATCCATACATTATGTAATAATAATAATAACACATACAATCACAACAACGTCTACGCCCCAAACTAAGCATTAGCTTGTGTTTTGGGTACCAAGCGAAGACACCACATGCATATAACAACCAAGACCTGGTACTGGTATCAATATTCATCATATAAATACTGACCCGACCAGGGATTCGAACCCGGGACCTTCAGCTTCGTAGGCAGGGTCGCTACCCACTAGGCTAAACGGTCGTCAAAGTAATATAAATTATATTCGCAGGGTTGATATGACTACGGATACTACCTATATCATGAAAATGGTTTGGTATATACAAGGTGAGATTTTAGTAACCGGCCAAAAATTTTCTAGACGTTACGTATCACCAATAGACCTCATTGCGTAAATAAAAAATATGGTTTACATTTTCATAATAAATTATTTTATCTACTGTGTTATTTTATAACTTTTGGTTGCCTTCTTAACGCTATAGTAAACGTACGCGCCCGAGGCCTTGAAACGGAATGGGGCGGCGGGCATGAACGGTGACTAGAGTTATTGGTTTTTTCGGGAAAGGTTTGTGTAGTCATATCTCAATATTTTTCTATAGAACGATACTAAAAGGAAACAAGACGGCTATCAGTTTTCTACCAAAGATCGTTATATTAAAATTTGGCTGATCATTAAAACCTCACCCTGTATAAGCTTATGATGTTCATCACTGACATATTTTATTCCACGTGAAGTAAGCATTCGGAATGTGTGACGTCACCAAATCCGTTCGCGGCATCCCGCCGAGGTCACCGTTTAATTTTATTGATTTATTTTAATTATTTTCGGCGCCACAGTTATCGTTATTATTATGGCTAAACGGCCGTGGCTTTCGGGCGGTTAAAAACGAAAAAGGCCAAAAATGTTCTAAAAATACTAGCTTTTGGCCGCTGTTCCGCCTGCCTGGATACGGAGTGTATAGGGAAACCTCCATATACTACTATCCTACTACCATATACTACTACCATATACTCCATATATAAATATCTTAAGAGAAGTGTGTAATAGCAGATTTCTATACAAGCGGCGTTAACGGTTACAATCCATTAAACCTTAACCGATTGCAGTAAAAGAAATGGTATTCAGGGCTACAATTTTTTTTTCTTTTTTAAAAAATTTTAAGTGAACAAAAATAAAAATGCAATTAGTTTCATGTTGGATGTGGTGAAAAATAAAACACCTATATACGGAACAAATAGACATACAAATTCGCACTCAAATATTTGTTCCGGGCGGGAATCGAACCCGTGACTTTCGGTGCAGCAGCTAGGGTTCCGAACCACTTGGCCAATCGGTCGTTGAAAAAGTGGTTTTTAAAACAATAATACTTTTTATAACTCATATTTATTTCAACCATTCATTATACTTTAGACGTTACCTTACTCTCGGTATCAATATTATCCTCAACTAAAGTACTGCGTGTAATATTAGATGAGCGGAACCTTCTACGCGTACGTAATAATCGCACTTGATCATTTTTTTCACCTCACAGTGAGCCCACAGCAAACTCGACATCACGAACCAGTCGGCAATGACATCATAGTTGAAACTCGCGTGTTATCCGTTATATCATGAAGTCTGTGCAAACACTAATAATAATACTAATTTAAATTAAATTATTTATTTTATTTTATTTTTTAATAAATAAATAAATAAATGATAAATATAAATCTGTGTTTGTCGCATAACCTAGAAACGTTTATATTTTTTATTTTTAAATTTACAATTTACTACATGCATATATACCCAGTGAATAAATTGAATTTACTAGATACGTTACCTTATCTATACAGTGAAAAAAAATATTATAAAAACAATTTATGTAGAATGCAATAAGGACCACCAAATTAACTTCCGATTAGTGCCACAAACAACTCAGGTATGTGTCAAAATTATACGTGTATCTGCATTATTATTCGTATTCCAAATAAGTTTTTTTTTAAGTTTTTTTTAATTTTATTATGAAAACGGAGATACAGTTTTAAAAAGTAATCTATAATAATTTTGATAAATTAAAATATATTTCCAATAATCCTACAAAATTCTATAGTTGTTCAAGTTGAAACAAAATCCAAAAAAGTTTTGCGTTTTTTTTTAATGGATACCAGACGATTATTCAAAATTTTGTATAATAATAGTTTTCCAACACATTAATTTGTATTCATCATATTTTTCTTATATAGAGTTTTTTTCTAGACTTGCCGTCAAAACACTTAGATTTCTGTATTCTTCAGAGCTAACCACGCCTTCAATATCGTGTAGCGAACCTGCTTCTTATTCAGAAGGCAGTTATTTAGAACTCATTGGTACATATCCTGGGAATCAAACCACTGCTTTCTAAATAAGAAGCAGCCTGCATGCATGAGTTTTTTCGACTTAAGTACTTATATGTAGGTAATTGAGTCAAAAAAACTCATTGGTACGTACCCTGGGATTCAAACCACTGCCTTCTGAATAAGAAGCAAGCTCGCTATCACACGGCTATTACGCCATTCAAGGCGTGGTTAACTCTGAAAAATACAGAAACCTAAGATGTTTCGATGGCAAGTTATAAGTCTGTCATTGACTCTGTGCCTCGGAGAGCACGTTAATCCGTCGGTCCCGGTTGCAATCAATAGATGGCAGTCGTTAAATTCCACCAACCCGCACTGGAGCAACGTGGTGGATCAAGCTCCAAGCCTCCTCACCCCAAGATGAGGCCTAAGACACTACAGTGGGGCATTAATAGACTGGACGGTATGGTAACTACGCTTTAATGGGGGAAGCGCAATTTCAGATTAGGGGCCGTCCATTAATCACGTGAACTTTTTTTAAGCATTTTTTTAACCCCCCCTTCCCCTTGGTGATACATGGTGAGGTTTAAGACTACCTCCCACCCAGCATCACGTGTATTTTTAGTATCTACAAAAAATCTTTAATTTTTAAGAATATTTTAGAATATTATCTTAAATACAGGTATAAATGAAATTAAGGACCATGATAAAAATGTCTAGACAGAAAGGTTGCAGGCTGTTTTTGATTGGCAAAAAAATAATAATAAACGAATGGTGTACACTACACGCCGCTTTTTAATTTAAAAACGGCGCGTTTGAAAAAATAATGAAAAAATAAATACACGTGATATCTTACTACACTCCTTCCCCCCTTGTGATATTTCGTGATTTTTGTCAAACTCCTTTCAAGCCTCACGTGATTAATGGACGGCCCCTTACATGATCTTAACTTAAGGACCGGGGTTTAAGTAATAACTTAAGAAGGGGTTGTGTTATTTATTAAATGTAAACATTTAATACATATATAAATTGACCTTTAGAATTCATATGATTTAAATATCCGGTTATAATGCGTTGGTCCATGAAGTGCATATTAACGATGCATACAATGTAACGCGTTGAAGTTTTTTATATGAAGCAATTGATTGTGTACTGAAAACCGGTATTTGATAAGAAAAAGTCTTGTTCTATTAGCGCAATAAATACTTTATGCATGAATAGATGTCGTTAGAAGGTTCTAGATATACTTTCTGTAAGATTTTCAATGGAGGGTGTGATTGGATCGGGTATTTATTAATAACAGTTTATTTTATAACATATTTAATAAGTATCAAAATGTAGAAAAAAAAAGCCATAAATATTAATACGGTGAAAATGTATGAAACTAACACCAAAAACTCGGCCAATAGGCTATTTTGTATAAAAATAAAAAATATTAATAAATAACAGTTTTCAACCCGCGGCGCTACGCACGCGTGGACTACACAGTTGTGCCACAACTGCTATTGTGAGACTTTTAAGAAAATTCTGTAACTCAAGTAAAAAATCAGTACTTACATTTAAATTGTGTGCATTTCATTAAAATCCGTTTAGCCTTTTTAGCATGGGATAACTATCCCATAGAAACTGTACTTTTCCGGGATGAAAATTATCCTATAAGACATATATCAGCTCATAAATTATATATATACGAAAAATCGCATGTATTTGTTGGTCTGTTGCTGCGCGATTGACTGCCAAACACCTAAACATAAAAACTTTCACATTTATGGTGTTAGATGGGTACATGTCCAATAGACGAGTATACATGTGTGATAAAAGAAAAATCGGTCGTAAATTCAATTTTTTCCGTGTTTTTTTTTTTGTTTCTCGGAAGAGTACAATCTTTTCCCAGACAACACCCACAGCGCGACGATCTGCGGATAGCGGGGAGCTGAACCCCCTAAACTCTTCTCCCTGACTTCTTACTGTCAGCCACGGGGCTTTCACAGTGTAAACGGGCGCTTTGGGGCGAGCGGAAGCTCGAGCCATGCGAAAATTGGAAATTACTCGCGGTTGTAATTTTTACTTATCCCCCTTCTCCCCGACCCCTGATTCAGGCACCGTTGGAGGTAACCCGCACTCTACAGGGTTAGAACTTTTCACGGAATGTCACCAAGAGCAACTTTTGTTTAATTTTTTTTTTAATAACGTATATACCACAACAACGTCTAGGTCCCAAACTAAGCATTAGCATGTGTTTTGGGTACCAAGCGAAGACACCACATACATATAACAATCAAGACCCGGTACCAATATCAATATTCATCATATAAATACTGACCCAACCTGGGATTCGAACCCGGACCTCCAGCTTCGTAGGCAGGGTCGCTACCCACTAGGCTAAGCGGTCGTCAACTGAATATCGAGAGAAAGAAAAACTACGCGTCATCACAATTACGTCACAGGAGCCACAATTTCCTCTGACGCATATGTTTTCCTCTTCAATCCTCATTTTTTATAAAGGGGGTCATTTATTGCTTAACCGATGATGAATACTTTTCTCAGGGCATGGATGCATTAGAGGTGCAGGGTGCCGACTCATGATCTTTGAGGAACTCCCAGAGGCTGCTCGTATAAAAATATATGCAGTAGCCTTTGCAAGGCGTAATTTTTACTTTTTTAGAACAAAAAGAAGATCTGCACACTTAATAAAATATTGCACGTTTTGTCATTGGAAATGACTTTAATTTCGTTGGAGTATAGGAAGTCATTTGGCAGTTTTGTGAGACAGGCAGATTGCATGAAGAGTTTTCGAGATATCGGGATGAACGTGGTGTCAAAAGACGCAGCTCGGCGAGCTCTACAAGATGGCAAAAGACAATTTGGAAAAAGTTCAAAAGCAAAAAAAATATTGGCAAAAAACGAAAAAATCGCAATTTTTTCCCCGATTTTCATTTTGGGAGCCCTATATCTCGAGAACTAGGTCCGAATAAAAAAAATAAAAAAATGGCTCAGGGTAATTAGACGGGGGATCGATTGAGACTAAAATTGTTAGAATTGGACAACCGGAAGTAGCGGTAAGGATGCCCTTAATTGGAAGTCGGATATGCGTCGGTGTTACATTTCGTACTAATTCAGTTTGTTCGATCGAAATGTCGTATAGAATGTTATATTTCGAAGTTTTAAGCTTATTCAGATACAATTGTGTTATTGTTTTTGCGAAAAAAATGTATTTCGAAAAATGCTATCTAAAATATGTGTGTTTATTTTATTCCGTTAGGTTCATTTCCAATGTAGTAAGAAGTTCGTGCGAAAGCAGGAGATCCGTTGATTTTTTAATGACATCCAGTATATGTTCTTCGTGGTTAGAAGAAGATCAACGCTTGTTACAGGATTCAGAAGTAACAGAAGAAAATGGACTAAAAGAAGAATATAAAAGAGACTTGGACCTAGCCTCTCCTTGGCTTTGTCTGTGTGAACGCTAGTCAGACATAGCCTGATAGAGGTTACGTTTTATCTCTTTCACGACGCTCGAATCGACTGAGAAGAAAAGGGACAACTATATTTTATAAGATTCTATATTTTTTTTAGACATGGAGGTATGGCCATCGTTTTAACAAAGCACCTTATGGAGCAAGAATAAAACAAATTTTTGTATCAAAATTTGATATAAGGTAGCACGCTTGAGTGAAATTTGATTCTTGTTCGACTTCATAGAACTTAGTTTATGCTTCTTCTATAGGGCTCGGCACACGAAAACGATATTCATATCTTCATGGTTTGACCATACAGCACTTTTAGATTTAAGAGAGAGTTTCAAATACTGTAGGGCTGGATACTAATATGATAATACTAATATGATAATACTAATATGAGTGTGATTGGAAACGCTAAGATTATTGTGATTTGAACTTGGAAAAAGTATATCATCATCAGCCCATTTTTACCCCACTGCAGGGGCTTAGGCCTCCCCCAGGGTGAGGACGGGGGCTTGGAGCTTAAGTCCACCACGCTGTTCCACTGCGGGTTGGGAACTGTAACGACCGTCATCTATTGACACCGACTGCTTAACGTGCCCTCCGAAGCACGGTGTCAGTGATATTGTGTACTTAAGTCAGAAAAACTCATTGGTACACGCCCGGATTCGAACCATGGCCCTATGGTGCCTTATAAATTTGAGACAGGTTCGTTGCGCTCTGGGCTATCACGACACTTGTATATCAATACATATCATAAAAAGTATATCAATAAATTATAAATTTTCGTAACAGTGCTTCCGGTTATATGAATGTTTCCATCCACCCACATTTTTCTGTTTCTCCCATTTTTGTTATTAATTTTAATGTTTAATCTTTAGTTTTACATTCCAATTCAGTCTGTTAAGGCCCTAAAGTAAATTAATTTGAGAGCAGCGTTTGGTTTTAATGGAGTCATAAATGTCAGTTCATAGTATCGAGGTGACGTTACGCAACTTTGGGGGTTGAAACCTGGGCGCAGGGAATTCTCGGGGGTAAAGAGCGGCGCGCGGGGACCTTGCGCACTGAAACTCCCCATCTTACACCAGCTAGCTATAGAGTGGTTAGACTGTTTAACACAGAAGAGGGCTTCTCTAATGAATGCAAACTTTTATGGTTAGTTGCATAAAGTGTATTTAAAGTTAAAACCTATCACATAATGTATCTTGAATCGGGATTTTAGAAACGATTTTTAATTTGATTTTTTAACCGACTCCTTAAGTACCTACCTAACATACAGACTTTGAATAATGTTCAAAAAATAAAAATGAAAAAAACAAATCGTAAAAACAATAATTTTTTCAAAAAAAAAATTATAATAAATCCTCTTAAGTAATTATGGTCTCTTTAATTTTAATTTTTAATTTTATGTATTTATTTAAGCCTTGAAGTTGGCAGTATCAGTTTTTTCTTGCTTCGCAAAGAGTAACAGGAGATATCCTCTCGCTTTTTAAAGAAGTCAAGATTTTTCCATATTTCTAGGATGTCTATTTGTGTAAGAGTTTATATTTTGTGTTTGTAGAATTACTGCCTTATTCATAAACGTTCTAAAACACTATTTTAACTAGAAAATATTTTGTCTTTTTCTAACCATTTCCATATTTTATTATGAGAGAGAAAGACAAAACACATTTTAGTTAAAATACTGTTTTAGAACGTTTATGAATAAGGCAGTTAGAGTTTACAGCTATTAGTTTGTTTGATATTTACTAAAATGCGGAGCAATTTCTTTTGCAGCTGAAATCGCTTAATATGTCCAGCTCAAACTTATTTGGATGTGTTTGATATTTTATTGTAGTTTTAATAATGCATATGAATAGGTATTACTAGTAACTATATATTTTATATGTGGAACAATAGAGAAGTCGATGTACTGTGGCGTAATTCATTTGTTCTCTTACTTTTTTTAAATTATTTTGTAAGTTTTAACAGGACTCAAACTGTAAACGTACTAAATATAAGCCACGTTAAAGTATTGCTTATAGCACTTTAAACATTGTATAACATTATTTTTCCATTTCCTTTCCATTCCACCAGCCCATTATGTGCCAATGCAGGGGCTTAGGCCTCCCCTCATGGTGAGGGTAATTTGGAGCTTAACCCACCACGCTGCTCCAGTGCCGGTTGGTGGATCGTAATTTTAATAAAGGAATTTTGAAACTCAACTCAAATACAGCACTACTACATAGAAGTGTATAAGTTTTTTGTACAGTCGTGCATACAACATCTGTGTGTCATGTGTCACTGTACAAAGTTACTGCGATATCGCTTAATACGTTCATTGTACAAATTGTTAATAATAATAATACTTGGGACACCCCACATAGCGCCATCTAGTCCCAAAGTAAGTAAATCTTGTATTATAATGGGTATTGTATGGATATTGTATTGAGATGACAAGAACAAATTCCCAAAAATACCTATAAAGTACCCGCCGAAACAGCTTGCGGGCCGTGACTGTTTCCACCCCTGAAATGTGTATGAATTGGAACCAAAATTTGCAGGTTCATTAAGAAAGGATGTCCCTAGGGCGGTAGATTTTGGTTTTGTCATTGGAAATGACTTTCATTTCGTTGGAGTATAGGGGGTCATTCGTGAGACAGGCAGATTGCACGAAAAGTTTTCAAGATATCGGGATGAACGTGGTGTCAAAAGACGCAACTCGGCGAGCTCTACAAGATGGCAAAAGACAATTTGGAAAAAATTCAAAAACAAACAAAATTATCGGCAAAAAACGAAAAAATTGCAATTTTTTTCCCGACTTTCATTTTAGAAGCCCGATATCTCCAGAACTAGGTCTAAATAAGAAAAAAATTAAAAAAAAACGGCTCGGGGTAATTAGACGGGCGATCGATTGAGACTAAAATTGTTAGAATCGGACAACCGGAAGTAGTGGTTAAGGGTGCCCTTAGTTGGAAGTCGGATATGCGTCGGTGTTACATTTCGTACTAATTCGGTTTGTTCGATCGAAATGTAAAGAATGTTATATTTCGAAGTTTTAAGCTTATTCAGATACAGTTGTGTTATTTTTATTGCGAAAAAAATTTATTTCGAAAAATATTATCCAAAATATGTGTGTTTATTCCGTTAGGTTCATTTCCAATGTTGATTTTTTTTAATTCGCGTTATTATCGAATTTACGGCTCTTTCATCATGTTTTTCAGGAATTTATTCTAAAACAACTAAACAAGAAATAAAAAAAATTTGTATATATATAGCGCCCTGTGTGAGTATTTCTCCTATTACATATATTTTTTCTGACACGGACCGAACCCACTTTTTTGTATGAAAAGCCTACCCCCTTAATGTATGTTTCAATCAATGGCCGCCCCTGTTGTTGCAACTTAATCTTAAAATGGTGAAAATAATTTGGCGGTCCCGGCAGTCGAATGACAAACAGCCGATAGTTTGATCACTCGTGTAATTGTAAAATCTATACGAGAATTAATTCCAAAGCTATAGACTATAGCTGTCTGGGTGACGTCACGATAGTTGTCGCCCTTGGCACAACAACTCGTCGTCTATGAAAAATACTTGTTTATAAAAATTTTTAGTTGCCTCACTTGGAGGTGAAGGTGTCATATATGTTAAACAAACCAAGGTTAAGTTGCAGATGTACCGCAGCGCTCATAATTTGATCGTATCGAAATTAAATATTCTGTGATATGTATAAATAAAATGTCGTGATAGCCCAGAGCGCAACGAGCCTGTCTCAAATTTATAAGGCCCCATAGGGCCATGGTTCGAATCCGGGCGTGTACCAATGAGTTTTTCTGACTTAAGTACACAATATCACTGACACCGTGCTTCGGAGGGCACGTTAAGCAGTCGGTCCCGGACGATGTCAATAGATGGCGGTCGTTACAGTTCCCAACCCGCAGTGGAGCAGCGTGGTGGACTTAAGCTCCAAGCCCCCCTCCTCACACTGGGGGAGGCCTAAGCCCCTGCAGTGGGGTAAAAATGGGCTGATGATGATGATGATGATGATAAATAAATAAAAAGGTAATTAATTGCGTAAGTACTTCAAATAAAATGGTTACACGAAATTATAGTCTATTCCACAGTGTCATACCTAATTTTAGTTCTATTCTGCTACTCCGACATGACAGATTTCAGGGCCGCACAGAACGGTTACACGTATTGTGCAGGTTGCATGTGCTCCAGTTATGGGTTTGCAGGTGAAGCAAGCGAGGCTTCGCTTCACTTAAATCAACTTCATCACTTCATCAGCCCATTTTTACCCCACTGCAGGGGCTTAGGCCTCCCCCAGGGTGAGGGGTGGTGGGGCTTGGAGTCTAAATCCATCACGCTGCTTCACTGCGGGTTGGGGATTGTAACGACTGCCATCTATTGGCAGCAACCGGGACCGACTGCTTAACGTGCTCTCCGAGACACGGAGTCAGTGATAGTTACGTACTTAAGTCAGAAAAACTCATTGGTACACGACCGGATTCGAACTATGGCCCTATGGCCTTATAAATTTGAGACAGGTTCGTTGCGCTTTGGGCTATCACGACATGCTTAAATAATCTTTTATAATATATAAATATCTAGATACTTTTACAGCCAGAAACGGAACAAATAGACATACATGTTCATACACATAAATATTTGTCTTGGGCGGGAATCGAATAGCGGCCCTCGGTTCCGCAGTTAGGGTCTCTAACCACTCGGCCGACTGGTCACAATAAATCTAAATAAGTCGCATAGGTCTAAATAGGTAGGGTAGGGCAATCCCATCCCAATTCATTGAGATAATAAGTATTAGCTTATATAAACCCAAATAAAATATTAAATAAAAAACTGTGTTTTAAAATAAAATTAATTTTATTTTTGTGAAATTGACGCATTTTCACCGCTATTCAAGGCGTTACCGGATACGTTTCGCGGTCAGTAACCTTTGTGTAAACGTTATTGTATTGCGTAGCGTCGATATGTCGCCGTTAAGTGATGAAATGGAAAATTTGGACATTTATAAAAATCAATAAATAAGGTTTTCATATTCCAGTTTTTCTAATGAAAAATGCTATAATAATTTTTATTTGGAATTTTAATATTGAGGACGTAAAGTTGATATTCCGTTATTTATGTTGTTAGAGTCATTTTCTCGTTCAAACATATTATATTCTCCTATTGCACTTTTATATGCAGTAATTTGGCAGAAGTGAAAAACAAAATCTTCTATATACTTAAAGCAGAAAACCCGGTCAAGTGCGAGTCGGATTCGCACATGAAGGGTTCCGTGACACCGTGCAATATGAAAAAATGCGTTTCTTGTATGGGTTTCTTTATTTTATTCTTATTAGTTGCTGTCATAGCAACTGTAGTAATACATACTTAATGAAAATTTCAAGTATACCTAAGCAACCACCAATCATCAAAAACCTCGAAAAAAACACGTTTTTCGTATGGACACTTTAATTTTTATCTTTATTTTATTTTTATTTGTTTTTATAGCGACCATAGTAATATACTTCACTTAATCAGCCTATTTTTACCCCACTGCAGGGGCTTAGGCCTCCCCCGGCGTGAGGGGGGCTTGGAGCTTAAATCCACCACGCTACTCCACTGCGGGTTGGAGATTGTAACGACCGCCATCTATTGACAGCGTCCGGGACCGACTGCGCAGGTTCGTTGCGCTTTGGGCTATCACGACATAGTAATTCACACTCTGTGAAAATTTCAAATTTCTACATACTTATTATACGGTCGAAGGATACAGCTCTGTGACAGACGAACGGACGAATGAATCGGCCTTAGTAATAGGGTTTCTGTTGGTACTAATTGGGTACGAAACCCTAAAAATTAGACATATTTGGCCTAAAATAACGCAAATATTTTGACAACTAAAACGGCTCTGACACCTTCAATCGAGATAAAACCACAATGATACGTAAAATCTGTTCTCACAATCAATATTCAAAGTCGTACTAAACACAACGTCCTCTATAGAAGGTCAATATGTTTATTTCGAAACGATTACGATATGCCACAAAACAAGAAAACGCCAGTTTTTATTAATCCAGACGTTATAAAAACTACAAGAAATTTTACTGACACGACTAACAGAACTTGTTCTGTTGCATATTTTTAGTTCCATTCTAACATCTATGTTCGCCTCAAACTTTATGGCGGATCGGAATACAACGCTGTAAGCGTGCTTGCGCAGGTACAGTCATATAGGTACACCTCGCTCCACAGCGTCCCGCTACACCTAAAACACCAACTGCGACGCGATTTGTGCCTATGTTCGGATCCGCCATAAACTTTGATTGTAACTGTACGCACATGTATAAACTTATGGCTGTTTCTCTTCTGTGATAAGCATCTGCCTGTCTACTGCAGGTTTCTATTTCATACAGTTTCAATCAAACATTATGTTGGACCCGAAAGAAGGCACAAGTCGCGTCGCAATGAACAGTCTTAGGTGTAACGGGACGCAGTGGAATGAGGGGTAAATGACTGTACCTGCGCAAGCCGCCAAAGCGGATTCAGATCCGCCATAGTTTGAGACAATCTGAACCAAGCTACAAGTCACAGACTAAGGCCTACCGTTCATGGTCGACTAGACGCTTAAATGGCTAAAAAATTTCTGGTTTTAGCATTGATTTATTAATTTTAATAATAAGGATTTGTAGTCGGTAAACAAAAGCGAAATAAAAGCGTCCGCAACGTGCGTCAGTCCATGCAAATACTTATTACGGGTCGGACGTGTCACACTGTTTACGGTAACGTGACGAGAATCAAATCGTGATAATGTTCAAATTAAATTAAAAATAAATAACTGTCTGTAGGCATAAACTAATGTTAAATTATAATGTTTACTTACTGCAAATACGATATTCAGCTCTTTTTTGTGTCTTTGACGAGTAGTTTTACAAATTTTTACGACACAAATCGGCTTCGCACACGTTTATTTGGCGCTAAGCCATTACACTTACTAAAAGCCGGTTGGTGGACTTATTGCGTTTTGGATGACTTTCTGCGCGGACACTATAGAACGCAGAAAGCCCATTCAGTTATATTGGTACGTCGATGGGTTTTTGTGTGGTATCTACTCACGAATGCGACTGAATCGTCGCATGCATAGATCGCCTCTGCGTCTGTATTTGGTGCCCGATGTCGCTTCAACGATTGACGGCGTCTATTAATTTTGTTGCTTGAGCGACTATAATAGTCTCCTGATCGTCATTGTTCTTTTCAAAATCGTGCTAAGGATACAGCTTAATGGAGAAATTGCAAAAATTATCACTTTTAGCTGCATTCGCTATAAAAATGACAAAAATTAGGCGAAGACCTCGGTACTGGGTACTCGTTCAAGCGTCCGCTCGCCTGTCGTCGAAAGACTGAATTGCAAGTGTTTGGTCCACCGCATATCGCCCGTGAATGGTCTTGTTGTCGCTAAAGGGCCTAAAATTTTTAGTCGCTCAAGTGTGTAATCGCCTATGAGAGCTACCGGCCCTGATGATGTCAATAGTGTTTCCACTCGGCATACAAATAAACCGAACAAATTCTACGCCCGAAACGGCGTACTCGATTCAGACCTATTTGCGACCTTTACGGTGTATCCAAAGATTATTATTATTATACCTTTACAAGAGCGTAGGTACCTTCAAATCAAATGCAATACTCTATAATAATAATAATACATGGGACTTACTACACAGCGCCATCTAGTCCCAAAGTAAGCAAGTACTATGCTTGTGTTATGGGTTACTAGACAACTGATATAGGTACATACTTAAATATTCTTTATAATAACAGGTGGGCCAAAAGAAGTCATCCGATGTTGTTTGGCTCTCATTTTTTTCCTAAATGAAAAACTTCGATTCCGGTTTTTGATAATGTTTATTTCAACCTTTAGAATTTTATTGGTCAAGTCGAGAAGATGATATCGGCCAAATGGGCGCCGCCACAATTGATTGCTATACTGGCTCGTTTTATGGCATTTTTCATCACTTCGGCGAGAACTTCAGGCGACAGATTCTCGCACTCGTGTCGAATGTTGTCCTTGAGGGCTTCCAGGGTCTCAGGCTTGTTCACGTAAACACGGGACTTCAAAAAACCCCACAAAAAAAGTCTAGAACGGTTAAATCGGGCGATCTTGCGGGCCAGTGCAAATCGCCAAAACGAGAGATGAGGCGACCCGGGAACGCCGCCTTCAGAATATTAGTTGTGGCTCGCGCAGTGTGTGCCGTTGCTCCGTCCTGTTGGAACCACATGTTCTCCAGTCCTAATTCGCTCAATTGCGGCAGAAAAAACTCGGTTAACATGGCCCTATAGCGCGCACCGTCCACTGTTGTCGTTTGACCAGCGGCGTCCTCGAAAAAAAATGGCCCGATGACTCCTCCAGCGTGAACAGCGCACCATGCAGTAACTTTGAGCGGGTGTAATGGCTCTCGTGCATCACTCGTGGATTTTCGGTGCCCCAGAAGCGATAGTTTTGCTTGTTCACGTACCCGCTGAGGTGAAAATGAGCCTCATCGCTCATTATGATTTTGGTCGAAAAATCGTCCACTTCGTCCTCGAGATTGAGAATGGCTTGGGCGTAGGTTACACGCGTTTGGCGGTCGACAGGCAGCAGCTGATGCACGGACTGAACTTTGTACGGGAACATGCGCAGGTCTTTGACCAAAATTCGCCTTAAGGACGACCGGCTGATGGCTAATTGCTAGGCACGGCGTCTGGTCGATGTTTCTGGTGACAGCTCGACATCCTCGGCAACAGTGGCGATATTCTCGGCAGAACGGGCGCTCCGGGGCCGGCCACTCTTGGCAGCGTCTCGTGTGGTCCCATACTTTTCAAGGTTGGTGGCCAAACGGCGCAGTGTTTGCGCAGTCGGTGCCGGACGACCGGGGAATCGGCGACGGAATTCGCGCTGCGCCAATACCGCAGACGAATTGTTACGCAAAAAAATAGATACGATTATTCCGCGTTCTTGGGGAGTGTATCGCTCCATGGCTTGTTCACTTGTATTCTACATCTGTCTAGTTCACAAATGTCAAAACAGATTTGACATTGGCCGCCATTTGCAAAAATGAGAGCATCTTCCAATAGGGTGATTTCTTTTGGCCCACCTGTTATATAAATATATATATAATGTTTTTTTTTTGCAAAGACACCACATACATATAACAACCAAGACCCGCACCAGTATCAATATTCATCATATTAATACTGACCCAAACTGGAATTCGAACCTGGGACCTCCAGCTTCGCAGGCAGGGTCGCTACCCACTAGGCTGACCGGTCGTAACTCTGGATCCGTCTAATGGGGTTCTACGTGTAAACACAAAGCGTATTATGTAGTTATTATACATGGCGCCAGTGGTAACCCAACTGCTGTTATATCAAGCGAGTATCTGCCAATGATTTCGTCAGTGTTTTTTCTTGAAGTTTTTTAGTCCTCACTGATCACTTCACTGATCACTTCACTTCACTTCACTTCATCAGCCCATTTTTATCCCAATGCAGGGGCTTAGGCCTCCCCCGGGGTCAGGGGGGCTTGGAGCTTAAATCACAGCAGCGCCGGCACGGAGTCAGTGAGAGTTATGTACATAAGTCAGAAAAACTCATTGGTGCACACCCGGATTGGAACCACGGCCCTATGGCCTTATAAATTTGAGACAGGTTAGTCGCGCTTTGGACTATCCCGACACTCCTGTTATATCCTGCTAATTCACGGCCTAAACAATGTATTCAACGTGAAATTTACAGGATTTGAAAGCTGAATTAAAAAGAAGACAGCGGACCTTGCTGACAGGTATGGACTGTTGGAGACTTTACATGATATGCTTTGAAAACAGTAGAGCAGGTCAGCAGGTGGATTATTATATACTGATGGAGGATTATTGATGTGGCGCGGTACAACACTATCGACGTATCTTGTCCCTGCGGTTGAAACAGGGTGAAACAAGAAGAACAATGGCTGTCAATAAAATGTGTACAGTTCCAATCAAACTTTATGGCGGATGTGAACATAGGCACGAGTCGCGTCGCAGTAACCAGTTTTAGGTGTAGCGGTACGCAGAAGAGCGAGGGGTGTATCACTGTATCCGCGCAAGCACGCTTATAGCGTTGTATTCCGATCCGCCATAAAGTTTGACGTGAACACTGTGTGTGTGTTTTTTTTTTGTTTAGTGAGGGCCGAATCTGCTTACAGACATCTGCGCGCCCGACCTACCGCGCAAATAGTGCCGGGTTGGGATTTCTACACAGAAGGTGTAGCCCGACCGGCTAAACGACTCCTCACCTATACTCCGGAGAGCGTATAGTATTTGACATGAACGACGACCGGACGTATTGAGGATACTTCGGTGCGTTTCTGTCATTGATGGGCGGTGCCCTAAGGGCGCCGCCTCATCGGCGTGTGAAACTGTGTGTTGACGTTCGACGTATTAAATATTGTTATGACGACGACTCAAAGTTATTTCATGTGGTTATTCCCTCGTGTAACCATACACCTGTGTTGTTTACTAAATAATAAATTAAAATAATGGACAACACAACATAGGTTAGAAATTGTATGAACGCATGTCACATACAACAAAGGCCACGTCGACGACTCGCCCTATGTAGGGAGAAATTAGCAGTTGGGATTCTCATACAGAAACGTTTATTAGTCCAGTGTTAAAAAAGGCATGGAAAAAAGGTGAGAAGACACCTTCAAAATAAGTGTCACAATCGAACGGCAAAAACTACATACGCAAATTAGAACTAAACTATTGTCTAAATCAATGTTTATGAATTGGACAGTAAAATTATGCCAACGACACGAAAATGCGTCACGCTAAATAATATAAGTGGGGGAGATATAAGGAACAATCGGCTTTCACACGAGAAGCCGGTTGTTCCCTATATCCCCACTACTAACTGCTGAGTGTGGGGAGTAAGGCAAGAACGTTACTCAGTATCGTGTCGCTGGCTGGTGCGTCATATATCCCCACTACTAACTGCTGAGTGTGGGGAGTAAGGCCAGAGCGTTACTCAGTTTCGTGTCGCTGGCAGCTGCGTCATATATCCCCACTACTAACTGTTGAGTGTGGGGAGTAAGGCCAGAGCGTTACTCAGTTTCGTGTCGCTGGCAGCTGCGTCATAAATCCCCACTACTCATTGCTGAGTGTGGGGAGTAAGGCCAGAACGTTATTCAGTTTTGTGTCGCTGGCAGCTGCGTCATTGCTCGGAGTGTCAATAGATGTGAAAACCGTGAAAACCAGATTGATGTTGATAATTTTAATAACGTTATGAAAATTCTAATTTTAATACTATACGTTCTAAGTTTTCACTTCTGTCGGCAGTTCCTATAACTGCCAGTTTTTTATTCTATGCCCTCAGGTTACTTAGCAAGCAGGACCTCACTTCAGGGGATTGCTACTTAAAACGACGACGGAACAGAGATGGTACGTTACTTGCGTTTCAAGTAAAAGGTTGTGTGTGTTTGTTTATGTATATGTCTGTTGCTGATTTCCTCAAAAACTACTAGACCGATTTCGATGAAGTTTTTTGTATTAAATTGATATTTTTTCAGAGCGGAAAAGTAGATTTGTCCAAACATATTTTACGGTTAAATACTATCAGGGGGCTTTTGCTCCTGGCTCCACCCGCTTAAACCTATCGCCAACAAAACATTTTATGTAAGTATATTTCACAGAGCGTCAAGTATGATAGAAGGGCCATGTGATGGTATTTGTTCAAAGACACGGGTCCCAAAAATAATTACTCACACAACGAATATAAGTAAAAATATTACGCATACGTAGTTTTGTCTCAGAATTATATCATTTTAGAAAGCTGTTAAGTCATTTGTCCCTTTCACTCACATCTTTGGTATGATTTGATGTCGCATTTTAAAATTTAGGTTGAAGGGACAGCGTATCCGCCTACATGCCATCTCTAAAATGCTCTGTAGTATATTCTAGGGGTTTTTCAATCAGAGTAGACACAGGGGTTATTAGTTTATTTTTATTAATAAATTACAATAAATATATGATATTTTTACAATTTTTACTAACAATACTTTGATTAACATAATAATTTAAAATATTTTAAATAACATTGTTAACAGCGTCACAGTCTCTATACAAATTAAAAAAATAAACAATGAATTTTAACATACTTTTTAGTTTGGTACTTTGTTTTTAGGGTAGCTTTTTAAAGTACCCAAAGGACGTACCCATTGGGGCCCCATTACTAAGCAAAGACTCCGCTGTCCGTCCGGCCCTTCTAATTTCCCCTTTAAGGTTTTCCGACAAATACCTCGAAACTGTTCAAACAATCAATAACGTATTGATCACATTATAGAGGATCACAGGAAAGTTTTATGCAAGTGTTAATGGAAATGATATGCATACGGCAGAGGAATTTAAGGCGGTAATTTTTTGTTTTAGGTATTTTTGAGGAAAGTCGACATGTGTCCGGAAAAATCGGCAGAAATATAATTTTTCGTTTAGTGGCTCTATCTGTTGTCAATCCGTCTTACAAAAGGGAATGGTATTTTATAAGGCATTATTATTGGAATCACACGAGTCTAGATGGCGCTAGTGTCTAGATTAATTAAATTTTGAAACCTGCCGTAAATCCTTTAACGTAAAACCTTTCTTGATTTTTGATCTTCAAAAAAATAGGTGCACACTCAATCTCTCATTCATGACTAAATATGACCTAAACGGACGGCTCAACCGTAAAAATATTCTAAAGTTTAAATTTAAACTTGATTAAAGTTGGCATCATTAAACTATCATCTTTTTCTGACATTAGGTGGTGGGCCAACTCTGATGTAGCTTCCATAAGGAGTATTAATAGTTGCCGGTCCCAGATGGTTCTGATCTTGGGGTACTTTGGCGTCTGATGTCAGGACAGCACCGTCTCTGCTCCAGTCGGCTGTAATCAAAATAATTACTGTTAACAGCGCCATCTATTGGTGAATAGCATAACCTAATATATCGTCAATAAAATGTAATTAACGCCCTCTAACGGTTTTTGATAAAACTACATTTTAAGATAACCAAGTACAGATCCAGTTTAGCCTAATAACATAATAATATTAAATAATTGAATTTAATACGCCTGTAGATTCAGATATTTATTTTTATAATACAAAAAAATACAGAAATACATATGCATGCATATAAATATTCGTCCCTAGTGGGAATCGAACGGGAGTCTTTAGTTTTGCAACTGAAGTGAGATCTCTAACCACTCGACCAGTGGTTACAAATACAATAAATATAAATAAATATATATACATAAATGTATATAGTATTTAAACAAGATTTTTTTACGTCTTTACTATTACTCTACTATTTACACGATTTTAATTTTAATGAAGTTCTTGGGGTGTTTTTACATCACGAATCATTTTAGAGATATACCTAGTAGCGGAAAAATTACTTTAAAGTACCTACCCTTAAAAATTGTAAGGTCATAGATTGGTACAAAATGTTCAAAGTTATACTTTTCAACAGTAGGTCAGTTAGCGTCAAACTTCTAGTCCACTGTGAAATTAAAGTGAGTAGCCTCGCAGTAGGAAAAACGGGTATCGGTAAGTCGAGAGTGGGTCGAAACCAGTGTTCCCAGACGTCCCGAATTTTGCGGGACGTCCCGATTTTAGGGTTCTAATTAAATGTCCGGGACGCCAGTTGTCCCGATTATTACGTAAACTTCGATCGGAACCAAATAGAAATCTAGTAGTTTACAGCTGGCCTGTACACTGAATACAACGTAAACTGAATCGAAAGCCAATTTCGAGTCATGTATGGACTTTTGTAAATTTTTGAAAAACTAGGAAGAAATATTACAACAAGTACTTAATACCTACCTGTCATCAAACAATATAAAAATATTATGTTTATTTTTTTTTTATAAATTTTTGTTATAGGTATGTTTGTGTTTTTTTTTAATTACCAAAGAATTTATTGTCATAAGTATTTGTAATTTAGAATGATTATAAAACAAGCAAATAATAAATGGTTCTTATTTTATTTTTACTATTTTTCCACGAATTTTTCAACAAAATCCCGCATTTTTTTATGTTCGCATGCTAATCCCGATTCGCGCCAAAAAAAAATCTGGCAACACTGGCCGAAACGCTCCCATTTCAGTTTGAGAACGAACTAGAAATTAGCGCAAGCTGTAGGTATAGATGCTAAAATATGTTCCGGTATATCGAGAATTTTCTACTTTAATTTTGAAAGGACAGCGCGAGAACCGGAAAAGGAAGTAATAAAATAAGACAAGTAGAAGAAGGAAGCAAAATAAATAAATAAAAACGTTGAACTGAAAATAAAATACAGTCACTTACAAAACAATTAACTATAACAATAATAATAATATTTGGGACATGCCACACCGCGCCATCTAGTTCCAAACTAAGCAAAGCTTGTATTAGGGGTACCAGACAACTGATATACAAACTCAAATATTCTTTTTTTCACACATAGATATTTTACACCCAGACGCGGCACATTTGTCCCGGGCGGGAATCGAACCCGCGACCCTTGGCTCCGCAGTCAGGGTCTCTAACCACTTGGCCAATAGATCAATCATGACCTATTATCATCTTAATATCTCTTAATTTTTATAGAATCCTCGAAAAAGATTATAAATTATAGCTTTCCGCCCGTGGCTCCACTCGTGTGGGTTGTATATTGTAGTTGTATCGGGACCCCTTTTTCCGGGATACAAAGTAGTCTATACCACTCTTCAGTTTATAAGCTATATATATACAAAAAATTATAGCGGTCCCGGTACAAACTGTGTAGTCCGCGCAAGTGGAGTCGCAGGCGGAAAGCTAGTTTCGATATCTAATATAGCCCATGTTCAAAGTGCTTAGAGCGCGCGGCCCGCGTAAGTAAGTTATCTTCGGTACTAACGCCGGTTTACGAATATTTGTGCTGACACAAGTGTAGGGACGTCGACTTAGCGTAGCTATGAACAAAAATATCTTTTTTTTCGTAGCTTTGCATATATATCAAATCTATTAGACACACGTAAACTTCTGTAACATTTTAATACCTTTTTTTTTTTTAAATTAACTAAACTTTTTTGTCTGCTCTCCGGCGCTCGCGGTAGTGATGGCCGGGAAGTATCCTCTGCTCCACCGCACCGCTTCTTCAAACTTGTGTCGCCTATTTATCGCGAAGTGGTTCTATTTATACAATCTTAACATACTTTGCCGTTACTGGCTGATATAAGTATCTATAGGTGAAAGAATTTTTAAAATCAGTTTAGTTGTTTTTGAGTTTATCCGAAACAAACAAAAAAATCAAATTTTTCTTCTTTATAATATTAGTTAAAATTCAAAAATACTTACAATACGACTCATGACCTCCATGTGGTGTGTTATGTATGTGCAAATGCACTTCTTTGTGCGGTGGAGTCCAACTTTCGGGCTGATGATGGCCGCCTTTTGAGAACAGGCTTCCGAACTGTAAAAAATTAAAACATCCAACATTATAATAATAATAAATGGGACTTCCCACGCAGCATCATCTAGTCCCAAAGTAAGCAAGTATTATGCTTGTGTTATGGGTTACTAGACAACTGATATACATACTTAAATATTCTTTATAATATATACATAAATAAATCTTTTTGAAAAGACACCACACACATATAACAACCAAGACCCGGTACCAGTATGAACCCGGGACCTCCAGCTTCGTAGGCAGGGTCGCTACCCACTAGGCTAAGAGGTCGTCAAACATTAATTAATTAGATGACAGATGTTGCGTTCTCGAAGTTAATTAACTTTTTTGAAAGTAAAACGATACGGTTAGGCATACCATCAGCCCATTGCAAAATACCCCACTGCAGGGGCTTAGGTCTCCCCTCTAGATAACGGAGCCAGGAGCTTAATCCACCATGCAGCTCCAGTGCGGGTTGGTGGATTTTTTAACGACTGCCATCTATTGGTGGCAACCGGGAACCACGGCTTGACGTGCTTTCCAAAGCACTGACTCAATAATAGTTATGTAATGTACCATTTATGTACATAAATTAGAAAAAAACTCATTGGTACATGTCCTGGGATTCGAACCACGGCCTACTAAACAAGAAGCGGGCTCACTACCACTCGCCTATCACGACCAAATATTAAACTGTCTCTAAACTGGAATATTATCAGATTATCGTAACATCAGCCCACCAATGCCCCACTGCAGGGGCTTATGCCTCCCCTCGGGATGACGGGGCTTGGAGCTTAAACCACCACGCTGCTCTCGTGCGGGTTAGTGGATTTTAACGACTGCCATGGCAACCGGGACCGACGGCTTGACGTGCTTTCCGAGGCGCTGAGCCAGTGATAGTTATGTACATAAGTCACAAAAAACTCATTGGTACATGCCCTGGGATTCGAACCACGTCCTTCTAAACAAGAAACTATCGCTACCACTCAGCTATCACGACAGTTATTACTCATCACGGAACAGGTGTGGTAGGTATGTATACAAAAATTTGACATAGGTACACGAGATAAGACCAAGGCGTTATAATGCATCCGTTTGTCAGTGAAAGGGCGTACGAACTGAATAAATTTCCTTTAACTTTCACCAGCTTAGTCACCGCTTGAATTCCCAATTGAGTGTTTTCTCAAAATCTTTTCCTTATTTGTACAAGGAAATGCTAACAGCGAAGTGCGCATTCGACCATGCACAGTGTCCGTTCCGTAGTCAATATGGTTATAATATAATGCGTTTCTATCACTACTTCCGTGCCTCGGAGAGCATGTTAAGCAGTCGGTCCCGGTTGCTGTCAATAGAGTGCGGTCGTTACAATCCGCCAACCCGCATCGGAGCAGCGTGGTGAACTTAAGCTCCGAGCACCTTCGTCTTGAGAGGAGGCCTAAGCCCCTGCAGTGGGGTATAATAAGGGCTGATGGAATGGAATATGCATTTAGATGCTTAAAGCTTACTTTATTTAATTTTTCTGTTTGACATGTACTTTATGTTCCGCAGCTGTAAATAAATGGTATTTCTTTATTTCTTTCTAAAGCTAATTTTCAATAAATTTGCTATTAATACGGTCTTTACGACGTCGAAACTTGTACCGTAATGTTGCATTTTACAGTACTAGGCCTTTTTACTTTACAATAATCACAAACGAGCATTCTGTTTGTGACGCATGTGTAAACCGCGAAAAGCAACCCGCTCGCGCCCCAATTCCCGCAATTATTTCATTTGAAGTATTATTTCATTATTTTAATAGCAAATGTATTGAAAAACGTCGTATGATGCTCGTACACAGTAAGCTGGCTATTATAGTCAACGGTTCATTATAAACACCTCGATTATAACTATTTTCGGTTATTATTTAATGATGCCGTACCCAAAGGATGCCAACGGGAACCCTATCACTAAGGCTCCGCTGTCCGTCCGTCCGTCCGTCTGTTACAGGGCTGTCTGTATCTATTGAACCGTGTAATATGGTCGAGACTTGAAATTTCCACAGAATAAAATAAAGTAAAAATTAAAGGGGTCCCTATAAAAAAAATACGTTTTTTTCAACGTTTTCACGACAAATGATAAAAATATAATAAATTTACAAATTAAAGGGGTCCCCACCACAAGAAATGCATTTATTTCGACGTTTTTGATGATTGGTGGATGTGAAATCATTTACACTTGTAATTTTAATGAAGTATCTACTGCTATCATCACTACAACGACAAATAATAAAAATAAAATAAAGTTAACAATTAAAGGGGGTCCCCATACAAAAAACTTGTTTTTTTTTTTAAATTGTACGGTGGTACGGAACCCTTCGTGTGCTTCGCATTTTGTCGGTTTTTCTCAATTATTCCGAAACTAATCTGAAAGTTACCAACCAATTTTGATTGAGTATTCTAATCAATACGCACCCACACGAATTTTTATAGGTCTTTTAATAATAATAATAATCGCTGGGGCATCCCACACAGCGCCATTTAGTCCCAAACTAAGCAGAGCTTGTGTTACGGGTACTAAACAACTGGTAAACATATTTCAATATATTTTGTAATATATAGATATTGTACACCCAGACACGGAAACAAATAGACATGTTCATTGACACAAACATTTGTCTCGAACGAGAATCGAACCCGCGACCTTTGGTACTGCAGTTACGATCTCTAACTACTCGACCAATCGGTCAGCAGTCTTTCGTCTAGAAATGCCTTACGGGACTTACAAAGCTACTTTGAAGCTGAATATATCAAAAACGGAGGTCTAATAGAAATGGTGATCTTTCTCATGATATCTGACATGATGGCATAAGCAAAAAAAATTATTATACGAGCACCCGTAATCACCTATGTCTATAAATGTAGAAATTACGAGGGTGTGATAGACGAACGGATAGACAGACGAACACGATAGAAACTATACCATACCGTACCATCAATCCATTAGTACTCCACTGCAGAGGCTTAGGTCTCCCCTCGGGATGTGGGAGCTTGGAGCTTAATCCACCACGCTGTTCCAGTGCGTGTTGGTGGGCTTTAACGACTGCAATCTATTGATATTGACGGCTTAATATGCTCTCCGAGGCACAGAGTCACTGACAGTTATGTACATTCCTACATCAGAACAAACTCATTGGTACATGTTCTGGGATTTGAACCACAGACTTCTATGAAGTAGCGGGCTCGATACCACTTGGCTATCACGATTTTAGATTGCCATTATATTCCCTCTTTCGCATAAATACGTAGTGGTCTTTCACTGTGCTCCTATTTTCGATATTTTCCAAACATGAGACGCAGTATCTTGGTACTTGTGATATCTAAGTTTCGAATTCAATTATATAATATTTACGAACTACGCGCATTACCACGCGCCTGCTAATAGAAGCATCATATCGCTAGCTCGTGCCTAACACGTTACTCTTAACACACATTGAGCCAAGATCGTTTCATGAGAATTATAATTTAATCTTCTTAAGAGTCCACGTGACGTGTGTAGTGATAGCCCGAGCGCAGCGAACCTGTTCAAAGTTTAGAAGGCCATGTGATCGTGGTTCGAATCCGGGCATGTACTAAAGAGTTTTGTCTGATTTAAGTATATAATTGTGACTGAATCCGTGACTCGGAGAGCACGTTAAGCTGTCGGTCATGGGTGCCATCAGCAGATGGCAGTCGTTAATATCCACCAACCCGCACTAGAGCATTGTGGTGAATTAAGCTCCAACCCCCCTCACCCTGGAGGGAAGCCCAAGCCCCTGCAGTGGGACATAATGGGCTGTTGGAATCCATTCCATTCCAATGGAAAATAATACACGCAGCTAAGTTATTACTGTCGCGAGAAACGAAACGTAAACCTCGCGCCCCACTCTCCATCGCACCCTAGATTGTACCCATACGTTGCTCTCTGCTTTATTACTTTATTATAAATGAGGCCTCACCTTAGCCGCTCCAGCTACCAAAAGCAACTTCAAGATCAGCAGAGCGACACCTAAAGTCTTCAGTCCTACCAAAGCTGCCACCACCGCCCAAGTCGATGCCGCTCCGATTTGAAACACCAAAGGTATCAGCGCTTGCATCATCTTCTTCATCGGTCGGCCGAAAGTACGAGCGGAGACTGAAAAAATATGCGCAAACAACACATTTCCATTATTTTGAAAAAAAAAGTATTAGGTATATACAAGGTGAGATTTTCGTAACCGGCCAAAATTTTTCTAGATCACCAATAGACCTCATTGCGTAAATAAAAAATATGGGTTACATTTTCATAATAAATTATTTTATCTACTGTGTTATTTTATAACATTTGGTTGCTTTCTTAACGCTAGCTATAGTAAACGTACGCGCCCGAGGCCTCGAAACGGAATGGCGCGGCGGGCATGAATGGTGATTAGAGTTATTGGTTTTTTCGGGAAAGGTTTATGTGGTCATATCTCAATATTTTTCTATAGAACGATATTAAAAGGAAACAAGACGGCTATTGGTTTTCTACCAAAGATCATTATATTACAATTTGGCTGGTCAGTTATATATCATAACATCACCTGTATATGATATATAACTGTACTTACAAAATTATATTTACATAGTATTTTTATTAAAATATGTTCCTAGAAAAAATATACACAATACGTTGTAAAACCGAAATTTCAAAGTTTAATAATTTTTATCTAATAAACTAAATGCATGAATATGAACAAACATTTTTTTTTGTTTATCGGTAAACACTTGAATCACAGCACTACCAACCACCAACACAATTTTTCCCAATAATAATTTTTCCCGATTAGAAAAATACCTACATAAATCAAATCAATTAAAACACCCATAGAATATCCAAATCAAAATGTAAATAAAGACCACAAGATATTACTGATTCTGTTTGAAAAATTTCAAATTTCAATCGGTACAATAGGATTTATACAGGATGAGATTTTAGTAACCAGCCAATTTTTTCTAGATATTAGGTATCACTAATAGACCTCATTACGTAAATAAAAATATAGGTCAAATGTTCATAATCACTGGCGCCCTCGTGAATGGTGACTAGTATATTGGTAGTTTTGGGAAAGGTTTACGTAGTCTTAACTGAATATTTTCCTATTGAACGACACTAAAAAGGAACAAGACGGCCAACGGATTTTTATCAAAGGTCATTATATTAAAATTTGGCTGGTCATTAAAACCTCAGCCTGTATATATACAGGATGAAATTTTAACAAAAAAATTCTAGATGTTAGGTATCATCACTAGACCTCATTACGTAAATAATAAATGTACGTAACATTTTCAAAATAAATAATTTTATCTACATTGTCATTTTATAACGTTTGGTTGCCTTCTTTTTTACGACGAGCCAGAGACCTTGAGGCGGAAACGGGGCGGTGCGTGTAGCGTCGGTGAATAGTGGCTAGGTATAGGTAGGATTATTGGCTTTTTCGGGAAAGGTTTGTGTATTCATATCTCAATATTTTTCTTAAGAACGATACTAAAAGGAAACAAGACAGCCATCGCTTTTTTACCAAAGATCATTATATTAAAATTTAGATGGATGTTAAAATTTCACCTTGTAATATACTTAAAAATTCTTTTTTTTATAATACATACATGTATAAATGCTTTTTTACATCCAGCCACGGAACAAATAGACATGTTCGTGCACACAAATATTTGTCCAGGGCGGGAATCGAACCCGCGACCCTTGGCTCCGCAGTTAGGGTCTCTAACCACTCGGCCAACCGGTCAATCAAATATAACAGACGTGAGGTTATATATGCACGTACGTTCTAGGACATCCCGGATCTTAAATCTTCCTAATAGATGTATTAAAGTTTCTAAAACCGGTATCAAATTCAAGTGTAAGGCCAAACTTTCTATTAAAAAAATAACCGATGTCAATGACCTGGTATCTAGTGACATGATTTTATAATTGTCTACCACAGAATCATACATTACAGACCGTAATGATTTTCGTACCGTGAAGAATTAAAGTAAATAACTGTTCTGTGTAATTTACATGAATTTAGTATATGAAATTATCGAGAATATCACAACGACTTTTTGTTGTATATTATAAACTATTTTATTAGGGTATTACTAAAATAGTTCAAAATACAGGCTTTTTCTAATATTCTATATTTACTAATTATAAAGCTAAAGAGTTTGTTTGTTAGTTCGTTTCATAGAGTATAAAATTTGACACCAGCGTTTAATAAAGTCATAAATGTCACTTCACAGTATCGAAAATGTCAATCGCAAATTCGCGGGGGTGAAGACCGGCGTGCGGGGACCTCACGCACTGAAACTCGAACTGAAACCGGCCACCGTACACGAGCTCACTAGAGTATGAGTGGATAGACGGTAAACGCAGAAGAGGACTTCTAGTCGATTCGTATTTTTATGGTTTGTTTGTTGTTTGTTTGAACGGGCTCATCTCTGGAACTACCAGTCGGATTTGAAAAATATTTTTTGTATTTGATAGCCCAATTCCTAAGGAAGGCTATATATATAGAATTACAGTGCCTGTTTGTGTGTCTGTTTCAGCTGATCTCCGAAACGGTTTGCATGGGAGTGACCAAAATTAGTTTCAGCAAAAAGTACTCAGAAACCATTTTGAATGTTAGTGGTACTTTTAAGATGAATGTGTAGTAGCAAAATTCCATACAAACGGCGTTAACCTTAGCCGATTGGCGCAAAATAAAAATTATATGGTATTCAGATTAACAAAAACTATATTTATACACTTTTAATTTTTTATATATTTTGATACATCATTTGACGTTTTTTTTTTTAATTTTTCACATAGAGAAAATAAATTTGACAGCAGCGTTTGGTTTCATTAGAGTCATAAATATCACTTCACAGTATCGAAAATGTCAAACGCAATTTCGCGGGGGTGAAGACCGGCGATCGGGGACCTCGAGGACTGAAACTCGCCACATTGCAGCTAGCTATAGATAATGGGTGGTTAGACGGTAAACGCAGAAGAGGGCTTATAAGTCATTTCATACTTTTAAGATTTTTCACAACTTGTTCAACATGAACTTTTAATTTGATTAATTTGATCTTGTGGCTTTAATAGAAGCTTATTTTTACGAATTAAAGCTAAAATGAAATCTTACCCCAGGGGCCGGATTAGCATTTGGCCAGTTTTTTTTTTTTTTTTCAACACTAAACAGGTATTAATACCTTGCTGTTTAATGTCAAAACGAACTATACAGTCATGTAAATAAAATTTAAATATCTCTTTGTAATTTAGAAATAAAGATTTTTTTGCTTATGCTCATACGTGACTAGAAGCCCTCTTCCGCGATTACCGTCTAACCACTCATACTCTAGCTAGCTGGTGCAAGATCGCGAGTTTCAGTTCGAGTTTAAAGTCCCCATGCGCCGGTTTTTACCCCCCCGCGAAATCCCCGCGCGCCGGTCTTCTACCCCGCAAAATTGCGTAATATCACTTCGATACTGCGAAGTGACATTTACGACTCTATTAAAACCAAACGTTACTCTATGGTTTATTTGCAGTAACCAAAACCGAAACAGGTTTTATTAATTTTCGTATGCTTGTCTGTTTGTGTTTCCGGCCTAATCTCCGACATGAATAATTTGTATCAATAGATACCATTTTACAAGTTTTTGTAATGTTTATTTATGCGGTATTCTAGGTCAGACGCGTCAGTTAATGACCGATTTTTTTTACGTCTATAAACTCGTTATAAAACTTTCGCTCTCCGACTAGCTAGTCTGCCTTGATTCATGAAGTTGATTGAAATCGAGAGCTATAAAAAATGTCGAGACATACAGATCGAGTCAAACTTTATGCCCACTCAACACGACGCGTAACACCCCTCACACCCGTTGGTATTTGCTACAGCGACACTACCCGACATTCGGATCGGGATCGTATCATACGGATCGACATCTTATCTACGTCATCGAATAACAAAATGGTAGAAATGGGAGCTAGGTTACTCTATTTTATTATTTTTTTAGGTATTAAGGTTATTTTTAGTTATTTAAATTGTGTATAATATTTCATATGACTTATTATTTATTATTATTAATTAAAATTCTAGTCATAAATTACCGACGACGACCGCTTAGCCTAGTGGGCAGCGACCCTGCCTGCGAAGCTGGAGGTCCCGGGTTCGAATCCCAGGTCGGGTCAGTATTTATATGATGAATATTAATACTGGCACCGGGTCGTGGTTGTTATATGTATGTGGTGTCTTCGCTTGGTACCCAAAATACATGCTAATGCTTAGTTTGAGACCTAGACGTTGTTGTGATTGTGTGTGTTATTATTATTATTATTATAAATTAAATTTTTTTATTCATTTAAATTTATAATTAATAATTAATAAATATTAAATAAGATTAGCAATCAAATGCTGGTTTTAAAAGTAATTAATGACGACTGATTGGCCGAGTGGTTAGAGACCCTAACTGCGGAGCCAAGGGTCGCAGGTTCGATTCCCGCCCGGGACAAATATTTGCGTGCAAGAACATGTTTATTTCGTTCCGGGTTTGCGTGTATAATATTTATATACTTATATTTTACATAAAAAATAAAAAATAAATGTATATCAGTTATCTAGTAACCCACAACACAAGCATAATACTTGCTTTCTGTAGGACTAGATGGCGCTGTGTGGGTTGTTCGCCCGGGACAAATATTTGTGGGCATGAACATGTCTATTAGTTCCGTGTCTGGGTGTAAAAGTATCTATATATGTATATCTAATATATAAAATTCTCGTGTCACAGTTTTCGTTGCCATACTCCTCCGAAACGGCTTGACCGATTTCGATGAAATTTTTTGTGCTTATCCGGTATCTATGAGAATCGGCCAACATTAATTTTTTATCCCCCTAAATGTTAGGGGTAGTCCACCCCTAAATTTTTTTTTTTATTTTTTAGACAAAATTTTTAATTTCTATTTTTTTATGATACAACATACAAAAATACATACAACCCTAAATTTTCATTTTTCTATCACCAACCCCTATTTTTTAATAGTGGCGGGGATAACTTACAGTTTTCGTTGCCATACTCCTCCGAAACGGCTTAACCGATTTCGATGAAATTTTTTGTGCTTATCCGGTATCTATGAGAATCGGCCAACATCTATTTTTCATCTCCTTAAATGTTAGGGGTAGTCCACCCCTAAATTTTTTTTTTATTTTTTAGACAAAATTTTTAATTTCTATTTTTTTATGATACAACATACAAAAGTACATACAACCCTAAATTTTCACTTTTCTATCACCAACCCCTATTTTTTAATAGTGGCGGGGATAACTTACAGTTTTCGTTGCCATACTCCTCCGAAACGGCTTGACCGATTTCGATGAAATTTTTTGTGCTTATCCGGTATCTATGAGAATCGGCCAACATCTGTTTTTCATCTCCCTAAATGTTAGGGGTAGTCCACCCCTAATTTTTTTTTATTTTTTAGACAAAATTTTTAATTTCTATTTTTTTATGATACAACATACAAAAATACATACAACCCTAAATTTTCACTTTTCTATCACCAACCCCTATTTTTTAATAGTGGCGGGGATAACTTACTCTCAATTAAATTATTGTATAAATATGTACGTCGCGAAAGTGTACTTTATTTAATTAATTTTAATTAATGGGAATGAGTTACGACTGACAGAAATTGAAACGATAAAGCATTTGTGTCGCGGGAACGAAAACGGGAAAGGGAAGAACGGGAATGAGTTAAGACTGAGATAAAAAAGTTATTCTTGATGAGAATGGAAAAGAAAACTATGCTACACCAAGAACAGAAACAATAAAGTATTTTTGCGATAGGAACGAAAAAATGAAAGGAAGAACGGGAATGAGACAAGACTGAGATAAAAAAAGGGATTTTTATGAGAAACGAATACTACCCGTGCGAAGCCGGGACGGGCCGCTAGTATTATATAAAAAAAAGAATATTTAAGTATGTACATCAGTTGTCCAGTACCTCATAATACAAGCATAATACTTGCTTACTTTGGGACTAGATGGCGCTGTGTGGGATGTCCCAGATATTATTTATTTATTTATAAGCTCTCTGATCAACCGGTGTGAAGTTAGCAGCCAAAGTTAGCAGCCAAATTATAACCCGGCCGATAATAATAACAAAAAGATATATGAAAAAATAATTTAAAAAATAAATAATAAATAAAAACCGACTTCAAAAACATAAACTAAATAGTTAAAACTAAAATTTTCATTTTAAAGAAAAGAGCATTCGCTGGCGGCTTATAGTTAATGAAGTCGGTGCCTACTCACTCAGACACTTTAAATTATGTTCTATATTCGTTATAGTTATGAATAACATAACATATGTATACATCTATATGTTTTGGGTACTCAGCGAAGACACCACATACATATAACAACCAAGACCCAGTACCAGTATTAATATTCATCATATAAATACTGACCCAACATGGGATTCGAACCCGGGACCTCCAGCCCCATAGGCAGGGTCGCTACCCACTAGGCTAAGCGGACGTCAAATGTATCATTGTTGTAATTGTTATTTCCTGGTAAATACCCTTTCAAAGTGTCTGAGTTGGCACCGAGTTCATTAACTATATGCCGCCTGTTAATGATTCTTTCTTTAAAGTGAAAATTTAATTTTTATCTTTTTAGTTTATGTTTTTGAAGTCTGTTTTTATTTTCTCTTTAAAAATTATTTTATTTTTCAATTTTTAGTTAAACGCTTCTGTAACTTATTTGTATTTAGTATAAATGGGGCTTCTGAACGCGCTACTCAAATGAGACATCGCCGCGATTACGCGACTTAAATTCAGTGTCAAATTGACGCATCAGCATGCCTAGTAGATAGATAGTGGTATTCCTATGTAAAACTTCAATCTTAATTAAGTATTATTTTTGTGCGAACTGAACACTTTGGCATATTGAACCGTATGAAGTAAGCCCAACAAAAGTTAACGGCTGTAAATCGTTGAGGAATTCCCTCGACTGTCGATGGTCTCCATCATCAGACCAGTAATGGCACTTATAACCATATGGGTGCAAAGATCTCATTAATGGAAATGATTAAGTCCAAATACCAGGTAATTGCTGTAAATCTTTGAAGAATCCCCTCGACTGTGTATGGTCTCCATCATCAGATCGACTCCCGAACTTCAAGTTCTAGTGGTTGTACTTTATAAAAATACTTAAAATACGATAGTTTAAAATACGATTTTCAAAGGTTCCCCTCGATTTCTCTGGGATGCCATCATCAGATCCTGGTTTCCTTATCATGATACCACTCTTGGAATACCTCCTTTCCAACAAAAGAAAAATCATCCAATTCGTTTCATAAACAACGAAGTTATCCCCGAACACACATATATATATACGGTCGAATTGAGAAAGCTTCTTCTTCTTCTTTGAAGTTGTTTAAAAAACCGGGTCATGACATGACAACATGAAGCTTTCAAAATTCGGGCTAGTTTTATGGATGTTTAAAATATATTTTTCTTAAATATATTCGAAATATATTTTTTATGGAGAGTTATATTTAAAATATTTTAAAATTTTATTAATTATTGTTTTCCCAAAACTACCACATGTTTGTAGTTAAAAAAATAACAGAAAAAGATTTCATGTTCGATCCTATTATAAGAGACTAGCGACCGCCCGCATACTACTGTTACTGTTACCGCATAATACTGTTATAGGTACTATTAACGTTCGAGATGGTTTATACGTACTTTTTGCTGGAACCAATTTTGGTTACACCCATTCAAACTTTCAATCTTCATTCCCCTTCCACCCTTTAAAAAAACCGATACAATTTTTCATCTCCCGTTTCCCACCCTTAAAATGTGGAAATCTAAAAACCCTGAAACACGTCATTATTTGAGTCCCTCCATTCCCATCCTTATGTTTGAAATTTCTAAAAAAGCCTTTCTTAACTTAATGCTCACGTTATAAAATAAACCTATGTTCCAAATTTAAGCTTCCTAGACTTAGTAGTTTTGGCTGTAGTAGTTGATAGATCAGTGTGGACAAACGACAGACAGATAGACAGACAAACAAACACAAAAAGTTGCTTATGGCACTCTTGACAATCTTCTTTCACGTCTGCAAAGTTTCATTAAAATCTGTTCAGCCGTAGTGGAAATTAGCTCGAATAGATAAAATTGAATTGATTAGCCACATAGACGTACAGACAAACAGACGGACAAAAGTAGCTAATGTCAAATATCTTGACAACCTTCTTTCCCGTCTGCAAAGTTTCCTTAAAATCTGTTTAGCCGTTTTGGAGATTAGCTCAAATAGACAGATACACGTACAGACAGACAGACGGACAAAAAGTAACATTTGTTAGTTTTGACGACCTTCTTGTCATACTTGTGATGTTTCATTAAAATTGGTTTAGACAGATGGACGTACAGACAGACATACAAAAAGTTCTGTATGTCACTTTTGACTACATCCTTTCCATATGTGTAAAGTTGCATCAAAATCGGTTAAGCTGTTTTGGCCGAAACCTATTTGCTCGAATAGACAGACAGTTCGTTTTCATATATATAGCCTATAACCCTCCGCTAGATTCAGGCTATCACAGGCAAAAAAAAAATAATTTCAAATCCGACTGGTAGTTTCAGAGATTAGCGCATTCAAACAAACAAACAAACTCTTCAGCTTTATGATAAGTATTTCTATTATATAGATTAATAGATTATAAGATAATAAGAAAATAAGATAATACTGAAAACCGTATCAAAGTCTATTGCGTGGTTTGGAAGTAAAAAGTTAACGAACAGAGGCAGACAGCGAATTTATTTTCTCCCGCTATAGTTTTCATATTTCGATAAAAACTGCTAAGATATTAATTTAAATTGTGTGGTGTAAAGGGCAATTATAATATGCATGAAATGCTTAAGACAACTAACGTATTTAATTTGATAAGGATTAATATTACGTTTAAAAAACATCTTCGCAAATAGTACATAATGTTAGAATAAATTTGATTGTTATAAAAAAGGTTATAGTAAGTTAACCTTAAAAGATACACATATATTGTCGCGGACTTTTGGTTAGAACTTTTAAAGGGGAACAATTCCGTAATACATGATTTTTGGTTAACATCAACCGTTTACGCAGCGCGCGCGACGGAAGCTCTCAAAAGGATTAATTTTTCCCGTTTTTGCAACATTTTTCATTGATGCTCCACTCCTATTGGTCGTAGCGTGATTTAATATAGCCTATAGCCTTCCTCGATAAATGGACTATCCAACACAACTATAATTTTTCAATTTGAACCAGTAGTTCCTGAGATTTGCGCGTTCAAACAAACAAAC
Organism: Luffia ferchaultella; assembly: GCA_949709985.1. Taxonomy (NCBI): domain Eukaryota; kingdom Metazoa; phylum Arthropoda; class Insecta; order Lepidoptera; family Psychidae; genus Luffia; species Luffia ferchaultella. Next base: position 4,519,944 of record OX453269.1, read on the forward strand.
AAACAAACAAACAAACAAACAAACAAACAAACAAACAAACAAACAAACAAACAAACAAACAAACAAACAAACAAACAAACAAACAAACAAACAAACAAACAAACAAACAAACAAACAAACAAACAAACAAACAAACAAACAAACAAACAAACAAACAAACAAACAAACAAACAAACAAACAAACAAACAAACAAACAAACAAACAAACAAACAAACAAACAAACAAACAAACAAACAAACAAACAAACAAACAAACAAACAAACAAACAAACAAACAAACAAACAAACAAACAAACAAACAAACAAACAAACAAACAAACAAACAAACAAACAAACAAACAAACAAACAAACAAACAAACAAACAAACAAACAAACAAACAAACAAACAAACAAACAAACAAACAAACAAACAAACAAACAAACAAACAAACAAACAAACAAACAAACAAACAAACAAACAAACAAACAAACAAACAAACAAACAAACAAACAAACAAACAAACAAACAAACAAACAAACAAACAAACAAACAAACAAACAAACAAACAAACAAACAAACAAACAAACAAACAAACAAACAAACAAACAAACAAACAAACAAACAAACAAACAAACAAACAAACAAACAAACAAACAAACAAACAAACAAACAAACAAACAAACAAACAAACAAACAAACAAACAAACAAACAAACAAACAAACAAACAAACAAACAAACAAACAAACAAACAAACAAACAAACAAACAAACAAACAAACAAACAAACAAACAAACAAACAAACAAACAAACAAACAAACAAACAAACAAACAAACAAACAAACAAACAAACAAACAAACAAACAAACAAACAAACAAACAAACAAACAAACAAACAAACAAACAAACAAACTCTTCAGCTTTATAATATTAGTATAGATATCATTTGAATTGGTTCAGGTGATTTAAAATTAATATACAGCTGTATATTAATTGACCTTCGAGTCACACTTAAAGTTGAAATTACTTGAAAACTGCTGAGTCAACCTATTATCTTGACCTCGAAGCAAACACACACGACATTGGCATATTGGTTAGTAAAAATGTTGCGTAAATTCTAGAAAGGTCGTTTCTTAGAACTTCTCTTCGATCGTTGCTATAGTGATCTAGTGGCTTTGCACATGCATGCAGTTTTTTTTTGTCATAATTTTAGTTTAATTAGTAATTCTAAAAAAAAACTGAAAAACTTGAACTTCTCATTCAATGTAAGATATTTTTCATAACTCTTACTCGGAAAGTACGCTTGAAGTTACCTGATAAGAGGGATGAAAGTAGTACTTTTCGTCCCTGAGAAACGATTTTCCTTGCTGTCAAATTAATTTAAAAAAAAAACTATGCAAGCCATGTCTCACCTTTTATACAACAACTCTGTTGAATCGCGGGGTAAAAGTCTAATAAAAAAACGTTATCAAAAATTTTGTAATATGATTTTTTTTTAATTTACTTTTAAATAAATTATTATTTAATTTACATAGATTTGAGCTACCCGCAGTGGAGCAGCGTGGTGGACTTAAGCTCCAAGCCCCCCTCCTCACCCTGGGGGAGGCCTAAGCCCCTGCAGTGGGGTAAAAATAGGCTGATGATGATGATAGATTTGAGCTAAAAATTAACTCTGTTCAATGATAAAAAGTACTGGCTGGTAGAATGCCAAGGAAAAAGAAACAAAAAAAAGGCGAGAAAGCGACAATTCGACCTTCAGTTGTTTTGTCAAGTGCTGATTAGTTACCTACGTATACCTACAGATATTTCTATTTAATGAGTTCATGAGATTGAGATATGGATTTAACGCTTTTTTTTTACTTTTCTCATATTCTTAATGAAGGGCAGTATGTTTACCTCTGGTGAAAGATCTATTTAGGCACTCGAACTATTGGCAGTACCGGCAAATTGGCAAACCGGGTTCGAATCCCAGGTCGGGTCAGTATTTATATGATGAATATTGATACCGGTACCGGGTCTTGGTTGTAATATGTATGTGGTGTCTTCGCTTGGTACCCAAAATACAAGCTAATGCTTAGTTTGGGACCTAGACGTTGTTGTGATTGTATGTGTTATTATTAGTAACAATCTACGCTTATTAAAAGTCAACAAGCATTTACCGCCGGTTATTTATTACTAGTTAAATACTAGAAGGAGAAGAACCGGCAAGAAACTCTTCCAGTATCATTTACTTTTTTTCTTATAATCATTTCTAAATCTTATGTGAGGGAAATATTATTTAATAAACACTTCGAAACTTTGAACTAAAAAGTTTAAAAAAAAAATTACTATATAGAAAAGAGCATCAATGGGCGGCATATATAGTTCATGAAGTTAGTTCCAAGTCAGACGTTTTGCGAGTAAATGGATACTTATCAATAATAATTACAACAATGATGCACGTATTTACAACTACAACCAAATATAAGCAATATATACAAGTTGAAAGTTTAACAACCATCCAAATTTTAATATAATATAATTACCTGTGGTAAAAAACCGATGACCGTCTTATACCTATTATATTATATACTAGCGACCCGCCCCGGCTTCGCACGGGTAGCAGAGCATATAAGCCGTAGTGTTTTTTCTGCGTAGTTTCCTATCAGTTTGTTGCGTCGAACTTGTGGATTGGATTTAATTTGATTCAAATGTAACGTAAATTCATTTTAGTTGGAGTATTTTTAATGTATTTTATTTTCATTAAGTAAAGAATAAATACATAAAAACAAACTACAATAATTATCTGTACACAACATTCATCAGCCTAACCACGCCGGCCGGTGCGCGGCGGTCGCGGCGCCCAGTTTCTTGTCGCGCGTTATTTATATTTCGCGATAGCTCCTAAGATATTGATTTAAATTATAACAATAATAATAATGACGTATACATCACAACAACGTCTAGGCCCCAAACTAAGCATTAGCTTGTATTTTGGGTACCAAGCGAAGACACCACATACATATAACAACCAAGACCCGGTACCGGTATCAATATTCATCATATAAATACTGACCCGACCTGGGATTCGAACCTGGGACCTCCAGCTTCGTTGGCAGGGACGCTACCCACTAGACTAAGCGGTCGTCTATATAATTGTATAGTGTAAAGGGCAATCATAATCTGCATGAAATGCTGAAGGTACATAACGTATTTATTTTGATAAGGATTAATACTGTATTCGTATAAATTGCTTTCCAATTACCTCATCATATGACACCATTTTAAACATAAAAATAGGTATAGAGAGATATCCATAAAAGATAGACATATGCCATCGCGGACTTTTCTTTAGTCCTATAAAAGAGACACATATCCTCCATACATTATTTTATTATATCTCAAAAGATTAGGCAGCGTTTTCGATGAAAGCTCCCAGTCGGCTTGATTTTTTTCCGACTTCTTCAACAATAACCGTCATATTTCAACAAATTTTCACAAAACATCAATAAATTATACACGTAAACCTTCCTCTTGAATCACTCTGCTGATTAGTGTCAATAATATGCCAATCCGTTCGGTAGTTTGTGAGTTTGTCGCGTTCAGACAGACAGACAGACCGACTGACAGACAGACAAACAGACGCGGCGGGGGACTTTATTTTATAATATATATAGATTAAACCTACGTTACCTACACATTTTATTTTTTGGAAACTAGGAACAATTGAATTGTAGGTAGTTTGTAATTTTAATTATATTTTTTATCACAATTAAATGTCAATAAATGTATTAATGTAAAGTACTAATTGATATTTTCATTTATCTACCCGTGCGAAGCCGGGGCAGGTCGCTAGTATAGAATATATGTGAAAATACACATGGGTGTATTATACCGGTAAATACACGGGATTCTAAAAACTTTTCTGAGCATTTCTAAGTAGCGTTCACTTTCTAAAAAATATTCCATGCAACTGCACAACAGTTTCGTCACGATTTTACGTGTTTGAATCATTTATAATTACATCTATATTGTCTATTGTTCTTATTGTCATCTGTACTGATTGTTAAACATTTATTGTGGATTCGTTTTGTTTATGTTAACTTACGGATGGTTTCCAAGATTTCAACCCAAACAAAATAACAAAAGTAAGTGTTAGTAATAATAATAATAATAATAATAATAATAATAATAATAATAATAATAATAATAATAATAATAATAATAATAATAACAATAACAATAACAATAATAATAATGGGTGTTCCCACAAAATTAGTTTCTAATGCGGTACAGTTTTCAAATTAATTTTAATTTTTTGTTTCAAACTATGAAGCTGGAGGTCCCGGGTTCGAATCCCAAGTCGTTTCAGTATTTATATGATGAATATCGATACCGGTACCGGGTTTTGGTTGTTATATGTATGTGGTGTCTTCGCTTGGTACCCAAAACACGAGCTAATGCTTAGTTTGGGGCCTAGGTATACGTTATTATTAAAAAAATCAACCCTCTGATTTAATTAAAAACATAAAATTAAAATTGTGCTTACCTTGAGCGAGTCTAGCCAGCACCGAGGTGATGGCTTTAGCCTGTTATATAGACACTGCCGCATGGACTGATTTCAAAAATATTTTTATTTGTAGGAATTATTGTGGATTTTAATTAAATTTTAATTTAATTTATTAAAACTTGTAAAGTCGAAATAGTTTCAACTTGGTTATGTTATAAATAAAAGGCTAAAAGTGCTTGAACGATGTATCAACGCACAGGCCATACCCTTAAGGCTAGCAAATTGAAATTTCGCACACGTATTCCTCATATGACGAAGGCATCCACTAAGGAAGGATTTTTCAAAATTCAACCTCCAAGGGGGTGAAATAGGGGATGAAAGTTTGTATGAAACTTTTTATTCCTTGGACATATTTGTATGGAATTTCGTAAGAATTCAGTACGGCACAAATAATGAGTTACATATTTCAGCATTTTCCAAAATTCAACCCATAAGAGGGTAAAACAGGTGATGAAAGTTTTAAATGAACGTACAGGCCAAACCCTTAGGGCTAGAAACTTAAAATTTCGCACACGTATTCCTCTTATAACATAGTCATCCACTTATGAAGAATTTTTCCAAATTCTACCCCTAAGGGTGTGACATAAGGTTAAAAGTTCGTATAAAACTTTTTATTCCTTGGACATATTTGCATGAAATTTCTTATGTATTGAGTACGGCAGGGAATGAGAACAGTGGTGAGAGCGGAAAACGACTACAACGGCGTAACGTCTCTCCGCGCGGGCGAAGCCGCGGGCGGTAGCTAGTTTAATAATAAAACAGTAAGCTTCTCAAATACAACAGCTATATAAAATGTTGGCCTATTTCAGGTCCACTAGTGTTCATAAAAAAAAATTTAGTTTATTTCATTTTAATAAGACATGAAGAATTACTTTTGACGCTCATAGTAAAACGTGTACATTTTAAGTACAGTTAGTGTTTAGTACAGCTAAACAATTATAAATTATAGTATATAAAATTTTAAAAATTAAAAAACACTACGGCTTACATGCTCTGCTACCCGTGTGAAGCCGGGGCGGGTAGCTAGTTATTTATAAATGAAACGTAATTTCTAAGTAATGCTGTCAAATTTATTTATTCTGTCCTTTAGAATAAATTTGCACATCTTGACATGATAATCTACATATTAATATTACGATAATAAATTAATAAATTAAAAACGCTCTATATATTCTTCGTTCATCAAATGGTGTAAAAGTATTTACACATATATAAATATAACATTGAAAATATAAACATCAATTTGTTCTAGATGGTACTTAGATAGTAATAAAACTCATTATTTATTTATTAGAACATTGCTATTAAAATCAAATAAATTATTTCACATGAAATTCCGATAAAAATTTATTTCAATTTCTACTTTTTAATTACCTACAGCTCCGACAATAAAAGCAACGACCGACAAAGTCTTCCAATCGAATAGCTTTCTAAGCAAGGTAAAAACGCGGTAAACTCACGCACGTCCGTATGATTTTGAAATCATAGTTAAACATTATATTTATATCAGTAGCCACCACAGGTAGTTACGAAAATAATTACGTATTATAAAAATAAAGAAAGACTACGAAAGAGACTAGTAGAGATGCTAGAACTATGGAGTTTATGTACAACAAATTATAAAGATATGTCACAAAAAATTGCGGACAATAAGCAACGAATTGTGATGCCGCATTCACGTCATCTACTCGACGATTCGACGACCGCTTAGCCTAGTGGGTAGCTACCCTGCCTGCGAAGCTGGAGGTCCCGGGTTCAAATCCCAGGTCGGGCCAGTATTTATATGATGAATATCGATACTGGTACCGGGTCATGGTTGTTTTATATGTATGTGGTGTCTTCGCTTGGTACCCAAAACACAAGCTAATGCTTAGTTTGGGGCCTAGACGTTGTTCTCATGTATATGTTATTATTATTATTATTACTCGTAATTCAATGTTTGAAATGCGTTTTATATTTTTTTAAGTTTTTTGTGAGATTTTCTGAGATCTAAGAATATCAATGTTTGACATATAAGAATGGGTGTTTATAGAAATAACGCGTTGTGAAAACAAAAATCTGAGCAAAAAAATGTACAGCGTAAACCAATTATAACATCAGTTGACGTTTTATAAAATACCTATTCGCTGTGAAGTTAATTTTATTGTCACCCACGTGTAAAATTTGTAGACTACTGGAAAAGAAATTAAGATTCTGAAATTACATTTCATGTGTAATTTAACAAACATTTTTGTTTTAAACAACAACAATGACGTATGGTATATCTAATCACTGAATCTAACATTTTGCTCACGTTTTCGATGGCTTCGAAGTACGGGCCTACCTATTCTAATTGCTGAATTCTTATACTCACAAATTACCTATTATGTTTTAATAACTTCACTAATAAGTATGTCACTGTATATATATACGTAGGCATTGACGCACAGAATTCAAGTTTTACACAACTCAACTTTATCGGACGGATGGACGTACAAACTTACGTACAAGCCTGGATGTTTATGGTCCCGTTAAATGATATACGATCTCTATAAACTAGTAATATTATCAAATGGAATTACCTACCTTGATAACTCGTCCCATTGCGATTTTCACCGAATGCGTCATTACTAATCGATTTATTGGATAATTTGAATGATTCGAAATAATTTTTGGTATCGTTTACAATTAAATTAGAAGTATTAACCCTATAAGTATTTAAACTATTTTTATTAATATGATTCGCCATGACACTGGCCACTAAGAAATTCGAAAATAAAAGTATAAAACACAGAAACGTCAATTTCGTTTCGGAATGACGTTTTAGCACTGATACTAATATATGAAAGCATGGTATGAACCATTTTATTATATCTTTTATGTCCATCTTATAGTTTTGTTTACTTTTAATTATAACACTGAAACACGCAACATTTCCCACCAAAATCTTGGTTCAAACTGGCCGTTATGTTGGCCGTGGCTGCGGTCACTTGCGGTGCCAAATTGATGGGTAGTATGTTTATCAAGAAAAAGCGACACTGCGTTCTATTTGTGTGTGCGGTTGACTTATCAGTCTATAAGATTACTCATATTCAAGAGTGCACAACTTTATACAATCGTGTTCCACGTTTAGTCAGTGTAACGGCGCATGCGCGAGTGAAACAAAAAAATGGCGCCTTTCTTCTTTCATCAGCGAACTGACCGCCGCTACTTTGTATTTGACTTTCGCCTTAACACACGGATAGAGATTTTAAGATTCTTAAGATGAAGTATCACTTTGACAGTTACAGAAATATGTTCGCTTACCCCTCTTAAATTTACCCAACACCTCAGGTGCTTAATATTTTGTCAGATTTCTAATCAAAGGTCGAATTAGGTATTTTGTTCAAAGTCGAAATCATCCTGGCAAAACGAGCTCTATATTTTCTTCTTAGACAGTTTGTTTTTACGTACCTATCGCCTACTCAGTTATTTTAGCGTCGGTCTTCAATACCTCAAAATTGCGTAATGTCACTTCGATACTGTGAAGTGACATTTATAACTCTATTAAAACTATAACCAGACGCTGCTGTCAAATTAATTTAGTCTGCTAGTGTAGGGGTGCATTAAATAAACATTTTAACCGCGGTTTTTTCGAAAGTAGCTTGGACCTAGTTATTGCACTTTTGATTACCACGGCAGGGCTGGTGAACTTATCTCCTAAGAAACGTACTTCCACTGCTGAAAAACTGAGAAAACAGATTGTAAGCTCAGACAAAAAAAAATTGAATAAGAAGTGTCGGGCTGCCCATAAGACGGAACAATAAAAATTTAACACAAACCAAAATCATGAGATCGTTCAGAGTTGCACTAGGTATCAACTTGGCCGGCTATAACTTGTGAACTAATTCACAATAGTCGTAATCACTTTGTAATAATTTTCGTAATAACCTCGTACTTTGTACCTTAATTGTATCTACATTTTTGCCGGTTTTCCCGAACAGTAGTTCAAGAAATAAAACGGGGTAACTCTGCCTAACTAAGATATAGAAGCCAATTAAGAACTAAATATTTCGTAAACGGGGTGCAATTTTAATAAACCACTTAAGAATCTTAATTTTACTTTAAAATTGTTATAAATAGCTAGCTCGAGAAGACAGACGGATAGACAAACGTACAGACGGATAGATGGATATAGACTAACGGGTGGAGTTTGGACCATTGAATGCCATGACCATGAATTACTCACTATTGGTGCCATCCACAGACAAGTCAACCTTATAGACCACGCTTTGACAGGGAGTAGCATTCGCCAAGGCTATGTAGTGACACTACATAACTACGTCACTAGTGAGCCGTCAGTTGGAAGCACGTCGGAAGCCATTAAATTGTCAATTTTGAACGAGCCAATGAAAACTAGCCAACCTCTCCCCGCACCCCGCCACTTTTTGGCGATTTCGTTTTCGTACTGACTTTTATTAAAGCGTGGTCTATAGGTTGACTGGTCTGTGGTGCCATCACAGCTCCAACGCGCGTATATATAATATAACTTCACGCCTCTGCATTTTTTGAATAGATTTTTAACATTGAAAACTTTTAATTAAACACTACTGCTGTATTAAAAATAAACGACAGGATTGCGTCATATAAAATGGCGGAAACGCGAAACGAAAGATCAAAGTTGGATCGGCCAACGTCGTTTTCGAACCCCGCTCTCTATAGAGCAAGCGTAAAATGAATTCGATGACGACAAACGACTTTCAGTCGTGAAGCTCTATGACAGCTAGCTCGTTTTGTCTCACGATGGTTTTTTTAGTGAAGCATCTGCCAAACCGCACCTGCATACAGACACACCCGACCTACCGCGCAGATAGTGCCGGGTTGGGGAGATAATACAGAAGGTGCAGCCCGACCGGCTAAACGACATCCTCAACCTATACTCCGGAGAGTGTATAGGGTTTGACATGAACAACGACCGGACGCATTGAGGATGCTTCGGTGCGTGACTACCTTTGACAGCGCGGCGCCCTTAAGATACCGCATCTTAAGGGCGCCGCGCCGTCGAGGCTGTTGAGGGCCAACACGTGTCGATCCCTCGGTAAGGGAGGGCGGGTCGAACTGAACGGCACGACTGTGAATAACAAAAGATGGTGTCTCGTTTTATTGCACCCAAACAAATACTTCCACCCTTGCAGAAATTCGCAATAGTATTTTCATAAAAACTTATTTTATGCTGCCTCCATAGATTGCGGTGCAAAAACTATCATAGCCCTATGACACGTTCGAACGTCGAAAAAACGCGAGTAGAAGGACGTCAAATAAATACGCAAAAAATGACAACTTGCAAATGTTCTAATCGTATTTTATTTTTCTTACCGGATACGGCACTTTAAAAAACGTGAAATTCGACCATGAATGAATTCGTTGTGCAAATGTAAAAAGACTACTCAGTTCACTCTGGTTCACTCGAAAACAATTATATTTTCGAAATTTTCCAATTCGTAACACCATTGTATAACAATTAAGAATGGAATAAATTATTTTCGAAAGTGTGTTATGGAAAAATTTTTGTTTGTTCAGCTCAGGTTGACAAATTATTTTGTCACACCAGCTCCAAACGTAAACTGTTATAGTTGGTTCGTAGACCGTCGGTCGAGGCGCTTTTTTTGGGTATATCTTAACGCGCCTAATGATACTATACGGCAGATTTTAAAAGCCTTCTCATCATCAAATGTGTCTGTCTTTGTATCCGTTTATGAAGGTTTAGGAATTTATGTCCATCTGAAAAATACCGTCTGGAGTAAAAAAAATGTACCTACCTATCGCGCCAGTTTTCCTTTTTGTTTTCGGTGACCGCTACGAAACCAGCAAACATAATATAGCTATAAGTACCTGACTAACCAATTGGCCGAGTGGTTAAGGACCCTAACTGCGGAGCCAAGGGTCGCGGGTTCGAATCCCGCCCGGAACAAAATTAAATATTTGTGTACATGAACACGTATTTTTTTATTTTTTTTATTTATGTCCACAATAGTTCTGTTGCTCCACAGTATAACTGCTATCAAATTAATTACCCTGTGTTTCACAATAACAATCATTTTTACGTAAATGATTTTAAGTGACAGAAGGGTTTTACAAATCAATCAATAGGCATGATACGATTCATTAGAAAAACTTTCTTATCCGACGGTCTATAAATTCCTAACGATCTGTATACGAAAAGTTTATTTGGAGTTCCGTAGTCTGACGAGGAATTAATGATTGATTTATCTATTTATTTTATAAGGATACTTTTGAATGAATAAATTATTTCTCTATCTGCTTGTTCGTTCATCCGACTGCATAAATGTTACCTATTTTATTCAAACATAATATTAGCACATATAATACCTTATTTGTAAACGCAATAAATAGGTACGGTTATCTATTAAAATCTTTAAAAAAAAATATCTGAGGTGTCTCCCCAACATTCAAATAAAGTTTGAAAACATTTTTACTTACCTACATTGAAGTATTTATATATGTATTTTAGAATATTGGGTTTTTTAAGTTTTTTTTTTTTAAGGTTTTTTTTTTAAATTAGGTCTGCTTTATGAAACAGACACTAAGTATGTGTTCTGTGTTATTATTTTTTTTTCTGAATTGTACACTAAAAATATACACCCAGACCAAATGCTAAATATACAATGATTGACGTTTTGAAATATTCGAATTAGTCACACGAAATAGAAGAATTTTGTGTGACCCACAAATCTTATATGGACCCACATTTAAAATTCACATTTTAAAAGAAAATAAAGAATCTAAAATTGCATTATCTTAATGTGTAATTTACTAAAGTGTTTATTTAAAACACCTAAAACAACGATAATGACGTATGGTCTATCTAATTTATGAGTCCGCCATTTTGCTCACATTTTCGATCGTTTCGAAGTATGGAGACGCTCCATCTTGATTTTTATATTATCTAGGAAATAACGTAGAATCTCTGACCACTGAATTTTGTAGAATATCCAAACCGCAATCATTGGATGTCACAAAATAATCAATTTCTAATTTGCCTACTATAATCTCGTTATGGAAGAATGTTTCTTGGTACGCTCGCAGGCATCGAAATGAGGGACATCCGTTCTCGAAGCAGTTTTCTAAATACTACGTGACTACTACTGAATCAAGTCGACGGAACTGACGTCACGCGAAATCGAAAAACTTCGAAATCTATCATGTAGGGTATAATAAAATCGTAATGAAATAAATCTTGTACATAAAATACTTTTCCAAAACAATCATTTTTTATAGGTTATCTGGGCGGTACCGAACTCATGAATTTTTGGAATTTTGTCTGTTTTTTTGTAGGAAGACGATAAACTCAAAAACTGCTGAATCTATTTCGAACAAACTTTTTATAATTTCATAATCAAAATTGAAACGAAATTCAATATAATATGTTTACATACACTTATTGAAAGTCAAAATGAATTGATTAAGCATCGGTTCGTACAGGGCCGGCTCGTTCGTATAGGCGACGCCCTAGGACCACCTAGGGAGCGCGTATTAGGGGGGCGACAATCTGTGGCCAGTGCTTAGCGCAGTTTTTCTAAATTGAAACTACCTAATCAAAACGTACCTGCATTCAACAATGACTCAAGAAAAACTTATGGGATTCTCAGCTTTATCTATAGATATTCTTGAGTCATTGTTCAATGCAGGTACGTTTTGATTAGGTAGTTTCAATTTAGAAAAACTGCGCTAAGCACTGGCCACCATACTGGCCACAGATTGTCGCCCCCCTAATACGAGCGCCCTAGGTGGTCCATATGGGATTCTCAGCTTTATCTATAGATATAGAGCAAGAAATAGTAGAAACAAATGATTTAAAGAGACTTTTGTAAAAATTAAGGAAAGGAAAATAAATCTTAAAAAATAAATGCTGTAATTAGTGATTTTTTTTTTAAGTTTCACTCTTTCATACAGCCAAAATGATGTATACATTCTGCTTTATCACTTAGCATGTTTACATTATTGTTTTATTTTATCACGAATTGTCTTAAAAGGGCGCCATTATAATCTTTGGTCTAGCTAGGGCGCCAGGAATGTTCGGACCGGCGGCGCTGGGTTCGCACGTATTTATTAATCATAACCCCGGGTTTATTCTAATCTAAACTTGATTCGTTACCTAGGGAATGGTTTGTAAGGACAGGGTGGAAACTAATCTGTGGTGGAAACCAAGGACTAGAGTAAATTCAGTAATTGACGCAGGCGAAGTAGCGGGCAGATGCTAGGTCAAAATCTTTAGAGATGGCAAGCGGAATCTCTATTGCAATGAATCTTTTTAAGTGCGTTTATGACTTATTTTATTCGAAATTTCATTACTTGCTCGCCATCCCATTGTCCATTAATTTAGATATCTATGTACTTAAATTATTCTACTTTATCATCGATGTTATATTTTCCATAGTTTTTAATCCCATTAACTATTTTCCCATAGTTAACTGATATAGATGTAATCATAATTTTTTTTTAAGTGTTATTTTTAAATTAAAGGGCGTGCTAACAGTTATAACATTGTTTAATTTCTGGAATATTTTCAACTATCAAAATATGTTCTTGTTTGTGCACTCGACTATTAGTAATGTGTAGGAACAGAGAGGGTACAATAGGATACCTACAGTAGGATACGTTGCAATAGGAACACAATACATTGCAGAGAGCACGTCGTCGCTATTTCTCTGCGCGTCCGCAGCGAGCTCGTGTAAATTATTTTTCTGTTGCACTGTATATATTACCTACTATATATTATATTATTATTTATTTTTTACCATATATTATTTACTGCAATTTTAAATTTATAAACTAATCTTCAACATTTATTTTATTGCAAAAATCGAATGAAGAATAAAATGATGGCGGCGCGGCGCACTGCGGCACATCGTAATTCCATGGCTGCATATATCAGAATCGTGGCCTCAGCGTCGTGATAGCCGAGTGGTAGCGAATCCACTTCTTGTTTCTAAGGCCCAAGGCATGCACCAATGAATTTTTTTAACTTATGTACATAACTATCACTGTCTGTGCCTCGGAGAGCACGATAAGCTATCGGTTTTATTGTTGCCATCAATAGATGGCAGTCGTTAAAATCCACCAGCCCGCACTGGAGCAGCGTGGTGTATTAAGCTCCAAGCCCCCTATGGTATGGTATATATCAGAATGAACATCATTCTATTTGGAAGTATTGACAAGGCTGAAAAGGTATTTTAAAGCAGTTTATTTCTATTAGCTATTTAGTTTAGGTTTCTAAACTAAATAGCTAACTAACTAAGTTGCAGAATAACTGCAACAGGCCAGATTTGGTTTCGGAAATAACGGAACCTAGTGTTTTTTTTTTTGCTTATGCTGTCATGCACTCGATTCGTTTGCCTTTCGCCATATGTGTATGGGCGTCAACGTCTTCTAAAATAATGAAACAACACTCTTCATGTCGGAGACACGTCTTAGTATTATGGACGCTGTCAATGATTATTCACAGCGTGTGTGGTCTTCGGTCATTGATTTAGAACGTCAGGATGCGGTCAAAAACACGGAACATCGGAAGACGCGCTGACTGGTCCGTTACTGGATATGGCTTGCTATAACAATGAAACGTGTCTTGGAATGACAGTTTGAACAATCAATGGTTTGAACATGCTTATTGTTCGAACACGGCATAATATACCGGCGGCCAACGGCGGCGCTTTCGATATGTAATGACCATGTAATGACATGTTAAATACTACAGAAGAATGAAAGAAATTGTAAGTGACAATAAGTGACCGGATCTCGCGTGCCAAAATGGGTCTTAAATCACTCAAATCATACAATTCAAACAACATACTTTTTAATGCTTTTCAAATAAATTACCTACTTATACTATTTATACATAGCCATGGATACAAAGTGTATGACAATCCAACACATAAATGAATACATACACAAACAATAAATTCTCCGCAGCCATGGCTTCACACAGCATTCGTTGAAGGTGTGTATGTCCACACCCAAAACCAAAACGCTATTTTTCAGTCGGCCTCTGTGCGTGCTTCACACCCCACAGACCACCACAGACACAGCACCGTGACGACACCTCCGGCCAATATAGCGCACACATTAAAAAATAATAGATACAATATACCTAATGGGAAATATGAGGAAATCACAGATTAAAAACAGGAAAAAATGATAGCAATGCTTAACTAATATTGCGAGGAATGCATAAATAAATATAATTAAGTATAGCTTTTTATTTCGGAATCACAATAGTACAACTATTTTACAAATCTTTGACCATCTCTAGAAGTAAAAGATGCATTCAGATCTAATGCTTCATCATCATCAGTCCATTTCACCCCACTGCAGGGGCTTAGGCCTCCCCCAGGGTGAGGAGGGGGTTTGGAGCTTAAATCCACCACGCTACTCCACTGCGGGTTGGGGATTGTAACGACCGCCATGTATTGACAGCGTCCGGGACCGACTGCTTAACGTGCTCTCCGAGGCACGGAGTCAGTGATCTAATACTTAAAAACATTTAATTTACTCTCAAATAAAATTATGTATGGGAACCTGCTATTGTTCCTTGGTAACATTCATTAATTTAAAAAATAAAATCATTAAGTATATTTATAATAATTATTTATTCTTAAATGTCTCTTAATTCGGAGTGTCAACTGACAAACGCATCCGCCTCCTCCATAGAAATATATTACATGGAATAGACGGCGCGAACAAAATTTGTGCATAAGTGTATAGCAATGCGCAGTGCGGGGCGCACGCGAGGCGGCTAATGAGCCATTCTAATGAGTCATAGATATATAATGTCACCGTCAAAGAGGCGACATTCGAAACTTTGATTATATTCTGCCTATTGAATTGCGTAATGTAAGGAAACGTAGTTAAATAAATTGAAGAAGGCAAAACCTATGGTTTTAATTACAATGTCTATTTTAATTAATACTGTGTATACATATTTTCCCATATAAGTAAAATAATTATGCATTAAACTGTAATAGGTACTGAATATAGGTAAGTACTAGAATATGCGCTTGCACTAACTAGACCCTACACTTCCGTTGCGATTTTTTTGGACCAATCTGATCCATGATTCTCTTTTCTCATCACTAGAACGAGGAAATCTAAAAGATAACATTCACTATTAGCTATGTAGCAGTATTTCCCTACCACGTTGTAATAATAAAAAGCTGCTTTTTATTGTAAGAAATAAGGTATTTTATTGAAACAACAACATAGGTAAAGACCCTAGTTACACGTTTTCTATGAAGATTTCAAATACCTATTTATTACTATTATAAAGATACCTACAACGCTGTGACAGACAGACAAATGGCATAGGTTGAGTAATAATGAAACTAATAAATAATCAGTTACACCTAAGTCATATAGCTCCCCAACATTTTATACCTACGTATCCAAATTGTACGGTTCATTCTTCATAATCTATGATTTTCATATAGAAATGGCAGCAAATTGTTTTGATTTATTTTAGTTGATGGTTTTGCTTATCAATATCGTATTTATAGAAATATTTTAGTTTGTTTTTATGTATATATTCTTTACTTTTTCAAATATTTACAGAATTAGAAATGAAATACATTAAAAATGCTCCAAGTAGGATGAACTTACTATTAGGTACATCCAATACGCAACTAGCTGATGTGACACTACGACAGAAAAAACACTACGGCTTAAATGCTCTGCTACCTGTGCGAAACCCGGTCGGGTCGCTCGTAAATAATAAGGAATACTTAACTAAAACTAGAGGCACCACACAACATCAGTAGCAGAGCCTAAGAAGAGAGCATGCAAAAATGTTATGACTGGCAGTCAAAGGCATACTGCTGGCTCCCTTACGAATTCCATTAGTATACGGTACGATTACTTCTCAGAAATATTACATCTTGCTAGAGCCATGATGACAGACCAGCATATTATCGAACACTTCGTACTTCAACATATTTAAGGAAGCTCCTTTGTTTTGAAATTACTATTTTTTCATCCTAACATTGCATGCAAGAGAGGCACGATTTTAAGACACACCTACAGGAGCTGGTAGCGGTTACGAATATCCATATAAGTATGTGCTAACTTCCAGCTCTAAAGCCAGAATAGACTGGCTGTGACTTACATACGGACTTTTTGTCGAAATACGGAACCCTAAAAATGAGTAGGTAATACCTACGTCAATAATCCCGAGGACAGCGAACCTGTTCAAAGTTTAGAAGGCTATGCGGTCGTGGTTAGGATTCAGGCGTGTACCAATGAGTTTTTTCTAACTTAAGTACATAACTATCACTGACCACGTGCCTCGGAGGCCATCATAAGCTGTCGGTCCCGGGTGTTATTAACAGATGGAAGACGTTAAAATCCACCAACCCGCACTGGATTAAGCTCCAGGCCACTCACCCTGGGGGAAGGCCTAAGCCCCTGCAGTGGGGCATAAATGGGCTAGTGTAATGGAATGGAATATACGTAAATAGTGTAAAAATCATAGACATATATATACTAGCGTAGGAGACCAACTGACATCTAAACATCGCATGACCGAAACGGAAATGAGTATGTGTGCAAAATTCACATGTGGTTGAGCCAGTTTTAGTGATGTACATGGGTGTTTTTTATATTATCGATAGCACGTAGTACTTTCATGATAATGTGTCGTTGAATTTACCGCGATATCATAAGTCGAAATCGGCAATCCTATTTATTATTTTGAATCTGCTATACTACATAATTTTTGTTTTGAGTTACTTTTCCTAACTTTTAGTTTTTTTAAATGACAAATCATCAATCAGTCAATTCAAATGCCATTTCCTTTACTACAATAAATATTTTTTTTGTTAACAGTTGATAATAAAAAATTTGCAGAAGTAAAGAAAGCGTTAACATCATTATGGAAATGTTAATATTTAGTTGAATACAAGCCAAGTAATAAATAAAACAATATAAATAAAGGATTTTTATTTTTAATTACAATACGTCACGTTGCAACGCATAACAACAAAATTTTAACTCTTTGTAAACAAAAAAATGAGAATGTACAAAACAAAAACATTTACAATAGAGAAGTTCATGATGTTCAAAATATACAATTTAACTCGATAGAATTGAAAGATAAACCAAAACTAATAAAACAGTGAAAGTTTTTTTCAAATTCGTCAATAAATGACTGAGAAATAAATTATTGGTATTTATTAATTTGACGACCGCTTAGCCTAGTGGGTAGCGACCCTGCCTACGAAGCTGGAGGTCCCGGGTTCGAATCCCAGGTCGGGTCAGTATTTATATGATGAATATCGATACTGGTACCGGGTCTTGGTTGTTATATGTATGTGATGTCTTCGCTTGGTACGCAAAACACAAGCTAATGCTTAGTTTGGGGCCACGACGTTGTAATGT
The DNA here is from genome assembly GCA_949709985.1 of Luffia ferchaultella. NCBI lineage: Eukaryota > Metazoa > Arthropoda > Insecta > Lepidoptera > Psychidae > Luffia > Luffia ferchaultella. The sequence goes on from OX453269.1 coordinate 4,537,876, forward strand.
GCACGTTATTATTATTATTATTATGTATTTTCGTGCGGTTTGACTGGTGGATTCTTACTGCCCATGACGTCACATTGTCTACTCGATTGAGTGTCGCGTCGTCTCACTACACCACAAATTATGCCTTGGATGCCTTGGACTAGTCTATAATATCTTTTGTTTCTTTGTGTAATAGGTAATTAAGTTTTATTTGAATATAAAGGAACAAGTTTTTGTAAAAGACATAGTGATAATTTGCCTAAAATTGATATTTTCACTGTGATGGACTTTTCTTCAAATCCATTTTATATTAGTGCTGAAATAAAGGTTTAGGCTCTAAAGTTAAAGGTCCTGGTGACATATCCCGGTAAACGTACGCTGACACCGATCGCTTGGTCTTCAGATTGACCTGTACAGAAATTACAGTTGGCATAAATGCTCTGACTTTAGATATTAAGTATTATTAGTATATTACTTAATATACTTAGTAAGCACATATGAAAAAAAAAGAAACCCCTAACGGCACAAATTCAGTAGGTATAGATCCTTTCTTCAAAAGTCGTCGGTGATTTAGTTAGACAAAACAGTTATCCGTAAAATGTCTACTGCAAACCAAAGAATGTTTTCGACCTGTTCTATTTAACATTTTTTTCCATTGTTCTATGCTAACCGTGTTTACAGGAAACCTGGATATTATGAAATAGTCATCATTATCAGGAAGCATTTTTTAACACCGCAGTTTCTTGGAGGAAAATGAGGTTAAACTATTATATACAGTAGTTTTGTCATTCAAAGTTTAAGTATTTACGACGTTCATAATCAGAGAACAGATAGAACGTCAGACTTTAAATCATAAATAAATAACGATTAAAATTAAATAGAGCATCAGATTTTAAATCATAAATAAATAACGATTAAAATTAAATAGAGCATCAGATTTTAAATCATAAATAAATAACGATTAAAATTAATTGTGTATATTTCTTATATTTTCATTTGAAAAAGTCTTGTATTTACATATATACCCTATGTGTAGTATATATGTATAGATGTCATACTTTCCCTTACAATGTGCTGCTAGGCTAAATAAACCTCACAATATGTTTAAAAACAGTTAACGACATCATTCCAGTGGAACAGGTGCAATTAGGTAATATCAAATTTACAAAATATTTATATTTGAAAATATCGACATATCGATACATTTTGTGCAATCCCTATGCTTCATTGTTTGATTGTAATTTTACACAATATTTTTGTATCGTACACATAATTGTTTAAAATAACAAATTATTTACAAAATAAAGTATTTACCGTATACTACTGATGTATAACCAAGTAAATTTAGGATTGCTTTTTATAAAAATAAGCATTAAGATAACAGTATGTTATTGGCAGTACTTACCGGTGAAATGTCTCTTTATTTGGATTATTAACATATGTTACAGTGCAATTTAAAACTGAACACTACACCATTTTTATCACAAGAATTAATTTTTGTAGAATTCAAAACGATTATAACACAAAATAGAAAACAAAGCTGGACCTTATTTTGACAAGTGAGTAAAGAAGACTAAATGTGTTCAAAGAGGTTTTATGTCAGATTTTCTTGCATTTCTTTCTCGCATGTAGGATTTCCGCAAAGAGCTGGATGTCATTCGCACACTGTGTTCCTCTCTTACGCTAGTATATATACCTTTATGGTAAAAATATAAATTTTTACTTCTCAAACGCATTTTCACCGTAACTAAATATTATTTGTACTACTATTCCTTCCGTATTTACCCATGGTATTTACCTTTATTTCGTCTACTTTTTTGTTAACACGCTTTTTATTAGCTTCACTTGTATGTTTGCCTGCTTGTTTGCTTGTATGTAACCGACATCTTTGAACCTGATTCTGACCCACTTCCACTTATGGTAGCTATCGGGCTGAAATTTTGAAGACGTATGTAACTTTGATGACAATACACTAAAATTATAAACATGACCTGATGCTGCAGCCACGGTTGTCTCCTCATGATGACACTCCTCAATGGTTAATAGCACGAACACGAAATTTTGTATGTGTGTTGCATTTTGATAGCTAACCTTGATTTTTACCACGAATTGATGCTGAAGTCAAGAGTGTCTCCTCATGAGAATAATCCTCAGTGTTAGTAGCACGGGAATAAAATTTATACGTTACTTCATCGTTTTGAACTTTTGTACGTTCATCGTCAGGTACTTGTGAGTTACACATGTACGTATGTAAATTTAGGTGAAACGTAGGTAGTTTAAAATATTTTAAGACTGAAAATGAAAAAATAAATTATAGTTTAAAAAAAACTAAAAAACATGCTTTAAAATCAAATTGAACTAAAAGTCAGGAAATAATCAATTTGCTTTTAAAGCGTGCTTTTTAGTTTTTTGTATTCGCTTCTATTGCGTGTAACAGATTTTACGGCTGTCAAAGTGTCAATGTCAAAGTGACATTTGCGACGTTTTGTGCATTTGCTTTTTGCTTGAAACATTAATTAAACGTGTTTGAAAAAATTTATAATAATAATCCATGTTTTCGTGTTGTTCTCACAGGTTGTTCTGTAAATCCTGTGGTACAATCTAAGATTGTTGTAGTATAAAATTACTATTAAAATGCCCTTAATAATAATATGTGGCATTCCAGTAAGTGGAAAAACAACGAGAGCATACGAACTAAAAGAGTTTTTTCAGAAAACGCATCAAAAAAATGTTGAAATTGTCTCAGAAGACGAGGCTATAGTCAAATTAGGGTATGACAAAAACTCCACATATTTAGACTCTCAGAAAGAAAAAAGAGTACGAGGTTATTTAAAATCTGAAGTTATTAGGCTTCTTGGAAAAGATAATCTGATCATATTAGATGCTAGCAACTATATAAAAGGTTAGTCATCTTTTTCTCGGTGATTGTTTGAAGTTTATTTAAAGAATATGAAAATTCAATTTTTACTAGCTCCAATGGCATGTCAACTCGTCAAAATCCTAACAAAGTTACCAGCGCTTTGGAAACACTGTTGAGAAGCGCCACAAGAACCTTGATAGTTTAGGGTGGTTTAAGTATCCGACTGATATACATATAGAAGACTCACTGGTAGCACTTTACAATGTTGCCTGCTGAAAAGTTACAAAATATTTAATCTGGCTTATAGGGGAGGGGTATAGGAACCACGTGCCATAAATATTTTTTCAAACCCTAATCTAACCTATTTTTTTTTTGTAATTGTGGACCATCAACCTATCTTAGACAGATTTCAAATTCACCATTGTTTTGAACACAATTTTCATCAGGCAACATTGGAAAGCTGACCCAACTCACTACAAGTGTATACACATAAATGGCTGTCCATTATCATGTAAGGTTGCTTTTGAAATCCATTTCCAAATTTAAAGAGCTCATTCCCCTTTTATTGTCACGTTATGTGGACTACCTTTAAGTGTAACAATGAATGCTCTCAAAATGCACTAAGGTCCCCGTTGAACTTCTGAGCTACCCTTCTGCTAAATTTCATCTATATCGGTTCACTAGAGTCGAAGATTACTTCCAAAAACAAACTCAAAAACGTTTCTTAATTATAATAGTGTAATTACATGTTTTTTTTTAATGTCAACAGGGTACAGGTATGAGTTATATTGTGCATCAAAAGCATGTAAGACAACACAATGTACGATATATACGATAAAAAATTATAGTGAAGCATGGCAAGACAATCTTTTACGAACCGAACAGGTAAAAAATGAGATAGAAATGCAGAGTGCGGATGATCAGAGAGAAAATATTAATAAATGTAATCACGTACCATATACAAATGAAGTATTTGTGGCTCTTTCACAGTACAGGTAAATATTCAAAAAGTTAAAATATTTTTATTTAAACAGACTTGTGAAAATACTTTTGAACCATCAAGGTTTACAGTTAGTTTCTTTTTTTTTTTTAGGTTACCATCAATTTATAATGTAGCTTTTTCTGAGATCAACAAAAAACTCAGCAGTTACTCTTTTAAAAATATAGAATACAAGTATTAACAATATTATACAAACAGAAAAATTGTGATACTTCAACAAATTAAGGTGAAATCACAGACCAGTCAACCTATAGACCACGCTTTAATAAACGTCAGTACGAAAACGCCAAAAAGTGGCGGAGTGCGGGGAGAGGTCGGCTAGTTTTCATTGGCTCGTTCAAAATTGACCATTTAATAGCTTCCGACCTGCTTCCAACTGACCGCTCACAAGAGACATAGTTATGTAGTGTCACTACATAGCCTTGGCGAATGCTACTCCCTGTCAAAGTGTGGTCTATAAGGTTGACTTGTCTGTGAGTGAAATACATAAAGCAAAATAAAATCTAAACACATAAATAATCATCTACTGTGTAATGATCCTATTCAGTACAAATTTTTTTTACAATTTATTTATTTATTGGGAAATTAACAGCTTACACATACAGTATTAACAGATACAAGTTTTACATAATTATCAATTATATATAGTTTATATTAAAAATATATTTTCTTCTCAAAATCCTGAGTAAAGTATTTTTGTGACTGATACTAATACCACAGTCTAATAATCCAAACAGTCAATCATCGCCTTTGATGTTGGCGAAAAAGCCACAGTCATCTTGACTGTGTAAGGGTTGTCAAGCGTTAAATGTAGTAGGTATTTAATAAATTTTTTTGTAATATGAGGGAATATATACCAGTATATGATGTAAATTATTTTACCAGAAGCATAAAACTACACTTTGTTGTTTTAGATCATTGATTGATCTCTGCGCGCGCGCTCATACTAGATTCTGTACTATCTAAATAACAAAAATTAATTCAAATGTGATCAAAATTTGAAAAAAGTGACCCCTATTTTGAACTTTTTATTTACTGGACTGATTGCTTTCAAAATCAATATGTAAGCGTCCGCTTGGACTCCGGTGACAAATCTGTGGCCAAAATTGAAAAAAGTGACCCCCTTGGAACTTCTTGTTTACTTGACCGATTGCTTTCAAAATCGATATCTAAGAGTCTGCATGGACTCCGGTGACAAATCTGTGGTCAAAATTGAAAAAAGTAACCTCCATTTTGAACTTTTTATTTACTGGACCGATTGCTCTCAAAATCGATATCTAAGGGTCTGTGTGGACTCCAGTGAAGAATCTGTGGTCAAAATTGAAAAAGTGACCCCCATTTCGAATTTTTTGATTGATTATATTTAACTTTTTAGTTACTGGACAGATTTGATATCAAAGAATTCAAATATCAGAAAATTTGAAAAAAAAATAAAAATGACAAGGACTTCTGAAGCAACCCGATGTTCCGAATGAACCCAAAGATCAAAATTACAGCCATTTTAATGTAATTTTGACCATCAATTCGTGACCGGAGCCCACGTGGATCCTTAGATATCAAATGGATGTCACTTTTTTCAATTTTGACCACAGATTCGTCATTGGAGTCCATGCGGACCCTTAGATATCAATTTTGAAAGCAATTAGTCCAGTAAATAAAAATTTCAAAATAGAGGTTACTTTTTTTCAATTTTGACCTCAGATTTGTCACCTGAGTCCATGCGGACCCTTAGATATCGATTTTGAAAGCAATCGGTCCAGTAAATAAAAATTTCAAAATGGGGGTCACTTTTTTCAATTTTGACCACAGATTCTTCACTGAAGTGTACACGGACCCTTAGAAATCGATTTTGAAAGCAATCGGTGCGCAAGTCCGACTTGCACTTGACCGGTTTTAAAATATTTTCTGAGCTACATTCATTAACTTACCTGACACCAATATCGACTGTGCTAATACATTACCTACATCTCGATTTTTTAAAACGCCATTAAGGATATCTTAAAAGTGTGAAAGAAATAAAATTAATTTTTAATTTTATTCTTTATCTTTGTTTATAAAAAAATTGTTACTCATCTCATTTTCTAGATTCGAGGAGCCCAATTCAAACAACCGCTGGGACAGTCCACTATTCACGGTGCAGGCTGTAGACGTGCTGGACGTCAACCAGATATACCAAGTGTTGTTCCAGAAGAAACCACCGCCTCTTAATATGAGCACTCAGAATGTAAGCGAAATTGTGTTTTGACAAACCTCATAATAGGCTAGTTGACTATTTTTTTTTAAATCATTTAATACGAAAAAGTTTTCTAAACCTCTCATAACGGTGGTTAAAAATAAATCATTATTAACAAAGTAATGAATGTTTCATGTGTCTTGTTAGACATAGAGGGCGATACCGGACGGTGTAACTATGTGTGACGTCAGGCCATTTAAAATATTGTTAAATATTGTTTTGAAAGGAAGGGACGAAGATAACATTTTAAAAGCGTATAATTGACGACCGCTTAGCCTAGTGGGCAGCGACCCTGCCTGCGAAGCTGGAGGTCCCGGGTTCGAATCCCAGGTCGGGTCAGTATTTATATGATGAATATTAATACTGGCACCGGGTCTTGGTTGTTATATGTATGTGGTGTCTTCGCTTGGTACCCAAAATACAAGCTAATGCTTAGTTTGGGACCTAGACGTTGTTGTGATTGTGTGTGTTATTATTATTATTACTATTATTATTATTTTATATTTTTCAACCAAATATATTTTTGTTTATAACTTTTGTTATTGTATAAGGTATATTTTTATATTTTCGTGATAAATATGATATATTTTTCAATACATTTGCTATTAATACGGTCTTTATGACATCAAAACTTGTACCGTAATGTTGTATTTTACAGTACTAGGCCTTTTTCATCATCATCATCATCAGCCCATTTTTACCCCACTGCAGGGGCTTAGGCCTCCCCCAGGGTGAGGAGGGGGGGCTTGGAGCTTAAGTCCACCACGCTGCTCCACTGCGGGTTGGGAACTGTAACGACCGCCATCTATTGATAGCGTCCGGGACCGACTGCTTAACGTGCCCTCCGAAGCACGGTGTCCGTGATATTGTGCACTTAAGTCAGAAAACTCATTGGTACACGCCCGGATTCGAACCATGGCCCTGTGGGGCCTTATAAATTTGAGACAGGTTCGTTGCGCTCTGGGCTATCACGACACACTATGCCTTTTTACTTTACACCAATAATAAACGAGCATTTTGTTTGTGACGCATGCGTAAACCGCGAAAAGCAACCCGCTCCCGCCAAACCCGTTCCCGCTATTACAACATTAGAAGTATCTACCGAATTTTAATCGCAAATGTATTGAAAAACGTTGTATGGTGCTCATACTCAGTAAGCTGGCTATTATAGTCATCGGTTTATTATCGCCTCGTACCTATAAACATCTCGACTATAATATGCAGCTTACCCCGTGCTTGCAACATAATGTACTATAATAGTAGCCAAGTACCGTAGTCTAATATAATTGCGGGGGTTCTATTTTAATCTTATGAATGCAAAAGTGTATTTGTTTGTTTATCCTCTCTCCGTGCCGCAACAGAGCAACCAAACTGCGTGTTTTTTCGTATTGAAATAGTTGAACATAAGCTAATATTTATACTAGTTGAAAGTTTCTATGGGAAACTAATCAAAACTTAAAACTAATGGTGAGCAAAAATTAGTGGTGGTGGAATAGTGGATCTCGAATTCTAGAAGCGAATTAGAGAAATGGTGTGACTGCTTCATCATACCCACAGACCAGTCAACCTATAGACCACGCTTTAATAAACGTCAGTACGAAAACGAAATCGCCAAAAAGTGGCGGGGTGCGGGGAGAGGTCGGCTAGTTTTCATTGGCTCGTTCAAAATTGACAATTTAATGGCTTCCGACGTGCTTCCAACTGATGGCTCACTAGTGACGTAGTTATGTAGTGTCACTACATAGCCTTGGCGAATGCTACTCCCTGTCAAAACGTGGTCTATAAGGTTGACTTGTCTGTGATCATACCAGACAATATTGTCAGAGCTTTCGATTTTAATTTCACTTGTTTTTTTTTTTGACTGTAAAATAATTGGTTCGGTTTGGGTTTACTATCGGCCAATCGGCCCATTCTAAATTTTCTATCGACTAATCGTGGGATTTTTATTCTCTAGAGTCGATGGCTATCACTCCTTAAGAACAACAGTATGCTAAATGTAAATATACCATAGAGTAAAATAAATTTGACAGTAGCGTTTGGTTTTAATAGTCATAAATATCACAGTATCGAAGTGACATTACGCAATTTTGCGGGGTTGAAGACCGGCGCGCGGGGAGCTTGCGCACCGAAACTCGGATTAAAACTCGCCATCTTACAAGAGCTAGCTAGAGTATGGTTATACGGTAAACGCGGAAGACGGCTTCTAGTCTATTCGTATTTTTATGAAATGTACGGCAGTATAGATTTGTTTTTCGCTTTGTGCTTCACACACTTCAACTTATCGTTATGACGTCATTAGGCTGCTCACCCAAAATTATCTACAGCCATGTAAACAACACACACCAATTTTTTTTATTCTTTTTTTTTCAGCCGCCATTGAGTTCTACGAATTTTTTGTACGAGCTGGACAGAGTGACTCAAGCCATATCGAAACATATATTAGATTCGAAACGACTAAATATTGATGGAGAGTTGAAATTTCCTGAGTATCCGCAGTGCACTTTGGATGCGGACTTCGTCCAATCGGTGAACTCTCAAAAATTACTACGTCTGAGAAGACAATTTTTAACGTACGCAAAAATGCAGCATTCTAACGCTGATGCAAATAAATTAGGCAGATTTTATATACAATATTTGAATAAAACTATCACAGAATGATGCGTTTGTTTTTTTTTTTTTATCAATATTAACACTTCCACAGCTCACATACACCAACTATGACATTGCAACGAACTGCAAAAATATCCATACAAATTGATAACGTATCAGCATATGATACACGGATATTTCGGGAATCTTACAATTCATGTACACTCCAATGTATCACCATGTGATACATATCAATATCAATATCTTTAGGAGAATGGTACAATCGAATGATACAATTAAGCTTCATGCAACGGCATGTGATACGTAAAAATAGAAAACTAAACTACAAGAATTAAAATAATCCGTATGTCTATTGAGTACGGTACAAGAATAATAAAAATCCACAGATCGTGCAGTCCCCGCAACCATCGGTTTCATTGAAAATGAACCTACTCAAATCCGATTTTCACAGGTTACTTCATTTCATTGCCACGAAATCGTGGCATTGCCATTTTTTATTTTCGATATCGGTCCCCGGTCTTGAAATATTTTGGATTTAGTAAAAAAAAATATCCGAAAAAATCCCGATTTTTTTACATTTTCCAATTTTTTGCGAAAACTACCAAACCGATTTCAAAAATTTTGGTGTCATACGACGTGCAACTAAATTATTGATCTTTTAAGACCTTAAAATCTTGGCTAGACCCCATACCCTCGGAGTTATGGCTAAAAATGCGTCTCCCATGAAATGGATTTGATAGTCATTTTCAATGACAAAAACAGCAAACACTGATTACGCCGAGTTCAAATCAAGCGTTAGAGTGAACAAGTTTTACATTAACAAATGATGTTTATATTTGTGGGGTTGCCATATTTATCACGTTGCCAGTAGGTACTCTCAAACTAACTCCTATTATTGAGATTATATTCCCGTACGCCAAAACGCGTAACTCCACAGACAAGTCAACCTTATATACCACGCTTTGACAGGGAGTAGCATTCGCCAAGGCTATGTAGTGACACTACATAACTACGTCACTAGTGAGCCGTCAGTTGGAAGCACGTCGGAAGCCATTAAATTGTCAATTTTGAACGAGCCAATGAAAACTAGCCGACCTCTCCCCGCAACCCGCCACTTTTTGGCGATTTCGTTTTCGTACTGACGTTTATTAAAGCGTGGTCTATAGGTTGACTGGTCTGTGCGTAACTCTAACCGTATTCGTAAACTAATACAAAACTACTCCGGTATAAAGTCAAAGAGATATATCAACAAACGTTATATGGAGTTTACAGCAAAAACGGCGTATAACATGGTGTTACACGTGAGCAGCGAACGTGTTAATATCACGTCCAACATTCTATAGAAAGAGTGGTGTAAGGTAAAACGACACCTGTCTAGTACGCCTCTTTAATAATAGGTGGAGCCACCATATAAAGTATGATCTATATTTTTTCATAATCACATTTCTAGATTTCAGTTGATAAAACATAACATGCAACTATAAAAAATATATCTTTAGTTTTTTCACAAATTTTAGGTTTTTGTACGAACGCTTCAAAACTGTTAAAACAATCAATAAAGTCAGTTAAAAATATAAAAGAGAAATATTTTTATAGTCGTATGTTATGTTTTATCAACTGAAACCTAGAAATACGATTATGAAAAAAATATAAATAATTTCTTTATATGGTGGCTTCATCTGTTATTAAATAGCCATACTAGACAGGCGTGATAAAATTGGTGGGAACTGTGGGATGGTCTATGTCTATATTACTCTATGGTCTATGTCCAGTAGCGAACGTTTAGCAGCCAAGGGCCAAGGCTACCGCACAGGTTCTCTGTGAACACTATTCACGGCGAGTTCTTGTTGCGTTTTTTTCGCTCGCCGACTATAGTTGTACCTACGAGTAATTTTTCCACCACTGCGTATAATTTTTTATATGATTCAGTATCTTAAGTATAACACATAACCTTAGAAAATCTATCTTTATTTTTTATTATTTTTTTCAACCTGTCCGAAACAATTAATTTGAAAACGTGGACATAATTCCTGAAGGATTGCGGGGATGGGCGCGCAGGGGCACGACGGCTCGGCAGTGTGAGGAGGGTGATACGACTCGCGGCATTATTCTGGATACATTTAATCAATTTTGAATAAATAAATAAATAAATAAGTGAAATTATGTTTTTTATTTTCACTAAAGTACGAAATAAATTTTTGTAAAGTCATCTTTCCACCTTGTGGCTGGACGGCCTACGCTGCGCTTACCGTGGCGTCGTCTCAACTCCAGAACTTTTCGGCCCCATCGGCCATCAGTTCTGCGTGCTATATGACCTGCCCATTGCTACTTGACTTTCGTTCGTATATGGACTTCAATTCTTCTATGCAGATTTCAATTACAGTAATATTGTGTGCTTATGCAGCCGACGACGCCGCGGGTAAAACCTAGTAGGTAATTTATATACTAAAATATTTCTCATACTCGGAAAGTATACTGATTAGAGTGATGAAAACAGCACTTTTCGTCCCTGTAAAACGATTTTCCTTGCTTCAAAATTTTTTAAAACTATCCAAACAAGTCATGTCCTTTATACTTATGATTTACTTTGAACTAAATTATTATTTAGTTGACATAGATTTGAGCAAATATTTACCATCATCACTGACAAAAAATACTGGCAGAATGCCACAGAAAAAACAAAATAGGCTAGAAAAAGCGGCAATCAGATCTTCAGTTGTTTTGTCGAGTGCCAATTATTTACGTATACAGATATTTGTATGAAACGAGTTCATCACATTCAGATATGGATTTAACGCGTTTTTATTTACTTTCCTCTTATTCGAAACGAAAAGCAGTGTTTATCTCGGGTGAAAGACCTATTTAGGCACAAGATCTCGGGTGAAAGACCTATTTAGGCACAAGATCTCGGGTGAAAGACCTATTTAGGCACAAGATCTCGGGTGAAAGACCTATTTAAGCACGAGATGGTTTGGCGCACGAGCGTAGCGAGAGCGTCCCTTTCATCCCTTGTGTAACAATCTACTATTCATAACATCAATATGAAGCCAACCATAATGACGGACTTAGACAGTTTCTCACATCCCGTTCGTAAATAAAACAAAAATTAAATAAAATTTTTATTATGTACTGTGTAATATAAACTAATACAGTCTTGTTCCAGACGAAAAAAACATTATATACGCCACATAATAGTTTTTTTTTACAATGAAAATTAATACTTTTTAGTAATCTCCCCGAAGAATGTTCCATATGGTTTTTTTTAGTTCTAAAAACTAATAAAACAAAAAAAAATAGGTAACTAAATTTTTAAAACGTTTAGAAACATGCAAACGTATTATTTTTAACATATTTAGTGCGCTTTGTTAAAAACCTGGATAAAATTATTTACATGTTATATTAAATCTTCAGCATCTCTCGCTATGGTAGTTTTAGGCTGAAACTGTAAGTTCCTCAAATTACATTTACGTCTTGAATTTTTATTTAAACTCGTCTATCATCCACAAGAACACACGACTTACACAAGCATTGAATTCCATCGCTGTTCACAGCAAAACATACGTTTGGGTACAGTTTTTTGATGTCATCTCCTATGGTATATTAGGAGAACTAGGTATGTCATAAAAATTGCCAAATAGAAATGTCTTGCAAACAAAATACAATATTAAATAACTGGAATAACGTCAGATTTTAATTTGTTAGAACATTCTTAAAGACAATGGGATATTTAGAAAAGAAATATTAATTATTTATATTCTGCACCGTAAAGTTAGCGAGTATGATTAACAAACTACGGTTACGGTACGCTCTATAGTTCGCAGTGGGTGAAGCGACGAATCAAGCCGACTCTTCGGAAATGAACAACGCAGATGTCATAGTCAACGACGCTACTGCCTTCGTACCTACCCTATAGCTGATATTATATGTCTTGCTTAGTGGGTTCAATTCACAATTTATAACATTTTACAATGTGTTACCAAACAATTTCTTTGGTCGATCTAAGACCACCAAGTTACTTCACACCCTGAGCAACCCTGCACTGCACTAGATCTTTAAACTCAATAGACAAAGAAAATTCTGTAAATAATTTTACCCATAGTCGGTGCAAGCGCCACCTCGTGGCAGTTAACCGAAATTAGTTATTCTAGTAAAATACTCATAGTCAAAATACGGATCAAGCTCTTGTATATAAAACTGTATATTACAAATATTGTCTGTGGTTTATAATAGTATATGCATAGAATAATAAATAAAGTTGATAGCAACTATACACCTTTTTTATGTGGGATTAAAATGAAAGAGGTAATACAAGATCGATTAACATGTAAATAAAAAATAGCAAAATCGTAATAGAATATATCGATTTTTTTTAAATAACGCTATATTAATAATAACAATACTTGGGACATCATTCACAGCGCCATCTAGTCCCAAACTAAGTAAAGCTTGTATTAAAGGTACCATACCACTGAATATACATACATACTTAAATATTCTTTACAATATATACATTGATAGATATTTAACACATAAACACATTCATGCACACAAATATTTGTTGGGAATCGATCCCGCAATCCTTAGCTTCGTAGTTAGCCTCTAACCACTCGGCCAATTGGTAAGTCAGTTCTGATCTATACTATAATGTTTTCGTACGGCTGATGGTCGTCGGCGCGGCGCAGTGGTGATTGACACAATAATTTACGTCAACAAAGGCGGTCCGTTATGCCAATTAACACCGCGCCGGTGACCACCCGTCGTACGAAAACAGTATAGACCACAAAATATCGTTATTAGGAAAAAATTATGGAGATTTTTTATTTTAACTTTTTTTTATTGGTTAGTTGATACTCTATCACTTTTTCAATTTAATCCCACATGGAATATATCGCGTGTAAGAGAGTTTGGTATCTGCGTAAAATATAGAACGACGCCGATTCGATTCTGCGGGGATAAAGGCGGGCGCACGAGGATCGCGAGACGCTCCTAGCCTGAGTCATCATGATAGCTGCCATCATCACGCCCGCGTCCCGCAGTAAATACATGTAAAAGTGTCAAAAAAACTCGCGGCTTATTATAATTTCGAATGCTTCATGCCCTAACGAAACGACGCAATTCCCATGAAGATAGACGAAGGACAGATATAGTTCGCCTCAAACTTTATGGCGGATCGGAATACAACGCAATAAGCGTGCTTGCGCAAGTGCAGTCATATACCCCTCACTCCACTGCGTCCCACTACACCTAAAACTGGTTACTGCGACGCGACTCGTGCCTATGTTCGGATCCGCCATAAACTTTGGAATTGTACCAAGTTGTAAGAGGATGTTCAATATAGAAACAATACATCAAACATTTACTATTATAACACCGTTTGAGATCTGAATATTATGTATCGTCAATTTTTTTTAACGAAATTTACTTGACCAGAAATAAATTCTTACATAACCGTGCAGCTCTGGAGTTAGTCACGAAACTGTCACAGCAACATAATACTTGGGACATCCCACACGGCGGCATCTAGTCGCAAACTAAACAAAGCTTGTATTATGTGTACTAAACAACTGATGTACAATTTGAGCATTCTTTATAATATATACATATATAGATACTAATCTGGCATGTAGGTTCCTTCAACTGAGAAAAGACCAACTTCGTTTGGTGGTTGGAGCTCTGACTGGTCATGGTCTTTTTAACAAACACCTATATAATATGGGTATTACGGACAGTCCTTTATGCAGGATCTGCATGGAGGCGGAGGAAACGGCCGCTCAGATGCTTATTGAGTGCGCTGGAGTGGCCGATTTTCCAACCGATCTACTTGAAACCTTATATACGTTGTTTGTACATAAAAAACTGCGTCGAGTGCCGCCAAAAATATCAAAATCGAACGACGCGTTCAAAAGATATCGCAATTTACAAATTTCCGAAGACGTGTTTTTTTTAACATAACTTTGAGATTTTAAGATCAATCGATTTTCGGTGTTACACAAAAATTTTGTGCTCACAAAATTACATATAATACCGGAAATTGCATTAAAATCAAACGAAGCGTTCAAAAATTATCGCAGTCTACAAATTTCCGAAAAAGTGTTTTTTTTTACATAACTTTGAGATTTTACAACCAATAGATTTTTGACTTTATATAAAAGTTTTGTGCTTACAAAATTGTATAGAATGCCGTAAACTGCATTAAAATCAAACGAAGCGTTCAAAAGATATCGGTGTTCTAATATTTCTAAAATAACATTTTCTTTGATATGGTCCCAGGTTTCTGAGCTTGAAAAACTCTAAATGTATGGAAATTCTGTTTTATGGTTTTGAGGGCTCGGAAAATGAAAATTATGAGCTCGAAGAGCTCAAAAACCACGAAAACCGATATTTTGAGTTCGACGAGCTGAATAGATTTCTTATTTTCGAGCGCTTTGTACTCTCTTTGTACAACTTTCAGGGATGGCCTAGAGTCAACCGATTTTTATTGGTTGCTTTAGTTTGTTGATTTATTCAAATGCTATACGTAAAGTAACCCTACGCAAGCAGCCTAGCAAAATATCTTTAATAGACATATTAAGGCGGTTTTTCCATACAAAAAAAATTGGTCGAGTCCGTGTCAGGTCCTCGCTCAATTTCTTAACTGATTTCTACAGAAAAAATATATGTAATAGAAGAAACCCTGTTACAGACCGATGTATTTTTGTTCTTTCGACATCTTGTTTAGTTGTTTTATAATACATTTTACAAAAACATGATTTTCTTTGAATTTTTGGTTCTGAATAGTGGTTCGTAAACATTACTACGATTTTCAAAAAAAGGAAACATACCGCTTTAGGGACTCATTTCAGAAGTGGAAACACACACGGCCCGCAAGCTATTTCGAGGAGCATTTTATAGGTATTTTTCTTTGTCTTGCCATCTCTGTCACCCAAGAACGGGTCGGGGAGAGGGATTGAAACGGAGATACGCTGCCAAATCGAAGCCGCGGACAGACTATCCCCTTGATGTTCAGAACTTACCCAAATTAAGAAGTTCCAGATTCGCTTCAGAACCGCACAGTTATGATGTAAGAACTGTACACAGAATGACCAATTGACCACAAATTGTCGGTACATCGAAATAAAAATCCTGGCTCGTATTATTATTATTATTATTTTTTGTTTTGGCAGACGATGATCTGTCGTCAATATAAATATGTTTACACGATCAAAAAATACAGCGCATAGTGGTAGTCGTCATATACTCAACTTTGACGATTGGCTTGTAAATTACAATTTATTTTACATTTTATAATTGCGCTGTTTATTAAAATTATTGTCAAAAAAACCTCTCAAAATATCTATTTTTACTTATGAATTTGCCAGATATTCATAATTCATCTGACGTTGAAATCGTCCCTGTGACGTCATGTGGACAGTTTGTTTGCTGCTTTCTAAGTAAAAAAAAAGCAAAAATAGAATATTTAGGTTAGTCACTATGTCAAATGAAATTGTAATTTAATGGCTCCATCAAAATATTACAATCTCATTTACTCTTACATATTAAAAAAAAACTAAACATCTGTCTAGATGACGTCACAGGGATATTTTATCAATCGAACTTTAGAAACAAAATTACTAAAAAAATTAAAGACAATTTTTTTTAAATATCAAGAGAAAGTTATACGTTGGTCTGTATTTTCAGATTAAAATATAAAAATATGTTCAAAATTTTGGTCCTAAGCCCATCACATCACTACAAGTTTTTGTAATCATATCTTTATTTAGCGATACGATGCTTCAATCATACCTGTAACATTTCAAACATTTACAAATGTATCAAATCGAAAACGGCGACACCCGTTTCCACGCAAACATGTCTAGTACAAGCATACTTGCTTACTTTGAAACTAGATGGCGCTGTATGGAATGTCCCAGATTATACAAGCATACTTGCTTATTTTGAGACTAGATGGCGCTGTGTGGGATGTCCCAAATTCTATTATTAACATAACATTTGATACCCATTCCCCATCAATTGGTGTTTGTCAACATAACAATGATCACATATGAATTTATCACATAACACAACGAGGTTCATACCTGGTCATGGGAAACCAAATCGATACAAAATAACAAGTACCGTGATAGCATGGTAAAACCGAACTCCGAATGTAGCTGACTAGAAGGCGAACGTTTGTTAAAAACAACTCGAAGCCGACTTTTGTCAACTATACCGGGTGTTCGGCTGAACATAGTCCAAACATATAGAGCAAGTAGAGCTTACCGAACTAAACAAAAAGTTTCATCTGAGCCGATAGCGCAAACTAACAGTTACCGAGAAAAACATGTTAATAATTTAATTTTTTTCATTTCTTTCATTTAACCTTTTGGTTTAGTTACTACGTAGTAAAGACTACGTTCAACCGAACACCAGGTATATATTATAAATTATTTTTATTGGTATCTGCCTTTCATTCAATAGTACGTAACTGACTGGTAATACACAATAATTAGAGACCCTAACTGCGGAGCCGAGGGTCGCGGGTTCGATTCGTCCCGGAACAAATATTTGTGTGCGTGAACATGTCTATTTGTTCCGTGTCTGCGTGTAAAAGCATCTATATATATATTATATTTAAAAAAGAATATTTATTTCAGTTGTCTAGTACCCCATAATACAAGAATACTTGCTTACTTTGGGACTAGATGGCGCTGTGTGGGATGTCCCAGTGATTATTATTACTTATACACAACACATCTAGGTAACAAATCACGTGGCCCGCCCGATTCCCTTTATTCTACAGCCCGAATATGATAACTTTGGTTTCCGAACTAAACGCCCAGCATTACTCCTCTATTGAACTAATTCGAAGCTCGGTTTTGGTAAACAAGAAAACAAATTACAAACACATCCCAAAAATTAAACGTATCCAATCAAATCCAATTTGGTAATTTAGAAATCCAAGAGAATGTGTGCTTAAGTTTAAAAAAAAAATCCGTTGAAAGTAACAGTGGAGTGCAAACGGACATACAAAAAAATTGCCATATCAAAATTATAATCAAATTTTTTTTTTTAAATTATTGACAATGTTGCTCTAGAAAACAATCACTATTTACGGTTAATATTATCTCTGTATGGTGGATGGAAGTCAGCGCGGCGGTAACTAACACAATTAATTAGGTCAATGCAGTCGTTCACCCCGTTCTTTTGACCCCCGAATTCGATTTACATAACTACTGGCGCGCCGGCGTCCACCCATCACAAATACATAATTATTACACAATATGGCCGTTATATTAACCTTTTAATAATCATCAATCACTATCAATTAATTGTCTTTGTTAATTAAATGGGTGCTGACCTTCAACCTGACCAAATATGGTTAATGAGTAGCGAATAGTTTAAAGAAACACCGGCGTTTTTTTTATTAAAATTATTTTTACATACATACATATACGCACGCCTACTTGTCATTGGGTTTAAAAAAATTTTTTTAATTTTATTTTCTATTCAGCCGACACTTAATCACTTGTATCGATTTAGTCCCACATATAAAATTCAGAATGTACTAACATAGAGACCGCATTTCATACAGTAAAAACCTGGAGCCATGAACCAACACATTAAATCCATATATGAGATGTCAGCAAATTCTATTTAAGTTAAGACTTAGATTCAAATCTAAAAATGTTCCAACTTATGGAGGGGGGATTGTAGCAAAAGCTACTCAAGGCTACGTCAGGAGCGGTTGGCATCACAAGAAATACTAAAACCACTTGGTGAAAGCAAAACCAAATCATTTTACGTTATTTTAAAATAATCGCCATCTCATATTATAAAAAGCTTAAAACAGAAATATATTTAAAAATTTAAAATGGCTGTTTATCTGTAAAATTAAAAATATAAAAAAATAAATAAAAAAAACCTTGAACATCGGCAACTTTTACACTCACCGGATTCGTTATCATGCGAATGCGGTCTCTAGTCTGCTAGTACATGTAACCTCGTTGTCATAACCGTTATTTTATAAAGTTTCATTGTTAAAAAACTTCTTTTACAAATCAATAATTTAATAATTTTTTTAAACACTCAACAATCAATCCGTTTACACTTTTAAAATACTTTGTTTCGAATGAATCATACAATAAAAAATATACTAAACATTTATGCGGTGTTCTAGGATAGGGTACGATGAACGGTTAACTATATGCAAGCAGTTTAAAAAAAAAAAACTATAGACATCACTTTTAAGGAAGCTGCACGAAGGTCACTTAAAGTTGGATACAACCCAAGCAAAGCCATTAAGACTCCAATCGAGTAAAAGAGAGTTTACTATGGACAATATTATGAATTTTGAGATTAACTTATGTAAAATACATTCATCACCAGTTCTTACAGAAGATTTAAATGACAAAGTGTATGTCATGATAGCCCGAGCGTAGCGAACCTGTTTCAAATTTATAAGGCCGTGTGGCCGTGGTTCGAATCCGGGCGTAAACCAATGAGTTTTTCTGACTTAAGTACATAACTATCACTGACTACATGCCTCGGCGAGCACATTAAGCAGTCGGTCCCGGTTACTGTCTATAGATAGCGGTCGTTACAATCCCCAACCCGCAATGGAGCAGCATGGTGGATTTAAGCTCCAAGCCCCCCCATTTTGAGGAGAGGCCTAAGCCCCTGCACTGGGGTATAATGGGCTGATGGAATGGATCAAAAGTATTATTCTGTTTTAATTTGGAAAAATTCATAAAATTTACGAATCCTACGAAGAGGAAGTATGCCGGCGGACGATATTTGAACCGAAATAAAACGATTTCGGATTTTGATTCATTCCAACGACAATAACATGTATCTACTATAATTGTATACAACGCAATAGTTATTCGATGGAAAAATCCATTAGGAGGTGATTCAATATAATAATATAACATTTTTACTATGTATAAAACTAAATCGTTGATCTGGATTATTGTGCAGGTTACCGCGACCACTGTCATCACTTGTGATAACAAAACATATGGGAATAAAAAAAAAATCATGCCTTTATTTTTCTTTATATGCTTTTGTTTGTTAATTGACACTACATTATTTACATTATTATGGCTATATTAAATAGGCACAGAATTTACACTTCCAAAGTGACTGCCCGATTGGCTGAGTGGTTAGAGAGACCCTAACTGCGGAGCCAACGGTCGGGGGTCCGATTCCCGCTCGGGACAAATACTTGTATGCATGAACATGTCTATTTGTTCTGTGTATGGGTGTAAAAAGTATCTATATATTCATCATCATCAGCCCATTTTTACCCCACTGCAGGGGCTTAGGCGTCCCCCAGGGTGAGGAGGGGGGCTTGGAGCTTAAGTCCACCACGCTGCTCCACTGCGGTTTGGGAACTGTAACGACCGCCATCTATTGACAGCGTCAGCTATATATTATTAAAAAAATATATTCAAGTATGTTTACCAGTTATCTAGTACACCATAACACAAGCATAATTCTTGCTTATTTTGGGACTAGATGGCGCCGTGTGGGATGTCCCAGGTATTATTATTAAAGTATTCCTTTATTCTATGTCAAAAGATGCTTGTTTATAGTTTTTCATCGCAAGTGTACCCTCAGCCTAAACACCGGTTATTAGAAAATATAAAATGTTTTCATACAGATGGTTTTTGACACACAAAGAACACCGAGTCATACTCGTGTTGCAACATGGAATTAGGGTTTTGTGCATATTTCGTCTTCACGCTGGTTTGTTCTTTCTGTAAATAAATGAAAAAGAAAATTTTATGTTGGTATGAAAAATTAAAGTGAAAACTACATTTGGTCTGCAAAAAAAGGGCAATTCGAGCTATATATAAATTAAAATCTAGAGATAGTGTAAAAGCTCACTTTAGAGGAAGTAACATTTTGACAGTCCCTTGTCAGTACATCTATGAAAATATAATTTATGTACATAAAAACTTAAACGCTTTCTGTAGGGTGGGCGATGGCCACAACATAAATACAAGACATAAGCATATGTTATCAATTCCCAGGTTCAGACTCTCAAAGGTTAATATTTCTTTCATGGGAAACTGTATCTGTTATCAAATAAAATTTCAAAAGAAATGTTAGACTTACATTGTACTCAATTTATAAAGCGAGTTAGGTACAGTCCAACTAACGAAGAACGCTTACTATTGTATTACTGAGAGTGGGCATGGACGTCATTGTAGTAGTTGTAAGCATTTTAAATTAAAAAAAAAAAAGAATTAAGTAAAACACATATATTTAAATAAAATAAACAGGGACGAGTTTCTTGCCCGTTCTTCTACTCAGTTTTCCGAACCGGTACCCAATCAATTCATTTTTACTTTCAATAAGTGTGTGTAAACATTGTATATTGAATAAGTTTTATTGGATTTTGACATAAGAATAAAATGGGACCAAATTTTGAACCACCAAAGAAACCTTATTCGATTACAAAATAGCTATTCACCGAGATCCCACTCGTGAAAGTATTTAAAAACCTGTCAAAACTGTATCGGGTCTCATATAAGCCACGACAACAACAAAAAGTTATCATAAACCAAAATCATGTGATTTCAGTGTTGAAGTACGCTTTAACTAAGTCAGCTGTAACTCGTGAACTAGTTCACTTTACATAGACGTGATTATTTTGCAATAAGTTCTTATTATGTACTATTATTTTGAATTCTTTCAAATTTTTCGGGACAGTGGTTCTAAAAGTTAGAGGGGGCGATATGTAATTTACGAAAAAACGCCATTCTAGATAAAAATGTTTAGAAATTTAAAGAAGCCGTCAAAGAAACCCATGATTTGATTTTAAAGTATTTATCTAATGAGACTGGACATTTTAAAATCAAACGGTAAAGTGTCCCATTCACGACCGCTCCATCGCTCCAAAATCAGTCACATCAGTCCAAAATGTTGCTGTAAATATTGAAACTGATTTTTGCGTGGTATCGTGCTATGCGCCGATGTCCAATCATTACAAAATCCTGTCGCGCCACGCAATGACTCCAACGTATCATGAATGCGGAACTCCACAGGTCGTTCGCACCTTGCCAATCACACAATCCGAGAAATTATCGTGATTTTTGGAAAAGGGGTGCAATTTTTAGATTAGTCTGTGTCAATCTGTCGTTTGGCTTGGTGGAGCGTGACGCAATCGTCAGTGTGTACAAAATTTTGATCACGCAGTTCGGATGTAGTCCAAATGGAGCGATCGTGAATGCCAGGCTTAAGAGTTCTTTATCAAACCACGAAACACTAAAAAATTGATACTTTACCACTATGACGAAACCGACGTCCACGATTATTTCACACAAAATGTCGTAAGGGGGTTCCACACTGTCTTCGGTTGTCAGATCGCTGGAAATAAGTTTTTTTTAAAATTTAATATAAGATTATATTAATAATATCTGGGTCATCCCATACATCGTCATCTAGTCCCAAAGTAAGCAAGTATTATGCTTGTATAATGGGGTACTAGATAACTGATATACATATTTAAATATTCTTTTTTATAATATATATAACGCATACGAGTATATACTTTTTACATCCAGACACGGAACAATTAGACATGTTCATGCACACCAATATTTCGACGATCCCTACGTACATAAAGACATGTCAAAAATTACCAATTTCTTTAATTGCATAAAATACTTTAGATTGTCCAAACGCTCGTGTCGTTGTGTCGTGATAGCCCAACGCGCAACGAACCCGTCTCAAATTTATAAAGCCATAGGACCACGGTTCGAATCCGGGCGTGTACCAATGAGTTTTTCTGACTTAAGTACATAACTATCACTGACTCCGTGTCTCGGAGAGCACGTTAAGCAGTCGGTCCCTGACGCTGTCAATAGATGGCGGTCGTTACCCCAACCCGTAGTGGAGCAGCATGGTGGATTTAAGCTCCAAGTCCCCCTCACCCCGGGGGAGGTCCAAGCCCCTGCAGTGGGGTAAAAACGGGCTAATGAAGTGAAGTCCAATCGCTCATACCCATATAAGAGTTTTTTACAAATATTAACTGTTTTACTAAATATACAAATCGTATAAGGGAACAAGTATAATAATTACAAGGAATTGGTGTCGCGAATGCGGTATCTTAGACATGTCGGTTTGTTCTGCGTTTTAAAAAGCGCGCCACTCGGTGTGAACGCCGCGGTCTTGTCAAACTTAACGTCTTTTACGCGAGATTCTCCAATTAGACGTGTTGGTGCCCATTCGCGCGGTTGAATATTGTTGTGGTTGTGATACAATTTCGTGGTGTGTTTTTTTAGTTTTTAATATTAATGTTATTAATTTTAACATTATTATGTTTTTTTTTATATTATATAACCATAAATAAAGACATATATGTCCCCATTAATGTATTTCTAATATTAATGGGCATCCATATAAAGATGTTTAAGGAATCCTTTTGAAAATAATAACACGATTCCACGTTTTCATAAGCCATTTACTTAAATTATATTTCGAACATGATTTGTCTGACATGGTTTTCTTTAAATAACAGCGTAGAACCAATTATCTAGCAGTTTTACCCAGAAAATGTGAAAAAATTAAATATGAATAAATACTAGTTGTGTGATAGCCCAAAGCGCAACGAACCTGTCTCAATTTATAAGGCCCCATAGGGCCATGGTTCGAATCCGGGCGTGTACCAATGAATTTTTCTGACTTAAGTACATAACTATCACTGACTCCGTGCCTCGGAGAGCACGTTAAGCAGTCGGTCCCAGACGCTGTCAATATATGGCGGTCGTTACATTCCCCAACCCGCAGTGGAGCAGCGTGGTGGATTTAAGCTCCAAGCCCCCCTCCTCACCCTGGGGGAGGCCTAAGCCCCTGCAGTGGGGTAAAAAGAAATAAAAAAAAAATTAAAAAAAAATAATGGGCTGATGAAGTGAAGTGAAAAAATACTACTTTTAACTTTTTAAAGATAGCAAAACATTATAGAAAAGATATATTTATAATTGTAATTAGAATTATTTCTAGAGCAACTTGAACTTTTATTACACTCTCCTGTAAACCTTAGCTTTTGACATGTCGCTTTGTACGTAGGGACCGTCGATTTGTCCCGGGCAGGAATCGAACCCGCGACCCTTGGCTCCACAGTTAACCGCTAAGATAAGGACAGACAATATACGTTACGTTGTGCATATACAATATTGCCTGTACCAACTGTACTCGCTTAACCTATAACATAGAAGTAGGAAAAAAGTAGATACTAAAACACACACTACGCTTATGCTGTCTTACCGGAACTACGCTTAAATTAAGTGTAGTTGATGCACCGCCTTTGGCAACAGCACTTGTAAGAGATCCGGTACAATATTAATTTTTGTAAGGAAAAATTATCGAAAACGATATCGATAAATCTGACGTCATATTTCCCCTTCCCTTGATTTACTGTCTCTGTTCGTTGCTGACTCCTCCCACATTTCGCCGCATGCCTAACCACGCGTTTGCGGCTTACGATGATGCAATGGTTCAGTTGGATAACGCTCGTTATAGTCTTTCCATTCCATTTTACCAGCCCGTTATGCTGCAGGGGTTTAGGCCTTCCCTTGGGGTAAGAGGGATTTGGAGCGTAATCCACCACGCTGCTCCAGTGCGGGTCGGTGTATTATTCTATCGGATTGATGGATTCGTTCTAGACTTACTATTATATTATTCTTAATCCTATGCCTAAAACTTTGCTAAAACTACAGTTCGAGACAAGGAACTTGGGGTCTGAGCGACTATGGTAAAGATAAAACACACATGTACACCCTTCCGGCCAATGTACGCTGGCGACGCCTTTGCCAATCAGTTAACGCAAGCGTATCTGATGACCAATCGGAAAACGCGAAAGTTTTGCCCACTCGTTCCGCACCGCTCCATACCGCTAAACAGTCCCAAAAATACTCCGATAATAACCCTGACACGTCAAGTTGCTTGCCTCGAACTGCAATTATAAATTAAAGCTAAAACGTTTAGATACTACAAAATACTTAAAAATTATAACGATTTGCCACAAATTTGTCTAGATTATTATAAAAGACGATAAAGGACCATAAACAATAAAGATGAGTTAAGAAGAAAAATTGAATGCAATATCTAATATGTAGGCGGTAGTTGTCTTAGTGAAAATAGTACAAACGTATACACCACGCGAATAACCAGATAATAACTGACATCTGTTTAATAATAATCTTTATTGGGTCGATTGGGTCTCCTTTTAATTAAAAACTAAATTTTATGGCGGATCGGAATACAACGCTATAGGCGTGCTTGCGCAGGTACAGTCATATGCCCCTTGCTCTACTGCGTCCCGCTACACCTAAAACTGGTTATTGCGACGTGACTTGTGCCTATGTTCACATCCGCCATAAAATTTGATTGGAACTGTACCAGGAGACAATTCTTCCATAAACAAAACATAATTTACTTCGTTGAAATATTTTTAGTTATGTGTGCGTATATATGTGTGTGTAGATGTAGGTGTGTGTATGCATGAGGGGATGTGTGTGCGAGATGAATGAAAATCTGAAAAGGTGTGTAAAGGAGAATGCTAGAGTGTTCTAATACGATAAGACCCATACCTGTAGTGGTAGAGCAGTGGTCCCAAATTCACCCAGATCCCGCCCGGACGGAGTATCTGATATATGCTCTCTATGAACTCTATGACGTTGGGCGCGCAGTCTATGAAGAAACAAGTGGCTACGCAGTCCCATTCGTCCGGCTCTGTGTAGACCTGAAGACATTGTTTTTAAAATTTAATAACTTTTAGTTAAATGCAGTAAAAGAAACCTCAAAACAAAAAATAATTTTGAAATAATTTTTGATCCTTAAAAGCATTGAGGACCACTAAGTAATCTTATAACCTCAGTTTATACCTTTTATGTTAGATCACATTTCAACGAAGTGTAAAAGCGAAGTGTATGTCATGATAGACGAATGGTAGCGAGCCCCGTTTCTTGTTTAGAAGGTCGTGGTTCGAATCCTAGGGCATGTACCAATGAGTTTTTTCTAACTTATGTACATAACTATCACTGACTCTGTGCCTCGGAGAGCACGTTAAGCCGTTGGTCCCTGTTGCCATCAATAGATGACAGTTGCTAAAATTCACCAAGCCGCACTGGACCAGCGTGGTGGATTAAGCTCCAAGACGCCTCATCCCGAGGGGAGGCCTAAGCCCATGCAGTGGGACAGTATTGGGCTGATGGTATGATATAGCAGATGCTTAAGTATATGGTTATTTAGGGGTTCCCGGCGTCTTTAAGAATAAACAATCAATAGAAAAAAACAGGTATAATTTTAAAAAAATTAAGTCACTGTTTTGCGTAGAGTTTTAATAAATACTTAATTTAATTTTTATTTGAAGCATTTTAAACTTAACTATAAATATTGGATAATTTTGGAACAGATTGAACCATCAAATTACAGTTACAGAATGAGAATACTCAGTGCGTTGAATTCAATTCGAATAAATTCAGTATAAAATAAATAAAAATATTGTAAATAAACTTCCATAAGCGGTCAATTAAGTTTATTCAATTAATTAAGCGGTGTAAAAGTATCTTTAAATGTATATACATTAAAAAAAAATATTTAAGTATATATATATATATGTTGTCTAGTACCCCATAATACAAGCATAATACTTGCCTATTATGGGACTAGATGACGCTATATGAGAGGTCCCAGATATTATTATTATATATTTTAATTAGCATTTAATTTCCTACACAATTTGATTACATTTCTTTAAAATTTTCAAAACGGGTATGCTGAAGACCACCCTCCATTGTTTTTTTTTCCAATGAAATGTTAGTCAGTCTGCACGTCTGTATAGAAAATCATGTACGTAACCCAAAAAGGTTTGCACTTTGAACTGTTAATAATTTTTATTGATTGAATAATTAATTTTATTAATTATTTAATGAATGTTTTTTTTTAATTTATTCATTAATATTTTTTTATTTATTTGCTTTTTGCTGCTTCGCTTAATAATTAATATTTCAATTAAATTAATTAATATTAATTAATGCTACATGAAATAATCATAGAAAACTGATATAACGCGACGTGTCAACAAATCAAATTCAGCACTGGCTAGATATAACAGCGCGTGCGGCGACTATCTTTGTGTCACTTTGGACTTAGCGCCGCGTGCGTAATCGTAAGCGTAATCTAATAGACATATTTTAGTCCTCTTTAGTACCTACATGATAATATTAATTTCATTAAAAACTATCAATAATTCAAAATGTATAAGTTTTTTGGAATCGGTACATTAGCTATTCTTTTTGGCTTGAATCTACACTTGCGTGACACCGTGTATAGTGAAGCCTCAGTAAAATTTCTACGCACACTAGAGTAACATTGGAAAGGTACACATTAAAATTCTTGTGGACGTCGTATTACGCGCATTTTATTGAAGTTTTCGTCGATTCACAAAACGTACAGTACCCGGCCGTAAGGGGCCGTCCATTAATCACGTGAGACTTGAAAGGGGGGGAGGAGTTTGACAAAAATCACGAAGTGTCACAAGGGTGGAGGGGGGTGTAGTAAGATATCACGTGTATTTATTTTTTCAAACGTGCTATTTTTAAATCGAAAAGCGGCGTGTAGTGTACACCATTCGTTTATTATTTTTACACCAATCAAAAACAACCTGCAACTTTTCTGTCTTAGACATTTTTATCATGGTCCTTAATTTTGGAATAAAATAACATTATACTTTATACCCGTATTTAAGATAATATTCTAAAATATTCTAAAAAATTTAAAAAAAATTGTAGATACTAATAATACACGCGATGATGGGTGGGGGGTGGGGGGTAGTCTTAAATCTCACCATGTATCACCAAGGGGGAGGGGGGGTTCAAAAATGCTTAAAAAAAGATCACGTGATTAATGGACGGCCCCTAACTTATGCACACGCGTTCTAAAAAGCGGCTAAGTAAAAACAAGTTTAAAAGTAAAATTATAAGTAATCTTGTAATTTTTTATGATAATAACGTCTATGCCGTTTTGTAATTAAACAAAAAAACGATATGAATACCTATAGTTTTATTTTTAAACCTCTTTTTACTTAGTCGCTTTCTAGAACTCGTGTGCATAACTCACGGTCGGGTACTGTACTTCGGTTGTTATTTTACTGAGAAACGTCAGAGCCGGTGTCACGAAAGCTTCAGTGATATACATTTTTTTAATAAACATTAAAAATTCTATTTATTCTACAAAAGTAATTATTTTATTCTATCAAGAAAGTTTTCTGTAGCGGGCTCTTTGGCTATAAGTAGATATATCAGAAATGTTGGTGTTTCCAGCAGTAGCTGCTCGATTCGGGAACAGTGATGCTGCATCGGCCATTGGTCTAATACATAATAGGTGGCGAATACAGCTGCTGTTCTTGAGGATACACAAAAAACATGTCTTGAGTTTTGTGTAGCGGGTCCTTTGGCTATAAGTAGATATATCAGAAACGTTGGCGTTTCCAGCAGTAGCTGCTCGATTCGGGAACAGTGATGCTGCACCGGCCATTGGTCTAATACATAATAGGTGGCGAATACAGCTGCTGTTCTTGAGGATACACAAAAAACATGCCTTGAGTTTTCTGTAGCGGGCTCTTTGGCTATAAGTAGATATATCAGAAACGTTGGTGTTTCCAGCAGTAGCTGCTCGATTCGGGAACAGTGATGCTGCACCGGCCATTGGTCTAATACATAATAGGTGGCGAATACAGCTGCTGTTCTTGAGGATACACAAAAAAACATGTTTTGAGTCTACACATTTTAAATTTTAAAATGTTAATATAAGAGTTACCTTCAAAAAGTCTCCAGCGGCCATAGAAAAATTGGCACTGCTCTGTACTGTCGAAGGTAAAACATCAGGCACCCTGGCGGCCAAAAGTTGGTGCTCGCAAGTCATATTGTTCACATACTGATGCAGCCATGGGTGGACTATATATTTGTTTACCTGGAACATTCAACTTCTTGATTACTGATATATTTTTGGAGCTGACAAGAAAAAACTGTTCTCGCATCACACATTTTACACATCACTGATTCTTAAACAGATCCTGGTTCATTATTTACAATATACTTTTATCTTCTACAGCTGCTATACAGCTATCATAATGATAAAGGTTGCATAATATATGTTGTTTTAAGAGTTATAACAGATGTGAAATTTGTATTCAGGTTATAAGAGATATAAATGGCATAAGAATTGTACAATTTGCGTTAATAATAATAATACCTGGAACATCCCACACAGCACCATCTAGGCCCAAACTAAGCAAAGCTTGTATTATGGGTACAAGACAACTGATATACATACTTAAATAATAGTAATAAAAACGCATACATCACAACGTCTAGGCCCCAAACTAAGCATTAGCTTCTATTGTATATGGCAAGCACTGCACGACCATGGGACACCACCTTAAATTATTTATTTATTTATTTATTAAAGCACAACCACATCACATATATTCATACAATAACCAAATGAGTATTCTATAGTATTATTCTAATATACATGACACTTATGGTGGGTGTACATAACATTTACTATAAGGTAGCGTTAGCTAGTTACAGTTCCAGTCAACCTTTATGGCGGATGGGAACATAGGCACAAGTCGCGTCGCAGTAAACAGTTTTAGATGTAGCGGGACGCAGTGGAGCGAGGGCCATATGACTGAACCTGCGCAAGAATGCATAAAGCGTTGTATTCAGATCTGCCATAAAGTTTGATTGGAACTATACTCTGTTATCAAAGATTTTACTCAAAAAGGTGGTCAGTTATCACTGAAGTTATTATTATTAATAGTGTTTTGCATCTCTAATCTCTACTCACTTCAGGACACTTGTTGAGTATGAAATTGCTCGCGAACAACATGTAAAGTGAAAACTCGTTGCCCTGGCAGGTGTAACCGCGGGTCGCAATCTCCCATGCCAATCTGCCCAAACCTGCGCCAGGGACTAATACGCGCACGTCGCTAGGGGGGCTGAAACGACAAACGGATAAAAATACACATGTAGGAACGTGGCTGTAACAATAGCATGCGAGACTAGATAGCGCGCGCGCTTCGTGGGGGAAGATTCGTCCATTCAGAAGCACGAACTAGTTTTTTTGGGTGAACGAGTGACGCAGAAGACGCGTTGATCTTGAACAATCCAAATACTTATTTATAGCTTGTTAATCTCTGAATGTATTTGCCATCTGTTTAGATTACGTAAGAAATGTATTCGAATAAATATTAGTTTAAGTTCTGGTTCTAGTCTAGGCACACTCTTACATTGCATAAAGTCTATCCGTTATATTAGACCTCGGTACACCGAAAGGCAAAAGAGGAACGAAATAGACAAATTAAAATATATTTATTTAGAGGAAACAGATACTTATCACATGAAACAAAAACTTATGACAAAAATTCTTCATCACTCGACGTATCCTTCGATCACCGCCTGTGTTCATAATAAAACGTGCTATTTTGTCATTTAATTACTCCGTGAACCGTCGAAATAAACTAATAAATCTTCGCTGAAACTGTGCGCAGCACGCGCAACCCGTCGGTTTCCTTTGTGACGGTCGGCACGTGTAGCGGCTTTCTTTGAGGATTTTTTGTCCGAGTGCTTTGGTGGCGTGTCAAAAGGTGTGGGTTAAAATAATGAATATACTATACATAACTATGATGGGTGCCAAAATAACTTTTCTTGATGGGTACAGTGCAAGACATAGAGATTCAGATGTCTATTTCCGGGACTTTCCAGCAATATAAAGTAAGTGGGACGAGCCAACAACTTTCGCGTACATTGTTTAGTTTACATGCACATTGCTAGTTTACATTACTAATGTACAAGCGCGTCTCGTCCCCACAACTATGGCTCAAAGCTCAAGATCCATATCTCAAACTGTATAAGGAGACAAAGTTCATCTGATACTATCTCCTGAAGACTGGATAATCAGGTAAGATCCACCTAAAGCCACTTGTTATATAGATTGATCTAGGAAAGAGTCGTCCAAGTTATCCAGCTCCGAGGTATACATACCGGAAATGGAGGTAAATAGATCTTTCTCACTTGGGAGTTGCACGAGTGTATTCCAGGCGGAGATCCATGCCATTATGGAATGCACTGAAATAGTTAAAGACACTCCTACTGGTGATAGTACCAAGATAGTAAAATACAGCGACAGTCAAGCAGCAATCAAAACACTGAATAAAGTAGAGGTTACATCTGCACTGGTGAAAGAATCAATAAATTGTCAGGAGTAACAATCACTTGGGTTCCTGGTTATCAGGTACACAAAGGGAATCAAAAATTACATGAATTAGCCAGAAAAAGGAGTAGATCAAACTTTTGTGGGACCAGAAACTACATTATCAATCCCACACAACAGAATATAATACAAGGAATCATCCATAGGTAATTACAGAAGCATCAAATGTTAGTTAGAGTATAGTAGAATATTGTTGACAATCAAAAATCTTCCTAAAATCATATGATAACAGGACGACACGAAAACTGCACAGAATGAGAAGGGGAAACATGAGAATAGCAGTAGGGATCGCAACAGGACACTATGTGGACTTAATAGATACCTGATGATTGTGAAAATCAAAGAAAAACCCATATATATACCCGGAATGTGAGGAAGCAGAAGAACAGATTCCACCTGGTAGCCGAATACCCAATGCATGCATCACTCAGATGGGAAATTCTAGCAACAGACAAGATAGATGAAGAGCAGCTCGCAGACAACATTTGAGCAACTGGTAAACTTCTGCAAGGTAACAAAAAGGTTCGAGACGACGCCGAAAGGCCAATAACTCATGAAGGGATTCACCAAATGGGGAACCGGGCGAAATATTCTACAACTGAGAGGCCTGATCGCTCGCCTGCGTCGGCCAGCGTCCCCATATATAAATAATAATCCCCCAAACTGATGATTTCACTTTGAATCGACATAACTTTCCAAGGTAAGTGCAGCTGTAACAATTTTGTCCCCATGGAAAAAACTGAATCTCCAAATTGTTTGGTAAAGAATTGAAGATGTGAGCCTTGTACTGATGGAGTGTGGCCGGTGTGAGATGGAGAGAAAATCAATGATCACCAAAGTGGGCGCTGATGGTTCGATTCTAGGGACTTTCCAGAGTATCTTGAGTGAGCTGGAGTCTGAATTTGTTCACATTATATATAATTATGTACATAAATATGTATTGGCTCGCAGACTTGATTACTGAAGGCCATATATATATTTGTAGTTTGTTGGTTGTTGTTGTAGGATATGTCTACCTTGTTGGTTGACGTATGCTACAAAAGACAAATGCCTTTTAAAAAATTGAAATAATAAAAAAAAATTTTGTTGGTTCATAGCATGTAACTGACTAACCGTTCCTCTATGGGAAACCTTTCCAATATTTCATCGATGATCGGCTTATAACACTGCTCACGCTCTGTAGCGCCCATATCGCTCCAATCTCGAACCAAGTTTTTAAGGACTGATTGTACCTAAAAATAAAATAATAATTTTATCTTTGTGTTACCGAACACCAAGGTCCGGCTGTCGCAACGGCGACCGGCACGAAATCATAAGCCGATTTCAAAATGGCGTATTTCGCTTTTTTTTCCCTCCGGTCGCCGTTATAGTAATATAATATTTGTGCATCAAAATATAAATATATTTTATCAACACGGTTCTCAATGTTAATACACGAAATATATTAAGCTAGTGGTGCAGTTCCAATCAAACTTTATGGCGGATCCGAACATAGACACAAGTCGTGTCGCAGTAACCAGTTTTAGGTGTAGCGGGACGCAGTGGAGCAAAGGGTTATATGACTGTACCTGCGCAAGTACGCATAGAGTGTTGTATTCCGATCCACCATAAAGTTTGAGGTAAACTATAATAAAAATAGCATATGAAAAAAGTATATACTGTTTTATGGAGAGAGGTGTATGTATTTATAACAAATCACCTCCAGAAATATTAAATATGTCATTACATAAATTTAAAAAAAATTAAAAAAAAAGTTGTTAAGGGCTATTACCACCTAAGCAGTAGATTATTATTTAGGTGACAGATCTCTGGACATCACCTAAGCAATTGGCATGTTTTTTTTTTTGCTTTATGCATTTCTTTTTAATTTGTTGAAGTGTTAAAGTTTTACAATTTCTACCATAGAGTAAAAAAATTTCCCACAAACTTTTGATTTTAATAGTCATAGATGACAATGCAATTTCGCAGGGGCGAAGATCAGCGCGCGGGGATTTTGCGGGGCTGAAAAC
This sequence comes from Luffia ferchaultella, assembly GCA_949709985.1. Classification (NCBI taxonomy): domain Eukaryota; kingdom Metazoa; phylum Arthropoda; class Insecta; order Lepidoptera; family Psychidae; genus Luffia; species Luffia ferchaultella. Next base: position 4,570,833 of record OX453269.1, read on the forward strand.
CGGCACTTGGGTACCTCGCGGACTGAAACTCGCCATCTTGCACTAGCTAGCTAGAGTATGAGTGGCTAGACGGTAAACGCAGAAGAGGGCTTCTAGTCAATTCATACTTTTATGACTTCTACATTTTTATTGTTAATTTTAATATTTTTTAGTAAAATTTATTGTAAATCTCTATGAATCTTCATTATACATATTGCGAATTGCCAAAAAACTGCAACTTTCTTAAAATAAAAAGTTTGTATCTTAAAAGCTTTCAGATAAACTTTGTGTTATTAGTGTGAGCAAAAAAGGAAAGCTATAATTTTATTAAAATCTAATTAAAAACTACAAATTTATTAATTATTGTTAATACTTTATAGTATGTATAGTTCACCTCAAATATTATGGCAGATCGGAATACAACGCTATAAGCGTGCTTGCGCAGGTAGTCATATACCCCTCGCTCCACTGCGTCCCGCTACAGCTAAAACTGGTTACTGCGACGCGATTTGTGTCTATGTCCACATTCGCCATAAAGTTTGATTGGAACTGTACCTACTTTGAAATGAGTTACTGCTGAGTCTCTAGTCAATTCTTTTCAATAGAAACTACATTATAAACCAAGAGTAACTTAAAAAAATAATAATAATAATACATGGGACTTCCCACACAGTGCCATCTAGTCCCAAAGTAAGCAAGTGTTATGCTTGTGTTATGGGTTACTAGACAACTGATATACATACTTCAATATTCTTTATAATATATACATATATAAATATATTTTTTATATATATATATATAACAACCAAGACCCGGTACCAGTATCAATATTCATCATATTAATAATGACCCGACCTGGGATTCGAACCCGGGACCTCTAGTTTCTTAGGCAGGGTCGCTACCCACTAGGCTAAGCGGTCGTCAAATAAAATAAAAAGAAACTGTTACTATGAATCTTGACAATTAAAAAGTACTTTAGCAAGTCTACTTGAATAAAAATATTTCGATTGAATTTGATTCTTAAGGTACACATAGTAAAAAAATAAATACCTTTTCAACATCATGCTGAATTTTATGCTGCTTCTCCAATATCCTCGATTCATAACCATTCGCGTAATCGCATTCATTATAGTTACACATACTGACTCCATTTCCATTTGTCTCTGGTACATCCGTTCCTTCTATGTCTGTTACCCTGTGGTCAACATTTTCAAACATCGTCTCTACATCTTTTATTATCAATTGAACTATGTCATTGTTAACGTCAACGCATTTACGGAACTTGGTCAAATAGGTTTTGTACTTTTCTAGCCTCCTTTGATGGTTTTCAGGTAGTTTTTTTATTATTTTTTCAGATTTACTGATGCGTTGGAGTGTGTGTATTCTGGAATTACATTTAAGAATTAATAATAGTAATACCTGTGACACCCCAACAGCGCCCTCTAATCCCAAACTAAGCAAAGCTTGTATTATGGGTACCAGACAACTGACATACATATTCAAACACACATATTTTTTTATAATATATACACATATATAGATACTTCACACCACGACACGGAACAAATAGACATGTTCATGCACACAAATATTTGTCCCGAACAGGAATCGAACCCGCGACCTTTGGCTCGGCAGTTAGGGTCTCTAACCACTCGGCCAATCGATCAGTCAATTATATTAGTATTTAGCTCCTGGCTTTGTCTATGTTGTTTTGAATTCTTCTTTAACCCCTTTTCATATCCTTCCTTTATTTCATAAATCTTTATTGCATGCCACAATTGCTGTTTCAAAACAAAATTGGAATACAGCATTTAACACTTGCCTACAAATTTTTGCTCTCTACTGTACTTAAATGGCACAAGTCAAGAATGCTGAACTAATGGTTTAGTTTAGGGCCTTGGTAACCAATAACCTGATCTGAATGGTTGCTCCGTCATAGCACTTTGTCATACTGCCAATCACAAACTATATGATTCACTGTGCTTGCGAAGGCCAGCATTTTGTGTCGCTTACAGTATTTTTGTTTACTGAAGTCTTAATCTTTGGTACCTAACAATTTCGTGCACCTCTAAGGCCCAAGCCCTTTTTAATGGTACCCTAAATTTTTTTTTCCTATGGAATCTCTGAGATAATTGTTGTCAAAACACCCTCTGAGCTTTAATATATATGATAGATTCTTACACCGGCTCTTCACTCTCGCCGAGCGGAGGCAAGCGCCAGAGACAGCGCTATACGAATAAAAGAGAAGGGATCTCCCCCTTCTCTTTTACTCACATAGCGCTGTCTTGGCACTCGCCACTGCTCGGCGAGTGTGAAGTGCCTGCATTAGATAGCATAATAATTAGGATGAAGTGTTTCATACTCCGATACGATCGAAACCGCAAAATGTCACACTCAATGATTAGACAGATCGTACGTAATTATCATTGTTTTAAAAATTTCGTTAAATTCACATTAATTGTGATTTCAGAATTTTTATTTTAAAGTACAAATTTTACACGTGGGTCACACAAAATTCTATTTCACAGCAAATATTTCAAAACATCAACTTTTGATTATTTGTTCTGTGTGGTATATTTTTCTGTTCACATTTTTGTTGCCACAATGCAGTATCTCTTTGAACATCTATGGATAGACAAAAGTTAATAGTTAAAAAAAAATTTGTAGGCAGACAAGTAACACAATAATATTTATCTCACTGATAATGCACTATAGTTGAATTGCATAAACATAATAGAATGATGTCACCGCTCAAATGCATTATCACAAAACATGTTTCTACCTTTGTTCTTCATGTATAGATTTTGAAATTTCTTTCAGAGATGGCAGGGCTCGGAGTGGGAATTATCATTGATAACTATTACTGATAATTATCTTTGATAAATATAATCGAAAATATTTAATTTTCCATATTCAATTGTATTATTAGCGTAACTTGAGTTGTGTAAAAAAAAATATAGTATAGATTATTTTCTCATTATTCCACATAATGCCACGGAACAGGTACCCTGTTTGGTCAAACTTTCACTAGGTATACCTATTAAAACCAAAAACACTGAATTTTGAGGTTGATGCAAAAAGTGTGGAAAATAAATGCAGCGGATTTAAGATCGCTTGAAAATAAATAAAATATTACCTTGGTTGTTAAAAGTGTATAATTTATAATTAAACTACTTGCTTCTAAAATAAATGTTGTTAAGTAATTCCAGTTAAAAAAGGATCATATGTTTGAAAATCATCATAATTATTGCAATAATTATCAAGAGACATACCTATTTATTTTGATAATTTCAAACCCTGAGATGACAGGGCAAGAAAATAAGCTTGAGGTACCTTGAAAAAGGCTCTGGTCATAAATGCAAATAAAATTAAAATTAATAAACCACAAGTAATCACTGAAACTAATGGTGAAAACTGTAAGCGAAAATTCATATTGAAAAATGATATTTTTAAATATGTGTAGAACCTTAAGGCCTTTTACAAATAATTAACTAAACTGATGAGTAAATATGCACCTATAGTACATTTTGTTTGAAATCTCTAAAAAGGGCAAAAGGAATATTGAAATTTCTATTAGAAATAATATGAATACATATCGCTGAGGACAAAAGTAGCCTGTATATGACATGCCATATTACAAAAATACAAAATTTACTTCGTTTGACACTAGTTTAATTTTAATGTTATAATTTCCCGGGCAAGGAATCTCATTCCAGTGTAGATATCTGCAAACTAATATTCTTTAATAAAAGAAATCAAAAAGTTTGATGTGATAAGGTCGTACGAAAAGATTATTTTGTATTTAGAAAAGCTTATAGAAACGAAACAGAAGCACATTGTTGTTACTCAGATTGTGCATTATCAATTTGAGCTGTAGATCTAACATAGACTCAGGTTTCGGGTATAAAAGGGGTCACACTGTGTGCTGGGTTGGCAAATGCTGGTCGTCGGCTAGTCAGTCACAATGTAAACACCAGTAAACTGGTGTATAGGTAGTTGGATGGACCAGCTAAAATGGTATCTATGTGTAATGGATGCAACTGTCGATTTTGTTACTCTAGGAAAAAAAGGAAGGAAAACTCTAGGAATTTATGTATTGCTGAGTGTATAAAAATAAAAGGATTTGTATACAGTAAAGCAATCATATTTTGTTTTGCAAAAGCATTCCTATTCATGTGGGGATTTAATTCATAATATTTTTAATCAATAATGATACTTATGTTTTTATCAGATTTTTCGACTTATTATCTATTAAGTAATATACGTAATGTTATACAAATTATTCCAAATGGATGTAATACTCAATTTCAATGTCCTCTTTTTATCCGCATGACAACAAAGAGAATTTCGTAAAATGAACTTAAACTCGAAGCCGTAAGGTTTATTTTTCACTAAAAGGCTTCGGAACAAACAAAGCATCTATCTAAATAGGTTAATTAGACTATATAGACAATAGAAACAAAGAACTTGATTTAGGCAAGCAGTAAGTACTGCATCTTTATTAATAGATATGTTGTTCAAATTATCAAAATTAGAAACTTATTTAAAGTTACTCACTTGTAATATTTAAAAGCCGAAACAACAGAGCGAAAGTGTGCCCGTTCTAATGCTTCGTCAATGGCTTCTGTGTCCATTTTCGACATTTTTATGTTATTTTAATTTAATAAAACGAAGAAAGGTCTTAGTTCCGTACTAAATAATACTATTTTTCTAATAATGCCACGGCGCCGTAACAAGCGCACTTTCAACACCACCACACCACCTCTTTGCACACACACTTGTACACTGGTGCCCATTCACTCACTGACCTGACACTGAACTGACTGAACTATGCACTGAACTGACCGTTCTAAGCTATTACTCCCAGTGTGGCCAGATATAGCATTTCTGGCACTACCGTAGCAACTTTCATGCAAAAAAATTTGTATGTAACATTAACTGTAGCAACTCTGAGAAATGTAGCAGTTTTGTAGCAACTTTTTTTTGGAGGTGTGCAGAACTCTGGATTATCGACATCCACATCACTTTCGCTATTTGATAGTTCATTATCCATCTCGTAGAAGAATAATGTGAGCACGAGGGAAAAGCAGTTTGTTTGTTTTTGTTTTTTTGCCGGAAAGGAAACAATCGGTACGGTTATGATTTGCAAGTGCAACAAAAAATCAGGAGCCGACCATTGAGCTCAAGCTGTTTATAGCATGGGAAACCGGCAAAATCGCTGATCGCATGCGACCAGATGATAGTGTATGTTTACGAAAAAATTTAAAAGAACAAAACTCGCATTTGCATTCCATAAATACTAACAAAATAGAAAAAAAGAAAATAATGAATTTACGATAACATTTAAAACAAAAAAATTTGGTCATCAATAACGCATGCAACCAGCAATTTTGCCAGTTACCCTTTAGCTGCTTGACCATGGAGCTTGATAGAGAAATATACATTCAAATATAAATTAGCCACCAGAATGCAGCACGAAGCAGACAAAAATGTAGCATTTTTTGTAACACTTTTTTATTTTATAGATGGCGCTACGTAGCAGTTTTTTCCGGTTTTCGTAGCATCTTTTCCAATTACGATCTGGCCACACTGATTACTCCTCTCCTAGCAGTGTCGCCAGGTTTTCAAATGCAAATGTACAACATGCATTTTTTGTTCACACGAAAATAATTAATTATTACTGCTTTTGATTCTTCGGTTCTCCCTGCATACAGAAATTTCTTCTACTTTTACAACACTCGCAAAAGCATCTGCTAGGCTACTCAAATGACCTCAATTGCCTTCCAATGGCAGTTTCGTATTTTATTTATTAACCTTACAAAAATTGAAACAGTCACAATACAGTGATGATGTGACTATATAATTTACTAGGATTACTACCAAAACACGAATCCGTCTGTCTATAAAACTTATAAACTTTTTTATAAGTTTTATAATTTATATATATTGTTATAAAACACAAACTAATTATTAGAATTAAAAAGGAAAAGCAAGGTCTATATTAATAATTTAATTAGAATCTATGAACTGATCGTATTTTCGCGACGCTGAATGCAACGAAAGCAGTACGTCCGTCCTGTATGAGTGCCGAGCAGCGAGAGAGCCGCTGTCGTCGACCGACGGGTTTAATCGTGTTGGCTCGGAAGCGTTCGTGAACACTCGGCTTCCAATCCGTGTGGCGTTGTCTCACTCAATAACAGGTCGCGGCCTTTCACCTCGGGATTTTCTTCTAACACGGCCGTTCCTGACGGCAGAACGTCCTCGTCTGCTGTTTCGTCCGCTGATACAGACAAAATTATTATTAACTTAACATCATGAAGAAAAATCACTGCATAACGCTAACATTCACATTCTTGCCCATAACTGCTAGTGAGCGCTCAGCCAGTCATGAGGCAAGACCATCCATGCTTCACAATCAACATATTTTCAAATTATTAATTTAACAGCAACTGACTTTATTCATACTCAACATTCATACGATTACACATTCATCCATACTACATCAAAAAAAAATGTCTGCCGAGATTATTATCTCGATACGCAATGCAAGTCTCTGGACCACATGCGTCTGCCGGGAGGTACCATCCCGATACACGATACCCATTAATTGACGAGTCTTACATCGTGTCTACCGGAAAACATAGTTCCGCTACATGGTACATATCAAAAAACCACATACCATGTCTGCCAGGAAACATCGTTCCACCACATGGTACATATCAAAAAACCACATACCATGTCTGCCAGGAAACATCGTTCCACCACATAGTACAGATCGAAAGACCACATACCACGTCTGCCGTTAAACATAGTTCCACTACATGGTACAGATCGAAAGACCACATACCACGTCTGCCGGGAAACATAGTTCCACTACATGGTACAGATCCAAAGACCACATACCACGTCTGCCGTGACTACCAGTCACCATACGACGCATTCTGATGCATCTATCGTACTCACTTGAAAAGAATGCAGCACACGCATCAGGCGTCCACTCGCCATGCCAGAGTATCATATATTCGGCTCCGTGTGTTGCCTTACTGAAGTACCCTATCGCATGTTTACGTTTTTCTTTTTGTTGTAACAGGACTGCATCATAGCCGATTGCACTAGCGTCCGTATGAAGTTCAGTTGTTTTAGAAGCATAGCTCGCTATATATTTACGAAAATACCCTGCAAGCCCTAGGAACTGGCGAACTTGCTTTACATTTGTTGGTTTTGGAGCTTTAATTAAGGCCTCAATCTTTCGCGGGCTCGGTCGTACCTGACCTTGACTGATCATTCGTCCCAGATATTCTACTTCTGTAGATAAGAAAGTACATTTCTTCAAATTTATGGAAAACCCCGCAGAAGTGTCCAAAATAAAGGATCGCGAGAACTCATTAATAATAGGCAACAGTTTCTCTTTGTCATTGCCGATCAATGACGTATTCACAAGGCTCGTGCTAACTCCCTCATTGATCGTTACGCGCAAATGTGAAACCGGGAACGTATTGTCCGTTCTAACAAGCCGTTGCGTGTCACTATTTCTTATGTAGGTGACACCGTTACGATTCAGTACATCTGTACCCACTAACACCGGTGTACCTAAACACTCGGGCAAAACAACATACAAGTCGACTTCCAATAAAATCTCTGGAAACTTTATGACGGTCATGATGAACGAAGTAGACTCAATTTCTTGGCTACCGATACCTCGGAGTATACGGTAAGTCGGTTCTTGCTTGCAATTAAAATATTTCAGCATTGACTGAGAAATGAGTGAAATGCTCGAACCGCTGTCAATGAGTACATTCACTGGCACACCGCATATTACAGCCGTCATTACGTTACTATCTTTTAAATGTTGTTCTAAATTACGACACAGATTAACATTATTGACTCGTTTGTTAAAACTATTACTAGATTCAGAACGCTGCTTTACAAAACATGATTCTATCACGTGGCCAGGCTTTTTACAGTAAGTGCAGTTCAAAAAATGTTTACTATTGGAAGGGACAGATTCAGAGCTAGCCTGTATCACGACAGCCTTATGTCGTTTTGTACAGTTGATGCGTTTATGTCCGACTGCACCACACGCATAACACTTAATATCAGACTTATCAGTTAGGCGTTTACGCGTATCTTCCCTGTCTATTGTTGACGAACGAACAGGATCACGATTACTACGATTATCGATTTTAGGTTTTTTGTACACTGACAAAAATTCTACTAATTCGTGACATTTTAATTTAGAATTTGCAGTAGCTGCCTTAATCTGAGGATCGTTAATGCCCCGAACAACTATAGCCACCTTTAACTCATCTGATAAGCCTTTGACAATATTGAGACGTAATAGAGACTTACGTGCGTATTCCGAAAAAGTTACATAGTTGTTCGAACCGGTACACATCACCTCAAATAAGACTTCGGCTACATCGACGTCTCGTGGGCAGAGTGATCGGAAATCGTGCTTAAAGTTACTCCACGTGCGGTCGTTAGTAACCCAGTCACTAAGCCACGTCTGAGCGTCACCCTTAAGACAACGCCCGACACGTGAAAGACATTCGTTTTCACCCCAACGATTCAATTTACGTGCTTGGTCTACCTCTGCACACCAAACATCGAAATCGTGTATATCAGGATCAAAATTGGAAACGTAAAAATGGTTAGACCTTACTTGAGCTAAAGCCGATAGTGCGTTAGCAATCCTGTCCGTTACGTCCGCGGAATCGCTCCCATTTCCACACGATGTGGTTCGTTGTGCGTTCGACACCGTTGCACCACTCGACGCTACGCTGTGCACGTCACCATCCGTTCCGGCCCCTACGCCATGCGCTACGTCAGCCGCGATGTTCTGCGAATGAGTTATTAACGGCAGGGAAGGTAACGTGTCTAGCTGAGATCGAGGTAACGGCGACACAGGTGAAACGTTTATTCTGCCCTCTATTGCATTCAGTCGACTAAGAATAGCATTTAAAACTTCATTAGATTTCTTTTTCTTGCTTTTTGATTTTCTTTCAGACATAATTATCTAGTACACTAAAGACACTAAAATTGAATACAAGTTCGAATCGCACTTCTGATGTTATAAAACACAAACTAATTATTAGAATTAAAAAGGAAAAGCAAGGTCTATATTAATAATTTAATTAGAATCTATGAACTGATCGTATTTTCGCGACGCTGAATGCAACGAAAGCAGTACGTCCGTCCTGTATGAGTGCCGAGCAGCGAGAGAGCCGCTGTCGTCGACCGACGGGTTTAATCGTGTTGGCTCGGAAGCGTTCGTGAACACTCGGCTTCCAATCCGTGTGGCGTTGTCTCACTCAATAACAGGTCGCGGCCTTTCACCTCGGGATTTTCTTCTAACAATATTATATAAATTATAAAACTCATAGCAAAAGTTTATAATTTATATATATTATAAATTATAAACTTTTGCTTGCCAGAGACTACTGATTGATAATTGATAACCAATTGATGGGAAACTGAAACCTGTTTCAAACAATTTTTTGTGGGGTTGTAACTGCCTATCTAATGCGTTTATCTCTTTCGCACATATACAACATTGTAAATACTTATCTCTGTTTTTAACGAAACATAGGCACTAATATCTCGACCAAAAATTTGTTTTGAGTGTCACTGCCCTGATGCGAAGTTTGCAATTTGCCAATCCTGCCAATCTGTGTTTTGGTTTGCATTAATACAAATCACTCACAAAATCTGTGCTCACAAACACAAAATAAATAATTACATAGAGCAATCGATCGATAATCGCGTATTAAAACAGTAAAAATTTAAATAACAATTATTCCTTCTAGAGATCATTTGGTGCTTAGATATCGATGTATAAATTACAATATTTTCCTAAACATCAGTTTCAATTGGACATTCAAATTCCTAAACCAATAAAGTGTTTATTTATATAAATTATGATCAAATATTTGTGAAATTAGCCTTTAAAATGTATTTAAATGTAAATAATTAAATTTATATTATCTCTAAATAGTGGTTCTCCTGTAAACCATGTGGACGAAAAATCAATATTTTGTGTTGCTAGGTTCAAATAGAATAAACACCTAGCTTGTGCTTGCACGGTGCTTGTGTAACTAATTTTTTTACAAAAACAAAAATAAAATCAAAATGTTGCAAGAACTGTTGTCACATAAAGTAACTCCTTTATTAAAATGCACCATACTGTTATTATTTATTTTTACTGCAAAAGTTTTGACTTCGAGACCACGGGATGATGACTCAAGAAATAATATTCAACACCATAAAACTTCTTATGTCCGTACGTTCACGAAATATCATCATAGACGTGTCTCACCCCAAGAAGTTTCTGATCATTGGCCGCTTACACAGGATTCTGTTGATCACACAAAGGTTATTAAAAAAAGAAATGTTGATGAAAATCAAGAAATCATGACTTCTTTTCAACCGAAAAAAAATTCCGAAAGAAATAGTTTTTTAGGAATAGAAGAAAAAGCAATGGATACTAGTCCCAAAAATACTGTGGAGAGCAATATGAAAAATTCTGAAAGAAAGAAACCTAAAGTAAAAGCTGCTATCATAGTAACAGATCCACCTACAACAATGGGACCGAAAAAATATTGTTTGTATAAAATCAATAGTGTTGAATTGAGCGTGACACCGGCTTATGATGATGAAAGGAACGCACAGCAGATGATTGAAAATGAATATTTTGGTAAGTTTCACCAGTATTGTATTTTAAAAGGAATGATAAAGCATTATGATGCATTATTGATGACTGGTTGGCCAAGTGGTTCGCGACCCTAACTGCGGAGCCAAAGGTCGTGGGTTCGATTCCCGCCTAGGACAAATATTTGTGTACATGAACATGTCTCTTTGTTCCGTTTTTGGGTGTAAAATATTGATACATGTATATATTATAAAAAAAAACATATTTAAGTATTTATATCAGTTGGCTGGTATCCATAGTACAAGCTTTGCTTAGTTAGGAACTAAATGGCGCTGTGTGGGATGTTCGAGGTAATATTATTGTATTGTTATTTATTAAAATAGTGGCAAGAGTTATTAGTAAAATATGTAAAGAAAAACATGTATTAGAAATTCAGTTTGTGTGGTCACTTTTCACCATCTTATGGGTCTTATTTTGAAAATCAAAGTTTTCGCTTTTACCATACAAACTTTAACACCCTTTTCAATTTTCAGTTGAATTACTTACTCATGATTTAACAAAAATATGAGCAAAAAAATATATACCAGTTCACGTTTTCAAATATTCACTGTGAAAAAGAATTTTGTGTGACCCACATATGAAATTTGTATCAAGAACAAAAATAAGGTTTCTAGAATTATATTTCATTTCTAATTTAACAAAATGTTTGTTTCAATTTAAATTCAAAAAGTTTTTATTCAATATAAAATGTTTACACACACTTATTGAAAGTCAAAATGAATTGGTTAGGTACCAGTTCAAAAACTAGAAGAAGAAAATTTGGCAAGAAACTCCTCCCCATGTATTTTATTTAAATATAAGTTTTTCTTAATTTTTTAATTTTTGTTTTTAATTTAAAGTTAAAACAACTACTTATTACAATGATGTCCATGCGCACTTAAGTATCATTAAATACTCGGTAATACAATAGTAAGCTTTTTTCATGAGTTAAATTTTAACTCACTTTATAAATTGATAAGAATTCAAGTTTAACATTTCTTTTGCAATTTTATTATAAAAACTGATACAATTTCCCATGAAAGAATTATTAACCTTTGAGAGTCTGAACCTGGGAGTTGATAACATATGCTTATGTCTTGTATTTAAGTTGTGGCCGTCACCCACCCTAGAGAAAGCATTTAAGTTTTTATGTACATAAATTATACACATTTAAAATTAATTAAATTAAAACAATGACAATGGCATATGGTCTATCTTATCTCTAAGTCTGTCATTTTTCTTATGCTTTTGATTGTTCAAACTATGAGACAATCTTGATAATGATGCTATCTAAGGTACAGAAATATATTCAGATATATCCTGAGAGAACTGTAATGTGAATTTTTGAGGCAAACCAGATAGTCTGTGATCACAATATAATGGGTTAACATATGAGAATAGTTACAGATATATTTACTCTATAACCATGGGGACACAGCGTGACAGACTAGCTCTCAGTTTTGGGAGTCTTTCATAAATTTTTGCATCTCTTTTTTGTTTATTGCTTTTTGACTTACCATATCCATACCATATCAGCCCTTTATGCTCCGCTACAGGCGTGTAGGCCTCCCCTCTGAATAAGGTTGCTTGGAACTTAATCCACCACACTTGTCCAGTGCGGGTTGGTGGATTTTAACGACTGCCATCTATTAGGTCTTAACCTATGAAGTTGCCGTTTTGTATGAAATAAGTTAGTTTTTTTTTTGACATCTTTATTTCTGTTATGCAAAGTAATCACCCATGCAATTGATGCATCTTTGCCAACAGTTTATTGATGCCCTTTTTGTAAAAGTCAACTGGACGGCAGGCAACAAAATCTTCAAATTTTGCACTGTCTCTCGGGAATTGAATTTTTTTCCTGTTAAAAAGTTGGCCAAATTTTGAAAAAAGTAATAGTAGGTGCAACGTCTGGTGAGTATAGCGGATGAGGGAGAACTTTCAACCCCGACTCTGGCAGCTTGCAGGCTGTTTGTTGTGCAGTATGGGGTCGCGCGTTGTCATCAAGGAGCGGCGGGGACGACCGATTGACCAAAGCTGGTCAAACCAAGCTTCTCCATCATTGTCTTCAGTTCTTCACAGTACACATCTACAGCAATGCTCATGCCATTTTGTAAAAAGCTGTGATGAATCACAGCGGCACTTCACCACCAAACGGTGACCATCATTTTTTTTTTGGGTTATTTTTCGTTTAACACATTGCTTTGGTGCTGTACCAGAATCTAACCAACTTGCTGAGTGCTTTCGATTATCGAACAGAATCCATTTTTCATCACAGGTAACAATCCGGTTCAAAATTCTTTCATTTCTGTGCCTGTTGAGCAACGCGAATATTGCGCTGGCGATCGTCGAGATCGTAGGGTACCCTTCTATCAAGCTTTTTTACTTTGCCGATTTGTCGCAAATGGTCCAATATTGTTTTGATGCTAACATCAAAAGCTGCTGCTAGTTCAGCCGTAGTTTGAGTATCATCAGCTTCCACAATCGCCTTCAATTCATTGTTGTTGACCAAAGTGTCCGGACGACCATGAGGTTCATTATTCAATTTCCAGAACGGAAGCAGCAAACCAATAACAGGTTGTGCGTTAGTTTGTTAGGTTCTCTCCGTAAACGTTGTTGATGTTACGTGCCGTTTGTGCCGCATTAGTGCCACACCAGAACTCTTATTCCATAATTATAGGAATTTTTAAAGTGTCCATTATGACGAAAAATGTTCAAATGTAATGAAAATACAACGCTAATCAATAAACAAAATACTGATTTTGTAAAAGGAATGTCATGTTTTTAAAACAAAATTAATTTGAATTTAGTATTCATAGCCAATCAAAAAATTTTTTTTTATTGAAATGGCTAGTACTGAAGAACGGCAACTTCATAGGTTAAGACCTGATATTGGCGGCAACCAGAACCGATGGCTTAACATGCTCTCTGAGGCACGGAGTCAGTGAAATTATATATTTAAATCAGAAAAAACTTAATGGCTTTTTAACTTAACTTACCTAAAAAAATTATTAAGCCTACTAAATCTGTTAATAAGACTAGGCTAATAAATAATCATTGGTTTTGTCAACCAATTTGTGTATTGCAATAAAAAGTAAATATTTAATACGCTGGCGGTATACACTCGCCTGGCGGAGCCGACAGCCAGAGACAGCGCTATGCGGATAAAAGAGAAAGGGGGATGCCTTATCTTTTACCAGCATAGTGTTGTCTCTGGCTTTCGCCTCCGCTCGGCGCGTGTGTACAGTCGCCGAAGAAATGACAATACAAGAAGAGAAATCTATTTGCTGTAAAATATAGCTAATCAATATCCACCCTCAGCTAGCCATAGCCAGAACAAATCCATTGTTTTCCATTAAAACTTCATTCAGCGAATGAAATATTTCAGATGTACCAGGCCCACTAACGGAAACGGTATTGAACGGAGAGCAAGTACAAGTAGAACAGTGCACCGATGGTCGTGCTTCCTGTTATAGCTTGCTGCATGAGGACAGCCAGGGTAATCTGACTGTTTTAGGACAGGGTAAGTTTATTATTGTTTACTACTATTTTCACCCTACTCCGCTTGCGTGGATATAATATGTATGCCATATATTCCTAGAATTATGTTGTATTGTACCAGTTCCTGCCAAATTAAAGTGCTATATTTTTTCAAATATTTATTTATTTTATGGTAAATTTAAATTTTTTTATATTTGCTGATTTTTTACTTGAATATGCATATTAATTATAATCTTTTAAAAAATTATTTTTATTGATGATATATTTATTGATTTATGCTGTGTACGTTATTATTATTATTATTATTTTCCTATAATGTAAAAATCATACCCTTTATACATCCTTTATATTGTTCCGTACCCAAAAGGTACCGACGGTAACGCTATTATCAAGTCTCAACTATCCGTCTGTCCATCCATCCATCCATTCGTCACAGGGCTGTATTGTCTGAACCATAATAATATTTATTATTATTATTAATAATAAGCTAACAGCTTCCGCTGATATGCATATATCATTCATAATATGTAGACATTTTAAATTTTTTAAGTTTTACTAGTGATATCATACGGCGGTATGGAACCCTTCTTCTACAACACTTGGCCAGTTTTTATTACTTACTGCTCTGCTCTTAAAAATAGCAGTTTTTCCTGTTATACGTATAGAAATGTTCACAAAAATGGTCCGACCTTTTTAATCACTGGTATGTCTTTGTAAAACGGATAATATGGTGACCGCCAGAAAGCCAATTGATTGGTCTAGTCAGAGATCCCGAAACCAAAAAGTAGCGAATGAATCTGCGTGTGCATGAACATTGACTGACCGGTTGGCCGAGTGGTTAGAGACCCTAACGGCGGAGCCGAGGGTCGCGGGTTCGATTCCCGCCTGGGACAAATATTTGTGTGAATGAACATGTCTATTTGTTCCGTGTCTGGGTGTAAAAGTATCTATATATGTATGTATATAAAAATATATATAAAAAAAGAATATTTAAGTATGTATATCAGTTGTCTAGTACCACATAATACAAGCATAATACTTTCTTACTTTGGGATTGGATGGCGCTTTGTGGGATGTCCCGGATATTATTATTATATCTGTTTTACCATGTCTAGGTGTAAGATTGTATAAGTTTGTTACATAAAAAGGGCAGTTGTCTAGTATCCATAGTATTGGGTCGCTTAGTTTGGACTGAATGGCCGTGTCGGAGATGTCTCACATATTATTATCGTTTATAGGATGTTGGCGTTACTCCCAAAAGACGGGTGGACGTGGTGCTTGCGACCAATGCACCATGGTCACGGCGCGGTTGCCAGGCACGAGGTTCTGCTGCTGCACCAGGGATTACTGTAACGCCGATTATGGTACATCAAATTAGAATGTCATGACCATCATATATTGTAACCACGGAATAAAGAAGGACATTAGAAGTGTAGAACATCTGAATTGCACATAGAAAACTGTGCTCCTTTTTATTATGTAGCCCAATTCAAACAATTTTTGCAGGAGCGAATAGGCGTGGCGGGACCAACAATAATATTATTTATTGTACACCAAAAAGTAATTTAAAAAAAAAACAGTATCTCAACAACAGAGGAAAGGTACCCATACTGCCCATACTGTGTGACCTACATTTTACAATTTTTTAACCTTTACCCTCCCTCGGTGATCTCTTGTAGTATATGCTAAGAACCCCTTCCCCCTCGTATTTTTCATGTAGTAATTCATAAATATATATTATTGCAGACAGAAAGTTAAAAAAATCATTTAGCTTATACTTGTCTTTATTAATATGGCACTTGTCACGTGACGCCAAGAATGCGTTTTTCCAACAACTATTCAATAATTCAGATGTCGTGATAGCCCGAGCCGCAGCGAACCTGTTTCAAATCTATAAGGCCATGTGGTCGGGGTTCGTATCCGGGCGTGTACCAATGAGTTTTTTTCTGACTTACGTACATTAACTGTCACTTACTCCGTGCCTCGGAGAGCACGTTAAGCAGTAGGTCCCGGTTGCTGTCAATAGATGGTGGTCGTTACAATCCACCAACCCGCATTGGAGCAGCGTGGTAAATTGAAGCTCCAAGCCCAAGGGGTATAAAAAGGACTGATAGAAAAAAAAATTCCATAATTGAGTCGATATTCATTGATTGATCATAAAAACGATTTTCTCGTACGATGCAATCAATGATATATCTGTACTTTCAATTACTAGTGAAAAATATATGTAAAAACATAATCTAACAGTAACATAAGTTACCTAAACAAGTTTTCTGGTCTTTTATTCAAAATTTGGAGACCTTCCCCCCAGCTCCCTAAACGGGTCACATAGTGTGGGTACGTTCCCTAAGTTTGGTACAAAGGGCGCGATATTATCGCTAAAAGCAATTTCTTCCCAACAAAGACAATACATATATACGCTAAACAAAAATTTTCAAGTGAGCAGGTGGCGCAAACTAATGATTACCGAGAAAAAATTTCACAACATGGACAACTCAAATGCTTGGTCACCCTACTGTTAAGATATCTGAGATTATTCCGAGACAGCCGGTCTACCGCTAACCGCCAATTTAAAAATGTAGCGGGTTCGATTCCCGCCTGTGACAAATATTTGTGTGCATGAACATGTCTATTTGTTCCATGTTTGGGTGTAATATCAGTTGTTTAGTACCTCATAATACAAGCATAATACATACTTTCGGACTAGACGCTGTGTGATATGTCCCAGGTATTATATTATTATACATTATTATTGTTATTTTGTGTTAGTTTTTCATGTATGTTTCCTAATTTTTACAGGTTCCATAGACAACTATACCGCCACTCCGATAGCAGAGTCTACAGTACATCAGGCTGGCGATCACACTAACGTTTCGTATGTAGCCGCTTCGGTATTGCTCTGTGCGGTCGCCATCTTGGTTTTGGCGGTCATTTTGAAGAAGGTGTTGTGTAAAAGGACGTCCATAGACAAAGAAGAGATGAGCGATGGGATGGACATTGAGAAAGGTTTGTATTTAATGTATGGTTATTTTATACCTGACTGTGGAGGGTAATGTTTTCCGAGTGTATGCATCCTAGATATTTATTTGGTGCGCCCTGTAACCTAAATGGCAAATCAAAAAGAGGGGGGAATAAAAATTTTTTTTTTTAATAATATGGGTATCAAGTGAAAGCCGGGGTTTTTTTTTCAAAATGGCGCACATGGAACGTCGTGGTTTCTGGCGATATTTTGAAAAAGCTCTATATTAACCATACTATGTTGCTTATTCCTGTTATTTTTTGTTAAAAATACAAACAGAATACCTCCTTGTTACTAGACACTGGCAAAGTTATCTAAATCAAGATAATAGCCAATAACTAAAAGAAGAAGAAGAAGTGAAAGCTAGTGAATAACCTATTTCAAATATATATATATATATATATATATATATATATATATATATATATATATATATGTATATATATATATATACATTATAACACTTTTATGCTACCATTTTGACATAAACTAAGAGGCCATCCGACTTATGTAACTATTGTATATGATTGTATTGTGTCGTGATAGCCCAAAGCGCAACGAACCTGTCTCAAATTTATATGGCCCCATAAGGCTATGTTTCGAATCCGGGCGTGTACCAATGAGTTTTTCTGACTTAAGTACATAACTATCACTGACTCCGTGCTTCGGAGGGCACGTTAAGCAGTCCATCCCGGACGCTGTCAATAGATGGCGGTAGTTACAGTCCCCAACCCGCAGTGGAGCAGCGTGGTGGATTTAAGCTCCAAGCCCCTCTCCTCACCCGGGGGGAGGGCTAAGCCCCTGCAGTGGGGTAAAAAATGGGCTGATGAAGTGAAGTGAAGTATATGAGGAATTTACAGTTTAGTCTAAAACTGTACCGGCAAATAGAGATAATTATGTACTAACACCCTCAACTTCGATTTCAGCTGACATCATGGGAACGGGTCCCGACGCCCTAGCCACCGGTTTGTCCTGTGTCGACAATCTCACTTTGATTGAACACTTAGGTAAGTGCGGCGTTTCTACGTGTATATCTGTATTAAATGAAATTCTTTGTGTATCTGGGTATATTTGTTTGAATTTAACTTAACTCTTTTACGAATTTTACTGAACTGAACGTGTCGTGATAGCCCAAAGCGCAACGAACCTGTCTCAAATTTATAAGGCCGTAGGGCCATGGTTCGAATCCGGGCGTGTACCAATGAGTTTTTCCGACTTATGTACATAACTATCACTGACTCCGTGCCTCGGAGAGCACGTTAAACAGTCTGTCCCGGGCGCTGTCAATAGATGGCGGTCGTTACAATCCCCAATCCACAGTGGAGGAGCGTGGTGGATTTAAGCTCAAAGCCCCCCCTCACCCTGGGGGAGGTTTAAGCCCTTGCAGTAGGGTGAAAATGGGCTGATGAAGTGAAGTGAAGAAGAATTTTACTGAAATTCGCTGCTTTGAAATTTAGCTGTTGTGGGGTGCCACGGCAACCCACGTTAACTGATTCAATTTACATAGATTACTGATTATAGAGTTCGTGTAGATGCGATAATCATTTCACTATATGAATGGATGCGATATTTACAAACTACTGAAAATCTTGTAATTATAATTTGTATTTTTTGTGTGTAAAGGCTTGCAGTGTCTTGTAGTTAGGTGTTTTCACTCAAACGCTAAAAGACTGTTTTTATCCATAATTTTTAAACCGTTCGCTGTCTACATAAATTACGTAACTAAACTATATTCGAACAAAAGAGAATGTCCATTCATGGTACTGACGTTTTCTCGTGCATTAAATAATAATGTATACATCACAACAACGTCTTTGTCCCAAACTAAGCATTAGCTTGTGTTTTGGGTACCAAGAGAAAACACCATTTACATATAACAACCAAGACCCGGTACCAGTATCAATATTCATCATAAATACTGACCCGACTTGGGATTTGAACCCGAGACCCCCAGCTTCGTAGGCAGGGTCGCTACGCACTAGGCTAAGCGGTCGTCAATAAAACCCTCAAATCAACACACGTCTTTTAACATTTTCAGGTCAAGGTAAATTCGGATCGGTATGGCGTGGTACGTTGGGTTCGACTCCGGTGGCGGTCAAATTGTATTCGAACGCGTCCACATGGCAAAAGGAAGCGTTAATTTACGCGATGCCACATCTATCTCATCAGAATTTGCTTCGTTATTATGGTTAGTAATAACACACTGGCTTCAGGCCAAAGGTTCTGCGACCACGTGCATACATTTTAATAGTGCTTCTTTGACAGTTATAATTTTAAGTGACTTTTTTGGTATTCACATTGTTGTTAACTTTATAGAGTTCTGTATCCAAAGGTATCCTATTACTAGGGCTCCGCTGTTCGTCCGTCCGTCTGTCTCACAGGGCTGTATCGTCTGAACCGTAATAGGTACACTTGAAATGTTCACAGAATATGTATTAATTACTATGGCCCCCCGGCCAGGTGAACTGATGACCTGAAGCACCATACCGGGGGTAATTGGATGCGGAAGGCGGAGGACCGTGTGTAGTGGCGAGCTTTGGGAGAGGCCTATATCCTGCGGTGGAGAGACACGGGCTGATAATGATGATGATGATGAAGACTATGGCTGCTATAACAGCAAATAATAAATATAAAACAAAGTTAAAAATTAAAGAAGGTCCCCATACAGAAATGTGTTTTTTTATATTGTACGATGGTACAGAACCCTTCGTATGCGAGTTCGATTCACACTTGTTCAAATTTTTAAAACAGTTCGACAATGGAATAGATGTCTTTCATGCGTGTATAATTTTCTCTGAAATCAGGCAGCGACACCCGTCCAACCCTAACAGATGGAGGTAGAGACCACCTGGTGGTTCTAGAACTGTGCCTGGGGACACTCCGCGCCTCTCTAGAAAGATCACCGCTGACTTGGCAACAGTTTGCTGGTTTGGCGCACGGATTGGCCTCGGCTTTAGCACATCTTCATAGCGTAGGTGAGTGGTTTTCATTAACTTTACCTGTTACTTTGTGAATATAGTATGTGACTAATATTGAAAATATTATATTTATCAAAAAATATAAAAAAAAGAATTTTTACGATAACAAACCTTCTGTCTGTTCATCCTTTACCAACAAATAATAAAAATAAAATAAAATACTAAAGGGGGTCCCATACAAGAAACGTGTTTTTTTTATATATATTGTACGGTGGTACAATATACGTATGGTAAAATGTCACAGACCAGTCAACCTATAGACCACGCTTTAATAAACGTCAGTACGAAAACGAAATCGCCAAAAAGTGGCGGGGTGCGGGGAGAGGTCGGCTAGTTTTCATTGGCTCGTTCAAAATTGACAATTTAATGGCTTCCGACCTGCTTCCAACTGACCAGTGGCGTGTGGTGGGTTCAGAACATGGCTACGCCAACACGACATGTGAAGTTTAAAATCATTTTGGTGGAATCTTCAAAGCTCAGAATATCATTGACGCCTATTTACCTTAATATGTCTGAAAGACACGTTTATTTATCGTTTTTACGCTATCTGTTGGAATATTACTAACCTAGTGTAACCTATTAGTAACCTAGTAACCTAGTGTGATATTGTTTTAGTTTAGTAATAACGTAGCAGATGGCGCTATTTAAGTTTACTTAAATAGGATTTAAATAGGATAAATAAATCATGCTTTGATTATATAATTTTGTATTTTTGTTGTGTGCTGTGTGAAGAGTGAAGATAATACAACTAGTTTTTTATTTAAATGCAAAGCAAGGTAATTGTGAGAATATTTAAACAAAAAATAAAATAAAATAGGTACCTAACCTTACCTATTAGACAAATGAAAAATCTCTATTATTAAAATATCTATTATTTTACCTAATGATTTTACCTTAGTTAAATACATCATAAATACTAATTTATATATAATAAACTCGTCAATGATTTTATTATAAAATAAACCTGACCCCGACCTGAAATATTACGTAAATATGTGTGGATTCGTTTGTAAAAATCATTGTTTATAAAAGCTAATTGGTTTATAAAGCAAGAGATACCTAAGTTCTGTATGATTTTAATTACCTACATACTTTGTCACTGTGCAATGACTGCGAAATACATTTCTTTCAGTCCATTGAAATCCTCCAAAATTTCCATTCCGATATTTTACACTTAAACTTCACCTAATTCACAGTTACTTTAATACAACTTTAAAACATAAAACACAACAAATCGCAATGAATGCAATACAATGAACACAGACAATAATTGAAAACAATAATGAAGTTAGTTTAGCCGCAGAATTCGCAAAGTTCTGCCTGCAGTCTAATTACGTACGAATTTCACTTTCGTTATGCTTGGCTTAATTTCCAGTATAAAATCCAGTAGGTACCGACCGATGACGCTCGAAACGTAAGAGGGATAGATGCCATTCATCACTACATGTAAGAAGAAGACAGACATAAAAGCCGTATGAATTCTGTCTTGCCTCACGGCGTGTTCGCAACGTGTCGGTTGGCGTCGGTATGTCGTGATCGGGAAAGAGAGGGAGGCCGGTGATAGGGTATTAAGATAGGTCAGTAACATTCAGTAATAGCGCGCCATTGTATTATATGAGCGCGCGGGAAATTTAAACACTCTCACTTGTACTCTTGCGTTTTTCATCATTATTGTAGGAAAATTTAAGGTATGCATGGCTTTTTGGCTTTCAAGGAAGACCCGCGCCTGCAACTGACGGCTCACTAGTGACGTAGTTATGTAGGGTCACTACGTAGCCTTGGCGAATGCTACTCCCTGTCAAAGCGTGGTCTATAAGGTTGACTTGTCTGTGTAAAATGTCCAATATTTACATAATAAACATTTTAAACACAGGCAGCAGCAAACCGTGCGTGGTCCATCGCGACGTCAACTCGAGCAACGTGCTGGTAGCTCCGGACGGTACACCCAGATTGGCAGACTTGGGGCTCGCTCAGGTCGTCTATCAGAAGTCACAGCCGGCTCAAAGGAGAGTCACAGAGGTAAGTTAGTCATCAGATCACGTCCAACTGGCACATAATTTATGAGGGGGGTATCCACATTCTGAAAAGTCAGGGAAATGTCAGGGAAGCTCATGTGGTCATTAAAATCGAGGGGCAACTCATAAATTCAGGGAAAATTGAAATTTTACACTGTTTGTGTCCTAAATTTGTCCAGCGATTGTGAAATGAGGTATACAATACTTCAATGGATATAATTAAATAGAACATAAATTAACAATTGTAGCTTTAGTCTGACTCTTAATTCAGACTATTGAAGCATTTTTTTTTTATTACTCCTTTTTAGTTTTATTTTTAATGGAGTGAACTACATTATAACATAATTTGGTCTAAGAAATTGCAAAAAAAAACTGTAAAATTTAAAACCCGTTTTTCTGAAATATATATTAAACTTTAGCTTTTTTAAAAATTAATATAGTAGGTTAGAGAAATTTTAAAAAATAATCGGGGAATAGTCAGGGAATTTAGTTCGGACATTAGCAGTAGCCATTCTGTCTATACAATCCGTTAAATGCGTGGCGGGTCATGCATACCAAAGCCATCCAATAACTTGTCATTCATTAACCGAAATCATGAATTGTAATGATATTGTTATACATCGATTTGGTAGACTATAGCTTGTGAACTAGTTGACCTTAGTTATTTCGTAGTACATTTGTAATGTGCGACAGTAACTATAAGGATTGTTTAACGCCATGAAAGCCCAAGAAGATCGAATTATGCAGCCATTGCCATTATAATAGTTGTCCATTATGTATAGAAAATAGTTAATACTACTTTTGTTGTTTCTAGAGCTTGTGTGTTAGTTTGATAGTTTTTTTTTTTGTGGGTCACTAATTTATGTAATTTGAGTGTTAATACGTGTCTAAATGTTTCACACAGACACGGAACAAATAGACATGTTCATGCACACAAATATTTGTCTCGGGCGGGAGTCGAACCTGCGATCTTTAGTTCAGCAGTTAGAGTGTCTGACCACTCGGCCATTCGGTCAGTCGCGAATATATTATAACTAAATAACCTTTTTATTTTCTGTACAAAAAAAAACAAAAGAAAATTATAATGTTCACAGGCAGGCACACTCCGGTACCTAGCTCCTGAGGCGTTAGAAGGAGCACTAGATCTTAGCGGCGCACGAGCAGCGCTATGCGCCGTCGACGTGTTCGCACTTGGATTAGTACTGTGGGAGATGTTGTGGCGAACCAGTGGCGCTCACGCGGGCCCCGTGCCCCCTTACGCACAGCCGTACTCTCATCAAGGCCTTAACGGGAGACCTACATTAGCACAAATGCAGGTAGGTGGACAATCGCTACGAGTCGATCTTAATTAAGAGGCCGTCCATAATTACTTCACACGAATTTCGTGATTTATTTATCCCCCTCCCAACCCGTCTTGTCGCAGCTGGTCACATAATGTGAGACTCCCCTCTACCTAATGTGACGTCACATATCTTGCAATTTTACATCTAGAAATTATTTAATTAAAACGACTCTTCCGAAATTAGTTTTATTTCCATTTAAATTATTTTTTAATACAATCAGCATCAAATCAAACAATTATATTTACGTTAGATTTTGAAATGTGACGTCACGAAATTTAGGGCATCTCCCACCCCTTGTGACACAATGTCACACTTCGTCAATCCCCTCCCGGTCTTAACGTGACGAAATTTATGGATGCCACATAATAATAACACACAGAATCACAACAACAACTAGGTTCCAAACTAAGCATTAGCTTGTGTTTTGGGTACCAAGCGAAGACACCACATACATATAACAACCAAGACCCGGTGCCAGTATTAATATTCATCATATAAATACTGACCCGACCTGGGATTCGAACCCGGGACCTCCAGCTTCGCAGGCACTAAGCGGTCGTCATAACTAGCGGGATACGGAAAATCGCAGGTCATATGACGACAGCGGTCGGTCATTCCCGCTACATGTCGGTCTATATCTTTGAACAAACTATAGTATTATCAGGCATTGCGTCTATATAACTACTCATGAGATAGTTTTTATTTGAAAAAAACAGCGATTGAATCAATTTAAGAAAAATAATTTCGTTACAAACAGTACATTTGCTATTAATACGTTCTTTATGAAATCGAAAAATGTAACGTAATGTTGTATTTTACAGTACTAGGCCTTTTTACTTTACACCAATTACAAACGAGCATTATATTTGTAACGCATGCGTAAACCGCGAAAAGCAACCCGCTCGCGCCCCGATTTCCGTTATTGTTACATTTCGAAGTATTTACCTAATTTTAATCGCAAATGTATTGAAAAACGTCGTATGATGCTCGTACTCAGTAAGCTGGCTATTATAGTCTCGACTATAATATATATTATATAATAGACGACCGCCTAGCCTAGTAGGTAGCGACCCTGCCTACGAAGCTAGAGGTCCCGGGTTCGAATCCCAGGTCGGGTCAGTATTTATATGATGGATATCGATACTGGTACCAGGTCTTGGTTGTTAAATGTATGTGGTGTCTTTGCTTGGTACCCAAAATACAAGCTAATGCTTAGTTTAGGACCTAGACATTCTTACATGTGTACGTTATTATTATTATTATTATTATTATTATATGCAGCTTACCGTACTTACATCATAATGTACTATTTGTTATTAATTTTCTTGAGGGGAAATCTTTTTATTTTTAAACAAATGATAGTAACAAATAATGTTAGTAAACAAATAGCTGTTTTCATATGTGATTTTGTCTTTGTCCATAGGCTTTAGTGTCCCGGAATAAAGCGCGACCCCCGTTACCGAAGGGGCCTGTACCGGAGTCCCGGCCCCTTCGCCTAGCCGCTGACACGTGTGACGAGTGTTGGGATCACGACGCCGAAGCTAGGTTAGGTTATAATTTGATAATTTGATTTACCCGCCCTTGTCAAATAGTTAAAAAGTGTTGGATTGAGATAAATTTTTTCGTAATTTATGTTAACCTATCAATTTCAGTCATTAAAACTTTCTTTGTGAGTTCATTGCTTCAAGTAGAAATTTGGTCGAGAAAAATTTCTTTGTCAATCGGATTTCGGGGATACAAATAATCACAATCACAAAAAGATGCTGCCTGTTGGAGGAGTGAAGCCAAACGTTTCGTCGCGGGCATAGGCCGTCGTCTGAGAGAAAGGGGATTCGACCCCCGTTCCGGTTCTTTCCTGGTGCAAAAAATTGCCATTGCAATTCAGCGTTGCAATGCGATGAGCATCATGCGTATTTTTGCTTCGGGGGTGACGAGGGGTGGATTATTGGATTAGTTTTATTTGTATACATGTCACAAATTTGGTTTTCAAATGATAGTTAGTTTGTATGAAACGTTTTAATGATTTTCCGAACGTTCTTCACATTGAAATATCGTTTTATAATAAAACTAACGACCCGCCCCGGCTTTGCACGGGTAGCAGAGTATATAAGACGTAATGTTTTTTCTGTCGTAGTGTCATATCAGCTTGTTGCGTCGAACATGTGGATTGGATTTAATTACCTTTAAATGTGACGTAAGTTCATCCTGCGTGGAGTATTTTTAAAGTCTTTTATTTCCAATTCTAAAAATATTTGAAAAAGTAAAGAATAAATACATATAACTTGACCTAACCAAACAACGCGTGTCGCGTCGTCCCGTATTTTGCGATAGCTCCTAAGATATTAATTTAAATTGTATAGTATAAAGGGCAATCATAATGTGCATAAAATGCTAAAGGTAAATAACGTATTTAATTTCTACATCCGATCCCCTTTAAATTTGAAAATCCAAAAATCCTGAAACACTTATTATTTATGGTGCGTGACTACGTATTTGGGATTAGAAGCTGATACAGTAACTCACATCCATCCATCATCACGACCGCTTACTCTAGTGGGTAGGGACCCTGCCTACGAAGTGTAGGACCCGGGTTCGAATCCCAGGTTGGATCAGTATTTATATGATGAATATTGATACTGGTACCTGGTCTTGGTTATATTATATGTATGTGGTGTCTTTGCAAAAATATTTATATAATTATAGAGAATATTTAAGTATGTATATCAGTTGTCTAGTAACCCATAACACAAGCATAATACTAGCTTACTTTGGGACTAGATGGCACTGTGTGAGATGTCCCATGTATTATTATGAATACAAAAAAATATACAATATACAAACAAAAACAATTCAAATTTTCAAGTTCTTACTTAAAAAAAAAAGGTGGGTACTCCCATTCAAATTTTCGCTCCCCGTTTTCCTTTTTAAAATGTGGAAATCTAGAAACCCTGAAATATGTCATTGTTTATTTATGCTTAGTAGCTGTAATTCAAATTTTCATGTTTCTAACTTCAAAGAACAAAGATATTTAATCGCTGCCCCCTCAACCGCCCGCTATTACCAACCACCCGTAAATTCTAATATGGTGAATATATATAGAATAAAGTTATTTATTTATTATTATTATTTTTAGGTTGACGGCCGTGTGCGTGGAAGAACGAATGTCAGAGTTACGTCAGCTGTTACGCGCGCCTGCGCCTAGGACGCACGACAACAATCTACACCCACCGAAACCCCATGGTAAGACTTAAAATCGATATTCTAAAGGCATACCGTATAAAGTCTGCTTTCCCTGCGGCAGCGGGAGATCGAACCAAAAGACAATAAATGACCAGTAGATAGCACGGAATCCAACTTGTGTGGCTACCGCTGGGAGGGCCAACGCTATGCAGTGTACCTTTACTATTAAATCAATAATAAAGTATCGCTTGTTGAATTAATGGGCTTGGACCAATATTTTTAAGTTGCGCTCATGTTCATTAAAATTAAAAAGAATAAGGTTTTGAAATTACGTACCAAAACTTTTTTTTTCCAATTTACGAATGTTTCTGATATTTATGAAAAATTTTCTTACGTTGTAATTTTTCCTGTGACGTCATCTGGGCGGTTGTTCTTATTGTGCTGTTTTCCACAGTAAAAATCAAAGCTAAAATTAAATTTTAAAAAATTGAGGTAAGGTCACTATGTCAAATTAAATTGTAATTAATCTTCATGAATCAATAAAAAATAGAGATAATGCCCCGTCAGCATCTGCCCAGTTGGGGCTATAATAAGGAATAAGAATAATGCAATAATAAGGATATAATAAGGAATAAGGATAATGCAATCAGTCAGCATCGGCCCAGCGTCACAGGGATATTTTATCAATCAAATTTTGGAAAAAATAAGCTAAGAAAATTAAAGACTAAATTTTTTTCAATTTAAAGGGAAAGTAATTAATTGGTCTATATTTTTGCACCACCTGCTTGAGTGCTTAGTTGAAACTTTTTGTTTAGTTCGTTAAGCTCTGCGCGCTCTGTTTTTTTTTTGTACTATGTTTATTTGAACACAATGTATACGGTGTGACGTGCCGACCATGCTGTTGATTCCGGACTTCTTGCATATTTGAGGATTCAAACGCTCTCAACGCATTCCAAAAAAACTGACAACAAATTATATTGTCCGTCGCTTGTTTTTCACAGTACTTTCGGGAACAAAATTAGTGATAGGTGCGTGTCGATAATCGATGCCATAAATATGCGTGTAGTAATGAAAAAAAATTAAATGTAAATATATCTCTAAAATACTTGTTTACGAATTCCTTTCAGACACCAACACAACAACATCACAAGAGACGGACAAGAATTCTAACTGCATACTGTCGCAATCTTGCGACGTGTCGACACCTTTGCTGTACGCGCAGCCGCATATAGGTAGAAACGCTTGTATAGAACGCAACACCCACGTCACACCTATATCGCATACGGTGGAGCTGGTTCATAAGTCTCTGAAAGATATCACTATACAACCTTCCGACGCGCCAAGGCGGCAAAACACGGAGAACTGTTTGTCGGTAGCTAGGGCCAACTATAGACAGACTTTTTCGGATTTCGAAAACTCGGACCGTTTGAATGAAATAAGGTCGTACCAGAGACCTCTGGAGTACGTCCAGAATGACGTCAGCTCTCACGAAGAGAACAGGCTACCTAAACAAACGAATTTACTTCAGGAAGTCAAAATAGAGAAACCTAGATGGGGCATAAAGAGTTTCTTCGAAAAGAGGTTGAATAGGAGCCATAAATTGGAGACTGAAGTCAAACTGATACCGGAAAAACAGAACGCTTCGATAAAAACTTCCATAGTGAACGAGAAACATTGCAATAGTAACAGGCCCGCTAATTTGGTGTTAGACAACGATTATAGTTTCGAAGCACCCTGTACGCTGTCGCCGCCGAACATCACCCTGTCTCCTACCATGATGATAGAAAGCGAGAGGAACAAAACCGACACCAAAGTGTTCGGTTTCAAAGAATTGCCACTGACAAACGAGCAGGAAGGCTCGATAATGGCGAAAGGCAGTCAAATTTTTGCCGTCATTGTACCCAAAGCGAAACCCACCGATTCTTTTAATTCCACAGTAACAGAAAACAAATCGGTCGAAAGTAACGACAGTAGGAAATCCGTAAAAACCTCTGTGTCATCGCAAAGTTTATATAAATCCGGTAATTCGGAATCTGAAGATTCTACGCTCAAGAAACGACTAAGTTGCGACAACAAAATAATGAATCCGACGCCGAGCGGCAGATCTTCTAGAACTAGCATAAACTTAGAACTGCAATACATAAATTCGGAGCGACAGAACGACAGTTTCGACAATTCGGAATGCTCTAGCAGCGAAGACGAACATCTGATGCTGCTTTCGGAAAACGGTATTTCGAAAATAACTATGCATTCGATACCCAAAGAGAATATAGATTCGAAGAAAAGGAACGAAGTGTTAAAAGAGTCTAGTCAAAAAGATTTCTTCGTGAACAAACATTCGAAATATAAAAATTTCGACAACGAATACAGTTATCCGAACGACAAGGAGAATTTCTTGAACTGTTTTTCAGGCGACAATCCGGTTTACTTAGCGGCACTGAACGGAGAAATTAATACCGAAGAGATGAAATTTTTAGAAGGCTCCAAGCCGAAATCTCCGAAGCCTTGCTTAAAAAATTTAGCCATAAAAAGACAACATTCGTTGGAGCAAGTGAGCGAGATCTTCTCTTCGACGGCAGACGTGAATCTGCAGCATCCAGCGGGTAGGGTGAAAACTCCGGGAGATCTGCCAGTCGCCATAAGAAAGGCTAGAAGGGACAGAGCTTTACAAAAGGGAAGGTCTAATAATAGCAATAGATTAAGTCTATACGATGACAGAATGATGTTTGGAAATAGTCTTTGAAAAATCACTAATCGTGACCAATAATTAATAAAGGCAGTATGACATATGGCGGTGACTGCTGCTGGACCATCCTTGAATCTTCGCTTGCCCAGGATCGCGCGCGGGACGGATAAGTAACTTGTTTCGCCTGTTCCATGTATCCATACTAAGTCATCCGTACTAGTGTGAAAGAAAAGAATATTTTTCTACTTATACCTAGTATGCTAGCATGGATGAATGGAAATTATACATCCATTTATCGATTCTAGTCCATCAGTCCTTTTTATACCCCACTGCAGGGGCTTAGGTCATCCCTCAACAAGAGGGGCTTGGAGCTTAAACCCACCACGCTACTCCAATGCGGGTTGGCGGATTGTAATGACCGCCATCTATTGATAGCAACCGGGACCGACTGCTTAACATGCTCTCCGAGGCACGTAGTGATAGTTTAATGTACTTAAGTCAGAAAAAACTCATTGGTGCGCGCCCGGATTCGAACCACGGCCACATGTCCTTATAGATTTGAAACAGGTTCTCTGCATTCGGGCTATCACGACATTCACGACACTCGAGCTTTGTGATAGCCCATTTATCTATATTGGTATGGATATACGGAAATTATACATCTGTTTATCCACTTCTGAGTAAAGTTAACTGAGTATGGTTAAAATAAATGTCCATTATTTAAAAAAAAATTTACTAAACAAATATATCATGAAAATAACAGTAAGATGATCTCTATCTATCACTATGACGACAAATAAAAAAAAAATATATTACATTATATTAATCATGAAATTTTCAATTTGATACTGCAAAATCACATTAAAATTATCTTAACATATCTAGAAATTGTCCAGTAGTAATTTCTTCTGTTACTACTCACAAGGAACATTATTCAATTAAATAATTGAAATATAAATAATAGTACGTATCTATGTGCATGCATAACATCAGCCAATAACTTACCTGTATACAGTTTCTTCAAATATATGACTTACATTTCGATAGGACGGATATGTAGAAAAATATTCCATTCTTCCATACTAGTATGGATGATCTGGTATAAATACATGGAACAGGCGACTTGTTTGACCATTCAGAGAAAGTTATTTGCGAATCGCGAAACGGCGCGTACGCAACGCAGTAGTATTAGTTCGCGTAAATTTGAAAGAGGGCGTGGTTTACATCTTGGCAGCGCTTTAAGCGAATCATTTGTTATGAAATCCAGCGCTAGAGACCGCAATAGTACATCTAGAATTGTAAGTGTATATTTGTCGATCAACTAGTCATAGCTGGTTTGACTGTATAATAAAGCGCACGTGTCCTATCATAGAGTGTGTGCTTTTAGCGTTGTCTTCATGGTTGTCGTTATCATAAAACTTTTAAGCCTTCACTGCTGGAATACAACGTGTCTTCAACATTAAGTAGTTTGGAGCATAAGCCCACCACGCTAGTCTGGTGCGAGTTCTTAACCCAACCGTCACAGAAGTAACAACATATAGATAGATTTTGATTTAAGTTTCTATAAATTGTAATAATAATAATAATAACGTCTAGGCCCCAAACTAAGCATTGGCTTGTGTTTTGGGTACCAAGCGAAGACATTACATAACAACCAAGACCCGGTACCAGTATCAATATTCATCCTATAAATACTGACCCGACCTGGGATTCAAACCCGGGACCTCCAGCTTCGTAGACAGGGTCGCTACACACTAGGCTAAGCGGTCGTCGTATAGTGTCGTGAAGTTGAACTCGCGTGTGGAATGATGTGTTATTGCTTAAAACTCTTTTTTCCGATACACTGAGCAGAATGGCGACAACTCTTTGTATAACATACTTAGTGATATTCTATGTCATTAGTGTTTGTATAAGCTGTGGCAATTCACAATACCTTGATGCAGGTACAGTTTATTTTAGTTTGAGACCAGTGCAATATTTCGTGTTTCAAAGTATATTACTAAAGTATTTACTTCTCCATTTATATTGCTTTTGTTTATTTCATAAAATAATTGTTATTAAAGATATAATTATTGTTAACAAATACAATGTTTAATTTATTTATAAAAAAAAAACTGATGATAAAATTGATAATCAAATGTTTTAGTTTTAGGTATTACACCTCGTTTCCGCTAAGTATAATACACTGTATTATACAGTACCACGCCTCGTATCTACCAAGTATAATACACTGTATTATACTGTCATATCCATACTGTATCTCTGTATCATACAGTGTATTATACTTGGTGGAAACGACGTCTCAATATGATAGGTACAGTATAATACAAGTATTATACTTGGTGGAAACAAGGTGTTTTAAGGGTACATTACCACGATATTTTTTTTGTTATAATTTAATAATTGTTAATATCTTCATCGCCTTTTCCTTCATAAACTCGTGGTGTTGATCGTGTTAATAGACTTAGGTTTTGTTTTGTAAATTGCAAGTTAGACAGTGGCGGCTTTCTGGGTGAAGGAAGTTGAGGCTGAGCCTCACTTAAATCAACTGATTACGAAAACTTAATAAATATTTTTACATTAATTTATTCAAGATCTTGTATTTAATTATGTAACTATTATTTAGAGTGGTTAGAGACCTTAACTGCAGAACTAGAGATCGCAGGTTCGATTTCCGCCTGGGACAATGATTACAAAGACATCTGATTATAAATATTTTTACATAAATTTATTCGATAGTTTGTATTTCATTATGTAACTATTATTTAGAGTGGTTATTAGAGACCTTAACTGCAGACCTAGAGATCGCGGGTTCGATTTCCGCCTGGGACAATGATTACAATAACATCTGATTATAAATATTTTTACATAAATTTATTCGATAGTTTGTATTTCATTATGTAACTATTATTTAGAGTGGTTATTAGAGACCTTAACTGTAGACTTAGAGATCGCAGGTTCGATTTCCGCCTGGGACAATGATTACAATAACATCTGATTATAAATATTTTTACTTAAATTTATTCGAGAGCTTGTATTTAATTATGTAACTATTATTTAGAGTGGTTAGAGACCTTAACTGCAGAACTAGATGTCGCGGGTTCGATTCCCGCCTGTGACAAACATTTGTGTGCATAAACATGTCTATTTGTTCCGTGTCTGGATGTAAAATATCTATATCGCGTGTCCCGGAAAACAACATCAAGGTAATGAGGCAAGCGGTGGCAGTAAGAAAACTATTTAAAAAAATCTTAGTTGTGCACTTTTAAAATTTTAGGCACCATAAATACGAGAAAACTGACATTATGATGGTTATACAAGTACCGTGACTGCAAATCTATACTTTTCTTCGTTTTTTTTTTGTGATGTAACCCTGAATAACTCTTCCGTAAATTGCAGTCGTGATAGCCCAAAGCGCAACGAACCTGTCTCAAATTCATAAGGTCCCATAGGGCCATGGTTCGAATCCGGCGTGTACCAATGAGTTTTCCGACTTAAGTACATAACTATCACTGACTCCGTGCTTCGGAGAGCACGTTAAGCAGTCGGTCCCGGACGCTGTCAATAGATGGCGGTCATTACAGTCCTCAACCCGCAGTGGAGCAGCGTGGTGGATTTAAGCTCCAAGCCCCCCTCATCCTGGGGGAGGCCTAAGCCCCTGCAGTGGGGTAAAAATAGGCTGATGAAGTAAAGTGAAATTACAGTCTAAAATTAAAACATAACTGTCTCTAATCATCATAGAGTGTCAGTTTTCTTGATTTTTTTGGCGCCTATATTTTTAAAAGTGCATGACTATAATTTTTTCTATATTTTTCGGTTAACTGTCACTACTTTCCTCATCACTCGTCTCCGGCTTGAAGTCGATCTGGGACAACTTGTATATGTTATAAACAATGTTTAAGTATATATATCAGGTGTCTAGTACCTATAATACAAGCTTAATAATACTTGCTTACTTTGGGATTAAATGCCGCAGTGTGGGATGTCCCAGTTATAATTACCACGTTAATTGAAAAAAAATTACCGTCACCGTTCAGTGGTGCCACAGTACAAAATATCTCCCAAAGCCGCCACTGAAGTTAGATCTTACCATTGTTATTATTAATAAGTATCTCCATCAGTTCCTAATTTGAACAAGTGTATATATTTACACACAATACTTACATGAGCTGTAGAAACAGTGAAAAGGTGTACAATGATTGTAAGCTATACATATATATACATAGAACGGTACAATGGTTGTACAATTCCAAATGGCCTCAAATCATACGGGCTTTGTCATTATAATTTAGCTATATAAGTTGTACACTGATACTGTAGAAAATAAAGTTTGCGTTTTTCGAATGGGGCCGTCCATTAATCACGTGAGACTTGAAAGGGGGGGGAGGGGTTTGACAAAAATCACGAAATGTCACAAGGGGGGAGGGGGGTGTAGTAAGATATCACGTGTACTTATTTTTTCAAACGCGCTATTTTTAAATCGAAAAGCGACGTGTAGTGTACACTATTCGTTTATTATTTTTATACCAATCAAAAACAACCTGCAACTTTTCTGTCTAGACATTTTTATCATGGTCCTTAATGTCAGAATAAAATAAGATTATACTTTATACCCGTATTTAAGATAATATTCTAAAAAATTTAAGAATTTTTGTAGATACTAATAATACACGTGATGTTGGGTGGGGGGTGGGGAGTAGTCTTAAACCTCACCATGTATCACCAAGGGGGCGGGGGGGTTAAAAATGCTTTAAAAAAGATCACGTGATTAATGGACGGCCCCAATGCGGAAATATACTTGTCATACTTATCATCCAATAATGAAATGTAAAATTGCATTTTCCCCATTTGGTTTTTTTATATCTTGTAACGTGGAAAAAAAGAAATATAAGATTTGTAAGGTGTATAGGCATATATTTGTTGACTAGCTTATTTACTTTGTAAAAGTATAAACTTATTCCGGAACAACCGTGTAGTTTGTCCACGGGAGCGGAAGCGTGGTTTGAAAATAAAATAAAGCCCATGTTACTCGTTAATAATAGCTTTCTATGGATGATAGAATTTAACAAAGTCAGTTAAGTAGTATATATTATTTGAGTTTATACATAACAAACAACAAACAAACAAAAATACAACCATTGCACAGTACAGAGCTGTACAACCATTGTACAACCATTGTACAATAAACATTTCAAGTTCTATGCGTGCAGCGATGTTTGAGTGACGCATTTTGTCCTTTAAGACAAATGTATGATTTATGTACCTTGTTTTTTTTATGTACAGATTTTACAAACAATATTGTAAAAATGCAAAACATAATTTACATTTATAGATGTGTAACAGTTCCAATGAAACTTTATGGCGGATGTGAACATAGGCACAAGACGCGTCGCAGTAACCAATTTTAGGTGTAGCGGTACGCAGTGGAGCTATGGGTACCTATATGACTGTACCTGCGCAAGCACGCTTATAGCGTTGTATTCCGTTCCGCCATAAAGTTTGAGGCGAACTATACTTCTAACTATCGCAAGCTTCAGAACTTTGTTGCAACTTTTAGATTTGTACGAATTCCCTTAAAATACTACAACTGTTGAATATTTTTACTGGAATACTTACAGTGGTTTAGTTGCTAATGAATTAAAAAATAACTGTTATTGAAAAGTAGCAATCAAAAACGTCAATAGCTTTTTGTTTTTGTTCGAGCTATATGTAATATTGTATAAAATAAATATGTTTTATAAATTTTTCTTTGTTCTTTTTTCTCGACATTTTATATTTAACAGAAATATTCTAAATAAAATAAAATGCTATTATATGAGATCTACCCACCAATCCTTCCTCTACCTCCAATAAAGAAAGAAAGAAAAAAAGAAAATGCTTTATTCGTTTCACACACACACAACAATAACAAGAAACACGGACATGGAAAACAATAGACAATTAAAATGAACACTCAACATAAAAAATGGGTAAGATCAAAAAATTCATATGAACACAATTTATTACAGAGAAAGAGAAAAACCATAAAACAACAAATAATAATTTAGAGGAATATAAAACAAAGAACATACATTAATTATTGAAATATAACAATAAATTATAATATTATGCATGTGACAACACTATCCTTCATCAGCCCATTTTTACCCCACTGCAGGGGTTAGGCCTCCCCCGAGGTGAGGGGAATGGAGCTCCCCACGGAGAATCCACCACGCTGCTGCGGATTGGAAATTGTTACGACCGCCAACTATTGACAGCATCCGGGACCGACTGCTTAACGTGCTCTCCGAGGTACGGAGTCAGTGATAGTTATGTACTTAAGTAGAAAAACTCACTGGTACACCCCCGGATTCGAACCATGACCCTATAGCCTTTTAAATTTGAGACAGGTTCGTTGTGCTTTGGGCTATCACGATTCTTTGGCAACACTATCGTCGTATTAAATTCCTTGAACACTGGGACTCATACTCCGATCAAAAACTTCCCGCCGAGATAACGCAGCCCCTGCCTATAACAAACTATATGTCTATATCAGCCCATTGTGCGTCATTGCAGGTACTTAGGCGTTCCCTGAGTATGAGGGTGCTTGGAGTTTAATCCAGTGCAGGTAGGTACATTTTAAGGGACCGACGCCTTGACGTGCTCTCCGAGGCACGGAGTCAGTGGTAGTTATGCACCTACTCGGGTCAGAAAAAAACTCATTGGTACATGCCCTGGGATTCGAACCACGACCTTCAAAACAAGAAGTGGACCAGAAGGCTCAACGACGACTTAAGGTTATACCCGTGTACTGCAAAAATAGCATAATATAAAATTCGGCCCAGCAGTATTATAGACTGACACATCTACTGCAGCGCCCCCAGGAGGCGTATTACGATGGATATGTCTTGAAAGATTTTTCAATGTAAAATATGACAGTTGTTCTTAATTTGTTGTAGATAAAATGTTTTATTATGGCAAATGTTAAATAATGACGAAACAATTGTTGCAATCTAACAATTCATTGTAATAAACTCGCTAACACAATATACTCTTTGGATACAAAAACAATGAAAATGCAATAAAACAATAAAGTTACCTTTGGTTTACAAATTATAGTTTTCACAATAAAAATGCTTCAAAATGAAACTATTGATACCATATCATCAGCTCTAAATGCCCCACCGCAGGAGCTTAGGCCTCCCCTCGGGATGAGGGGATTGAAGCTTAATCCACTACTCTGCTGAAGTGCAGGTTGGTGGATTTTAACGACTGTTATCTATTGATGGCAACCAAGACCGACGGCTTAAGTGAGTTATTATATATATATATATATATAATATAGTTATTACAAAAACTCATTGGTACTGGCACAAGATCATCTATTGATACATTCATAGTTAATTACGAACAAATTATTATTATAGTTGCAAGTAGAAGCTTAGTTCATATTATTTATTTTATGAATTTATGAAATTTTTAACTTATCTATATCTGTGAAATACCAGGCAAGTAGCAAATGAGACATCCTTTTAATATCCCGGAAAATGAACGGTTCTCGACATCTTCGCGCCGGTGACACCCTAGTATGCCTCCTGGCTGCTTCGATGAATTCGTTGCAGCTTTCGGGCTAACGACACTCGTCCTTATCCTGCTTCGAGCGGTTGTTTAGTGGGTGCAACTCCTACATACCCCCACGCGCTTGGGCGCGCGGAAACTGTAGAGTTTAATCCGCCTTCCCACTGGAGGGGTAAAACAAAAAAAAAATTCACGTTTCTTGTGGGATTGCTATATTTCATGCTAAAATAGTTAAACGAATTTTGATTAAATTCGGTCTAGAGATTTTTTAGATAGTTAAGTTTCAAAATAAGATGTATAGTTAAGCATAAACATATAATCAAATTGGATAGATCGATAAACTAGGATACCCTGTATTATAGGCATCAGTGTTCTCCATTCTTAGGACTAAATCATACAATTTGTATTCTCGAATGTGACGGTTGTTAATGTGCGATGGTTGTATGAGTATGTGTGTATTTATATGCTTGGAGGTGTGTGTGTGTGTGTGCGATCATATGTGCCTGTGTGCGTACTTATGAATGTGTCTCTACGTATAACTAAAAATATATAAAATTTCATTTATAAATCTGTAAAAAGTATCAGAATAAGATTGCTGCAAACACGATAAATCATAAACACTACCTGACGATAGACAGAAGTTCTTCAGTCTGAGTGTACGTCAAATTTTGAAGCCATTTTGAGACCGTTATTTTGCAGTTGAATGAATTGATTTGAAAGAAGTGAGCGACTTTATTTATTTTATTATATAAGTGGCTACCAAGAAAACAATGAAATTTATGTGCAAAAAAAGTTTTGAATTTGGGAACTCGGAATATTAAGTGATGACGTTTACTAAAATTTTAAGATTTTAAGTTATCTGGGTTTTGCCTGTGTTGTGTTAGAACTAAGGATAGAATAAACAATTTTCTAACAGATAACATTTGGAATTCCTTATACAAAGAAACTGTTGAGTAATTATAGGGTAAAGAGTATCCGACTTTTAAGACAGCACGCTGAGCTCTCTCAAGTGGTAGTAAGTATGTTTTAGAAGCCCCTCCCCAAGAATCGATACAGTAAGTCAACAAGGATTGACACAAGGCGTAATATAAAATTTTCATAGTCATATCATTTGTCACATCACGGATACTCCTGAATATAGCTAATAACTTGCGTATTCGACCAGATAATAATTTTATGTAGGGCTGAAATGAAAGCTGGTTGTCCAATACGATACCCAAGTATTTAACAGTAGTTGTCTTTTCTAATTTTGGACATAGACACTCGGAGGAAGTAATAGAAGTTAAGCAGGAATGTGAGTGTGAAATAATGTTATGTATATCCTAGTAGCGGTTGGGATTTTTTCAGAATTGAGAATGTCATATATTTAGTTTTATCCGTGTTCAAACTCAGTAAATTGTTGCGAAGCCAAATAGAAATTTTGTTGAAACCAATCTGTGCATATTGGAATACATCTTCCCAACTTCTTCCCGAGAATATAAGCGAGGTGTCGTCAGCATAAGAAATTATAGTGCCATTTTTAGTGTTAAGGTTACAGAGATCATTGATGTAGATCAGGAAAAGAGTCGGCCCAAGAACACTTCCTTGGGGGACTCCATGGGAGACCTGGAGTGGGTTACTACCATAATTTCCAACTTTTACACACTGCATTCTATCTGTGAGGTAATTTTCAAACAACTTTAACTGTAGGTCTCGGATTCCTAGGCTTTCTAATTTCCGTATCAGTATAGGCACAGATACAGTATCAAATGCCTTCGCGAGATCCAGAAAAATTGCTAAACATTTCCTTCCAGCGTCAAGCTCGCGAACGACATGGTCAGTAAGGTCAAATACTGCATCAGCCGTAGACTTACCTTTGCGAAAACCATATTGTTTTGCGGATAACAAATTACATGATTCTAAATAATTTATAAGTCTTTTGTTAATAATGCGTTCCAGAATTTTAGACAAGGTTGGTAATACAGAAATCGGGCGGTAATTTTTGAGCAAATTTTTATCACCACTTTTATAAACTGGGGTAACAATAGAGTGTTTAAATACATTAGGGAATCTACCTGAAGAAATAGAGAGATTGCAGATATGTACAATAAGACCTGTGAGAATTTCTTTATTTTGTTTTAAAACATTGACGGAAATGTGGTCATATCCAGTGGAACTATTGGTTTTAAGTGACGTTATGAGTATCGAAACCTCGGTAGCATCTGTGTTGAGTAATACAAAGGAATGTGACGGTGAATTTAATTTGTCGGGGTGAGAAGGAAGGAGAAGTGCATTTTCTGTTGCGATTAGGTTTGCTAAATTTTTGCCTATAGTTGTAAAATATGAACTTGCAGCGTTGGCTGTTGTGATTTGAGAGTCAGAAAAAGACATTAGCTCCTGAGATGTACTCTTCTTTGATTTATAGTGTGTAATAGAATTAATAACTTTCCAAGTCTCTTTGAGACTGGTTGAACCTGCTCGTTGTAACTCAGAGCTCTCATATTGATGTTTTACCTTTTT
This sequence comes from Luffia ferchaultella, assembly GCA_949709985.1. Lineage (NCBI taxonomy): Eukaryota > Metazoa > Arthropoda > Insecta > Lepidoptera > Psychidae > Luffia > Luffia ferchaultella. The sequence goes on from OX453269.1 coordinate 4,610,274, forward strand.
TAACAGATCATTGCAGAAATTTCGATACCTGTAGTATGTACATTTTAACACGTCATCATTAGGCGATTTTTTTTAGTTTAGCGTGCATTTTATCCCTATTCCTCATGCAACGTACTAGCCCAGGAGTTATCCAAGGCTTTATTGGAGCCTTACGTTTTGATATAATTAATTGAAATGTATTTTTCTTTACGATATTGGAAATGGTATTTACTAAATAAGTCGCTGCGATGTTACAATCCACAGAATAAAGGACTGGCTGAAAATTTGTATTTTTTATTTCACTGTTAATAGCTGAATAATTTATTTTATTAAAGATTCGATTTGGGTGGATATTACGTAGTTTAATATCTAAAATTTATGACTAAAGTAGTCGCAGCTTTCCTAGTCTTAAGCATCATATGGTCTAAGCAACTGGTTGTTCTAGTGGGGAATGTATGGGCTGGAAGTAGACGTTGAGTTATAATTTTGATTGTCAGAGATTATATCTGTGTTTATGTCTCCTGTAACAATTAGGTTTTTGTACATATCTAAAGATTTTAATACATTGTCTAATGAAAAGAGAAAATTATCAATATTATGGAATGAAGGTGGTCTGTAAATAGAAATTAATGCTGTACTGATCTATGGTCTACATTAACTGGATGGCTGCTGCGATAGGTACTTGGACTTTTTCTTGTATCACATGTGTGAATGTATGTGTGTGTGGGTGTATGGAGTAATGTATGTGTATATATGTATGTAAGTGTATATAGGTGTATATATGTGTGTGTGTGTTTGTGTGTGAAGATGAGTATGAGTGTGTGTGTGTGAGGGTGGGTATATGTGTATGTGTATCTAATGTAAGTTCTGGGATCGGCAGAATACCAGCGCTGGCCCTGCCACTATGGCGGACTGACAACAGCTGAGCCGATTCCATTTGCCATAATACATGCTTGATTATGCAAGTGTAATTTTATTGTTTTTTATCTTTTTTCTTTTCATTTTATAATATAAATTTTGCTGTGGCATGTTTATTTTTTTTTTTTTCTTAAATATTGTTCTAAATTGTTTTTTATTTGCATGTTAATGTGGCAATAAAGATATTTCATTTCATTTCATCAATTATAAAGACAAAACAATTGGCCTCTGTGAACTGTGGTTCATATGAGTTGCAATTAATGTGGTTTTTAACATAAAGTACTATGCCATCATTCTGATTGTATAAATTATTAGTTGAAAAACTTATATGTTCAATTTCTGGAATTAAGACAGTTTTTGAAAGCCAGCATTCCGTGAGTATGATAATGTCTGGTTCTATTTTCATTTTAGACAAAAGTACGAGAAGCCTTGCAAAATTTTTTGATATACTTCTAATATTTTGTGTAAGTATTTCCAGCTTTCTTGCTGGGGAACCTATATAAGAGAGACTGTCTTCAGGACAACAAACTACAGTATTCGATACATTTAAGTCATCCAAGTCCTTTGTTATTATTGAATTGTTATTAATCATAATTCTGCGATTTAAGAAAGGAGTGTAGCAGAAATATTTGTTTCTGAATGGAGTTACTTGGGTGTAATAGAGATACAATAACAGAGTCTATTATAGTTATTATAGGTAGCAGAAAAAGTTGTAAATTTGTTTGTGTTAAATTTGTAACTATGTGCATAACAAAAAATAAACTCAAGTGAAGTGTGATTTTTCATAAAGAACCCATTCATTACGCGTATTAAATACTTCACAAAAAAATATTTAAGTGTTTTTGTATTGAAAGTAGGTATATTTAAATGGAATGTAGATGGACATGTTTTTATTATTATTTTTTTTATTATTTTATTTGTTGAAAGGGCATTAATTAGAACAATTATCAGCCCAAATACGAAACGAATAAAAAACAAATTATTGGCGGAGTTTTACAAGATGACGCCAGAAAATAGGTCACCCTCACATGCGCCATCTTGTAAAACTCTGGACATGTTTTTAAAATGTTGCGTTTTATGTGTATATTTTATATTTGTGTTGAGTTTTATATGTATAGCTAAATGTGTTAGTTGTATGTATTGCAAACATATGGTGAGTTTTGTGTTAGTGTAAAAAACAGTGTAAAAGAATTAGTTAGTGTAAAAGAATGTTTTAAAAAGTCCCACAATGTCCTGGAGCGTCGCGTCCCTTTAGCGATCCCGATACACAACAGTACTCCACGCGGACGAGGCCGCGGGCGGAAAGCTAGTTATTTATGTTAAATTCATTTTCATATTTTTAATTATTTTATTTATTTACGCATAAAAAAATTACATAATTCGCCGATCAGACGTTTGGTCCCTAAAATAATTTTTAACTTAAAAAGTATATATTTATATACTGCAAATTAGAGATTCGTAAACCGTATTCCACCGCGGGTCGTTGATGTAGAGCGATAAGGTGTTCGAGGTATGAAGGTCAAGGACAAATCTATATCATCTAAGGTAGCTAGGGTGCATTTAACGCACTTAACTTTCTAATAAGGTAGATGTTGTCAAGTCAATTAAAAAACATCAAAAAATATAAAATCCCCATTTATTCATAAAACCCTAAACAAAACTAATAACTTACACAATATACAAAAGTGTTGTACTAAATCCAATTACTGTTTTTTTTTTTTTTTACAAAAACATTTTCAATTTTATATATGGACACTTCTCGCCTACTATACAAATATTTAAAAAAAAATGCTGGTGACATACACATACAAAAGTCCTTAATTATTTTTTTTTATTTTTATAAACATTTCGTTTTCTGTGACATACTACAACTTAAGACCTATATATGACCTACATATCACATTTAAAGTACAGTCAGCAAGAATAGTTGTTATAGAGTAAAATAATTGTGTACGTACAATACTTTGTTCGACTGATCATTTCTGAGATAAAATATTTAAACCTTAAAAAAACACATCAATGGTGTAAGCTGAGCCCAGACGCCCTAGCGACCTCTACAATTAGCTTTTTTTGTTCCCCATTAGTAGTACCGTAGACATTGTGATGTATTTAAAATTGTATGTCGTTTATATTTTTGAATGGTCTACATATATTAGTAACAGAAATTATATATTTTTGCTCACTGTACTGTACTGAAGATCTTGTAAAAAGATATAAAACAGTCAATTAGTAAGAACAAAAGAATATATTTTAAAAAAATTACACAATTTACACAATTCATTGACAATAACGAAAATAAAACCAAACCCTGATTTACTACAACACAATTCATAATTTATTATAACATTTAGGAATGTATTTCAATTACCGAACAAACAATAATTACTTATTATGAAATAGCTTGTATGACCATAAAGAAAAAAAAATGCAATTTATGTTAAACACCAAAAGTCCACACGTGTGTAATATTGTATGGTCACTTTTATACACTATCATTTAATATTACTAGGAAAATCATTTTCGTTCGTATTATTCCGATAATTCACAATTTAATAATGGATTTGTAAAACTATATAATAATAATAACAAGGGACATTGTACACAGCGCCATCTAGCCCCAAAGTAAGCAAGTAATATAGTTGTGTTATGGGTTACTAGACAACAGATATACATACTTAAATATATATAATATATACATATATAAATATTTAACACCCAGACACGGAACAAATAGACATGTTCATGCATACAAATATTTGTCCCGGACGGGATTCGAACCCGCGACCCTTGGCTCCGCAATTAGCGTCTCTCACCACTCGGCCAGTCAACTATAATTTTACTATAAGTTTAATATATTTACTATGAGTTTTTTTTTTTTTCATTTGAGAGCGAAACACTACCTATACCATTCTGGCAATGCAGCAACAACTTCAGCTTAGTCTGGCGTTTTCATAAACATTGTATTAAAAATACTTTAATCCTACTTTTATAAATTGACGTTATTAGGCTTCAACAAGTTTAAGCCAGTCCTAGTATTATTCTATACAAGAAGATAACTGGCAACACTTATAAATGATTGTTTATTTAATAATTCATAGAAAATTTAAAAAAAAAAACTGATTAGCAGTTATAGGAACTGCCAACAGAAGTGAAAACTTAGAACTTTTAGTATTAAAATTTCATAATGTTATTAAAATTATCAACATCAATCTGGTGTTCACGATATCTACATCTATTGAAACTCCAAGCAATGACGCAGCTGCCAGCGACACGAAACTGAGTAACGCTCTGGCCTTACTCCCCACACAGCAGTAGTAGTAGGGATATAGGGAACAACCGGCTTCTCGTGTGAAAACCGATTGTTCCTTATATTTCCCCCGCTTATATTATTTAGCGTGACGCATTTTCGTGTCTTTTTAGGCGCACCCCGTACCATAAGAAGTTTCACTTAAAAAAAAATACATTCCGTTGAATTTTTTAAATTTCAGGCCCCTCCTCTCCCGAACCTGAATAATGATAGTCCAGAATCCCACAGAAAACACAGTAATCTCATTTGCTATAAAATGACGTGCGATCTACCTCTCACTCAATAGCCTCTTGTTACGTAACACTAGCCGATTTTAGGCGTCAGCGGGGGTAAGCGGGGATGTCATGCAATCGCATAACTTGCATTCGCCTCGTATTCAGAGCCGACATAAAGTTTTACTCGATTTGTACCTCTTAGCCGGTGTGGAATAGAATGAAATTCGCGCGTATACACAGCTACGTCGATGTGATCAAATAGTATTAGGTTGATACGAATAGATACATCAACCTTTTGACTTGTCATCAATCATTATCAATCAATTGTCTCTGTAAATTAAATGGCTCGTGACTTTCGATCTGACCAAATATAGTTAACGAGTAGTGAATAGGTTAAATAACTGCTAAAATTTTACCAATTTTATGTTACAATAAATGTATAGATGAACTTTTGGTGTTTATTTTTATATAATTGTACAAAAAATAAAAACTATCTCCCACATGAAATCGTTTCATTCGCGAGCTAATAAACATGCCTTAAAAGAGCACACGTAGGCTTAATTTATAAATCACCGCCCCAAATTATATTAATTCTCTATTATATCCACTAAATATACATATATATATACATACATACAAATACTATACCTTAACCTCCGACTTATATGTACCTAGGTACTAGACTGTATATACCACAGTATGAACGAAACCCCGCACGAAAGTTGTTCAGATCGGGGTGCCCTGAAAGACTTTGAAATGATCACTTGTGGACCGCCTGTCAGTGTAGTCGATTGACATTATTGTGTATTTTAGAAAAAATATCTGAGAAAAATGCCTTGTTGTGCTTTACTTTATAAAAAAGTGCACAAAGACCACCCGGAACTTCAAAAAGGTGGACGGGATTACATATCACACGTAACTTCATAATATTTTATTAATTTAGTTTTTACGAATGACGGAGGGGGGGGGGGTAATACTCAGATCACTTGACTTTACGTCTCATAAGACATTTTCGATGACAATATAAAAATAATAATAGTAATAACGACTACAGCATCACAACAACGTCTTGGCCCCAAACTAAGCATTAGCTTGTGTTTTGGGTACCAAGCGAAGACAACACATAACAACCAAGACCCGGTACCACTATCAATATTCATCATATAAATACTGACCCGACCTGGGATTCGAAGCCAGGACCTCCAGCTTCGTAGGCAGGGTCGCTACCCACTAGGCTAAGCGGTCGTCGTGAAAAACAAAATATGTTTCATTGAAGTTGTCTCATGACTTCAAAAGTCAAGCGGTACGAGAATCATCATCATCATCAGCCCATTTTTACCTCACTTCAAGGGCTTAGGCCTCCCCCAAGGTGAGGAGGGGGGCTTGGAGCTTAAGTCCACCACGCTGCTCTACTGCGGGTTGGGAACAGTAACGACCGCCATCTATTGACAGCGCCCGGGACCGACTGCTTAACGTGCCCTCCGAAGCACGGTGTCAGTGATATTGTGTACTTAAGTCAGAAAAACTCATTGGCACACGCCCGGATTCGAACCATGGCCCTATGGAGCCTTATAAATTTGAGACAGGTTCGTTGCGCTCTGGGCTATCAAAGTACGAGAATCACCCCCACAAAATGGTAATCGACTATCTTCGGGCGCGTTCGGTCATTCTCGTTTGCGTTCCGTGCGCCGTACAATGTATAGGAATCTTCGCGTCTAGTACCTAGGTACATATAAGTCGGTGATTTTAGCATTATGCATTGTTTAGTCACACGTGCATGCTCTAAAGAGATATATTTTTAGCTCGGTGGTTTAATTCTAATAAATTAATGGATTCAATAATTTTTTTTTGATCATATTTCCAAACTGATACTATTGATTCTAGATAACTAATTGGTAGAAAAAGTAGAAACGAGTCAACCTTCGGATTCGTCTGTCGTGATCGTTTGATATGAGCATCTGGAATAAAAAAAATCACATGATTTTTTTCATATGTAATAATAATAACTGGGACATCCCACACAGCGCCATTTAGTCTCAAAATAAGCAAGTATTATGCTTGTGTTATGGGGTACCAGACAACTGATATACATACGTAACCATTCTTTTTTTAATACATACCTATATGGAGACTTTTACACCCGGACATGGAACAAACAGACATGTTCCTGAATCGAATCCGCTACCCTCGGCTCCGCAGTTCGGGTCTCTAACCACTCGGCTAACCGGTCAATCAGTATCTAACACAGACCAGTCAACCTTTAGACCACGCTTTAATAAACGTCAGTACGAAAACGAAATCGCCAAAAAGCGGTGGGGTGCGGGGAGGTCGGCTAGTTTTCATTGGCTCGTTCAAAATTGACAATTTAATGGCTTCCGACGTGCTTCCAACTGACGGCTCACTAGTGACGTAGTTATGTAGTGTCACTACATAGCATTGGCGAATGCTACTCCCTGTCAAAGCGTGGTCTATAAGGTTGACTTGTCTGTAGTATCTAATAATCTAATCAATCAACAACAACTATTTACTTAGATTCATAATTGTATGTAATATTCGATATATGTGGGCGTCCACCCACATAGAGAGGGTCCAAATTGTTTAGTATTGAATTATTATACAATACAGGCTCTGCCTACTTTGAGGCTAGGTGGCTTTGTATGAGATACCCTAGGTATCTTCACTTCATCAGCTCATTTTTACCCCACTGCAGGGGCTTAGGCCTCCCCCAGGGGGAGGAGGGGGCTTTAAGCTTAAATCCACCACGCTGCTCCACTGCGGGTTGGGGTATCTATTATTATCTTATTATGGCTCCTGTGGGATAAATATTCATCATAAAACAGCCAAACGGATTTTGATGAAATTTAGTACAAAAGTATTTCAATGTTTGGAATAACACAGGATAAATTTTATCCCAAAAAATAAACAGTTCCTGTGCGATAGCCGTTCTTCATATTAAAATGGCATCTAAAATTACACATGTCTTTAGTCATTATTATATGTACAGTACCCACGAATCTTTGCCACTGTGAAGTTATTTACAGAAAGCGTAGCAATAGCACAAAATAGGAGCGCCGAGGAGATGAAGGAGAGGTCGGATAGCTTGCACTCCGAATCCGCTTTCCACTTCTAACCTTCGCTGCGCTCTCGGCTGTACCTGCGCATTGAGTCAGTCGCAGACAACTTAGGGGGGCAAATATCCGTGCGTTATACTGTACGATGTATGTTTGTATGTGTGTATGTCATACCGTTACGTGCGCCTGCGGCGTGAGACCAGCCTCGCGACCACGATGGGCCAAACGATCACGAACAATAGAGTCGGTGTGCTCAACTCTTGCCAAGGCCAACGCCATCCACGGGACGACTGCTGGAACGGATTGCATGTATTTCAGAGTATGTTATAAGAAGAATAATGATGTGTCTACGGCGAGACATGTTTATTTTAGCTACTTTCATAGCATAATGTCATATGGCATTCTGCTATGGGGAAAGGCCGCTGACATTCAAACAATATTTGTTCTGCAGAAAAGGGCTATTCGAGCTGTATATAAATAAAATCTAGAGATAGTGTAAAGGCTCACTTTAGAGAAAGTAACATTTTGACAGTCCCTTGTCAGTACATTTATGACAATATAATTTATGTGGTGGTTGGTGGTTGACAGCCACAACTTACAAGCATATATTATCAATGGCCTGGCAGAGTCCCTGCAGCACCACGTAGCGTCACAGATTGGAATCGTACCCTTAATATGTATAATACTCACTTTTATCAGATCTCGTTCTCCTTCGACCGCCTTCCTCAACGCGGCAACGTCCCTCTCGAGTCTGGCCAATGTACCTGGCAATTCTTCCAAAACTTTTAGATCTGTAATAAAAAGAAAAACAACGATGATTATTAGATAAAAGTAATCGACACTGGACATTGTTATTTAGGCTAAAACAACAACAAAAAGTCAGTAATCTTTTCTTGGCGTAATAGGTACAGATCGCCTCAAACTTTATGGCGGATGTGAATACAACGCTAAATGCAAGCGTGCGCAGGTATCGAGTAAGATTGGCCGCCGCGGGGTTTGCGGGAGGAACGCCTCGCCTTATACACGGGCGTTGCGGGGTCCGAGGGAGGAACACATTGCCTCCTCGCTCCACTGCTTACCGCTGACACCCTTAATTGTTCACTGCGACGCGACTTGTGCCTACTTTCGGATCTGCCATAAAGTTTGAAGCGACCTACACACATCAAAAAAGTCTAAGCAACACATACTATTTGAAATTATTAATAAATTATTATATCATTTCTTACCAAGTACATAATACCTATGTAAACTTTTTTGATCTAAAGGACATACTGGCTGGTTGTAAAAAAAATTGATTATCATTTGTTTTTTTTTTTTCACAAATTCAAAAGCGAATGCATTTGTTCGAATTTTATAGTGTTTTCTTTGCTCATTAAAATTTAGTATTCTGTATCAATTTTATCAATAAAGAAGTCAATCTCAGGTATCTCGGTATTTTGGTGTCAACAGAAGCGTTATTTGCCATCTTCATCATCAGCGTTACACTAACACGGGAAATCCTGCTGAGCAGCACCCAGGTCGAGGGAGGTGTACAACCATACGGCAAGATCGATACATACAACTGACTGCAAGACAAGAGGATGCTCTAAGGCCTTATGTCCGTCTATTCGCACAAACGCTTGGCTCCAATTTCACGTTGATGCATAACATTGCGCCTTCGCATACAGCTTTGCACACACGGGAGTACTTGGCCTGGGAAAACATCCTGGTATTGCCTTGGCCTGCACAATCGCCAGACCTCAATCCCATCGAGCATGCATGGGACATGCTCCAGAGACGTGTGTTAAAGGACTTGGATGGAGTGACAACAACCCAACAACTGATGGACTTACTAAAATTTCATTGGGAGCAATTGCCGCAAGATAACATTAACAGTCTCATCGATTCTATGAATAATTGGTGCCAGCAAGCTCTCCATAACAGAGGAGGCCATACTTTGTATTAATTTGTGCAATTTTTGTACAACCATTTAATTTTAGTTTAAGTTTAGTTAATTAGGCACTTTACTTTGTATTACATACATACAGTACTTACTCGTAATTATTGTTAATTAAGATTATTAATAAATAAATATATAAAAACCATTGTTGTTTAATATCAAAAAACCATTAAAAAATTATATAAATAAAAAAATACTAAGGATTTAATGCGAAAACACATAGTAAAACTGAAATTTGTATGTGTTGCTTAGGTTTTTTTGATGTGTGTATATCAGCGAACACTATAAAATAATCTACGAGATAAGCACTTGATATAAAATAAAATAAAAATCCATCTACTTTCGAGTGGGACTCTCTGCTGTCACTTTTTGCTGTAGCTAAGTTTATTTAAGTTCGTACGTGACAACTCTAAGAAGAACACTGCAAGAAACTTAGAGTGACTTGTTTCATTTTTTAATGACAGCACTACAAATTTAATCCCAAGCACTTTTATCATTCATATATACTTTTAAATTGTAATACGCTTTAGACATAAGTTGTCGTTTTACATAATTCTTGAATTTATTTATTTATTTATTATAAAATCTTACACAATTACCTTAGATTTAATCAATAAAAAAGCTTAGAAAACACGCTTCTTGTATGGGGACTAAACATGGGCGTTATTGACAATCAACAGCTATCTAATATTTGTTTTCAATATCGATATTGGTAACCGTTGCCGAATATCGGTGTTAACCTAGGACCAACTGTCATAATGGACGGAGTCATCTGTTTTTAGGCATGTCCATTTTTGTGTTTGTATTATATTACATTTTACATTTGATTTTAATCATTATCTCATACGAATAATATATTTTAGAACTAAAAACGTTTTTTCTGGATAAAGAACTCATTTTAGAGCATTAAAAATGATGCCAAATACTTGCGTATGAAATGACAAATCCGGGTCTTTTAATCCTCCTTTTGTTGTTTTTGACGTGCAAGACACGGCTGAACACGACATTCTTTCAAAATTCAAATACTTTTAGCTAAAACAATGAGATTCCGTCATAAAATGCTACACTTAATCGTCATATTTTGACCGACTAGTCGGTCAAGACTTGACACGATTTACACTGATAGTGCAACGTTGCCAAACGTACATCAACTATCTCTTTTACTCATAGCTAGACTCCATGAGATGGACAAAGATACACGATTACGTGTTGATACAGTGATACAAAAGCGGTTACGTATTATAACTCTGTCCATTATAATAATTGGTCCTAGGTATTAGTGTCTCGGTTTTTTATCTAACCGCTACTAATATCTATAGGTTACCAAATATCTATCAAACGGTCGACAACAACTGACGCAACCGGTGATTAGCCGGAGCACGGCGAGCTGCGTTGATTCGGTTGGCAAATAAAAATAATTATGCCTTCTCTCTCTTTCTAAGTGAATCCCAAAGTTCAGAAAAGAGATGAAGCGACTATTGGGCGGTCAGCTAGTACATTTCATTAGTAACCGATAACCGCTGCTAGCTCTGGCAACGTCGATACGGTATGTTAGAGGCATGACAACCGTTTTCAGTTACGTTTTTTTATCGTTTCTAGTTACGTTTTTTTATAGCGGTCTCATGTTTAAAGGGGACTACTTTTAATTCTTAACTTCAATTAATTTTTATTATCCGTTGTTATAGCGGCCATAGTAATAAGCACTATGTGAACATTTCAAATATCTACCTGATACGGTTCAGATGATACAGCCCTGTGACAGACGGACGGACGGACAGACGGATAGTGGAGTGTTAGTATTAGGGTTCCCATTGACACCCTTTGCGTACGGACCCTTAAAATATAAGACAGTTCGCTTATATGCGATAAAATGTGAATCGCCCATCCTACATAATAAAAAAATAATAATACATGGAACGTCCCACACAGCGCGATTTAGTCCCAAAGTAAGCAAGGATTTGCTTCTGTTATGGGTTACTAGACAACTGATATACATGCATAAATATTTTTTATAACAAATACATTTATAAATATTTCACATCCAGACACGAAGCGAAATAAACATGTTCATACACATAATAATAATAAATAATGATATCTAGGACATCTCACACAGCGCCGACTAGACCCAAAATATTTGTCCCGGGCGGGAATCGAATCCACGACCTTCGGCTTCGCAGTTAGAGTCTCTAACCACTCGGCTATTCAGCCAATCAAATCCTATATAGATGCGTCAACTTACGTGTGAGCTGGGATGTGATCTGGTGCGCATGTCCATTGCTCAAACGCGGTAGAGGGCGTTCCATTCTAACCGGCGCTTCTGGTTCGCTCTGTGAAAACAGTACAATACATTATTCTTTCTACCAACTTTTGACTAGGGACCGAAAACTTTTATTCGTTTCGGTAGCGGTATAGAAGAGTTTTGGATTAACGCTACAGTTAAGGTTGCCTTTATACTGGTAACCGAAAAAAAGTCTTACCGTTTTTTTATTTTTCGGTTACCGTTCCAATACCGGTATTTTGATTCGTACCGATGACTGCACACATAGTCTAAGATCTTGATCTATTTTGTGAACCCGTGATTTTTTTCCCAGGCGAAATACTGTTCACATACTATCATATAATAGTACATTAGGATACAAGCACGGTAAGCTGCATATTATAGTCGAGATGTTTATAGGCACGAGGCGAAGCCGAGTACTTATAATAAACCGATGACTATAATAGCCAGCTTACTGTGTACGAGCATCATATTAAGACGTTTTTCAATACATTTACGATTAAAATTAGGTAGATATTTCAAATATAATAATGGTTGGAGCCAAGGGCGCGAGCAAGTTGCTTTCCGCGGTTTACACATGCGTCACAAACAGAATACTCGTTTGTGATTGGTGTAAAGTAAAAAAGGCCTAGTACTATAAAATACAACATTACGATTCCAGTTTCGATGTCATAAAGACCGTATTAATAGCAAATGTATTGCAAAACATATTAATAAACATTACTATTAGGGTTGGCACCCTAAATTCGGTCCAGTCCATTTTCTAATTAAAATTGTTAGTATTTTATTGACAAATTGAACGCGACACCGCGCAGCGCGTCGGCACTACACACCAATCTATATCTGCTCTGATAGATTCAAAGTAACAGCCAAAGTAATATAATCTTCATCTTCATCAGCCCATTTTTACCCCACTTCAGGGGCTTAGGCCTCCCCCAGGGTGAGGAGGGGGGCTTGGAGCTTAAGTCCACCACGCTGCTCTTGGGAACTGTAACGACCGTCATCTATTGACAGCATCCGGGACCGACTGCTTAACGTGCCCTCCGAAGCACGGTGTCAGTGATATTGTGTACTTAAGTTAGAAAAACTCATTGGTACACACCCGGATTCGAACCATGGCCCTATGGGGCCTTATAAATTTGAGACAGGTTTGTTGCGCTTTGGCCTATCACGACACGACGAAGCTAGTAATATAATAAACATTGTTTTTTATGAAATCTCATCCAACAGCAGACAATTTGGGTAGACGCGACATCTATGGCTTTCAAAATACTCACGTCAACCGTGTCGATGAATTCGTCGTCCGAATCGTGTTTGTGTCGTTGTGTGTGCGAAGACGCCGAGATGGTAGACGGCGACGCGACGCGAGGCGGAGATCCCGTTGGACTGATTGAACGGGAGCCTGAAACATACACGAATCGTTTACAATCGAAAATCAAGGATACTGTCACGACCATATAACATTAGAGTAGGTTAGAGGTGGCACATAGGCGGATACGCTATCCCCTTCGAGTATGCAATACGTCGCATTTTTAAGACAGATCTTTTAACCCTCAACTCTAAAGTGCGACATCAAATCATACCAAAGATGTAAGTGAAAGGGATGAACGACTTAATCGTTTTCTAAAATAATATAAATCTGAGACTAAACTATATACATGTATGTAGTATTTTTACTTCAATTCGTTGTGTAATTATTTTTAGGATGTGTGTCTCTGAACAAATACCGTAACATGGCCACTCTAACCTATTCGATTCTCTGTGGTCACGGCACTGAGTGCTGTGTGACGTCATAAAAATAGATGTTAACTACGCAGCTAATAACTACCTTCAAGTCACATAGCCGAAATCTCAATAGTATTTTGTTTATGATTTACTAGCGACCCGCCTCAGCTTCGCGGGTAGCAGAGCACCCGTGGCTACCCGTACAAAAACTGCTACCCGTAAAAGAATGTAGGCATAAACGCCTTATATATACTATAGGTATACCACCTACAGTGGGCCTTAAATCAAATCAAAATATCTTTATTTCGTAGTTACGTAACATAATCTTGAAATACGTCATAAGAGTGAATTTATTACTTTGTGAAAGAACGTGACCACAAAGGCGCATTCAAAAATGCTGGTTCCTCTCAGAAGAATACGCAAGAAACTGAGGGACGCTCTTTTTAAGAAAATTATAAAAAAAAATTTAACAATAAGTGTTTAAAGAATAATATTATTGAAACAAACTGATAGGCGAGCGGCTTACACCCAGGGATTTTTATCATCTAAGTAGTCTGATACTTTATAATAAGCTTGCGTTTTATTGTAGTTTTAAACTTATTAAGGGGTAGATCTTGAATGTCTATATATAAGCGTATACATTGCCCTTTAAAAGATTTCGTGATTTTATTGAGGCGGCTGACATGATTAGCAAGTGTATCTTTGTTTCTTAACAAAGTTAAGAACTTGTAAAACTTATAAATTACATTATACCGATCACTATTTTTTTTAAATAATGTAATATTTTTTTTACGTACATAATGTTTTCAAATATATATTGAGATGGCAATGTCATTATATTAATTTCCTTAAACTTTTCTCTAAGTGATACTTTAGGTCCCAGTTTATAAATTGCTCGAACAGCTCGCTTCTGCAACATAATTTAAATATGACATTGCACACATTGACATGTCGTCATAATAAATTTCATTTTATTGATACTAATAATTTTATTAGTAAAAATTTTCATTTGGCAAAAGAAATGTACTTTCTTTCAAATTATTTTAAACTACAGTTAGCAAAGCTGCTATCTTATAATATTGTTAATTTAGCCAGGTTACTGGCTACTAAAAACAACTTCTAATCCTTCCCTGCGATAGGTGCGCATGGGCAGTAAAAGTGCCCATGTGCAGCTGCGCAGTGCGCATGCCGCGTGCGCAGTGCGCATGCCGCGCTGTCTATGAGTCACCTATAATCTATTAGAGAGATTGACAGCGCGGAATCACCTATACCGCAGCGCGCAACTCCCGCAGAGAAGGCCAATTTTATGTAGTATACTTTTACCGCACAACTGGTACAAAACCGTCACCTCCCATATCTGCGTGAAACGGACACGCGAGCTATGCAAATTACACTCCATGAATTGTCTCTATAGACAAAGACATATGTCATATTTTGGCATGCCATATCTAGTCGCGTGTCTTGCGATAATCCGTGATTCAGATATATACGTACCAATCGGCGAATTCGTCTCGCTGCGCACTCTAGCCAGAACGTCTCCAGCGACCAGTTCCAAGTCGTCTGTGGGGAAGCCGTTGGCCTCCTCATCATCGTCGCCCGCAGAGAGGAACAGCGCCACGTTTTCCGAATACGCCATTGTTTCCACTATCTGGAAATTAAATGTATTGATATGGGATGCGACTATTAAATAACATAATGAATCTCTGTATACATAATAATATATGGGACATCCCACATGGCGCCATCTAGCCCCCAAAGTATGTCGCGGTGTGCATGTTAGCCTGGATGGATTTTTAGTACCTTCTGAAGTCAACAGATCCAATTGCTAACACTATATTATTGAAAATACTTTACAGTTTTTAGATGTGTGACTAATAAAACTGTGTTTTAATACAATGCCTTTAAACGGTTTTTAATTAGCATAACTTTGGAAATATTTCAATTACCCAATTTAATTAATTTAATTAAAATTACCTTGTGCAGTTCGTCGACGTACGCCTGCATGGCTTCCTCGGGGGTCATGTTGCCCAATTTGCTCCACGATTCCCATTTCGCTCTATAATCATTTATATAAACCACAGACAATAATTAATAATAGATATTATAGAGACTGTTGTCATAGAGTTTGACACAGGGAAAGACTGGGAGATGTACATATACCGGTTGTTCGGCAGAACGTAGTCCAAACTTATAGAGCATGTACACTTACTGAACTAAACAAAAAGTTTTAAATGACCAAATGGCGCAAACTAACGCTTACAAAAAAAAACATGTGTAAAGTAGAACTACGTTCAGTCGAACGCCCCATATATAATATACCGTGTGTTCGGCTGATCGCAGTCCAAACTTATACGAGTGTGTAGAGCTTATCGAACTTAAGAAAAAGTTTCAAGTGAGCAATTGGCGCAAACTAACGCTTCCCGAGAAAGAAATGTTTGAAGTTTCATTTTTAACTTTTTGTTTATTTCGATAAGCTCTTCACGGTCTATAAGTTTGGACTACGTTCAGCCAAACACCGGATATACCAACCACAAATGTTTGACATAGAAATATGTCAATTGATTGATATGGAGACATGTTACTCTTGATTAGTAACCATGATTGATCAATTACATATACATATGTCAAACTCAACTAACAGATATAGGAACATGTTAATCTTGATTAATTAAATTAGATATACCTATCGCAATTTTATTTGATTGATCTTAATTGATATACCTGTACGTAAACAATGCAATTTGTGATCGGGTATTTATTGGAAACGTATACTTGAGATAAATACGTCAATTAGAATACTGCGTTAATTTTAAGCACAATAAAAAAAAATATAAGGACCTATCTTTGATTGTGTTGTTTATAAAAAACCTATGTCACATCAGTAAATTTTAAAAGGAAAAAGTAAGATGATAATTCAGTAACCGAATAACATGGGACTTAAGTTATTATTTTTATATTGATTCATTAGAGTAGAATAATAGCCGATCTCATATTACTTGGAGCTCCGTGAGCCACGTCGACATATTCGATCACAGAGGTCCTCGGTTGTGATGGGTGTTCAAGTCGGAGCGGCCATAAGAGTGGCGGCGGAGGTTCCCAAACGGGCCAACGGCGGCGCTTAAGTCTTCCAGAAAGATTATGACGTTGGCGTCAGGTGGCAACCGGCCGTAAAATATTAAGCCAAATCATGAGGCAAAACAAATATAAAAAAACTATAAAGCCAGGCTGAGATGGTACGGTCATGTATTGCGACGAACAAATGACCATGTCGTGGAAAAGTGCCTTTCCTTAGCTTCAAAAAGGAGGGGAAGGGGAAGACCCCAAATCATCTGGATGACGAAGGCGCAAAGGGACATGAGGGAGATGGAAGTTACAGAAGACGCACAAGACAGGGATAAATGGCGTCGCAACATTGGGAAAGACGACCTAGCGTAACGGGAAAAAGCGAGGCCAAATAAGATATAAATTAGTCAGATTAGACTGATTGATGTAGGTGAACGTCAACATCGACTGATTAGAAGTCTATCTCAATCCTGATTGGCTGATATATGTATTTGCCAATCACGATCAATCAATGTACCTACATGTAAGTCAGTGTAGAATGACAATGTCACGTCAGGTTCTACTGATGACATATTTATATGTTAATAGTGGTTAATATCGACTGACTAATAAATATCTTACATAACAAACTCGACTGATTGATGTAAATGTCAAGATCTTATTAAGATATTTGAGCCTCGACGAATTGATATAGGTGTACATCAACCGAAACTGATTGATATAGAAGTATGTCAACCTAGACTGAGTATAATATGTATATCAACCTAGTTTGATTGACATAGATGTCAGTCTATCTCGATTCATTGCTCATACCGATTGACAACGTCCCAGAATCCAGGCTTTGGTCTCTCGCAAGGGCCTTCTGTCGCCTGCTTGAAGTAGCTATAGAAGCGGAGCATCAATTCATTGCTGGGCTGGTACGAGCCTGTGGACAAATGAAAAAATATACAATAAAACAACTCATTCCCTTCCTATACCAGATACATATACAGCTCTAGCTTTGATATTGGTATATCAGACTTGAAGCCAGTTCCCAGCAATTTAAATCAGTTAGCATAATAGCATCGCCATATTCGGAAAATATTTAAGTTTAAAGAATTTATTTCTCATAAAACATTATGTTCATTTATAATGAGATACAAAGTATAAATGTAATTACAATAAAGATTTAACAAAAAAAAAGAAAAGAAACACACCTGTGAAGCGTTTTACAGATTCTATTAGTCAGTTGACGCATTTAAATGTTCTTTGAGTTTGTTTTTAAAAACGACCATGTCATCACAATTTTTAATGAGGTCTGGTAGCTTATTGTACCTACAACTGTGCTCCCTCAAACAATATCGTATTCTTTCCATAATTAGTTCGAACATTAGGAAGCTCTAGTTTATTATTATTTCTCATATTATATGGTATTTCTTTTTTGTTTATTTTTATATTGGATTTAATGGAATTTGTGATGATATTTTTAATAAGAATATGTTTATGCGTCAAAAATAAAACATTACCTTATTTGAAAGGAATAGTGATTAGTGATATACATAACACTAATAGGTACCTACAAGGAATACTTTAATATAAGTTCAAAAACACTATTATAAATTATATATATATAAAGTATAAAATTAAATTTAATTCAATAGGATTTTGACTATTTTTTTTAATTTTATATGAAACAGTTTTTTAAATATATAATAACAGTGAATAATTAAAAAAAACCAAAAACTTAAAGTTATTAATGTTTAGATTGTCCTGTTGGACAAACAAGGCAATACCGCACAGTGTAATGTCGGATCACTTCAAAATTTCAAACTTCTTTTTTCAAGAAAGAGAGATATTTAGTAACTTTTAAGTTCCATACCATTCAACAGAATATAATTTTGTCTAAAAATTTTGTTGTCAAGCCTATTTTTATATTTTCTTGATAAATATAATAGCTTCATTATTAGTTAAATACCCTATTGCAATTTAGTTTTTTTTTTTTGTATAACTGTTCTGTTTTTAAACTTTTTTTACCAATTGTGGAAGATAATGTTTTTCGAGCGTACGTATGTATTTCTATTTCTTTACTCTGTGGCCTAAACGGCTTGATTGATTTTAAAATATGAGGTGTCATTAGATTCATCATAACTGTGGGAGTGACATAGGTATACAGGATGAGGTTTTAATGAACGGCTTAATTTTAATATAATGACCTTTGATAAAAATCCGTTGGCCGTCTTGTTCTTTTTTAATATCGTTTAATATGAAAATATTAAGTTAAATCTACGTAAACCTTTCCCGAAACTACCAATATTACTAGTCACCGTTCACGAGGGCGCCAGTGCACGTGCACGCTCCTCGCTCACATGCCCCATGCTCCGCCCTTTCGTATGTAAGTAGAAGGCAGCCAATTTTTGTCAAAAAACATTTAGGATATAATTATTGATTATGAGTATTTGACCTATATTTTTATTTACGTAATGAGGTCTATTAGTGATACCTAACATCTAGAAAAATTTTGGCGGGTGACTAAAATTTCATCCTGTATATTTAAATATGTCGTCAAAAAACAGAGAGACAATAAAAAAAATTGTTATGACAACAACGTTAGCACAAATGAAAGTTAGTAAATAATCAATACCAAAAATATATAAATATGTATTCATATATTATAACACTATTATGTTACCATTTTGACACAAACTACAAAACAAAGCGCTACAGTGGCCGGTTACGTTATGGATATTAGCACACATATCTTTGGAAGAATCAAATCAGTTTCAGTTTTTTTTTATTATAAATAAATTAAAAACACGACTGCAAAAAAAAATATTAACTGAAAAGAAAATTGTAACATTCAACTCATATTTATTTATATGATTGTGTATTTTATTCACATTCTATAGATTATATAGTTCATTTTTCTCTTTGTAGTTAATTATTTTTTAAACAGTCAGGTTTTTAATTACTTTTTTAATTAGCTTGAAAACATTTTTTATTGTATCCAGATAACAATCAATGAGCGGTTGCTCTGTAATAATATGTTGATTGATTTCATTTGCGTTTGAGTGAGAACACACCGATAGTGTAGGTAGAAGGTCAAACATTGCGGTCAAGGTATCGCGCCTTCTCTTTCTACTGTTCAATAAGCGGCACGAAATAAGAACGCTGACCTTCGCACGCAGCAAGAAGCGAGATCGTAATAAACTAATATAATTTGCCTCATACTTTATAGTGGATCTGAATATAACGCTAAATGCGGGCTTGCGCAGGTATCGGGTGGGATAGGCCGCCACGGGGTTTGCGGGAGGAACGTACTACCCATTCGCTCCACTGCGTCCCACTAGCACCTTTGCCTGGTCACGGCGACGCGACTTGTGCCTATTTTCGAATCAGTCATAAAGTTTGAGGCGACCTGTACCCCGATCGGAACAGTTCCTGAGCCCTGCACACTTTCTTGTAAGAAGTGACTTGTTTAGGAACTTTCTGCCGTCAAACAGAAAGTAAACAAGTCAAATGTAAGAATTTGGTAAGCCCTGCTGGTTTTTTAATGCATAGATTTATCCGATAAGGTCCAAAATTGTCCTTGCAAAAGTAGAGGTCAAAGGGAGAATCTCTATCTGCCAAATATGAAAAAAAAAAATGATGGAAAATAACACAGTAAGAACATGAACGGACAGACATTCAAACATACCAAAATTATAAAATACTATAATATACAAAGCATTCATTCGAGATAGTATTGCAGTGGAGTGAAATAAACATAATGGCGAAAATGCCATATTGCTGAAGGCCATAGGGTCATGGTTCGAGTCCAGGCGTGTACCAATGAGTTTTTCTGACTTAAGCACATTAACTATCACTGACTCCGTGCCTCGGATAGGACGTCAAGCAGTCGGTCTCGGACATTGTCAATAGATGGCGGTCCTTACAATCTCCAACTCGCAGTGGAGCAGCATGGTGGATTAAAGCTCCAAGCCCTCCTACCCTAGAGGAGGCCTAAGCCCTGCAATAGGGTAAAAATGAGCTGATGAAGATGATTGCTGAATGAGCTTGTACAAAAATTTTGAATTTGTGCTGTTGGCATGTCGGTCATTAAAATTTAAAGACATAAAGTTCTATAATACCCTCTCAAAATATCTATTTTTGTCTATTTACGATTTTGCTCGATATTGATAAAAAATCAAATGACGTTGAAATTAACCAACAATTTCAGTCTCAAAACTGTCAATAGTAATAGTGTCATTGTTTTTATAAATATGCAACGGCAACGGCTCAACTTATAATTCCACCCGGTGACGTCACGCTATAAGAACTGTTAATATAATATATCCACGTACATACCGATTTAAAAAAAAAAAATTTATTCAAATCAGTTTCTTAAAACTGCCTATTCTTTTTACGGACTTTAATTAAAAAATTTGAGAATGGTCAATTGTCCCTGTATCTAGGCGGTCGAGATTATTGAGCTGCTTTCCACAAAATAAAAAACCAAGGTTAGAACCAATTAAAAAATATTATCACTTTATCTAGTCTACGTTAATGTAAATAGTAAACATCTGTCCAGTTGACGTCATAGGGATATTTCATTAATAGATTTTTCCGGTTTAAAGAACTTTATTCTCAAAAAAGACTACAAAATAGTCACTTAACATGAGAACTAACAATATAAATTATTCAATAATTTTAAATACACATACGGAGAGGGTAGCTGTAAAATAAATATGCATATTTTTGGAAAAAAATAACTACTTAACTAAATTACAGACTTATTATTATATATAATATTAAGTAATAAGGGAAAGGCAGAGATTGGTCTATAGTTTCGGAAAAAAATATAAAAATTATGTGCTAAAAATTTTGATCTAAGCCCATTGTTGAGTGACCGATTGGTTAGAGATCCTAACTGCGGAGCCAAGGATCGCGGGTTCGACTCTCGCCCGGGACAAATATTTGTGTGCATGAACATGTATGTCTATTTGTTTCGTGTCTGAGTGTGAAATATCTATATATGCATATGTACATATATAATAATTATTATTAATCATTTATTTCAGAAAAAGAACACTAACTTATAGCATAGCATAAAGAATATTTAAGTATGTATATCAGTTGTCTGGTACCTACCCATAATACAAGCTTTGCTTAGTTTGGGACTAAATGGCGCGGTGTGAGATGTCCATACTACTTTTTACTTTTAAAAGTCGACATACGCGCGATGTAAGCAAAACTCCTTTTGTTCTGTAGCCAAATAACAAAACA
Organism: Luffia ferchaultella; assembly: GCA_949709985.1. Classification (NCBI taxonomy): domain Eukaryota; kingdom Metazoa; phylum Arthropoda; class Insecta; order Lepidoptera; family Psychidae; genus Luffia; species Luffia ferchaultella. The sequence goes on from OX453269.1 coordinate 4,632,013, forward strand.
AATACGAAACCTATTTCTTTGACCTTTTTCCTGAACCTTAATTCCGTCCAATTTTTAAGCCAAATTTGGTCGTGACACCGACCGGCGACGCAAATGGACCCAATTTTATTTAATGCTAACAGCTACAGCACCTATCGAACGCGTGCCAATCACGCACTTTTTTAAACTTACTCAGCAGCGTTACGTTCATATAAAAAAAAGTTACGTAATGTAAACCGTAAATGAGCTACACGGAATCATCAACAGAAAAATAATCCCTTTCTAAAAACATTACATAATAACATATTTAAATGGCGTCGATGTTTGGGGCTTATCTATAAGGTGCCTACAGGTGCGCACGATTTTTACACAGAGACTAAAAATTTTGACATTACATTTTAATACTTTTCAATGAAAATAAAGGCAATCTGGGGTATTTTAGTTATTTTATTTTATAAATTAATTTTCAAGGAATAATCGATTGTTAAAAATTTATAGCTGATGGCGTTCCAACTACAAATGACAGCTACGATGTTTTACGTGTTGCCACCGGCGATCGTGTTGCACTCGTTTATATGGCCGTCAACCGCTGCTTGTAGTATTAACGTCACATTATTATGACGGCCGCTTGGCCTAGTGGATAGCGACCCTGCCTACGAAGCTGGAGGTCCCGGGTTCGAATCCCAGGTCGGGTCAGTATTTATATTATGAATATTGATACTGGTACCGGGTCTTGGTTGTTATATGTATGTGATGTCTTCGCTTGGCACCCAAAACACAAGCTAATGATGTGTACGTTATTAGTATTGGACAACGTTTTATTTACATTTTTTTACGTTTACGTTTACATACAATTACATTACGGGACAACAATATATATAAGTTTATACTTAAGTATTTTAAGAGCTGTGGATACTGTTACTGAAATAAATTAATTGTTTCGCGTTTGTTGTCAAACTTCCAGAAAATTTAATATTTTCTTTTTTTAAATAAGGAAACCTATTCTTATACGTAGACAAAACTTTGGAAAATATAGCAAAATTCTGAAAAATGACTATTGCGACCAACAATTTGAATAGCTTTCGTCTTGCGATTCGCCTCTAGATATCCAGCGAGAAGAGAATTTTGTCACGAATTTTGGTCACTGGTTCGATTCCCGCCTGGGACAAATATTTGTGTGCATGTACATGTCCATTTGTTCCGTGCAAAAGTATTTATATGTATTTCAGTTGTCCAGTACCCCATAATGTAAACATAATATTTGCTTACTTTGGGACTAGATGGCGCTGTGCGAGATGTCCTACGTATTATTATAGGTATTATTAAATGTATCATAGAAGAATCGAAACCGCTTTTGGTTTGTTTTAAAATTGTACAGGTATGACTGAGAACACTGATCATTCTAAGAAAAAAATAATATACATATATATTTTTTGTGTTTTTTTATTGTGATACTTTACTTTGAATACGTTAGACCTTCTCCATCTTGCTTCATCTTGACAGTTTACTTTCACTCTCGAATTCATATTACCAAACGCCGATGTAACAGTTGTCGTTGTTTATTTTTCTCTATGGCAATAAATGATGTCTTCGCGCCATCGCAAAAGAGAAAGTTCTATTTCTTTAGCGGTCAGACTGCGATAAGTACTGCACGCATTAACATTTAATAACGGAATCGTTTATACCACAGATCATTAGAGTGGGTAAGAATTGACCATCCCCAAATTTTTGGACTAAAGTCCGTTATATTCTATTTCGAAAGAATAGGCAATTTTAAGAAACCAATTTAATTTTTTTTTTCCTTTTTGGAATGGTATTTATGAAGATATATTGAAAATTATAGCGTGACGACACTGGGTGGCGTTGTACGTTTAGCCATTTCCGTTGCAAATTTATAAAAACAATGTCAGTCTCAGAACTGTCAATACTAATAGCGTCGTCGTTTTTATGAATATGCAAAGGCAATGGCTAAACTTATAATTCCACGCAATGGCGTCACGCTGTAAGAATTTTCAATATATCTACGTAAATAAAGATCCAAAAAGGAAATAATTCAGATTAGTTTCATAAAATTACCTATTCTCTCGAAATAAAATATAACGGACTTTAGTTCAAATATTCGGGAATGGTCTATTGGCATGTAGGCGGATACGCTATCCCCTTAAGACAGATCTCTTAACCCTCAACTCTAAAGTGCGACATCAAATCATACCAAAGGTGTGAGTGAAAGGGATGAACGACTTAACCACTTTCTAAAATGTTATAAATTTGAAACAGAACTATTTACGTATGCGTAACACTTTTACATATATTCGTTGCGTAAGAAATTATTTTTGGGACACGTGTCTCACATGGCACCTCTAACATACTTGACACACTGTGGTTTATACAGACCGTTATAAATGTTATAACAAACCAACGGTTGTATCTTCACGCTTTTCGAGTTGCTGTAACTAATGAGTTTGGACCGAAATTTTTAACGCATCATTTTTATATCTTATTGTGGAAATATATACTATAATAATCTATAACGTTCTCTCGAAGTAAAAAACGTTATATAATTATTTTTAGTAATTTTTTTTTCTAAAATATGAGTAATAAACCCTTGTGACGTCATCTGGACAAATGTTTATTGTTTTATTTAAGACTAAATGAGATCATAATATTTTGACTGATTCACGAGGAATACAATTTCATTTAATATACAGAGACTAACGTAAATATTTTAATACATTTTGTTTTTAAAGTAAATCCATTATTTTAACCCACATCTTTTGAGACGCCGCCAAAGCACTCAGACAAAAAAATCACGAAGAAAACCGTCGCACGTGCCGGCCGTAACAAAAGAAACCGACGGCTTGCACGTGCAGCGTACAGTTTAAGCGAAAATTTATTAGTTTATATCGACGCTTCACAGAGAAAGTAAATCACAAAATAGAACGTTTTATTATAAACACAGGTTCGAAGGATACGTCGAGTGATGAAGAATGTCATAAGTTTATGTTTCATGTACAGCGAATGTGATAAGTTTTTGTTTCTTCTAAATAAATATATTTTAATTTGTCCATTTCGTTTCTCCTTTGCCTTTTGGTGTACCGAGGTCTAATATAACGGATAGACTATACTTTGGAGAGCAGCGGAATGAGCTTAACTATCCAGATGACGTCACAAAGATAATTTCAACGTCAGATGAATTGTCTGAAATAAAATCAGCGCAAATTTAAAATTTCGATCCAAACCTATTACGCGAATCCATCTGATCTTGACTCTGTGATTATGCATCGGAGTAGTAATAAAATCGCTTAAAAATATAGTTGTCAATGAGTAACTGTTTTAGAGAAGTAAATAACCGCTCTCGCCTCGCTTATACCCATTAATCGAACTGCGACGCTATTCGCTTCGACTACAGAAGTAGGTACGGAGCGACCAAGAAGTTTGGCGCGAGTCGTATTTTTTATTTTAGATCAATGTTACACAGGTGATAACGTATACAATAACGAGTACAATTTATTAATTTTTTTAAATAATGACTATTTATGGTTAATATCTTAGAACGTTCAGAGTTCTACTTTTTATTTTCTTTATCTACTCACATGTAAATTTGGACTTGAGGCATAGAGCATTGTTTTAACATATTTAAATATTGTAAAGTACCCACGTAATTCCTTTTACTCGTAACTATTATCGCATGTTATTGTTAAGACATACTGTTTCTATCTTTACAATTGTTTTAGGTTGTAGTTATAAAAATATCTTTTGTAAATTTAAGGTTTTATGATCTGAGAAACTATTGATAAGCGAAGGTCGCCATTACGAATTTCTACAAATAATTCATCACCCCTTTGAGACTACCGCTCGATTCCCACAACTCGTCTACTAAAAAGATTTCGGTCCAAATAATAATAATAATAACGTATACATCAAAACAACGTCTAGCCCCCAAACTAAGCATTAGCATTAGCTTGTGTTTTGGGTACCAAGCGAAGACACCACAAACATATAACAACCAAGACCCGGTACCAGTATCAATATTCATCATATAAATACTGACCCGACCTGGGATTCGAACCCGGGACCTTCAGCTTCGTAGGCAGGGTCGCTATCCACTAGGCTAAGCGGTCGTAATAGATAGGTAGTTCGTCGTACAGATCGCCCGACCAAGTAACACGCTTTTACGTCTCAACGTTCTATCGCTCAACTCGCTCATTCAATAGTTATATCATGATGGGGGTGTCCCAGATATTATTATTTAAAAAAAAAATTTGACATACTAATTTTAATACTTAACTTAAAAAGTGTAACTAGAATTAGTTCCTACTGCTGTAGCAAAAAGTGATAGTAATAAAACAATATTCAACTCAGTGTATCTATATTCATTTATGTGGGGAGTCCAGATAGGCTAAACTCCATCGAGATACGAGTCAACACAACCCCACAAGTCAATATAGCAGACACTAGCTGCCTTATTATCTAGTATGCGAAAAACGTATTTACAAATCGCTAACGATTTTGTAATATTATAAAGGGAAAAAAGACCGCGCGGTACAATACCTACCTAGTGACTGCGGCAACTGCAACCATGTTACACAAATTGACATGTCTAATGTCTTTCCATGTCGTGATATAGCCAAGAACGCAACGAACCTGTCTCAAATTTATAAGGCCCCATAGGGCCATGGTTCGAATCCGGGCGTGTACCAATGAGTTTTTCTGACTTAAGTACACAATATCACTGACACCGTGCTTCGGAGGACACGTTAAGCAGTCGGTCCCAGACGCTGTCAATAGATGGCGGTCGTTACAGTTTCCAACCCGCAGTGGAGCAGCGTGGTGGACTTAAGCTCCAAGCCCCCCTCCTCACCCTGGGGGAGGCCTAAGCCCCTGCAGTGGGATAAAAATGAGCTGATGATGATGATGAATGTCTTTCCATATCGGACACATTCTCGTATATCATAATAGCATTGTTGTGTAATGTTTACGTGCTAAACAGTCATACAACGTATCGTAAATGGATGTCGTTTGCTAAGCGCTAACACTTAGAACAAATACGATTGACCTTGCTTATGAATCGAACGACAAACGGATATAGGTACGCATAGAATAAAAACACATATCTACAAATCTTTCTTATTTTTCCTACTATTTCTTAGAATCGAAAAAAACTGGCCAAGCGCGAATCGGACTCGCACACAAAGGATTCCATACCACCGTACAATATAAAAAAAAAAACACGTTTCTTGTGTCGGGACCCCATTTAATTTTTAACTTTATTTTTAATGTTTTGGTGTTATAGCGGTTATAGTAATACACACTCTGTGAAAAGTTCGAGTGTCTACATTTTCGCTGCAGTAGGAGCCAAAAATCCCAGAAACAATGTGGTGAACATTTCCCGCTCATCGAATCACAAAACCGAAACTAAAATTATTATCGTGTAACTTTGCTGCTTGATAAAACAAAGTCAATATCAAAAAGATAATCAACAATCCGTGCCCTAAATCTCATAATAATTAATAAATCGTTAAAATAATTATATTGACATAAAGATTTGATAATTAAATAAATTTAAAAAAAAATTAAAGCTACGGAAGTTTTCATTTGACATCCTAATGATTACTTCGATATTTGTTTACTCGAATCGATTGCTGGTCGAATCGATTGCTGGTCGAATCGATTGCTGGTCGAATCGATCGATCATCGTTAATATCGATTCGTGATTTTTTTATCACACATATGAGATCTAAGGCACTCGTTTTTGGTAACAAAACTATCTTCACTTTCAATCATCAATAAAATTAACAGGTTTTACATATACAAAAAAAAAAACTCTAGAGAATTATAGAACTTGACATCTAAAATCAAATAAAATATAAAAACTTAGAAAATAGTTTAAGAACACATTAGGAGCTTGAATCAAAAAGAGTACAATTTTTACAAGAAAAAATTGCATGCTCTAGGCGTATAGCTTTTCCACAGCCTGTAGATATACATAAGTATTTTGTTTCACGATCTGTCTCGCGTGAGCAGTCTACACGTCGACTATAACGTCCAGGGATATTTTGAACTACTGGTCGCAGATGTTCAATGATTTGAGAACGAATTCTCCGGGGAATGTAAACAGGAATATTTTTTTGATCGGCTAGTGACTGCAAATGTGTATACACTAGATTGTACACTATATGTATATAAATTAAAATCTAGAGATAGTGTGAAGGCTCACTTTAGAGAAAGCAACATTTTGACAGTCCCTTGTCAGTACATTTATGAAAATATAATTTATGTACATAAAAACTTAAATGTTTTCTCAAGGGTGGGTGATAGCCACAACTTAAATACAAGACATAAGCATATGTTATCGATTCCCAGATTCAGACTCTCAAAGGTTAATAATTCTTTCATGGGAAATTGTATTCGTTTTTATAATAAAATTCCTAAAGAAATGTTGAACTTAAATTCAAATCAATTTACAAAGCAGGTTAAAGTCCAACTCGTGAAAAAAGCTTACTATTGTATTAGCGAGTATTTAAATGACAAGTACGCATGGACATCATTGTAATAGTTGTAAGCATATTTAAAAAAAAAACTAAACTAAGAAAAGCATATATTTAAATAAAATAAACAGGGAGGAGTTTCTTGCCGGTTCTTCTTCTATTTTGGAACCGGTACCTAATCACCTAATCAATTCATTTGACGTTCAATAAGTATGTGTGTAAACATCTTCTATTGAATAAAAACTTTTTGATTTTGATTTAGATTCATTAATCCCAAGTTGCGGAGAAATTCTGTACGTTTATTTGTTCTATTCACGTTTTCTTGAAATATTATATTAGCATTGATAGCCGCCATATTTATAAGACAGGGATATTATCGTCAGAATCAGAAATATGAAAAGCATCGAAGGTAAACACAGATAGCGCAAATTAAAGTGGAACAAATAAAGCGCAGACCATAGATGTAGCGAAACGCGTCCGCCCGCACCCCACTAGAACCGCAGCACGCTATCGACAGGGCGACCTTTCATATACCCCGGTAGTAGTGTATTCCACTGCCGGTCGTTAGTAGGCAAATGCCCGTTAGGAAGTATTTCATCGCGAAAACGCCGAATTGTGCAGTGAAATGTTGTAAAAACACGTCCAAAAACGAAAAAAACAACGTTGTGGAGTGTAACTTTTCATGTGTAACTATGAAATTGTGTGGACGCTTACCCCCGCAAACGCGTCACGCACCCCCGGTGAATGGAACGCTTCGTCTCGCACAGTGAATGTCTTAACGTGTCTCTAGTGGAGAGGCGGCGGGGAACTTCGCTATCTCTATGGCGTAGACATTACCCAGATATGTTCAATGCTAACCGGTCAATATCAAGTCACCTAATAAATTTATTAACCAAAGTGTAAACACGATACAAGTATCAGAACTTCGTGTAAGACTTTTCTTGTTTTAACACGCCTCTATTATCTTTACCTGTAACCATAGAGTAAATAAATTTGACAGCAGCGATTGATTTTAATAGTCAGAAATGTCACTTCACAGTATCGAAAATGTGAAACGAAATTTCGTGGGGGAGAAATTCGGCGCGCGGGGCCCTCGCGAACTGAAACTCGCCATTTCGCAACGGGTACACACCAGCTACCTAGGGTATGGAGTGGTTAGGCGGTAAACGGAGAAGAGGACTTCTAGTCAATTCGTATTTTCAAGGCATGTAACTAACTAGAGGTGTAGCGCATAAAGTTTGCCCCTAACAGGGTATTTGACCCGATATTGAAAATACATATATTTATTAACGGAAAGCGAAGCGTTGGACGCCCCCCGGCCAGGTGGACAGATGACCTGAAGCACCATACCGGGGGTAGTTGCATGCGAAAGGCGGAGGACCGTGTGGTGGCGAGCCTTGGGAGAGGCCTATATTCCGCAGTGGAGAGACACGGGCTGATGATGATGATATATTTATTAAGGAAATATAAGAATAGACTTTGTACTATAACAATATTTGTAAACAAAATTATATTCGGTTGAAGAGTATGGAATTTAAAGCTAATAAAAGTTCATCTCTGTCACTTTTTTTTATTATAAAATATGGTATATTTGGAGAAGAGGACATGTGTTAAGCCGCATCATAATTTGAAGTCATCTAAGCAGCAGCTGATACTGACATGGATGTAGTGCGTACTGCTAGTAACGAATGGCCGCGCAGAATGAAGGCTTGTGTCGAAAATCGGGTAGGTCAATTTTAATAACTTAATCAAAGATAGAATCTGCGTTTTATTACCTTTCATTTCATATGTAAAACATTAATATAAATACTAATATGTGTAAACTGTTTCGTAAAACAAACGCGACAGAACTAACGAGCCAACTGAGGATATACAGGGTATTGTTTTCATTACTGCGTATAATTTTTTAGATGATTCAGTAAGGTGAATAGAACACATTACCTTGAACTTTTACTTTTCATTATTTTTTCAACTTGTCTGATACAATTAAAACGTGGGCATACACCGCATAGGATGACTGCGGGGGACCGGCGCGCAGGTGCACGGCGGTTGCTCTCGGCAGTGCGACCAATTATCATAATGGACAGAGGGCCAAGTGTGAGTTTTTTACTATTAACTATGTAGTTTGCGTTTTTTATAATTTGTATGGAAACTCGTACAGCACATCTAGCGGTCGTTTTAGGTAACTACGAGTTTCCATACAAATTACGGAAAACGCAAACTACACAGTTAATAGTAAAAGAACTCGCACTTGGCCCTCTGATTCATAATCAGTCATAATACGTTGCCGCTTTTGTATCAGTGTATCAACGCGTAATCGTGTATCTTTGTCCATTGCACGGAGTCTAGCTAAGAGCAAAAGAGATAGTTGATGTACGTTTGGCAACGTTGGACTGTCAGTGTGAATCGTGTCAAGTCTTGACCGACTAGTCGGTCAAAACATTGCGATGAAATGAAGCATTTTGTTACATTTTATAACGGAATCTCATTGTTTTAGCTAAAAGTATTTGAATTTTGAAGGAATGTCGTGTTCAGCTGTGTCTTGTTCATCAAAAACAACGAAAGGAGGATTAAAAGACTCGAATTTCTCATTTCATACGTAAGTATTTGGCATCATTTTTAATGCTGTAAAATGAGTTCTTTATCCAGAAAAAACGTTTTTCAGTTCTAAAATATATTATTCGTATGAGATAATGATTAAAATCAAATGTAAAATGTAATATAATACAAACACTTACAAAACACAAAAAAAGGACATGCTCAAAAACAGATCACTCTGTCTATTATGATAATTGGTCCTAGGAATAGGATGATACGACTCGCGGCATTTTTATGGATATATTGAATCAAATTTAGTTGTTTATATTTTTGAAGTAATAATATATTATAATAATAATACATGGGACTTCCCACACAGCACTATCTAGTCCCAAAGTAAGCAAGTATTATGCTTGTATTATGGGTTACTAGACAACTGGTATACATACTTCAATATTCATTATAATACATAGGTATAAGTGTCGTTATAGCCCAGAGCACAACGAACCTGTCTTAAATTTATAAGGCCCCACAGGGCCATGGTTCGAATCCGGGCGTGTACCAATGAGTTTTTCTGACTTAAGTACACAATATCACTGACACCGTGCTTCGGAGGGCACGTTAAGCAGTCGGTCCCGGACGCTGTCAATAGATGGCGGTCGTTACAGTTCCCAACCCGCAGTGGAGCAGCGTGGTGGACTTAAGCTCCAAGCCCCCCTCCTCACCCTGGGGGAGGCCTAAGCCCCTGCAGTGGGGTAAAAATGGGCTGATGATGATGATGATGATAGGTATATTAATATTGTACACCCAGAAACGGATCGAAATAAACATGTTCACGCACACAAATATTTGTACCGGGCGAGAATTGAACCCGCGACCTTCAGCTCCGCAGTTAGGGTCTCTAACCACTCGGCTATTCGGTCAGACAATTTAACTATTTATTTTTGAATAAATAGATAAATAAGTGAAATTATATTTTTTATTTTCACTAAAGTACGAAATAAATTTTTATGCGCAGGAAATAAAAAAAAAATCCTGTATATTATTCGATTCGGCAATACACCGCTCCTGCCGGCCGCTTACTTACGTACACACGCCTCAACATATTCGCTAGCTGAATTCTGAACAAGTATTTAAAACCGGGCAAATTGCCAGTCTGACTCGCTCCCCTAGAGATCACACTATTTCCTATATAACGTATCGCCAATCACCGCCAAATCGTGCGAAAACGTATGCAACGTTAAAAATTTCCTTTTACTTGTGCTATAAGACCTTGCTTCTTGCCCCAAATGGGTATGAGTAAAGATGGCGTCGTTTTGAATTTTGGCGGCCCCATAACATTATTGAAATGCTAGGCTAAGCTCCGATATTATTTATGGCAAAACTTATTTTATAGATATATTAGTTTTAGCTAGCGCTACAAAGTATAAGTACATAAAACGATGGCCCCCCCCAAAAAAAAAAAAAAACGACGCCCTGCTCCATACAAAGTTTGAGTAACTTTGTATGGAGCAGTCGTTCACTTGTCTTATAACATTATTGAAAGCTATAGGCTACGGTCCGATATTATTTACAGCAAAATTTATTTTAGGTGTACATATGATAATTATAAGTAGTACTATAAAGTAGTAGCTAAAAAACTAGGTTACTCATACCCGTTTCATGATTCTAGGATAACGGGAGGTTTTGATTTATTTGCGACTGTAAAAATATGCCCCTTATACGGTCGTATTTTTTGATTGTGTAAACTGGAAAATTGATATTTATTAAGTAGTTAGATAGACATTAAATCTTTTTACGGTTGCATAACATTTCATTTTGTACATTTCATTACATAATAAAATGTAAAAATTTAGAATACGTTTTATTAAATTTTATATACAACTATAAATTAAAGAAAAAATTACCATCACTACTCAATGTTGCCTCACTACAAAATACCTTTCAAAGCCGCCATTGCAACAACAAAGTGATCGTATACGGGTTTATTTTTCCTTTTGAGGTATGGAACCCTAAAAACAAACCGTTTCTAGTAAGATTGTCATATTGGTTGGTTGTGCCGTGTCCTGATAATAATAGTAATATTATTGACGACCGCTTAGCCTAGTGGATAACGACCCTGCTTACGAAGCTGGAGGTTCCGGGTTCGAATCCCAGATCGGGTCAGTATTTATATGATGAATATTGATACGGGTACCGGGTCTTGGTTGTTATATGTATGTGATGTCTTCGCTTGGCACCCAAAACACAAGCTAATGCTTCGTTTGAGGCCTAGACGTTGTGATGTACGCGTTATCCGTTATTATATTTAAAATCTATTAACATATGCACATAAAAATTTGTTAATGACCTTAGTGACCTAGCAAAGCTATTAATAGAAAAACAATTGTTAAAACAAAATATTAACGAATCCCTTATTTTTTACGACAAAATACTTAATACTTTGCAGCAATGAAATGGCGTACAATATATTTGAAATTTAAATATTTGAATCATCAATACATGTAAATAACATTTGCAGTGTCTGTCTGTGATATCGAAATAAAAACTTTTTTTTATGTTATGTTATGTTATTTGCAACTTATCAAAATTCAAGCACACGTTTTTAAATTTTTGTCTGTCCGTTTGTCCGGGCTAATCGGCGGCACCGATTTTGACAGGACTTCCATTGGCAAATAGAGGACTTTTCGGAGAGGAATTTAGGCTATTTATTTTTTCGAAAATGTTCATCTATTCTATACACATAAATAAATATACCTATAAGGATCTGTCTGTGATTTCAAAATAGAGTATTTATTGCGGGATTCTTTCTCACTTCAGTTTTAAAATGACAAGCAAAGAAGTTTAAAGTTTAAGTACGATATAGTACTTAGTATACAAACATGTAGTCCATGCGGGCGGAAATATTCTCAGTAAGAGTTTCCGTCATACATATCCAATTAACTTTTTATACAAACAATTATACAAACTTGTTTTTCAACGATGTCCAAATGACACGAACGCATACCTACCTATCTAGTTTACTTGAGGTGAATGGTACTGGGGATATTGTTGCTAATTACCTGGGTATGTTTTTTTTTTCGACTGGGGGATAAATTACCTACTATTTACAAATACCTACTATTACAAATACTACCTACATAGATACATAGATAGTCTTTGAATTATTTTTAGTATTTCATATATTAAATGTCAAAACTTAGAATATGTACAGATCGTGTCAAACTATATCTGAATACAACGCTAAGGAGTGCTTACGCAGGTTTGCACTTGCCCCCTCGCTCCACTGCATCCCATTAACACCTAAAAGTGGTCATTGCGACGCGGCTTGTGCCTACTTTTGGATCCGTCATAAAGTTTGATTGTAACTGTACCTACCGTGTATTTTATTATATTTTTTATTCAACCGTAAATTAAACAAAACAAAATTACCATCACCGCTTAATGTTGCCTCACTGCCAAATACGATATCACGATGGAGCCAGAAGGGGGATACTGGAATTTCTCAATTGCTACACGGAAAGGTATCTTACCAGTTATCCTGAATCGGGTGTCAACAGTTCATAAGATGTAAGGTCGTACTATGAATAAATTATAACCACGTAGAGGCGACAAACAATACAGCGTCCATGGTAGTGGCTTTTGCGTAACGCCAAAAATTTAATAACTGTAAATACAAAACACAACTGGGTGCGCGGCTATGTGAAGTGTCAGTTCTGTAGTGAAGAAGCCCATCTTTGCTCAATCTCAAAGTGTGCATTCGGGTGCAACAAAACGAGACGGCAGTCATGAAACATTACGAACAAACGTCGAATTCGATTCACGTTCGACCCCATCGAACTTATATTTTGCTGGTTCACTACCGTTTAATATGGCGCTTTTCTCGAAAATGACGTTACCTAATATGTCATGATACCATACCACAGACCAGTCAACCTATAGACCACGCTTTAATAAACGTCAGTACGAAAACAAAATCGCCAAAAAGTGGCGGGGTGCGGGGAGAGGTCGGCTAGTTTTCATTGGCTCGTTCAAAATTGACAATTTAATGGCTTCCGACGTGCTTCCAACTGACGGCTCACTAGTGACGTAGTTATGTAGTGTCACTACTTAGCCTTGGCGAATGCTACTCCCTGTCAAAGCGTGGTCTATAAGGTTGACTTGTCTGTGTACCATACAATACCTACTGACGCATAGAAAACAACGGAATGAACGCAATAACATTCTAAACTTAAAATACGGAAAAGAAACAAATATAGTTTAGAATAGAAAAATTACATCACTATTACTGAATATTATAAAATAAAGTACCCCGCCGCGTCTGTCCGTCTGTCTGTCTGAACGCGTTAAACTCAAAAACTACCGAACGGATTGGTTATTACTGACCTATTGAATAGAGTGATTCAAGAGGAAGGTTTACATGTATAATTTATTAATGTTTTGTGGAAATTTATTGAAATATGACGATTATTGTTGAAGAAGTCGGAAAAAATCAAGCCGGCTGGGAGCTTTCATCGCTGTCGCTGAAAACGCTGTCTAATCCTTTTGACATATAACACAATAATTTATGGAGGAATTGTGTCTCTTTTATAAGACTAAAGAAAAGTCCGCGATGCTTACTATACCTATTTTTATGTTTTAAAAAAATGGTGTCATATGATAAGGTAATTGGAGAGTAATTTATACGGATACAGTATTAATCCTTATCAAATTATATAAGTCATTTACCTTCAGCATTTCATGCACATTATGATTGCCCTTTACACTATACGATTTAAATTAATATCTTAGGAGCTATCGCGAAATATAAATATCGCGCGACCAGCAACTAGGCACCGCGCCGGTCGGCCACACTGGACGACGCGACACGCGTGGTTAGTCTAGAGTTATCAATGTTGTATATAGAGAAATATTGTAGTTTGTTTTTATGTGTTTGTTCTTTAGTTTTTCAAATATTTATAGAATTGAAAATAAAATACATTAAAAATACTCCAAGTAGCATGAATTTACGTTACAATTGAATCTAATTAAATCCAATCCACATAATCGACGCAACAAGCTGATTAGGACACTACGCAGAAAAACCACTACGGCTTATGTGCTCTGCTACCCGTGCAAAGCCGGGAAGGGTCGCTAGTGCTAAAATAAAGTATACTAACTAGGTTTCATAGATGACTGACCGATTGGCCGAGTGGTTAGAAACCTTAACTGCGGAGCCAAGGGTCACGGGTTGGATTCCCGCCCGGGACAAATATTTGTGTGCATGGACATATTTATTTATTTCGTGTCTGCATGTGAAATATCTATATATCTCTAGAATATTTAAGTATGTATATCCGTTGTCTAGTACCCATAGTACAAGCTTTCCTTAGTTCGGGACTAGATGGCACCGTGTGGGATGTCCCAGGTATTATTATACAATACACAGCTTGTAACATACATTCCTTTTTGAGTGTTCAATTAAGTTTTTATAAACTTAGTCTTAGTTATTTTGTAAATTGTTCAATTGCAGCTTGCAATCCATTAAAACAAAAATGCGCTATATTGTGTATTGCATAACATTGATTTTCAATTGTCATATAGTGTGTCATAATTACGTTGAAAAATTCGACATATTTTAATAGGCGAAATGAATTATGTTAACAACTTCTGAACAAATTGGTTTCTTCTGTCGGACTATCGCCGTTATAGGTGGCATGTATTGCGTAGCCTGAGATGCCTGAGCGCTTTACCAATCGCTTGGCATTATGTGTTGTATGGAACGGTTGTACTATACACTTGTCTCACATCATGACTATTTAGATTCTAATCGACAAGTTAGGCATTGACACGCAAACGAGGGTAGTTCAATTGTCTACGTAACGAAAACGCGACTAGACAGTCATTAAATGTAATTAAGTCATAACATTCATTGAAATAAAAACTGTAATTCTTATAGAATGAAAAAAATTTATTATTTTTGTTTGTGTTTATTGTGTGTTTAACTCACAGACAAGTCAACCTTATAGACCACGCTTTGACAGGGAGTAGCATTCGCCAAGGCTATGTAGTGACACTACATAACTACGTCACTAGTGAGCCGTCAGTTGGAAGCACGTCGGAAGCCATTAAATTGTCAATTTTGAACGAGCCAATGAAAACTAGCCGACCTCTCCCCGCACCCCGCCACTTTTTGGCGATTTCGTTTTCGTACTGACATTTATTAAAGCGTGGTCTATAGGTTGACTGGTCTGTGGTTTAACTGGATGAAATCACTTCCAATTTCCTAGTATTCCATCACGAAAGGACTAGTTTCATGAAGAATTTGAAACCTTTGAAATTGATAAAATATGTAAAAAAACGCATTA
The DNA here is from genome assembly GCA_949709985.1 of Luffia ferchaultella. Lineage (NCBI taxonomy): Eukaryota > Metazoa > Arthropoda > Insecta > Lepidoptera > Psychidae > Luffia > Luffia ferchaultella. Next base: position 4,647,365 of record OX453269.1, read on the forward strand.
TTTTTCAGCTTAACAAGAAGATTTAGGTTCATAACGATTATAATTTTGGCGCCCACCATACATGCTTCACCCACTCGAACAACGGTAACGCTTTTAGTGGCTAAATAAAACAAATAGACATAAAATAATAGCAGCAGCATAAAGCACAAAGAGACCATGATGTCTGATATCTGTGAATCAGACCGACTTGATTTTGGGGTTGTTAAAACGCGCATGGGGATTGCCTTCGCGGCTGTAATAACCGCTCCAGACCATCTGACCACCTAATGTCACCACCGGTAGTCAGTTTGCACTCCAATTTCACAACTGATTAACAGTGACCAAATAACACAATGGTACTACCACATCATCCACCAGTGGTGTAAATTGTCCCACTTTACCACTGGTGATGAACTGGAGATATGACTACTGCAGATCAAATGGAAGCAATTTTTCCTAATTCATCACCAATGATTCTTAATAAAGGACATGCGTCATTGTCATAATAACGCCGGTTCTCATGTGAAAATTTACTTATTACTATCGCGAGACGGTCCACGCTGTCATGTCATTATGACAGCTGCCGCCATCGCCCACGCTCTGCGAACAATTCACGAAAAATTTATGAGCAAACACCAGGTACAATTATCAAACTTTTTGGCGGATCCGAAAGTAGGCACAAGTCGCGTCGCAATAAACTGTTTTAGCTGTAGCGGAACGCAGTGGAACGGGGGTATATGACTGTAAATAATAACTTGACTGTATGGCTGACCTATTGGCCGAGTGGCTAGAGACGCTAACTGTGAAGCCAAGGGTAGCGGATTCGATTCCCACCCGGGACAAATGTTCGTCTGAATGAACATGTCTATTTGTTCCATGTCTGGGTGTAAAAAGTATCTATATAATCTATATATATTATAAAAAAAAAGAATATTTACCGGTTGTCTATTACCCCATAATACAAGCATAATACTTGTTTACTTTAGGACTAAATGGTGCTGTGTGGGATGCTTCAGGTATTTTTATTAGAACTTGTAAATTGTTTTCAGTGGGGCTATTAAAGAGAGCCATTGACAAAATGCTTGGAATTGGCATCGTCTGGCTCTGCCACTATTGCTGGGGTACAGTCCTTCAACATTTTAAGAAGTTGGGATCATAAGTCCACGCACCAAGCTGATCCAGGCGGGTTGGAGTTTAGTTAGTTCCCTGCAAGGAATATCAAATTCTGATTGTACATACAAGTTGAAATTTTAACCATCCAAATTCAAATTCAAATTCAAATTCAAAAAGTTTTTATTCAATATAAGATGTTTGCACACACTTATTGAAAGTCATAAAAATTGATTAGGTACCGGTTCAAAAACTAGGAGGAGAAGAACCGGCAAGAAACTCCTCTCTGTTTATTTTATTTAAATATATGTTTTTCTATTACAATGATGTCCATGCGCACTTATCATTTAAATACTCGGTAATACAATAGTAAGCTTTTTTCATGAGTTGGACTTTAACTCGCTTTATAAATTGATTAGAATTCAAGTCTAACATTTCTTTTGGAATTTTATTATAAAAACGGATACAATTTCCCATGAAAGAATTATTAACCTTTGAGAGCCTGAACCTGGGAATTGATAACAAATGCTTATGTCTTGTATTTAAGTTGTGGCCATCACCCATCCTAGAGAAAGCATTTATGTTTTTATGTACATAAATTATATTTTCATAAATATACTGACAAGGGACTGTCAAAATATTACCTTCTCTAAAATAAGCCTTAACAAATTTTAATATAATGATCTTAAGTAAAACACCGATGGGCGTCTTGTTTCCTTTTAGTATCGTTCAATAGGCAAGTACTGAGATATGACTACACAAACCTTTCCTGAAAAAAACCAATATGTGTAGTCACCATTCACGGCCGCCGCGCGCTAGTTTAGCAAGTTGCGTTTTCTCGGTCTTAGACATGTAGTCACAAAGAAGGCAACCAAACGTTATAAAATAACACTGTACACAAAATAATTTATAATGAAAATGTAACCCATATTTTTTATTTACGTAGTGATGTCTGTTGGTTATACTTAACAAGTAAAAAACTTTTGGATGGTTGTTAAAATTTTTTCCTGTTAAGTATGAATAACTAGATCACATAATTACCAGTTAGTCATGATTGTTCACATAAGGTGACATAAGCAACAATCAAGTTAAGCAATTGTTTTCAAAATGTAGAAAAGTCTTCATTATACATAATTTTACAATAAACCTATAAAAAAAATCGGAATGTATTTAAAAAAAAAATGCTGAGGCCACTGTCGTGGTGTGCAGATGTACCTCTTTAGGCTTAGGTACTGTTAAAATTGTTGTTGCTGTGAAATACAGATAAATTAATTACATGGCAGTTATGCTGTAGAATAATAGAATAACTGTTGACACTTATAATTGTTGTGTATATTAGATAATAACTTATGTAAATAAAAAAAAAACTGTACATTGTGTTATAAACATAATGTCAGTGCTGCAATAAATAAATAAATACATTAAAAAAATAATGTATTTTATGTAATTGTTATTACATAAAATTTTTAGTTACATACAATCATATATATGTACAAATTATATATATGTATATATATATATATATATATATATGTATTTGTATGTACATAGTCATGTCACCTTTGACTGTACTTAGTTGTGATGCAACATAGAATATAAATTGTTTATTTAAACATAGGTGTCTCATCGCCTTATTGACAAAAGTGAGTAACTGATATTTTAATAATCTGATTTTGAATACTGATTAATTATATTACACTAATTAATAAAAGCCTTTAGACTATTGCGGTCTATTATTTACTTATTTATTTATTTATTTTATAAATACTAAAAATTAAATAAATTGGATTACACCACTCAGTGGAACATACTAATTGAATGAACAAGTATTTTGAAGCGATATACTCCTGTAGTTGAAAAGAAAAAACAAGGAATGCCATTTATACAAAACCTTGTTTAAAATTACATTAACTTTTATGTATTTGTTTGTATTTGTACTTTGTTTGTTTGTATATATATATATATATATATATACAAACAAACAAAGTACAAATACAAATACAAAGAAAAAACAAGGAATGCCATTTATACAAAACCTTGTTTAAAATTACATTAACTTTTATGTATTTGTTATGTTATTATGTATTTATATTATTATTATATTATTATGTATTTGTTATGTTTTATGTATTTGTTATATTATGTATATATATATATATATACAAACAAACAAAGTACAAATACAAACAAATACATAAAAGTTAATGTAATTTTAAACAAGGTTTTGTATAAATGGCATTCCTTGTTTTTTCTTTTCAACTACAGGAGTATATCGCTTCAAAATACTTGTTCATTCAATTAGTATGTTCCACTGAGTGGTGTAATCCAATTTATTTAATTTTTAGTATTTATAAAATAAATAAATAAATAAGTAAATAATAGACCGCAATAGTCTAAAGGCTTTTATTAATTAGTGTAATATAATTAATCAGTATTCAAAATCAGATTATTAAAATATCAGTTACTCACTTTTGTCAATAAGGCGATGAGACACCTATGTTTAAATAAACAATTTATATTCTATGTTGCATCACAACTAAGTACAGTCAAAGGTGACATGACTATGTACATGTCAATGAAGTTAACACAAGGCCTAAAACAAAATTTACTGATAGGTTGAAAGTATTTACTGAAATAAGTAAGAGACCGTTGAAATTTTTTCACTAGAAATATCAAGAGGATGTTCATAAACAGTAACGATTTTATATACCACCTTACCGACATCCATGTAATATCATGTTGCTTGCCCCCTCACCCTTCTTTCTAAAGAGAAGGGCAAATTGGGAAAGCAATTAATATTTTGTCACGGTGAAGAAAAATGATTAAATATTGTATAGATAAAATTCATCATTACATTTAAGAAGTGTTACAGGTTGCACCAAACTTTTAGTGCGCTTTAAAGATGAAGCGGCTGCGTTCTTCTGTGCAGGTGCGGGGTCCGTTATCGACCCTCTGATAGTCGTTATCTTACTGCGAAGCCACTCGCTTTGACTTCAGAGCAACCTAGAAATTTGGCGCGAACTGTAGCTAGGAAAATGTGACCTAACAATAATAATTCCCCCTCCGCTCTTTTGACGTCATGTAGATGCTGGTGGTCATCCCAAACCCCTTAAGGACCCTCCGTGGGGAGCGTGGCATAAATGCATGCTCTTTCATGACACAGTCACGGAACACAGAGCGCGACATACTGACAGACAAAGAGTAACCAAAATATGTTAAACGGGCGTGTGGTGATATGATACGAAATTAATGTCGCCGAACCTTCGAAAAGACTTCCAGTTCTTGTAAAATCGTGAAAAGAATGTTAAAAATAACATCCAGAACTAAACTTTTTTTTTTAATCTGCACAAAAATTATGCTAGGCATATTTATTTATTATATTTATTGTAAGCTTTCAAATACTCATATTGTATTGTTGTATTGTAAGTTGTTGGTGTCGGCTGACATCACCAGATGGCGGTTGTTAAAATCCACCAACCCACACTGAAGCATTGTGGTGGTTTAAGCTCCAAGCACCCTCATCCCGAGAGGAGGACTAAGCCCATGCAGTGGGGCATGATGGGCTAATATGAATGGATATGTAAGCTTTCAAAATCGACAAGCTTTCGAGACCTAATTATCTAGAACTTTTAGACATACCTTTTTTATTGAGGGGGGTTTCCTCAATGAATGCCTGTCTGGCTACGTATAGAGGCACACAGGCAGCCCCTTTTTACCCCCTTCTCAAATTGCCAGTGACTGACTGACTGACCAGTTGATCGAGTGGTCGGAAGCCCTGAATGCAGACCCAAAGGTCAAGGGTTTGATTCCCTAACGAGACAAATATTTGTGTGCATGAACATGTTTATTTGTTCTGTGTCTGGGTGTAAAAGATCTATATATGTATGCATAGAGTAAATAAATTTGACAGCAGCATTTGATTTTAATAGAGTCATAAACATCGGTCATAAATATCCCTTCACAGTATCGGAAATGTCAAACGCAGTTTTGCAAGGTTGAAGACTGGCGCGCAAGGATTTCGCGGAGGTGAAGACTGGCGCGCGGGGGCCTCGCTCACTGAAACTCGGACTGAAACTCGCCATCTTACGCCGACTAGCTAGAGTATGAGTAGTTAGACGGGAAACGAAGAAGAGGGCTTCTAGTCAATTCATACTTTTCTGTGTGTATGTATTTTATAAAAATATTGAAGTATTTATGTATATAAGATGTTTAGTGCCCATAGTACAGGCCTCTGCCTAATTTGGCTGGATGCACATGGGTAATAAATGCTCCACAATGACTTCAATTAATAACGCATTTGCTTTCAATCAAGATAAATGTGTTTATTTCATTTTATAAGTGGATTGGTGTTATCAAGTAACGCCAGATGATAAAAGGTCATTGATGTACTTTATGAAATTATTATCATCTACTTGTTCATATTCTGTTCATAAATTAATTCAAATAATTTCTTATAAAAAAGTTTGATTTTTTGAATAGAATTACAAAGCTCGCCACCCACCTCTCTACTAGAACTAACTTATTCCAATGCCAGAGTACCCACACATACACCAGAAAACTGGTATTTTATTGGTATTATTCATTTAATTTTTGTTTTAGTCATGAAATTAAAAAAATAATCTATTTGTACTTTAAATAATATCTATACTATACTAATATTATAAAGCTGAAGAGTTTGTTTGTTTGTTTGTTTGTTTGTTTGTTTGTTTGTTTGTTTGAACGCGCAAATCTCAGCAACTACTGGTTCGAATCGAAAAATTCTTTTTGTGTTGGATAGTCTGTTTCTTGAGGAAGGCTATAGGCTATATGTATAAAATAATACTATCTGTCTGTCTGTCTATTCGAGCAAATCTCCAAAACGGCTAAACCGATTTTGAGGAAACTTCACAGATGTGGAAAGGAAGTGATTAAAAATGACATACACAACTTTTTGTATGTCTGTATGTACGTCTATCTGTCTATTCGAGCTAATCTCTAAAACGGCTAAACCGATTTTAATGAAATTTCACGGGTATGAAAAGGAGGTGGTTAAAGGTGACACACGCTACTTTTTGTCCGTCTGTCTTTCTGTACGTCTATGTGTCTATTCGAGCTAATCTCCAAAACCGATTTTAATGAAACCTTGCAGACGTGAGAGAAGGTTGTCAAGAGTGACATCAGTTACTTTTTGTGGCTGCCTGTCGTTTGTCCTCACTGATCTATCAGCGTAGATAACGCCGAAACTACTAAGTCTAGGAAGCCGAAATCGGGAACAGTGGTTTATTTTATAACGTGAGTATTAATTTTTTAAGAAAAGAATATACGGAAATTTCAAATTTAAGGAGGGAGGGATGGAGGGGCTTTGTATGAGAGTCTTTGTTCTTTAATGTTAGAAACATAAAAATTTTAACATAAATAAATAATGACGTGTTTCAGGGTTTTTGGATTTCCATATTTTAAGGGTGGGAAACGGGAGGTGAAAAGTATGGGAGTATCGGTTTTCTTAAAAGAGTGGGGAGAGTGAAGTTTGCAAGTTTGAATGGGTATACCCAATATTAGTTTCAGCAAAAAGTACCTACATATAAACCATTTCGAATGTTAATACTACCTAAAACCGGAATGTGTAGTCTATGCAAGCGAAGCTGCGGGCGGTCGCTAGTATTGATATAATCACATTGTTAATACAATAAGTCCACCCCGCGCCAAGGACGGCTTCATTTCTTACGGATGACATGAAGTCTTATGCTAGTTTTAGTAGGAAATAAATACAAAACCTATCGACGCGCGTCTGGGATCCATCATCTCATGTTACTATGCTGATGATGGAAGGTACAGCACTCCAAAACGTTTAGGAATTAGGTGATAATACTGCGATTTGTCTTGTCGACAGTTTCCGACAAATGGCGCTGTTTTATTTAAGCCTTTAAAAGCCCTATTCGCACTAAATACAAATCAATTACATTTTTTATAACTAAATAATGAAAAATAAATTAATATTTTCCAAAAAAAAAATAGGTTAAAACAGACTTCGAAATCATGAAAACTAAAAAGTTAAAAATAATATATTTAAATCAAAGAAAATGGTATTTAAGGGTGGCATGTGATCTATGAAGTTATACTCAATCTGTACATCACTATGCCTTTGCCTAATGCTTATGCATGACTAACCGATTGTGTGGTAATACACATACTGTAAAAATTTCAAGTGTCTAGCTTTTACGGTTCAAAGGATTCAGCCCCGTGACAGACGGACAGATGGATGGACAACGGAGGCTTAGTAACAGGGTTCCGGTTGGTGCCTTTTGGGTATGGAACCATAAAAACTAAGTTATGACATCCATCACAGACCGCTTACAAAATAAACAGAAGTATGTTGTATGCAAGACTAGAAACAATGGAAAAGGTAATGTGTGTGAACTATTTTCATTGTGTTTAGACAATTATCTTTCAAGTACTTTGTGCTCTATGCAAAATTATGTAATTCTTTTAATATATTATGAAGTCAATGACATCTGATATTATTTATAGTCAATAAATTATTAAAAAAAAACCAATAACGTGGCTGCAAAATCATTTGACTGAAAATAGAAAAAAGATATATTTTATAGAATTTAGATTTGACAACTTAGAATGCACTATGGAATGTTTTCTTGTCTGATACCTACTTAAGCTGATATTAAAATAAACTGTCATATTAGGTCGGGGACAAAATCTTTTTGCATATAGTTCGTAGGTATATACTTTTAAGAAAATCTCTTTGGCTGTACTAGTTGTATATGAAATATATTCATGCATATTGTTTTAGGAATTAAACTAATTTGATTTATTAAAATGAAATATGTAGTAACAAATACACTTAGGAACTGAAAGTAAAAGTGTTCGTTCGTTTTCAATGTACTGAGTACTCAATGGTTCTGTTCGTAAGATCCTTGATTTTTTTCCTTTTCCTTTTTTCTTGGCCGTTTTTGTACTCCACAACACATAACTTAATTTCTACCAAAAATGTTTAACACGTAGAATCTGAAAGTGTCGTTGAGTAACAAATATCTCTAACGTTCTACTTTTTCGTAGTTGTAGTTGTTGGTTTAGATAAATAATTTTTTTAAATTAGTTATGTGATAAGTATGTATTTATAGCAATGTGAACTCACCGCTTTTAGGCAAACTCCTGATAACATTAACGGCAGCGTTGAATTTCTCTTCTAAAGACATTTTGGCACTTTACAATCACTTCCTATCGAATCGAGTTCGCACTTTGGACTTCGGTGTATTTTTAATTACGCTACAAACTACTACATGTCAGAAACAAACAAATGATAGTTTTATTTATATACTTATAAGGCAATAAGATTTCTTTGTACGACTGAAATGTATATTTTATAAGAAAATAACATCAGAATTGCCAAATATTACACACATCACAATCACTTCGAACAAGAATTACAAGAAATGAAAAACAATAAAAAACATGGAACGATGTTGCCAGCACCTTGTAATGAGATTTCTGAAGAGGAATAGCTTGGAAATAGCTAAAAATATCAATCAGGATTAACGGAGATATTAGTTCAATCTATGGTTCAGTCGCAAAAATCTTCACTTTAGTGTAGGTATCTTAAAATTATTAATATTACGTTCAAAATTAAAGACCCAAAGGCGAATGGCCTCAGTGCTGTTTCTTACCAATGAGTCATTGATTTGATAAATTATCATCATATGTTGGAGATTGATAGATGCCAAGCAAGAGCGACAGTCAGCGGGCCTTGACAGCTGCGACGTGTTATCAAAATTCCCTCGATTTGGGGACTTTTGAATGGGTCACTTGGCCTATTGATTATTCAATTATCATTGATTGGATGTTCATATAAACTACCTTTTTTGTAAATAAGTACATTAAATCAGCTAAATACAGTCCATTCCTTAGTCCCGCAAGGGGCTCATAAATATGGTCCTTCGAGCCAGATATGAACCAGCGACTTATGGATTAACCTATGGATGGACCTATGCACATGGTCCGTTAATTTTTATTTATTTATTTCCTCACATAATACATAACTTCATTACTATAGCCTTTCTTTTTTTTTTTGTCTGTATGAAATGAGATATCTTCTAATGCAGACATTTCACGCTCGCCGAGCGGAGGCGAGATCCGAGACATCGTTATGTTAGTAAAAGAGAAGGAGGAGATGCTTTCCCTTTTATCCGTATAGCGCTGTCTCTGGCGCTCCACTCGGCGAGGACGAAATGCCGATTTAAAAGAAAAAAAAGTGTGTGCGTGTAACCTTTACGCGCGATTGAAGTAAAACTTTGAAGTTTTTTTGTACGTTTTATAATAACAAATTTGAGATGATTCTTCGCTACTATCCCAGTCTGACAATTCTACACAAAATTGCAAGTGTTATACAAGTCTTTAATAGGTATAATACGTGTCGTGACATTACATCCCAGATAGCAATATAAACTTGTTTCAAACTTGCAATAAGTTTGACGTATCAAGTGAGAAGGCTTGCAACAAGTTTGACAAAGCAAGTGAGTAAACTTGTGGCAAGTTTGAATCAAACTTTCTAGTTACCATGCAACAAACTTGCATAATGTTTGTTACGACAAACATGCAGAAAGTGTGTTATGACAAAGAAGCTACAATACTGCTACGACAAGCTTGCATAATGTTTGTTACGACAAGTTTGCCACAATGTTGGCATATCAAAGTAGCGACCGAGCTTTTGGTCTACTGAATTTTGATTACTAAGCTGTATGTATGAAAACAAAGCAGAGCTAAGCAGACAAATGTAACTAACCATTTTTTTTTAGGGTGGAGGTACTCAACTAAGTCTCCAGCAAGCTCTATTGCTTTGAATTCATGTACACAGCCTGTAAAAAACTTTTTATCATTTTCTTATGTGATTTTTATGATCGATATGATCTTTAAGGTCATAGTTTTAGTAAAACACTCGTGTTTTTCACATTATATATTTAAAAAAAAAATGTTTTCAAGTAAGACACTACTGTCACTTATGAACGTCTTATAGCCTGAGCTTATAGCTAAGTTTATGCAGGTTTCTATGTGACCACTTTAAGAAAAACATTGTAAGAAACTCTTATGGCTTATTTTCTTTTTTGAGTGACAGTGTTATAATACATACCCGTCTCAAAAACTAAGTATTGTAAAGCAATTTCATCGTAAGCATTTTTATAATTTATACATTATTTTGCCTACCTTATACATAATTCTTAAATTTATTTATTAACATGTATGTTATATTACTTAGAAGTTTATAAATATAAATATAAATATTACACAATTATCTTTGAATGAATTATTTATTTTATGGAGCCTAATATGTGTTAGTGGGTTAAGCGAGTTTATGTTTATTCCTAGATTAACATAATATACATCACTATTCTCTTTCAATTTTGTGTTATTTTATAAACATATAGGTATTTTCAAAAATTGTAATGACTACCTATGCACTGTGATTATAATAACTTCTTTGAACTTATCTTTAAGTGAATCTCTAGGGTAGATATATATTAATAGTACAAATAGCCCTCTTCTGTAAAACAAAAATGATAGCAGTACTACCTACTACCTACCCCACGACAAAATAAAATATTATTATCACATGATACTGTGGTTTGTGGACATTTTCGTTCTACTCAAAATTAATATTTCATCTCTCATTACATTTTGTATTCCACTCCACATATGAAAATTTATTTTGTATTATTAGTATATGGCTATAGCGGACAGTGTGGTAGAAAATGCTAAATATTCTCCATTTTATTTTGAAAAAGGCTCTCCTTCCTCATTGTGAATTTGTATTACGAAATTTCTACTTGGCTCGATACAATGAAAATTATACCCTACTCATGTTGTTGTAATCATGTTGGGAATAATGAATGTCAGGTCGATAGACCACCCAGTACCATATACGTGATGTGATAATTATTATATATCAACTACAAATCAGTTTATGAAATGACCAGCATTTACAACATTAATTTATTCACAATTACTAATCAATTAAGTGAAAGAAATCAATCTAATGAATTTACTTCAAATTGATTAAGAAATTGAAGGGCTTTTGAGCTTATACTACATTTAAAAGAAAAAACTCAATAAAAAGTCTCTTATTGTCATTTTGACAATTGTTTCAAACATTACAGCTTTAGCACCATTTCTACATTTTCACTAATTCTAGTCCTCTGGGGAATAACCCATTTCTTAGTCTTCGTGGCTTGATGTGTTGCCTTCTGGATAGCGCTTTCTCACTCCGCACATAGAACACAATAACAGTTTAGTATTAGTACAAAAAAATATAACGGTAGTATTCAATATATATGTAATTATATAACTACACCTACATACATCCTCATTGTCCACCGGAGTAATTACTACAGCCCCATTTAGTCCCCGTCTTTTCCTTTTCCTGGTATTGTCACGACGTTTTGCTTTCCGAATAGAACTTTCTCTCTCCGCACATAGAACACAATAACATGACAGCTTTAGTACAAACATAATGGTGAAATACAAAATATTTTTAAGTGTGACATATTTTTTACTTGGACTTAATATATTTATGTCTTCACAGTACCTAAGCAACAAATAACGGAACTCTTTTTATTGCACTTTGCACAAGGCGAATTTCGTCTGCACATGTGCAAATATAAAATTTATTTTCATGACTATCAACTTGACTTTCAAATATTCAATTTCTCATATTTTACGATCTCATGAAGTTCTACCGACTGTAAATTACAATTAAATATATCATTAATTATAAATTAATAAAGCCTATAAAATTTTAAGTCGTGCCCTTTACCTCTTGCCAAGTTATGTCTCAGAATGAGACAATCGGTTTTTATCAAAATTAAATCAATACAAATAATACTGGCTTCTGAATCTGAAGGATAATAAAGATCTCAAATATAACGTTTACATAATTATGATGATTTATGTGAAACGATGCGAGGTTTCTTCAACCTCGAGGTTGATAATACTTTCTTGGTTACCTGAGTTTGTGTTCTGATACATTTTACCAACAAAGGATTGTTTGCGATGAAGCCATCCTCAGCTTGTCGTGGCTGATCCTCCCTCCACATTACTGGGTGCAGCGCGCATGCGCATGTTGGACTGTCGTGCCGAATAATATTTTTTTTAAGATGATTGCACAGTTCCTATGTTGTCAGAATTTGATGTCTGTTGTCTCTCAGCTCTGAAAAAAAGAAATATAATTGCTGGCAGTCAATAAAGAGTTACAGCATTTGGATGCTTACTTAGATACAGTTCTAAAACAGGACTGTGTAGGTACTTTAACGCCCATACCTACAATTTTCTTTATAATTTATCGGCTTGATACCGATTCGACACGCGTGATGTAAAGTTAGGCAGAAATTATCATGTTGTATATAAAGAAATATTTTAGTCTATTTTTATGTACATATTCTCTACTTTTTCAAATATTTACAGAATTCAAAACAAAACACATTAAAAATACTCCAAGTAGGTCTCCAAGTAAATCTAATTAAATGACATCACAATCACACATGTTCGACGCAACATGCAGATACAACACTAGGAGAGAAAAAAAAAGGTTTATTATGCTCTGCTGCCCGTGCGAAGCCGGGACAGGTCGCTAGTATATAAATATAGTAGTTGTCAGTATTCATACTATCAAAATTTCAGCCCAATACTACGTTTAAATGTTTGTGACTGTGAGGCAAACCATGTGACAAACATGTTTTCTTTTTGGTTAACACGCAACATGTATATACTTTATGGTGTGTTCGAATACAGGTCACATAGTAGGCACCTAGCTATAAATTGATTATTACGAATATTACACTTTGTATTCAGCATGCAAGAAATAAAAGGTGGATAACTAACCTTCAGCTTATGTCCACAATCCAGGCACAGCCACACCGCAACGATATTGTAATCAGTTTAACACTTCTTTTCGATTTGCAAAAATTAACTCACAATCACAGCTTAGAGACGTAATAAATAAATGCACTATTTCACATCAAGCAACTTAATTAAAGCGAAGTAAAAAGGCACCAGCTTACGACTCGCGTGTGAAATTCTACGATACGGACGCATTAACATGACACAAAGCTAGAAACTCGATCTTCCTCCCGCTTCCTCGCGCCGAGCCTGGCTGTCGTCATGCGAGTAGCGATAGCATAACAACTGTTTATTTATTTATTCTAGTTATTAGAGACAGATAATCTTTTACTTAGCTTACACTAGCGACCCGCCCCGGCTTCAGTGTTTTTATATCGTATAGACCTATCAGCTTGTTGCGTTGAACATGTAGATTAGATTTAAATATATTTAAGTTCATCTTACTTGGAGTATTTTTATTGTATTTTATTTCTAATTCTATAAATATTTGATAAAGTAAAGAACAAATAAATAAAAACAAACTACAATATTGCTTTGTATACAACATTAAAAATTTCGGTCTAATTTTACATCACGCAAATCACGTCGGGGCATGGGGCGCCGATCCCCCGGCCCGGCCCATCTGCCGCCCGGCCCGGCTCGGGCGCTTGTCGCTTGTGGCGCTATAGTTTTTATTTCGCGACATTTCCGAAGATATTAATTTAAATTGTATGGTGTAAAGGCATTTATAATGTACATGAAATGCTGAAGGTAAATAACGTATTTAATTTGATCAGGATTAATACTGTATCCGAATAAATTGCTTTCCAATCACCATTTTTTTAAACATAAAATTTTAAAAAATTGTGTCATATGATATGACACATTGAAGTATAGTAAAATATCCATAAAAAGTAATAATAAAGTAATAAACACTCTAATCTCTTAAGAACAATTAATTCACTAACAAAGCCATTATAACACATAAATTGTGTCTGGAACGGTATCAAATGTCACATGTCAAAATACCGTATGAAATGTCAAAACTCTAAATGAACACGAACGAAGGATGATCCACCTGCCGAGGTAGATGTAACGTAGCAGTTACTAACGCCACAAACGCCTAAAACGAAACGTCTGAAACGCATGACACTGACAGCTAATTCCATCGATGTACCAATATAACTAGATGGGGTGTCCGCGTTCTAAAGTGTCCGCGCAGAAAGTCATCTAAAACGCAAAAAGTCAATGTCATGGCTTAGCGCCGAATAAACGTGCGCAATGTCGACTTGTGTCGTGAAAATTTGTAAAATTACTTGTTAAAGACGCAAAAAAGAGCTGAATATTGTATTTTCGATAAGTAAACATTTAAATTTAACATTAGTTTATGCCTGCGGACGGTTATTCAATAGTTTTTTTATTTAATGTGAATATTATCACGATTTAATTCTCGTCCCATTCTCGTTAACAGTGTGACACGTCCGACCCGTAATAAGTTTTCGTAGGGACTGACCCGACCGGCCCCGTCGCGCGGTGTCCGCGCGGTGAGGCTACATTACGTCACAATACGGACGGTTTTCTTTCGCCTTTACAAACGCGACTTCCCATCCTGTTAAAAATGGAAGATCATTGGCTAAATCGCTACACGTTAACAAATTTGGCGATATTTCTTTCTCTGGAACACAAGAAACTGGCAAAAGTGTCATTTGTGGCTATTATTTATGCAATTGAATGGTTGCTGTATCCTGTTTAAACAGGTGTCAACTTTAAAAAAATGTATATACTTTTCATAAAAAAAATTTAACACATAGGTACTTTTTATATTTTTCCCAAAAATATAGCTCAATTTATACCTTCCCCTCAAAATTAAAAAGAAATAAAGTCTTATCAAAAAAAAAAATATTAATAAAATGTCCTTGTGACGTCGACTGGACCGATGATTACTAATTTATTTATTTATTCAGGAAACAAACAGTGATAAATAGGCATGAAATAAAACATACGTATATAACATACAGAAAATAGTTTACACGATTAAATTATTTATAACTATAATAGCATTATTTTAGAGTAAATTCATTAAATTATCATTGATTCGTGTGGATTTCACGTTACCTCCATACTTTTTGTTTAGTTGTAACTTCGATTTTTACTGTGCTAAGCAGCGCAGTAAGATAAACCGCCTTCACAGGAACAATTTTATCGTCAGATGTATTTTCAAAAACATCTGGAAAATATATCAATATTTTTTTTTGAGAGGTTATTTTAGAACCTTGTGCCTTTTAATTTTAATAACCATGTTTGAACATTTTTGTTGAAACTCTTCAGTTTTTCTTAACAAATTATTTCTTTTTGTTTTATTTTCATCTGAAATTAATTGTTCAGTATTGCTCAATTTATTTAACATATGATATCACATGG
Source organism: Luffia ferchaultella (assembly GCA_949709985.1). NCBI lineage: Eukaryota > Metazoa > Arthropoda > Insecta > Lepidoptera > Psychidae > Luffia > Luffia ferchaultella. The sequence continues at coordinate 4,662,734 of OX453269.1, forward strand.
ACTTAAGTAGGTACCAAAATTAAATCCATAAATTTCTAAAAAAAAAATCTAAATTTTTTTGCACACTATACATTACACAAACGTCATGTGTGTGAGCGAGGTGTCATGTTAACTCGTCCTTATAATACGATCTCTGCACAGATGCACAACAGATGTGCTCGAAAATTGTTATGACAAAACACAGACAAAAGAAAAGAAGTGGGAAGCAATATGAACGGTGTTGCTTGGCTCTCTTAAGTTGGCGGTCAAAAAATGTTATTATTTCTTTTTTTTTACTTATTCGTTCGTCGTTTGTTCTTGATTGTTCGATCAAATTCATTGTTTGTTCGTTCTTCAATTTTTTATAAACAATATTTAAAAATTCTTACTTAAGTTGGCACCCGAAAGAATTTTTTTTAAATTTTTTTTTTCTAATTCGTTTTTCCGTCGTTTGTTCGTGATTGTTCAATCAAATTCATTGTTTGTTCGTTTTTCAATTTTTCATAAACAATATTTAAAAATTCTATCTAAGGTAATTGACGTAAGTCGGATCCGTATCCGTAAGTAAGATCCGTTGATTTTTCACTAAGGGGCCCTTTCGGGAATCGAGGGTCGGTAACGTAAGAGAATTATACAGATAACGATGTTTCACGACCTTGAAAAAAATCACACAGCTAGCCAATGAATGTTACTTTTCCTTGAAACATTCAAACTTAAGATAATGCTTATGGATAAGTGTAAAAAAAATCAAAGGATCTCCTGTTTTCGCACGAACTTCTTACGACATTGGAAATAAACCTAACGGAATAAAGTAAACACACATATTTTGGATAAAATTTTTCGAAATAAATTTTTTTCGCAATAAAATATAACACAACTATATCTGAATAAGCTTAAAACTTCGAAATATAACATTCTGTACGACATTTCGATCGAACAAACGGAATTAGTACGAAATGTAACACCGACGCATATCCGACTTCCAACTAAAGACACCCTTAACCACTACTTCCGGTTGTCCGATTCTAACAATTTTAGTCTCAATCGATCCTCCGTTTAATTACCCCGAGCCGTTTTTTATTTTTTTTTATTCGGACCTAGTTCTCGAGATATCGGGCTCCCAAAATGAAAATCGGGGAAAAAAATTGCGATTTTTTTAGTTTTTTGCCGAAATTTTTTTTTGTTTTTGAATTTTTTCCAAATTGTCTTCTGCCATCTTGTAGAGCACGCCAAGCTGTGTCTTTTGACACCGTTCATCTCGATATCTCGAAAACTCTTCGTGCAATCTGCCTGTCTCACAAAACTCCCAAATGACCCCCTATACTCCAACGAAATTAAAGTCATTCCCAATGACAAAAATCAGAAAGCCTGTAAATCGCACTCCCGTATTGTGATAACTGAGCCGTAAGTATCAAGAACTATTAAATGAATTTTATGAAATGATAAAGTTAAAACTATAAGGAAGTTCTTGAAATCTTCATTTCTTAATAAATATATTCGTATTTTGTGTAAAAATGTCACAAACTTGTCCAATTTTTACGCTCCAAATCATCATACAAAATCCATTAACGTTCAACTAGTACTTAATTCTGTATCTAATTCAGCCACTTAGCTTATCGTATTATTATTTTTTGGGTTACAACTAAGCATCCTTCAACGACGATTACTGAATAATGCAACCGAATATTTGGTCAGTTTTTATGTCATTCATTAACGTGCAACTATTACTTAATTCTGTATCAAATTCAGCCACTTTGGTTATCGCCCACCGCCCAAGGTGGTAGTACGTTTAGTACGTACAACGTAATAGTACACTAAGACATATCTATAGAAATACTAGATCCTGCCTATGATGTGGAGTGTAATGTATTTATATATTAGAGGGTATTCATAAATTAGTTCTAGCCTTTCTATTCTATTAATAAACTCGTCAGTCTGCAATACTCGGTGGTTTTATTAAGACATCACACTGGCGACGAGGAAATATTTTACGTACGCGGCAAGTAGTGAAATAAAATGCCGTTCGGTAAAGTGCACCAGTTTGACCTGGATACACCCGGCAACTGGCCGGCATACATTCGTCTAGTGAAGCAATTTATCAGGCTGAACGAGATAAAGGAAGAGTTTCATGTTGCTACTTTAGTAACACATGTCGGCGCACCGACCTACGAGCTCATGTGCGATTTATGTGCACCCGCACACCCGGAAGCTCGAAGCTTCGATGATCTCGTGGAGGTGGTACTACGGCATTTAGAACCCAAACGCTCGGAGATAGCGGAGCGCCACGTATTTCGGCAGAGGCGGCAAGCCGTGGGCGAGTCGGTGGCCGCATTCTTGCAGAACCTGAAGCACCTGGCCACTCATTGTAACTTTGGTTCATCATTAGAAGAGAACCTCAGAGACCAGTTCGTATCGGGGCTGCAGAGCGAGGACATGCGTTCACGCCTTTTCATCGAGACAGCGCTCGATTACAAGAAGGCGGTGGAGCTTGCATATGCTCTGGAAGCGGCGGAGCGACATGCATCAGAGGCCATGACGGTTGGTGCCGCGCCCGGGAATGGCTCGGTGGTGGCGCCAGCTGCCGGCAGCAGACTCCAGCAACATGAGGCCGGTGTGCATAAGGTAGGAGAGGTCGCGGGCACCTCCACTCGTGGACGCGGCACACCGTGCATGTGTTGTGGTAAAGTAGGTCACGGTACCAAGATTTGTCGGTTTCGGAAACTAAAGTGTTTCAAGTGTCACGAAATAGGACATATCGCGGCAAAGTGTGCTAATAGTGATAGAAAAGAGAAAGTGCGAAATCATAATTTTATTGATTCCGATAACAGTGATAGCGAAAATGAAAATCTGGATACGGGTTTATATAAGTTTGCATTTCCTAATGAATTAAGAGATGGTCCATATTATATGCATTTGTTTATAGAAAATATTAAAATAAGATTTGAAGTAGATACGGGTAGCAAAATATCGGCAATTTCAAAAAAAATGTACTCGCAATATTTTAATAATTTAATATTGGAAAAAGTTAATAATAGATTTCATTCATACACGGGAGAACCTATAGTGCCTCTCGGTCGGATATCAGTGCGAGCCACGTGCGGAAGCGAGACGGCAGTACTGCCATTATACGTTATCGCAAATGGTGGCCCGCCTCTACTCGGTCGACGATGGCTGCGTGAATTAAAATTAACACGTTCATTGCTTGCGAGCACTAAGATAGGTCATATGACTGATAGTACGAAAACATTGGTGTCAAATTTACAAAGTGAATATTCATCGGTTTTCAGTGAGGGTATAGGCACTTTTAAACACAAAATTAAACTATATTTAAAAGATGATACGCCGATATTTTGCAAGGCCCGTTCACTGCCGCTAGCGCTACGGGAACCGGTTGAGCGAGAGTTAGCACGTCTTGAACGTGAAGGTGTTATTTACAAAGTGGAGCGCTTGGACTACGGGACTCCTATAGTGCCAATAGTCAAACGCGACGGCTCGATACGAATATGTGGCGATTATAAAATTACGGCAAATAAACTTCTTAAAGATTTTCACTATCCATTGCCCCGTATCGAACAACTTTTCGCGGCGCTCAGCGGCGGTTAACAATTCAGTAAGTTAGACCTTAAGAATGCTTATACTCAGTTGTTGTTAGATGATGAATCACAGCCCGTGACCGCCATCACGACACACCTGGGGACGTTTGTTTATCGCCGGGCACCTTTTGGTCTTAAATGTTTGCCTGAACAATTTCAAAAATTAATAGAAGATAGGCTTAGCGGCATTCCAGGGGTAGTTGTTTTTATAGATGATATTTGTATTACGGGAAGTAATAAAGTGGAGCATATAAGGAATTTAAAAGCGGTGTTGTCGAGATTACGTGACGCGGGCCTGAAAGTTAAACTCAATAAGTGTGAGTTTTTTAAAGATGAAGTTAGTTACTTAGGCTATCGTATAAACAAGAGAGGTTTACACACCGACCCGGCAAAAGTGGAAGCCATTTCCAATGCACCGGCGCCACGAAATATATCGCAATTGAGGGCAGCGCTCGGGCTCATCAACTATTATGCACGTTTTATACCGAATATTAGTACAATATTACAACCGTTGTATGAGTTACTTAAAAAAGGTGTTAATTGGAATTGGTCTCGCGCTTGTGAGCGGGCGTTCAATATGATTAAACAAAGTCTTGTAAATGGGCCGGCGCTCGCACATTACGAGCCGGGGCTACCGCTAGTGCTAGCGGTTGATAGCAGCGCATACGGGCTGGGCGCGGTGCTCGCACACGTCTACCCGGACGGTAGCGAGCGCCTAGTGAGCTGCGCCTCTAGAACACTCACCGAGGCAGAGCGCCACTACAGTCAAGTGGACAAGGAAGCGCTTGCCATAGTATACGGTGTGGCTCGTCATCATCAATATTTGTTCGGGCGGCGTTTCATTTTGCGCACTGACCATCGAGCTCTTAGCTACATCTTTGGGCCGAAGCATGGGATTCCGCAGACGGCGGCCAGCAGACTCCAGAGGTATGCAGTGCGCCTGGCGGCTTACGACTTCGATATTAAATTCGTGCCGACGAGTAAAAACGGAAATGCAGACGGTCTGTCACGTCTACCACTAGAGGGTTGCAAAACGGAGGACAGAGATAGTGCAGCCTATGTACATTATGTGGAGGACAGTTTTCCATTGAGCTATAGAGACGTGGCTCACGAAACCAAAAAGGATATAATTCTAAATAAAATATATGGATACATAATGAGTGGTTGGCCTATTCAGACTGAGATTGAAAACGAAAAACCATTTTTCCATAGAAAAGAAAATTTGAATATAGATCATGGCTGCATTGTATGGGGATATAGAATTGTAGTCCCGGCGTCCTTACGGGCGCACATTTTAGAGGAAGTGCACGCCGGACACGTAGGTGTAGTACGCATGAAACAGATAGCACGTAATTATGTATGGTGGCCGGGTCTCGATGTTGACATAGAAACACGCGCGCGCTCTTGCGCGGCTTGCGCCGCTGTGCGGGATGCGCCGGCACACGCAGCGCCAGCGCTGTATAAATGGCCCAGAGATCCGTGGACGCGACTGCATACAGATTTTTTGTACAACAACAACAAACATTATATGGTAACCATCGATGCACATTCAAAATGGATAGAAGTGTCTCAGATGTCACATGGTACCTCAGCCCCACGTGTCATAGCAAAGCTGCGAGAACTATTTGCACGGTTCGGCCTACCAAAACAATTAGTAACCGACGGCGGGCCGCCGTTCAATTCTACGGAGTTTGAGACATTTTTGACACGCAACGGGGTAAAGCACGTGCGAACGACACCTTATCACCCATCTAGCAACGGAGCGGCTGAGAACGCAGTTCGAACTATTAAAAAGGTCCTAAAGAAAGTCGGCTCCGAAGGTACCGATACGGAATACGCACTTAGTAAATTTTTACTCCAATATCGTAATAGTACACATACGAGCACGGAACGAGAGCCCGCAGTAGCACTCATGGGACGCAGGCTACGCACACGACTCGATTTACTGCGAGCAGCCGCCACCGAGACAGTGGACGCGGCCCAGGAGGCCCAGGCCCGATACGCTGGCGGGGTCCACCGTGAGCTACAATTAGGAGACACGGTTCTGTTCCGAAATTTCAGCAAACGAGGGGACAAATGGAAAGAAGGAGTGGTAACAGAGCGAACGGGTACTGTCACATATAGAGTAAAACAGCCCGCCACCAGCAGAGTGGAAACCCGACATATTGATCAGCTTTTGCCCACACGGAATACAAGGCGATATTCCCTATCGGGAAACACATACGCGGAATCCGCTAATACCGATGCCGAGACGAGGCAGCAATTACATTCGGCATCGCCTCGAATTGCGGAGGCGCCGGAAGGTACCTTAGCGCAGCACCCTTCAAGCGCGCCACAAACTCCGAATGCGTCACGCACGCTGCACGATTCACCAGACTCGTGGCACGTGGGCGACAGTTCCGAATGCAGCTCGGATAGCAGCTGGACGCCGGGTTCGGCCACAGCCGCCGACGGCAGTGACTCTGTGGAGTCGCCGTTGCCTACTCACAAGACATTGCGCGGTCGTAAACCTTGATTGCTTTATTAATGCTTATGCTTATGGATGAATATGCTTTAGGAATATATTATGTTTTGTTATACATATAAGAAGTTGGGAATAAATTTATGTTTAGTTTTGTATTCAAACTATAACTTAGGAGGAAAATGTGTAATGTATTTATATATTAGAGGGTATTCATAAATTAGTTCTAGCCTTTCTATTCTATTAATAAACTCGTCAGTCTGCAATACTCGGTGGTTTTATTAAGACATCATAGTGTGATGTCTTAATAAAATAAAAATAGGCGTATATATGTATGGAAACGAGCTGACGAGTCAAAACAACGCACGGCCTACCTAGACTTTTATATCATGAATATTACCAATATTTCAATTATTATGATCTCAATGTGGGTATTTGGCGTTTCTATCGCAAGGATATCTATAGAAATACTAGATCCTGCCTATGATGTGGAGAAAGCGCCAAAAACGGAAAAAAAAATTTTTTTTATTTGTTTATTATATATTTTTTTTATATGTAAATTTTGATTATTTTATTTTTAATAGATCAATTTAGCTTCAATTTTCAAAATTTAAACAGTAGAAAGTTACGCCTGTACTAACTAGACGCAAATATGAGATTTATAATCCAGATCGGTCAAGTGCGAGCGATTCGACGACGCGCGGCTCCTTATTATTATTATGTATTAAGTTATATGAAAATGTCAGTTTTTTTTCGTAATTATGCGATTTTCGTCGTTCTTTTATAGCAGGTTATGTGCAGAGGCACTAGGCCTTGCCTTATATGTCGAAAAGTTGACGAAAATGCGATATAATTTGATGTTTTTATGTGAAATTTAGGGAAGTCATATAAATTTTTTCTTAATAAAATCAATTAATTTTGGGACCATGAAATTCGCACGATGAAATAGATTATATAAAACGATTATTGCAATATAAATAGGCGTATATATGTATGGAAACGAGCTGACGAGTCAAAACAACGCACGGCCTACCTAGACTTTTATATCATGAATATTACCAATATTTCAATTATTATGATCTAAATGTGGTTATTTGGCGTTTCTATCGCAAGGATATCTATAGAAATACTAGATCCTGCCTATGATGTGGAGAAAGCGCCAAAAACGGAAAAAAAATTTTTTTTTATTTGTTTATTATATTTTTTTTTTATATGTAAATATTGATTATTTTATTTTTAATAGATCAATTTAGCTACAATTTTCAAAATTTAAACAGTAGAAAGTTACGCCTTTACTAACTAGACGCAAATATGAGATTTATAATCCAGATCGGTCAAGCGCGAGCGACTTGACGACGCGCGGCTCCGTATTACTATTATGTATTAAGTTATATGAAAATGTCAATTTTTTTTCGTAATTGTGCGATTTTTGTCGTTCTTTTATAGCAGGTTATGTGCAGAGGCACTAGGCCTTGCCTTATATGTCGAAAAGTTGACGAAAATGCGATATAATTTGATGTTTTTATGTAAAATTTGGGGAAGTCATATAAATTTTTTCTTAATAAAATCAATTAATTTTGGGACCATGAAATTCGCACGATGAAATAGATTATATAAAACGATTGTTGCAATATAAATAGGCGTATATATGTATGGAAACGAGCTGACGAGTCAAAACAACGCACGGCCTACCTAGACTTTTATATCATGAATATTACCAATATTTCAATTATTATGATCTAAATGTGGGTATTTGGCGTTTCTATCGCAAGGATATCTATAGAAATACTAGATCCTGCCTATGATGTAGAAAAAGCGCCAAAAACGGAAAAAAAAATTTTTTTTATTTGTATATTATATTTTTTTTTTATATGTAAATTTTGATTATTTTATTTTTAATAGATTAATTAAGCTTCAATTTTCAAAATTTAAACAGTAGAAAGTTACGCCTGTACTAACTAGACGCAAATATGAGATTTATAATCCAGATTGGTCAAGCGCGAGCGACTCGACGACGCGCGGCTCCGTATTAATATTATGTATTAAGTTATATGAAAATGTCAATTTTTTTTCGTAATTGTGCGATTTTCGTCGTTCTTTTATAGCAGGTTATGTGCAGAGGCACTAGGCCTTGCCTTATATGTCGAAAAGTTGACGAAAATGCGATATAATTTGATGTTTTTATGTGAAATTTGGGGAAGTCATATAAATTTTTTCTTAATAAAATCAATTAATTTTGGGACCATGAAATTCGCACGATGAAATAGATTATATAAAACGATTATTGCAATATAAATAGGCGTATATATGTATAAAAACGAGCTGACGAGTCAAAACAACGCACGGCCTACCTAGACTTTTATATCATGAATATTACCAATATTTCAATTATTATGATCTAAATGTGGGTATTTGGCGTTTCTGTCGCAAGGATATCTATAGAAATACTAGATCCTGCCTATGATGTGGAGAAAGCGCCAAAAACGGAAAAAAAAATTTTTTTTATTTGTTTATTATATTTTTTTTTTATATGTAAATTTTGATTATTTTATATTTAATAGATCAATTTAGCTTCAATTTTCAAAATTTAAACAGTAGAAAGTTACGCCTGTACTAACTAGACGCAAATATGAGATTTATAATCCAGATCGGTCAAGCGCGAGCGACTCGACGACGCGCGGCTCCGTATTATTATTATGTATGAAGTTATATGAAAATGTCATTTTTTTTTCGTAATTGTGCGATTTTCGTCGTTCTTTTATAGCAGGTTATGTGCAGAGGCATTAGGCCTTGCCTTATATGTCGAAAAGTTGACGAAAATGCGATATAATTTGATGTTTTTATGTGAAATTTGGGGAAGTCATATAAATTTTTTCTTAATAAAATCAATTAATTTTGGGACTATGAAATTCGCACGATGAAATAGATTATATAAAACAATTATTGCAATATAAATAGGCGTATATATGTATGGAAACGAGCTGACGAGTCAAAACAACGCACGGCCTACCTAGACTTTTATATCATGAATATTACCAATATTTCAATTATTATGATTTAAATGTGGTTATTTGGCGTTTCTATCGCAAGGATATCTATAGAAATACTAGATCCTGCCTATGATGTGGAGAAAGCGCCAAAAACGGAAAAAAAATTTATTTTTATTTGTTTATTATATTTTTTTTTTATATGTAAATTTTGATTATTTTATTTTTAATAGATCAATTTAGCTTCAATTTTCAAAATTTAAACAGTAGAAAGTTACGCCTGTACTAACTAGACGCAAATATGAGATTTATAATCCAGATCGGTGAAGCGCGAGTGACTCGACGACGCGCGGCTCCGTATTATTATTATGTATTAAGTTATATGAAAATGTCAATTTTTTTTCGTAATTGTGCGATTTTCGTCGTTCTTTTATAGCAGGTTATGTGCAGAAGCATTAGGCCTTGCCTTATATGTTGAAAAGTTGACGAAAATGCGATATAATTTGATGTTTTTATGTGAAATTTGGGGAAGTCATATAAATTTTTTCTTAATAAAATCAATTAATTTTGGGACCATGAAATTCGCACGATGAAATAGATTACATAAAACGATTATTGCAATATAAATAGGCGTATATATGTATGGAAACGAGCTGACGAGTCAAAACAACGCACGGCCTACCTAGACTTTTATATCATGAATATTACCAATATTTCAATTATTATGATCTAAATGTGGGTATTTGGCGTTTCTATCGCAAGGATATCTATAGAAATACTAGATCCTGCCTATGATGTGGAGAAAGCGCCAAAAACGGTAAAAAAAATTTTTTTTTTATTTGTTTATTATATTTTTTTTTAATATGTAAATTTTGATTATTTTATTTTTAATAGATCAATTTAGCTTCAATTTTCAAAATTTAAACAGTAGAAAGTTACGCCTGTACTAACTAGACGCAAATATGAGATTTATAATCCAGATCGGTCAAGCGCGAGCGACTCGACGACGCGCGGCTCCGTATTATTATTATGTATTAAGTTATATGAAAATGTCAATTTTTTTTCGTAATTGTGCGATTTTCGTCGTTCTTTTATAGCAGGTTATGTGCAGAGGCACTAGGCCTTGCCTTATATGTCGAAAAGTTGACGAAAATGCTATATAATTTGATGTTTTTATGTGAAATTTAGGGAAGTCATATAAATTTTTTCTTAATAAAATCAATTAATTTTGGGACCATGAAATTCGCACGATGAAATAGATTATATAAAACGATTATTGCAATATAAATAGGCGTATATATGTATGGAAACGAGCTGACGAGTCAAAACAACGCACGGCCTACCTAGACTTTTATATCATGAATATTACCAATATTTCAATTATTATGATCTAAATGTGGGTATTTGGCGTTTCTACCGCAAGGATATCTATAGAAATACAAGATCCTGCCTTTGATGTGGAGAAAGCGCCAAATACGGAAAAAAATTTTTTTTTTATTTGTTTATTATATTTTTTTTTATATGTAAATTTTGATTATTTTATTTTTAATAGATCAATTTAGCTTCAATTTTCAAAATTTAAACAGTAGAAAGTTACGCCTGTACTAACTAGACGCAAATATGAGATTTATAATCCAGATCGGTCAAGCGCGAGCGACTCGACGACGCGTGGCTCCGTATTATTATTATGTATTAAGTTATATGAAAATGTCAATTTTTTTTCGTAATTGTGCGATTTTCGTCGTTCTTTTATAGCAGGTTATGTGCAGAGGCACTAGGCCTTGCCTTATATGTCGAAAAGTTGACGAAAATGCGATATAATTTGATGTTTTTATGTGAAATTTGGGGAAGTCATATAAATTTTTTCTTAATAAAATCAATTAATTTTGGGACCATGAAATTCGCACGATGAAATAGATTATATAAAACGATTATTGCAATATAAATAGGCGTATATATGTATGGAAACGAGCTGACGAGTCAAAACAACGCACGGCCTACCTAGACTTTTATATCATGAATATTACCAATATTTCAATTATTATGATCTAAATGTGGGTATTTGGCGTTTCTATCGCAAGGATATCTATAGAAATACTAGATCCTGCCTATGATGTGGAGAAAGCGCCAAAAACGGAAAAAATTTTTTTTTTTATTTGTTTATTATATTTTTTTTTTTTATGTAAATTTTGATTATTTTATTTTTAATAGATCAATTTAGCTTCAATTTTCAAAATTTAAACAGTAGAAAGTTACGCCTGTACTAACTAGACGCAAATATGAGATTTATAATCCAGATTGGTCAAGCGCGAGCGACTCGACGACGCGCGGCTCCGTATTAATATTATGTATTAAGTTATATGAAAATGTCAATTTTTTTTCGTAATTGTGCGATTTTCGTCGTTCTTTTATAGCAGGTTATGTGCAGAGGCACTAGGCCTTGCCTTATATGTCGAAAAGTTGACGAAAATGCGATATAATTTGATGTTTTTATGTGAAATTTTGGGAAGTCATATAAATTTTTTCTTAATAAAATCAATTAATTTTGGGACCATGAAATTCGCACGATGAAATAGATTATATAAAACGATTATTGCAATATAAATAGGCGTATATATGTATGGAAACGAGCTGACGAGTCAAAACAACGCACGGCCTACCTAGACTTTTATATCATGAATATTACCAATATTTCAATTATTATGATCTAAATGTGGGTATTTGGCGTTTCTATCGCAAGGATATCTAAAGAAATACTAGATCCTGCCTTTGATGTGGAGAAAGCGCCAAAAACGGAAAAAAAAATTTTTTTATTTGTTTATTATATTTTTTTTTTATATGTAAATTTTGATTATTTTATTTTTAATAGATCAATTTAGCTTCAATTTTCAAAATTTAAACAGTAGAAAAATCCAGATCGGTGAAGCGCGAGTGACTCGACGACGCGCGGCTCCGTATTATTATTATGTATTAAGTTATATGAAAATGTCAATTTTTTTTCGTAATTGTGCGATTTTCGTCGTTCTTTTATAGCAGGTTATGTGCAGAGGCACTAGGCCTTGCCTTATATGTCGAAAAGTTGACGAAAATGCGATATAATTTGATGTTTTTATGTGAAATTTGGGGAAGTCATATAAATTTTTTCTTAATAAAATCAATTAATTTTGGGACCATGAAATTCGCACGATGAAATAGATTACATAAAACGATTATTGCAATATAAATAGGCGTATATATGTATGGAAACGAGCTGACGAGTCAAAACAACGCACGGCCTACCTAGACTTTTATATCATGAATATTACCAATATTTCAATTATTATGATCTAAATGTGGGTATTTGGCGTTTCTATCGCAAGGATATCTATAGAAATACTAGATCCTGCCTATGATGTGGAGAAAGCGATAAAAACGGTAAAAAAAATTTTTTTTTAATTTGTTTATTATATTTTTTTTTTATATGTAAATTTTTATTATTTTATTTTTAATAGATCAATTTAGCTTCAATTTTCAAAATTTAAACAGTAGAAAGTTACGCCTGTACTAACTAGACGCAAATATGAGATTTATAATCCAGATCGGTGAAGCGCGAGCGACTCGACGACGCGCGGCTCCGTATTATTATTATGTATTAAGTTATATGAAAATGTCAATTTTTTTTCGTAATTGTGCGATTTTCGTCGTTCTTTTATAGCAGGTTATGTGCAGAGGCACTAGACCTTGCCTTATATGTTGAAAAGTTGACGAAAATGCGATATAATTTGATGTTTTTATGTGAAATTTGGGGAAGTCATATAAATTTTTTCTTAATAAAATCAATTAATTTTGGGACCATGAAATTCGCACGATGAAATAGATTACATAAAACGATTATTGCAATATAAATAGGCGTATATATGTATGGAAACGAGCTGACGAGTCAAAACAACGCACGGCCTACCTAGACTTTTATATCATGAATATTACCAATATTTCAATTATTATGATCTAAATGTGGTTATTTGGCGTTTCTATCGCAAGGATATCTATAGAAATACTAGATCCTGCCTATGATGTGGAGAAAGCGCCAAAAACGGAAAAAAATTTTTTTTATTTGTTTATTATATTTTTTTTTTATATGTAAATTTTGATTATTTTATTTTTAATAGATCAATTTAGCTTCAATTTTCAAAATTTAAACAGTAGAAAGTTACGCCTGTACTAACTAGACGCAAATATGAGATTTATAATCCAGATCGGTGAAGCGCGAGCGACTCGACGACGCGCGGCTCCGTATTATTATTATGTATTAAGTTATATGAAAATGTCAATTTTTTTTCGTAATTGTGCGATTTTCGTCGTTCTTTTATAGCAGGTTATGTGCAGAGGCACTAGGCCTTGCCTTATATGTCGAAAAGTTGACGAAAATGCGATATAATTTGATGTTTTTATGTGAAATTTGGGGAAGTCATATAAATTTTTTCTTAATAAAATCAATTAATTTTGGGACCATGAAATTCGCACGATGAAATAGATTACATAAAACGATTATTGCAATATAAATAGGCGTATATATGTATGGAAACGAGCTGACGAGTCAAAACAACGCACGGCCTACCTAGACTTTTATATCATGAATATTACCAATATTTCAATTATTATGATCTAAATGTGGGTATTTGGCGTTTCTATCGCAAGGATATCTATAGAAATACTAGATCCTGCCTATGATGTGGAGAAAGCGCCTAAAACGAAAAAAAAATTTTTTTTTATTTGTTTATTATATATTTTTTTTATATGTAAATTTTGATTATTTTATTTTTAATAGATCAATTTAGCTTCAATTTTCAAAATTTAAACAGTAGAAAGTTACGCCTGTACTAACTAGACGCAAATATGAGATTTATAATCCAGATCGGTGAAGCGCGAGCGACTCGACGACGCGCGGCTCCGTATTATTATTATGTATTAAGTTATATGAAAATGTCAATTTTTTTTCGTAATTGTGCGATTTTCGTCGTTCTTTTATAGCAGGTTATGTGCAGAGGCACTAGGCCTTGCCTTATATGTCGAAAAGTTGACGAAAATGCGATATAATTTGATGTTTTTATGTGAAATTTGGGGAAGTCATATAAATTTTTTCTTAATAAAATCAATTAATTTTGGGACCATGAAATTCGCACGATGAAATAGATTACATAAAACGATTATTGCAATATAAATAGGCGTATATATGTATGGAAACGAGCTGACGAGTCAAAACAACGCACGGCCTACCTAGACTTTTATATCATGAATATTACCAATATTTCAATTATTATGATCTAAATGTGGGTATTTGGCGTTTCTATCGCAAGGATATCTATAGAAATACTAGATCCTGCCTATGATGTGGAGAAAGCGCCAAAAACGGAAAAAATTTTTTTTTTTATTTGTTTATTATATTTTTTTTTATATGTAAATTTTGATTATTTTATTTTTAATAGATCAATTTAGCTTCAATTTTCAAAATTTAAACAGTAGAAAGTTACGCCTGTACTAACTAGACGCAAATATGAGATTTATAATCCAGATCGGTCAAGCGCGAGCGACTCGACGACGCGCGGCTCCGTATTATTATTATGTATTAAGTTATATGAAAATGTCAATTTTTTTTCGTAATTGTGCGATTTTCGTCGTTCTTTTATAGCAGGTTATGTGCAGAGGCACTAGGCCTTGCCTTATATGTCGAAAAGTTGACGAAAATGCGATATAATTTGATGTTTTTATGTGAAATTTGGGGAAGTCATATAAATTTTTTCTTAATAAAATCAATTAATTTTGGGACCATGAAATTCGCACGATGAAATAGATTATATAAAACGATTATTGCAATATAAATAGGCGTATATATGTATGGAAACGAGCTGACGAGTCAAAACAACGCACGGCCTACCTAGACTTTTAAATCATGAATATTACCAATATTTCAATTATTATGATCTTAATGTGGGTATTTAGCGTTTCTATCGCAAGGATATCTATAGAAATACTAGATCCTGCCTATGATTTGGAGAAAGCGATAAAAACGGTAAAAAAAATTTTTTTTTATTTGTTTACTATATTTTTTTTTTGAATGTAAATTTTTATTATTTTATTTTTAATAGATCAATTTAGCTTCAATTTTCAAAATTTAAACAGTAGAAAGTTACGCCTGTACTAACTAGACGCAAATATGAGATTTATAATCCAGATCGATCAAGCGCGAGCGACTCGACGACGCGCGGCTCCGTATTATTATTATGTATTAAGTTATATGAAAATGTCAATTTTTTTTCGTAATTGTGCGATTTTCGTCGTTCTTTTATAGCAGGTTATGTGCAGAGGCACTAGGCCTTGCCTTATATGTCGAAAAGTTGACGAAAATGCGATATTATTTGATGTTTTTATGTGAAATTTGGGGAAGTCATATAAATTTTTCCTTAATAAAATCAATTAATTTTGGGACCATGAAATTCGCACGATGAAATAGATTATATAAAACGATTATTGCAATATAAATAGGCGTATATATGTATGGAAACGAGCTGACGAGTCAAAACAACGCACGGCCTACCTAGACTTTTATATCATGAATATTACCAATATTTCAATTATTATGATCTAAATGTGGGTATTTGGCGTTTCTATCGCAAGGATATCTATAGAAATACTAGATCCTGCCTTTGATGTGGAGAAGGCGCCAAAAACGGAAAAAAAATTTTTTTTTATTTGTTTATTATATTTTTTTTTATATGTAAATTTTGATTATTTTATTTTTAATAGATCAATTTAGCTTCAATTTTCAAAATTTGAACAGTAGAAAGTTACGCCTGTACTAACTAGACGCAAATATGAGATTTATAATCCAGATCGGTCAAGCGCGAGCGACTCGACGACGCGCGGCTCCGTATTATTATTATGTATTAAGTTATATGAAAATGTCAATTTTTTTTCGTAATTGTGCGATTTTCGTCGTTCTTTTATAGCAGGTTATGTGCAGAGGCACTAGGCCTTGCCTTATATGTCGAAAAGTTGACGAAAATGCGATATAATTTGATGTTTTAATGTGAAATTTGAGGAAGTCATATAAATTTTTTCTTAATAAAATCAATTAATTTTGGAACCATGAAATTCGCACGATGAAATAGATTATATAAAACGATTATTGCAATATAAATAGGCGTATATATGTATGGAAACGAGCTGACGAGTCAAAACAACGCACGGCCTACCTAGACTTTTAAATCATGAATATTACCAATATTTCAATTATTATGATCTAAATGTGGGTATTTGGCGTTTCTATCGCAAGGATATCTATAGAAATACTAGATCCTGCCTTTGATGTGGAGAAAGCGCCAAAAACGGAAAAAAAAATTTTTTTTATTTGTTTATTATATTTTTTTTTATATGTAAATTTTGATTATTTTATTTTTAATAGATCAATTTAGCTTCAATTTTCAAAATTTAAACAGTAGAAAGTTACGCCTGTACTAACTAGACGCAAATATGAGATTTATAATCCAGATCGGTCAAGCGCGAGCGACTCGACGACGCGCGGCTCCGTATTATTATTATGTATTAAGTTATATGAAAATGTCAATTTTTTTTCGTAATTGTGCGATTTTCGTCGTTCTTTTATAGCAGGTTATGTGCAGAGGCACTAGGCCTTGCCTTATATGTCGAAAAGTTGACGAAAATGCGATATAATTTGAAGTTTTTATGTGAAATTTGGGGAAGTCATATAAATTTTTTCTTAATAAAATCAATTAATTTTGGGACCATGAAATTCGCACGATGAAATAGATTATATAAAACGATTATTGCAATATAAATAGGCGTATATATGTATGGAAACGAGCTGACGAGTCAAAACAACGCACGGCCTACCTAGACTTTTATATCATGAATATTACCAATATTTCAATTATTATGATCTAAATGTAGGTATTTAGCGTTTCTATCGCAAGGATATCTATAGAAATACTAGATCCTGCCTTTGATGTGGAGAAAGCGCCAAAAACGAAAAAAAATTTTTTTTATTTGTTTATTATATATATTTTTTTATATGTAAATTTTGATTATTTTATTTTTAATAGATCAATTTAGCTTCAATTTTCAAAATTTAAACAGTAGAAAGTTACGCCTGTACTAACTAGACGCAAATATGAGATTTATAATCCAGATCGGTCAAGCGCGAGCGACTCGACGACGCGCGGCTCCGTATTATTATTATGTATTAAGTTATATGAAAATGTCAATTTTTTTTCGTAATTGTGCGATTTTCGTCGTTCTTTTATAGCAGGTTATGTGCAGAGGCACTAGGCCTTGCCTAATATGTCGAAAAGTTGACAAAATTGCGATATAATTTGATGTTTTTATGTGAAATTTGGGGAAGTCATATAAATTTTTTCTTAATAAAATCAATTAATTTTGGGACCATGAAATTCGCACGATGAAATAGATTACATAAAACGATTATTGCAATATAAATAGGCGTATATATGTATGGAAACGAGCTGACGAGTCAAAACAACGCACGGCCTACCTAGACTTTTATATCATGAATATTACCAATATTTCAATTATTATGATCTAAATGTGGTTATTTGGCGTTTCTATCGCAAGGATATCTATAGAAATACTAGATCCTGCCTATGATGTGGAGAAAGCGCCAAAAACGGAAAAAAAATTTTTTTTTATTTGTTTATTATATTTTTTTTTTATATGTAAATATTGATTATTTTATTTTTAATAGATCAATTTAGCTACAATTTTCAAAATTTAAACAGTAGAAAGTTACGCCTTTACTAACTAGACGCAAATATGAGATTTATAATCCAGATCGGTCAAGCGCGAGCGACTTGACGACGCGCGGCTCCGTATTATTATTATGTATTAAGTTATATGAAAATGTCAATTTTTTTTTCGTAATTGTGCGATTTTTGTCGTTCTTTTATAGCAGGTTATGTGCAGAGGCACTAGGCCTTGCCTTATATGTCGAAAAGTTGACGAAAATGCGATATAATTTGATGTTTTTATGTAAAATTTGGGGAAGTCATATAAATTTTTTCTTAATAAAATCAATTAATTTTGGGACCATGAAATTCGCACGATGAAATAGATTATATAAAACGATTGTTGCAATATAAATAGGCGTATATATGTATGGAAACGAGCTGACGAGTCAAAACAACGCACGGCCTACCTAGACTTTTATATCATGAATATTACCAATATTTCAATTATTATGATCTAAATGTGGGTATTTGGCGTTTCTATCGCAAGGATATCTATAGAAATACTTGATCCTGCCTATGATGTAGAAAAAGCGCCAAAAACGGAAAAAAAAATTTTTTTTATTTGTTTATTATATTTTTTTTTTATATGTAAATTTTGATTATTTTATTTTTAATAGATTAATTAAGCTTCAATTTTCAAAATTTAAACAGTAGAAAGTTACGCCTGTACTAACTAGACGCAAATATGAGATTTATAATCCAGATCGGTCAAGCGCGAGCGACTCGACGACGCGCGGCTCCGTATTATTATTATGTATTAAGTTATATGAAAATGTCAATTTTTTTTCGTAATTGTGCGATTTTCGTCGTTCTTTTATAGCAGGTTATGTGCAGAGGCATTAGGCCTTGCCTTATATGTCGAAAAGTTGACGAAAATGCGATATAATTTGATGTTTTTATGTGAAATTTGGGGAAGTCATATAAATTTTTTCTTAATAAAATCAATTAATTTTGGGACCATGAAATTCGCACGATGAAATAGATTATATAAAACGATTATTGCAATATAAATAGGCGTATATATGTATGGAAACGAGCTGACGAGTCAAAACAACGCACGGCCTACCTAGACTTTTATATCATGAATATTACCAATATTTCAATTATTATGATCTAAATGTGGTTATTTGGCGTTTCTATCGCAAGGATATCTATAGAAATACTAGATCCTGCCTATGATGTGGAGAAAGCGCCAAAAACGGAAAAAAAAATTTTTTTTATTTGTTTATTATATTTTTTTTTTATATGTAAATTTTGATTATTTTATTTTTAATAGATCAATTTAGCTTCAATTTTCAAAATTTAAACAGTAGAAAGTTACGCCTGTACTAACTAGACGCAAATATGAGATTTATAATCCAGATGGGTCAAGCGCGAGCGACTCGACGACGCGCGGCTCCGTATTATTTTTATGTATTAAGTTATATGAAAATGTCAATTTTTTTTCGTAATTGTGCAATTTTCGTCGTTCTTTTATAGCAGGTTATGTGCAGAGGCACTAGGCCTTGCCTTATATGTCGAAAAGTTGACGAAAATGCGATATAATTTGATGTTTTTATGTGAAATTTAGGGAAGTCATATAAATTTTTTCTTAATAAAATCAATTAATTTTGGGACCATGAAATTCGCACGATGAAATAGATTATATAAAACGATTATTGCAATATAAATAGGCGTATATATGTATGGAAACGAGCTGACGAGTCAAAACAACGCACGGCCTACCTAGACTTTTATATCATGAATATTACCAATATTTCAATTATTATGATTTAAATGTGGTTATTTGGCGTTTCTATCGCAAGGATATCTATAGAAATACTAGATCCTGCCTATGATGTGGAGAAAGCGCCAAAAACGGAAAAAAAATTTATTTTTATTTGTTTATTATATTTTTTTTTTATATGTAAATTTTGATTATTTTATTTTTAATAGATCAATTTAGCTTCAATTTTCAAAATTTAAACAGTAGAAAGTTACGCCTGTACTAACTAGACGCAAATATGAGATTTATAATCCAGATCGGTGAAGCGCGAGTGACTCGACGACGCGCGGCTCCGTATTATTATTATGTATTAAGTTATATGAAAATGTCAATTTTTTTTCGTAATTGTGCGATTTTCGTCGTTCTTTTATAGCAGGTTATGTGCAGAGGCATTAGGCCTTGCCTTATATTTTGAAAAGTTGACGAAAATGCGATATAATTTGATGTTTTTATGTGAAATTTGGGGAAGTCATATAAATTTTTTCTTAATAAAATCAATTAATTTTGGGACCATGAAATTCGCACGATGAAATAGATTACATAAAACGATTTTTGCAATATAAATAGGCGTATATATGTATGGAAACGAGCTGACGAGTCAAAACAACGCACGGCCTACCTAGACTTTTATATCATGAATATTACCAATATTTCAATTATTATGATCTAAATGTGGGTATTTGGCGTTTCTATCGCAAGGATATCTATAGAAATACTAGATCCTGCCTATGATGTGGAGAAAGCGATAAAAACGGTAAAAAAAATTTTTTTTTTATTTGTTTATTATATTTTTTTTTATATGTAAATTTTTATTATTTTATTTTTAATAGATCAATTTAGCTTCAATTTTCAAAATTTAAACAGTAGAAAGTTACGCCTGTACTAACTAGACGCAAATATGAGATTTATAATCCAGATCGGTCAAGCGCGAGCGACTCGACGACGCGCGGCTCCGTATTATTATTATGTATTAAGTTATATGAAAATGTCAATTTTTTTTCGTAATTGTGCGATTTTCGTCGTTCTTTTATAGCAGGTTATGTGCAGAGGCACTAGGCCTTGCCTTATATGTCGAAAAGTTGACGAAAATGCTATATAATTTGATGTTTTTATGTGAAATTTGGGAAAGTCATATAAATTTTTTCTTAATAAAATCAATTAATTTTGGGACCATGAAATTCGCACGATGAAATAGATTATATAAAACGATTATTGCAATATAAATAGGCGTATATATGTATGGAAACGAGCTGACGAGTCAAAACAACGCACGGCCTACCTAGACTTTTATATCATGAATATTACCAATATTTCAATTATTATGATCTAAATGTGGGTATTTGGCGTTTCTATCGCAAGGATATCTATAGAAATACTAGATCCTGCCTTTGATGTGGAGAAAGCGCCAAATACGGAAAAAATTTTTTTTTTTATTTGTTTATTATATTTTTTTTTTATATGTAAATTTTGATTATTTTATTTTTAATAGATCAATTTAGCTTCAATTTTCAAAATTTAAACAGTAGAAAGTTACGCCTGTACTAACTAGACGCACATATGAGATTTATAATCCAGATCGGTCAAGCGCGAGCGACTCGACGACGCGTGGCTCCGTATTATTATTATGTATTAAGTTATATGAAAATGTCAATTTTTTTTCGTAATTGTGCGATTTTCGTCGTTCTTTTATAGCAGGTTATGTGCAGAGGCACTAGGCCTTGCCTTATATGTCGAAAAGTTGACGAAAATGCGATATAATTTGATGTTTTTATGTGAAATTTGGGGAAGTCATATAAATTTTTTCTTAATAAAATCAATTAATTTTGGGACCATGAAATTCGCACGATGAAATAGATTATATAAAACGATTATTGCAATATAAATAGGCGTATATATGTATGGAAACGAGCTGACGAGTCAAAACAACGCACGGCCTACCTAGACTTTTATATCATGAATATTACCAATATTTCAATTATTATGATCTAAATGTGGTTATTTGGCGTTTCTATCGCAAGGATATCTATAGAAATACTAGATCCTGCCTATGATGTGGAGAAAGCGCCAAAAACGGAAAAAAATTTTTTTTTTATTTGTTTATTATATTTTTTTTTTATATGTAAATTTTGATTATTTTATTTTTAATAGATCAATTTAGCTTCAATTTTCAAAATTTAAACAGTAGAAAGTTACGCCTGTACTAACTAGACGCAAATATGAGATTTATAATCCAGATGGGTCAAGCGCGAGCGACTCGACGACGCGCGGCTCCGTATTATTATTATGTATTAAGTTATATGAAAATGTCAATTTTTTTTCGTAATTGTGCGATTTTTGTCGTTCTTTTATAGCAGGTTATGTGCAGAGGCACTAGGCCTTGCCTTATATGTCGAAAAGTTGACGAAAATGCGATATAATTTGATGTTTTTATGTAAAATTTGGGGAAGTCATATAAATTTTTTCTTAATAAAATCAATTAATTTTGGGACCATGAAATTCGCACGATGAAATAGATTATATAAAACGATTGTTGCAATATAAATAGGCGTATATATGTATGGAAACGAGCTGACGAGTCAAAACAACGCACGGCCTACCTAGACTTTTATATCATGAATATTACCAATATTTCAATTATTATGATCTAAATGTGGGTATTTGGCGTTTCTATCGCAAGGATATCTATAGAAATACTAGATCCTGCCTATGATGTGGAGAAAGCGCCAAAAACGGAAAAAAAAATTTTTTTTATTTGTTTATTATATTTTTTTTTATATGTAAATTTTGATTATTTTATTTTTAATAGATTAATTAAGCTTCAATTTTCAAAATTTAAACAGTAGAAAGTTACGCCTGTACTAACTAGACGCAAATATGAGATTTATAATCCAGATCGGTCAAGCGCGAGCGACTCGACGACGCGCGGCTCCGTATTATTATTATGTATTAAGTTATATGAAAATGTCAATTTTTTTTCGTAATTGTGCGATTTTCGTCGTTCTTTTATAGCAGGTTATGTGCGCAGAGGCACTAGGCCTTGCCTTATATGTCGAAAAGTTGACGAAAATGCGATATAATTTGATGTTTTTATGTGAAATTTGGGGAAGTCATATAAATTTTTTCTTAATAAAATCAATTAATTTTGGGACCATGAAATTCGCACGATGAAATAGATTACATAAAACGATTATTGCAATATAAATAGGCGTATATATGTATGGAAACGAGCTGACGAGTCAAAACAACGCACGGCCTACCTAGACTTTTATATCATGAATATTACCAATATTTCAATTATTATGATCTAAATGTGGGTATTTGGCGTTTCTATCGCAAGGATATCTATAGAAATACTAGATCCTGCCTATGATGTGGAGAAAGCGCCTAAAACGAAAAAAAAAATTTTTTTTTATTTGTTTATTATATTTTTTTTTTATATGTAAATTTTGATTATTTTATTTTTAATAGATCAATTTAGCTTCAATTTTCAAAATTTAAACAGTAGAAAGTTACGCCTGTACTAACTAGACGCAAATATGAGATTTATAATCCAGATCGGTGAAGCGCGAGCGACTCGACGACGCGCGGCTCCGTATTATTATTATGTATTAAGTTATATGAAAATGTCAATTTTTTTTCGTAATTGTGCGATTTTCGTCGTTCTTTTATAGCAGGTTATGTGCAGAGGCACTAGGCCTTGCCTTATATGTCGAAAAGTTGACGAAAATGCGATATAATTTGATGTTTTTATGTGAAATTTGGGGAAGTCATATAAATTTTTTCTTAATAAAATCAATTAATTTTGGGACCATGAAATTCGCACGATGAAATAGATTACATAAAACGATTATTGCAATATAAATAGGCGTATATATGTATGGAAACGAGCTGACGAGTCAAAACAACGCACGGCCTACCTAGACTTTTATATCATGAATATTACCAATATTTCAATTATTATGATCTAAATGTGGTTATTTGGCGTTTCTATCGCAAGGATATCTATAGAAATACTAGATCCTGCCTATGATGTGGAGAAAGCGCCAAAAACGGAAAAAAATTATTTTTATTTGTTTATTATATTTTTTTTTATATGTAAATTTTGATTATTTTATTTTTAATAGATCAATTTAGCTTCAATTTTCAAAATTTAAACAGTAGAAAGTTACGCCTGTACTAACTAGACGCAAATATGAGATTTATAATCCAGATCGGTGAAGCGCGAGCGACTCGACGACGCGCGGCTCCGTATTATTATTATGTATTAAGTTATATGAAAATGTCAATTTTTTTTCGTAATTGTGCGATTTTCGTCGTTCTTTTATAGCAGGTTATGTGCAGAGGCACTAGGCCTTGCCTTATATGTCGAAAAGTTGACGAAAATGCGATATAATTTGATGTTTTTATGTGAAATTTGGGGAAGTCATATAAATTTTTTCTTAATAAAATCAATTAATTTTGGGACCATGAAATTCGCACGATGAAATAGATTACATAAAACGATTATTGCAATATAAATAGGCGTATATATGTATGGAAACGAGCTGACGAGTCAAAACAACGCACGTCCTACCTAGACTTTTATATCATGAATATTACCAATATTTCAATTATTATGATCTAAATGTGGGTATTTGGCGTTTCTATCGCAAGGATATCTATAGAAATACTAGATCCTGCCTATGATGTGGAGAAAGCGCCTAAAACGAAAAAAAAAATTTTTTTTTATTTGTTTATTATATATTTTTTTTATATGTAAATTTTTATTATTTTATTTTTAATAGATCAATTTAGCTTCAATTTTCAAAATTTAAACAGTAGAAAGTTACGCCTGTACTAACTAGACGCAAATATGAGATTTATAATCCAGATCGGTGAAGCGCGAGCGACTCGACGACGCGCGGCTCCGTATTATTATTATGTATTAAGTTATATGAAAATGTCAATTTTTTTTCGTAATTGTGCGATTTTCGTCGTTCTTTTATAGCAGGTTATGTGCAGAGGCACTAGGCCTTGCCTTATATGTCGAAAAGTTGACGAAAATGCTATATAATTTGATGTTTTTATGTGAAATTTGGGAAAGTCATATAAATTTTTTCTTAATAAAATCAATTAATTTTGGGACCATGAAATTCGCACGATGAAATAGATTACATAAAACGATTATTGCAATATAAATAGGCGTATATATGTATGGAAACGAGCTGACGAGTCAAAACAACGCACGGCCTACCTAGACTTTTATATCATGAATATTACCAATATTTCAATTATTATGATCTAAATGTGGGTATTTGGCGTTTCTATCGCAAGGATATCTATAGAAATACTAGATCCTGCCTATGATGTGGAGAAAGCGCCAAAAACGGAAAAAAAATTTTTTTTTATTTGTTTATTATATTTTTTTTTATATGTAAATTTTGATTATTTTATTTTTAATAGATCAATTTAGCTTCAATTTTCAAAATTTAAACAGTAGAAAGTTACGCATGTACTAACTAGACGCAAATATGAGATTTATAATCCAGATCGGTCAAGCGCGAGCGACTCGACGACGCGCGGCTCCGTATTATTATTATGTATTAAGTTATATGAAAATGTCAATTTTTTTTCGTAATTGTGCGATTTTCGTCGTTCTTTTATAGCAGGTTATGTGCAGAGGCACTAGGCCTTGCCTTATATGTCGAAAAGTTGACGAAAATGCGATATAATTTGATGTTTTTATGTGAAATTTGGGGAAGTCATATAAATTTTTTCTTAATAAAATCAATTAATTTTGGGACCATGAAATTCGCACGATGAAATAGATTATATAAAACGATTATTGCAATATAAATAGGCGTATATATGTATGGAAACGAGCTGACGAGTCAAAACAACGCACGGCCTACCTAGACTTTTATATCATGAATATTACCAATATTTCAATTATTATGATCTAAATGTGGGTATTTGGCGTTTCTATCGCAAGGATATCTATAGAAATACTAGATCCTGCCTATGATTTGGAGAAAGCGATAAAAACGGTAAAAAAAATTTTTTTTTTATTTGTTTACTATATTTTTTTTTTATATGTAAATTTTTATTATTTTATTTTTAATAGATCAATTTAGCTTCAATTTTCAAAATTTAAACAGTAGAAAGTTACGCCTGTACTAACTAGACGCAAATATGAGATTTATAATCCAGATCGATCAAGCGCGAGCGACTCGACGACGCGCGGCTCCGTATTATTATTATGTATTAAGTTATATGAAAATGTCAATTTTTTTTCGTAATTGTGCGATTTTCGTCGTTCTTTTATAGCAGGTTATGTGCAGAGGCACTAGGCCTTGCCTTATATGTCGAAAAGTTGACGAAAATGCGATATTATTTGATGTTTTTATGTGAAATTTGGGGAAGTCATATAAATTTTTCCTTAATAAAATCAATTAATTTTGGGACCATGAAATTCGCACGATGAAATAGATTATATAAAACGATTATTGCAATATAAATAGGCGTATATATGTATGGAAACGAGCTGACGAGTCAAAACAACGCACGGCCTACCTAGACTTTTATATCATGAATATTACCAATATTTCAATTATTATGATCTAAATGTGGGTATTTGGCGTTTCTATCGCAAGGATATCTATAGAAATACTAGATCCTGCCTTTGATGTGGAGAAGGCGCCAAAAACGGAAAAAAAATTTTTTTTTATTTGTTTATTATATTTTTTTTTATATGTAAATTTTGATTATTTTATTTTTAATAGATCAATTTAGCTTCAATTTTCAAAATTTGAACAGTAGAAAGTTACGCCTGTACTAACTAGACGCAAATATGAGATTTATAATCCAGATCGGTCAAGCGCGAGCGACTCGACGACGCGCGGCTCCGTATTATTATTATGTATTAAGTTATATGAAAATGTCAATTTTTTTTCGTAATTGTGCGATTTTCGTCGTTCTTTTATAGCAGGTTATGTGCAGAGGCACTAGGCCTTGCCTTATATGTCGAAAAGTTGACGAAAATGCGATATGATTTGATGTTTTTATGTGAAATTTGGGGAAGTCATATAAATTTTTTCTTAATAAAATCAATTAATTTTGGGACCATGAAATTCGCACGATGAAATAGACTATATTAAACGATTATTGCAATATAAATAGGCGTATATATGTATGGAAACGAGCTGACGAGTCAAAACAACGCACGGCCTACCTAGACTTTTATATCATGAATATTACCAATATTTCAATTATTATGATCTAAATGTGGGTATTTGGCGTTTCTATCGCAAGGATATCTATAGAAATACTAGATCCTGCCTATAATGTGGAGAAAGCGCCAAAAACGGAAAAAAAAATTTTTTTTATTTGTTTATTATATTTTTTTTTTATATGTAAATTTTGATTATTTTATTTTTAATAGATCAATTTAGCTTCAATTTTCAAA
This sequence comes from Luffia ferchaultella, assembly GCA_949709985.1. Taxonomy (NCBI): domain Eukaryota; kingdom Metazoa; phylum Arthropoda; class Insecta; order Lepidoptera; family Psychidae; genus Luffia; species Luffia ferchaultella. The sequence continues at coordinate 4,689,764 of OX453269.1, forward strand.
ATTTAAACAGTTGAAAGTTACGCCTGTACTAACTAGACGCAAATATGAGATTTATAATCCAGATCGGTCAAGCGCGAGCGACTCGACGACGCGCGGCTCCGTATTATTATTATGTATTAAGTTATATGAAAATGTCAATTTTTTTTCGTAATTGTGCGATTTTCGTCGTTCTTTTATAGCAGGTTATGTGCAGAGGCACTAGGCCTTGCCTTATATGTCGAAAAGTTGACGAAAATGCGATATTATTTGATGTTTTTATGTGAAATTTGGGGAAGTCATATAAATTTTTTCTTAATAAAATCAATTAATTTTGGGACCATGAAATTCGCACGATGAAATAGATTATATAGAACGATTATTGCAATATAAATAGGCGTATATATGTATGGAAACGAGCTGACGAGTCAAAACAACGCACGGCCTACCTAGACTTTTATATCATGAATTTTACCAATATTTCAATTATTATGATCTAAATGTGGTTATTTGGCGTTTCTATCGCAAGGATATCTATAGAAATACTAGATCCTGCCTATGATGTGGAGAAAGCGCCAAAAACGTAAAAAAAAATTTTTTTTATTTGTTTATTATATTTTTTTTCTTTATATGTAAATTTTGATTATTTTATTTTTAATAGATCAATCAAGCTTCAATTTTCAAAATTTTAACAGTAGAAAGTTACGCCTGTACTAACTAGACGCAAATATGAGATTTATAATCCAGATCGGTCAAGCGCGAGCGACTCGACGACGCGCGGCTCCGTATTATTATTATGTATTAAGTTATATGAAAATGTCAATTTTTTTTCGTAATTGTGCGATTTTCGTCGTTCTTTTATAGCAGGTTATGTGCAGAGGCACTAGGCCTTGCCTTATATGTCGAAAAGTTGACGAAAATGCGATATAATTTGATGTTTTTATGTGAAATTTGGGGAAGTCATATAAATTTTTTCTTAATAAAATCAATTAATTTTGGGACCATGAAATTCGCACGATGAAATAGACTATATAAAACGATTATTGCAATATAAATAGGCGTATATATGTATGGAAACGAGCTGACGAGTCAAAACAACGCACGGCCTACCTAGACTTTTATATCATGAATATTACCAATATTTCAATTATTATGATCTAAATGTGGTTATTTGGCGTTTCTATCGCAAGGATATCTATAGAAATACTAGATCCTGCCTATGATGTGGAGAAAGCGCCGAAAACGAAAAAAAAATTTTTTTTTATTTGTTTATTGTATTTTTTTTTATATGTAAATTTTGATTATTTTATTTTTAATAGATTAATTTAGCTTCAATTTTCAAAATTTAAACAGTAGAAAGTTACGCCTGCACTAACTAGACGCAATATGAGACTTATAATCCAGATCGGTCAAGCGCGAGCGACTCGACGACGCGCGGCTCCGTATTATTATTATGTATTAAGTTATATGAAAATGTCAATTTTTTTTTGTAATTGTGCGATTTTCGTCGTTCTTTTATAGCAGGTTATGTGCAGAGGCACTAGGCCTTGCCTTATATGTCGAAAAGTTGACGAAAATGCGATATGATTTGATGTTTTTATGTGAAATTTGGGGAAGTCATATAAATTTTTTCTTAATAAAATCAATTAATTTTGGGACCATGAAATTCGCACGATGAAATAGATTATATAGAACGATTATTGCAATATAAATAGGCGTATATATGTATGGAAACGAGCTGACGAGTCAAAACAACGCACGGCCTACCTAGACTTTTATATCATGAATTTTACCAATATTTCAATTATTATGATCTAAATGTGGTTATTTGGCGTTTCTATCGCAAGGATATCTATAGAAATACTAGATCCTGCCTATAATGTGGAGAAAGCGCCAAAAACGGAAAAAAAAATTTTTTTTATTTGTTTATTATATTTTTTTTTTTATATGTAAATGTTGATTATTTTATTTTTAATAGATCAATTTAGCTTCAATTTTCAAAATTTAAACAGTAGAAAGTTACGCATGTACTAACTAGACGCAAATATGAGATTTATAATCCAGATCGGTCAAGCGCGAGCGACTCGACGACGCGCGGCTCCGTATTATTATTATGTATTAAGTTATATGAAAATGTCAATTTTTTTTCGTAATTGTGCGATTTTCGTCGTTCTTTTATAGCAGGTTATGTGCAGAGGCACTAGGCCTTGCCTTATATGTCGAAAAGTTGACGAAAATGCGATATAATTTGATGTTTTTATGTGAAATTTGGGGAAGTCATATAAATTTTTTCTTAATAAAATCAATTAATTTTGGGACCATGAAATTCGCACGATGAAATAGATTATATAAAACGATTATTGCAATATAAATAGGCGTATATATGTATGGAAACGAGCTGACGAGTCAAAACAACGCACGGCCTACCTAGACTTTTATATCATGAATATTACCAATATTTCAATTATTATGATCTAAATGTGGGTATTTGGCGTTTCTATCGCAAGGATATCTATAGAAATACTAGATCCTGCCTATGATGTGGAGAAAGCGCCAAAAACGGAAAAAAAATTTATTTTTATTTCTTTATTATATTTTTTTTTTATATGTAAATTTTGATTATTTTATTTTTAATAGATCAATTTAGCTTCAATTTTCAAAATTTAAACAGTAGAAAGTTACGCCTGTACTAACTAGACGCAAATATGAGATTTATAATCCAGATCGGTCAAGCGCGAGCGACTCGACGACGCGCGGCTCCGTATTATTATTATGTATTAAGTTATATGAAAATCAATTTTTTTTCGTAATTGTGCGATTTTCGTCGTTCTTTTATAGCAGGTTATGTGCAGAGGCACTAGGCCTTGCCTTATATGTCGAAAAGTTGACGAAAATGCGATATAATTTGATGTTTTAATGTGAAATTTGAGGAAGTCATATAAATTTTTTCTTAATAAAATCAATTAATTTTGGGACCATGAAATTCGCACGATGAAATAGATTATATAAAACGATTATTGCAATATAAATAGGCGTATATATGTATGGAAACGAGCTGACGAGTCAAAACAACGCACGGCCTACCTAGACTTTTATATCATGAATATTACCAATATTTCAATTATTATGATCTAAATGTGGGTATTTGGCGTTTCTATCGCAAGGATATCTATAGAAATACTAGATCCTGCCTTTGATGTGGAGAAAGCGCCAAAAACGGAAAAAAAATTTTTTTTTATTTGTTTATTATATTTTTTTTTTATATGTAAATTTTGATTATTTTATTTTTAATAGATCAATTTAGCTTCAATTTTCAAAATTTAAACAGTAGAAAGTTACGCCTGTACTAACTAGACGCAAATATGAGATTTATAATCCAGATCGGTCAAGCGCGAGCGACTCGACGACGCGCGGCTCCGTATTATTATTATGTATTAAGTTATATGAAAATGTCAATTTTTTTTCGTAATTGTGCGATTTTCGTCGTTCTTTTATAGCAGGTTATGTGCAGAGGCACTAGGCCTTGCCTAATATGTCGAAAAGTTGACGAAAATGCGATATAATTTAATGTTTTTATGTGAAATTTGGGGAAGTCATATAAATTTTTTCTTAATAAAATCAATTAATTTTGGGACTATGAAATTCGCACGATGAAATAGATTATATAAAACGATTATTGCAATATAAATAGGCGTATATATGTATGGAAACGAGCTGACGAGTCAAAACAACGCACGGCCTACCTAGACTTTTATATCATGAATATTACCAATATTTCAATTATTATGATCTAAATGTGGGTATTTGGCGTTTCTATCGCAAGGATATCTATAGAAATACTAGATCCTGCCTTTGATGTGGAGAAAGCGCCAAATACGGAAAAATTTTTTTTTTTATTTGTTTATTATATTTTTTTTTTATATGTAAATTTTGATTATTTTATTTTTAATAGATCAATTTAGCTTCAATTTTCAAAATTTAAACAGTAGAAAGTTACGCCTGTACTAACTAGACGCACATATGAGATTTATAATCCAGATCGGTCAAGCGCGAGCGACTCGACGACGCGTAGCTCCGTATTATTATTATGTATTAAGTTATATGAAAATGTCAATTTTTTTTCGTAATTGTGCGATTTTCGTCGTTCTTTTATAGCAGGTTATGTGCAGAGGCACTAGGCCTTGCCTTATATGTCGAAAAGTTGACGAAAATGCGATATAATTTGATGTTTTTATGTGAAATTTGGGGAAGTCATATAATTTTTTTCTTAATAAAATCAATTAATTTTGGGACCATGAAATTCGCACGATGAAATAGATTATATAAAACGATTATTGCAATATAAATAGGCGTATATATGTATGGAAACGAGCTGACGAGTCAAAACAACGCACGGCCTACCTAGACTTTTATATCATGAATATTACCAATATTTCAATTATTATGATCTAAATGTGGTTATTTGGCGTTTCTATCGCAAGGATATCTATAGAAATACTAGATCCTGCCTATGATGTGGAGAAAGCGCCAAAAACGGAAAAAAAAATTTTTTTATTTGTTTATTATATTTTTTTTTTATATGTAAATTTTGATTATTTTATTTTTAATAGATCAATTTATCTTCAATTTTCAAAATTTAAACAGTAGAAAGTTACGCCTGTACTAACTAGACGCAAATATGAGATTTATAATCCAGATGGGTCAAGCGCGAGCGACTCGACGACGCGCGGCTCCGTATTATTTTTATGTATTAAGTTATATGAAAATGTCAATTTTTTTTCGTAATTGTGCGATTTTCGTCGTTCTTTTATAGCAGGTTATGTGCAGAGGCACTAGGCCTTGCCTTATATGTCGAAAAGTTGACGAAAATGCGATATAATTTGATGTTTTTATGTGAAATTTGGGGAAGTCATATAAATTTTTTCTTAATAAAATCAATTAATTTTGGGACCATGAAATTCGCAC